>CM062805.1:1054280183-1054911684 GCA_031772625.1 Pinus tabuliformis
ACCATTGTCTCTGTTCAGATTATGAGGATGTTTTATAATTTCAAGAGCTTCTATGATCTTTCGTCTATGATGTTGCTCTTCCCTTGCAACAATTGAGGCACTTTCCAAGCAGATATGGTGTTTAGTTTTTGAGGAGTGCTCTGCTAAGGCTGAAGTACGAGACCTTTCATTCCTAAATATCATTTTATAAAAATAAACATCATGTTGATAACCATCTAACAAACATAAACATCATCTAAAATACAATTCAAATTCTCTAACATCATCTAATTATATACACCTCTAGCACATATAAGCATCATTAGCTAGCATACAAATCTAATAATCTAACATAGCATCATCATCGTGATCACATCTAACAAAACACAAACATTTACTAACATCATCACCACACACATTCTCAAATATACATCTCATATTGTCAAATAAATGCTATAACATACACATCTATCTGCAAACACAATAAATTAACATATCTAGCATGACCTAACAATATACACATCCACACCAACATATAAATTAAGCACATCAACATGAACATAAAAAATGCACCCTATATATATAAACAATTCAAATAACTGCATCAAGTAAAATAACAATTATAAAATATATGATACAATAGTAGTAGTGGTAGCCTTGTCCGTAACAGAAGACGATGGGTGGTCAACTGTCTCAACAGTCGAACTATGAGGTGGATGAGAAGGTGGTTGGTATGCTCTCTGAGGAGAAACATGAGGCAGTGGGTGATTATGAGGTCAATGACAAGGAGGTGGAGTATTACCAGAAGGATCAATGACACCTTGATCATGATCTGATGGGGTAGTATGTTTGGGTGAAGACTGTGTATCTGATGCATGGCCACCATTCCAAGGAAGAGTATTAAAAGAAATATTACCACCCCAATCATCATGATCCAATGGGGTAGTACTGGTTGAAGAATTTGTATCCCCTGCATGGTCATGATCCCTCCTCAATGCCAGTATAATTATGGTAGCTCTAGTGATATGATGCCCAAGGCTCATCATATTGTGTGGCAAGTTCATCTAGAGCTCCAAGAGCCTGGGATCTGCCCTGATGTATCGAGCAATCACAGAGCAGACTCCCACCTCAACCAAAAGTATACAGATTCAGTCACCCAACTCCATCATTAATCTAATATTAGACCTATGACATGGTTGCATGCCCTCGTGTATCTGCATCCGATCAAGACCTCCCACACCTTTTGTGACCTTGACCACCTTCGCATCTGCATCGAGTGGGGGAGGAGGCGTGTCCCCAACAACTGTGGCAATGTCTAAAAAATATATAGTAGACAACAATAATTAAACAATTTCATTAGACAATTTAATAAAACAAGTTAAAGAACGTGCTAGAATAAATTTTATTCTAATTGATTAAGACAATAAAATGAAACTAGGTTAATTTAAAGAAAACATTAATATTACCTCTATCATCTGGTGGCTCATCCTGTGTGAAGCGGATGTTGGGACACTATCACCAATCCATCCCCGCATAAGGACACAATGCCAAGAAAAACATGTGGTTCACCTCATTTGCCAGTAGCCCTAGTGCCTTAGTGTAAATCTTGGTCAAATACTCTAGTAGGCCCCTTTAGGGCATCATCTCACCCCACATGTGCATTCTCACCTCAGTCATCGGCCTAGTTGGGTGACAGTAAAAAGTAAGCCTTGTCTCCAGAAACCTCTCAAAAAATAAACAAAAGAGATCCGAAGCAAAAGGGAAGTGTGCCCTCCCATGTGTCATAGCATGACATCTATCTAAAGCTAGACAAAACTACCACAAAAAATGGTAGACCATCTGATATATCGTGGCCTTTGCACCAAATAATCGATATAAAACAAAAGAGGCAAACTAATGTGCTGCCTATCACTAGTAAAGTGTGCAATGGTACTCACTAATAGTGAGAGGCACCTAACCTCCTTTGCACCAAAAGAAGTGATTTGTAATTGTCCACCAAACACCTGAAACTTTGCTGGAGAAAATACATGATCCCCAACATATCTCTAAGAGTAAATAAGATGACTCTCTGTTGCAACACCATGGGCGACATCCTGGAAATGGGAAAAATCCTCCCTTCTCTTGGATAGGCCAACGATAAAATAAATATCCTCCTCAGTGGGCTGAAACCATTGATCAGGACCTACAAGGAAAGATTTTTGGTGGAAATCCCACCGATGGATTAACTATGCCAAAAACCCATAGTGCCCCTTCAGGGATGTAGCCATCTCATAGTACTTAAGGAGGCTACATTCCTCAAGAGGCATTGGGTCACTGCAGTAATAGGGTGAGGGTAAAAATCCCTCTCCCTCTCTCGTGCTTCCTAGTATCGTACCATACTGTACTGGTCAACTCTCTTCTCTTGTTGTTGTTTCTCCTCTCTCCTTTGAAGGCTATGTATGATTGACATATAAAATACATTAACCTCAATATATATATTGAGGTTAATGTATATATATATATATATATATATATATATATATATATATATATATATATATATATATATATATATATATATATATACATTAACCTCAATATATATATTGAGGTTAATGTATTTTATATGTCAATCATACATAGCCTTCAAAGGAGAGAGGAGAAACAACAACAAGAGAAGAGAGTTGACCAGTACAGTATGGTACGATACTAGGAAGCACGAGAGAGGGAGAGGGATTTGTACCCTCACCCTATTACTGCAGTGACCCAATAAATATATATATAATGAAAAATGTGTTCATAAATATGGAAATAACTTTCAATTTAAAAAATATATATATATATATATATATATATATATATATATATATATTAAATGAAAAATGTGTTCATAAATATAGACACATAACTTTCAATTTAAAAAAAAAAAAAATTCAACCTCTGTGCTGCAAATGCACCAGACACAGTGTGCCACAAGGACAGGAATGCATTGACAACGGTGGATAGATCAACTTGATACACTGCTTTCAGTTGACATACATACATACGATTAGTTATTTTTGTTTTCCAGTGTGGTGCATTGACATAACACTTCACATTGGTTCGTTAATTTTATGTCGATGCATAGCCTAGGAACATTCAGGTTAACGAAAACACTGAGTTATAGTTTGTTAAATATTGGGAGATGCGTTGGGAAAACATAAACACACCGGGAAGTTAATTTTACCAGTTGCACTACCTTAAAAATTATAATTTTTAAAGTGGTGCATCATGGTATTTAATGGCCCGATGCGTTTAAATTTACCAATTTGCGGTGCACCCTGTAAATTTATAGGGTTCACCATAAATGGTGTGAGACGAATGTTTCGAATGCACCATGAAGATTTTTTTTTTCAAAAACAATGCATTTTTAACTTAATTTTCAATTCTAATCCGCTAATAAATTAAGGTAGGGAGAAACATAGGTATTAACTGGACATTTGCTCGTTGCAGAGGCACTGTTGCTAAGTAAACAAACAAACAAAAAATTCACCACCGTTTCACAAAATTTGAAAGGCATGTAGTAGAAATGGGTGGAAGGATGGAAAGCAAGGGAAACATTGATGGAAGGGTGAATGATAGAGGCAAAGGTTGCACCAGTGCTTGAGAGTTCTACAACACTATAAATGGTAAAAATGAATTCTACAATCGATCAGTTTTTTTTTATTTAATCTTGTTCCAATGCACTCAAACCCGAAGCATCAATGTAGATTATTCACTAAGTGCACCGCGAATTTAAAAAAAAAATAAAACCCTACCGTGGTGCACCATGTTATTTACACACCAGGGCATTCCAAAATAGGAATAGCACTGGTGCGTCATGGGAGTATAGCACTGAAATGGTGAAAATGAATTTTACGACTGACATTTTTTAAATTAAACCTTTTTTCGGTGCTATCGAGCATTATACACACCGGTGCTCCGGTTTCACCTAGCGCACCGCTATTTTTAAATTAAAAACCCTGCAACAATGCACCATGTTGTATACGCACCGGAGCATTCCTAAAATTCAAATCATTGGGGCTTTGTGGGAGTGTAACACTGGAATTGTGAAAACGAATTTTTCCAGTGGCATTTTTTAAATTTAAACTAGTCTGGTGCTATTGAGAAGTATACTCATTGGTGCTTTAGATTTACTGAGTGCATCGTTATTTTTTATTTAAAAAAAAAATAAACCTCAAACGGTGCAGCAATTCCTATTTAACATCGAGATGTACAATTCTTTTTATCACATTGGTGCTTATTATATGATTAGCGACATGTTGTTTTTTAAATTAAAACCCTTGTCCCTGTGCACCATGTTTTTACACATAGAGGCTTTTGTAAATTGGGAAAGAACCATTGCTTTATGTGAGTATAGCACCCACATGGTGAAAATGAATTTTACGACCAACATTTTTTTACATTCCACCCTTGTCTGGTGTTATCGAATAATATTTGAATATTATCTAGATTTGTGTATCTTCCCAATTTAGCTATTTGATTTCTATTCTTTAATTTTGAAAATATAATTTATCATGAAATTATGTTTTTAATATAATTTTAATATATAAAAATATTTAGCACCTTCAAATACACACAAATTATACCCAATTACAATTTAGACAATTTCCTCACAAATTTAAAAGAAAATTCATTGAAAAAAACCATCAAATAGTTAGAGTACGCGATTCAACATTGTTTTGAAATTTGGAGGACGTCATCATTGGCCTCGCAATAAGATTCCACTGCAAGTTGAATACAATCATGGTGAAATTCAACAAATTTTTCAAATTTCTAGGACACTGTTACCGGTCTCACAATAATATTCCAGGATTCCAAATTGAATAACCATTTGCATGTCACACCATAAAATCTAAAGTCATTTGAAATTTTAGAAAAGAGTGCAATCAAACTTTTTGAGGTTTTGAGTTTTTTACATGAATAGTTTTCAATCAATATTTAATGCAATGCAGACAAGAATATATCATACATAATTCTGGTAATAATAAGTGATAAGGCTACATGATAACGAATTATTTTAAAAATGCATACATATAGCATCCACAAGGTATAGATTATGAAATTTTTAACCCATATAAATTATAAATTAAGAATATCCCTATCACAATGCACTATTGTCTGTTACCATGCATACATTTCTATTAACTTCACCAATGCTTATTTTATACGAAGTGCACCACCATTTATAAATTAAAAACATTTATGCATGCACCATGTTGTTTATGCACTGGGGATTTCATCAATAGGGATAGTGCTTCATGACAGATCATGTAGACACTGATGCACATTATAAACGTAGTTCACCGTTTTTTTTATTTGTATAAAAAATAACCCTACAACGGTGCACCATTTTCTATTAAGCTTGGGGCCTTTAGTTCATGTTGAAAATGCAACAAGAAAATCTAGTTTTGAATTTTCCTTGGTCAAACTAGATTAAAATTCGAATTTCAATTTTAGCAAAATACCTAGAGGTATTTAACTGAGGTGACATGGCACTTTTCACTCAGTTAAATCAGTTAATTCGAGTAGGAGAAACTTGAGTTCAATTTAGTATGATTGATTGCTAATTTCTAGCAATCTATTTCAGTTAATTTGAATTATTGTGAGTTTAACTAGTTCTAACTGTTAGAGAACTAGTGGAGGGTCCAGTAGTGGGGTGTGTACCTCAGTGATCAATCAGCTAACTCATCAATCAACCTAGAATAATTGATCCATGCAGATAACTCGAGTTATCCAACTAAGATTGGATTTAAAGGGAAGTGTACTATCATTTGTAGAGTATTCCAAAGTGTACATGTGTTGTATGCAATCAGAGAAGGGCTTATAGGAATTGCACAATTCTCATGGAACAATTTCCCTAATTAGAAGGGGATAATTTCTCAAGGAACAACGCAAGAAAATATGAGCTCAACGGGCAGGAAAATTGGTTAAGTGTTGGTCAGGGTCAGTCTGTGAAGCAATGAGATAGACTATACTAGTGCAGAGGTTTCTCAGGCTTGAGCAAGCATTGTATTTCTTCTCTATTTTCTTATTAATGCAATATAGATAAGAAGGGGTCTTGAGTAGTTTCTTTCCCCTAGATAATTCTATGTGCTTGTTTATTGATTCATGTCGCATGTTTATGATTTCATTTCTCGATCGTGAATTGCTTTCCAAAAATGAGTAGAGTAGATTCACGTTTTATGTTTTAGTAACTTAAATTTGCAGTTTTGAATCTACTTAGAATTTCTACATGGTATCAGAGCAGGAATCATAGTAGAGAAGAGAATTTGAAGTTGTATTTGTAGGAGGATCGAATTTGTAGGATCAATTCTTTAGATCTAGCAGGATGTCTTTCTATGGACTAAGAATTGAGTATGCCCTTGAGGGTAGCTCAAATTATGTTGCTTGAAAGGACAAGATGGAGGCAATACTGGAAGATAATGGGTTGAAGGAATTCATAGATATTGAGATCCAAAAACCACCTCCATTTTGGGTGTGTGTTATATTCTTTTAGTGGGGTGGTAGCCCCCATACATGAGGTCCGGGGCAGTGGCCCGGGAATTATTTTTTGGACCCTATATTAGGTGGGCGGACCTACCTACGATTTTTTGCATGGGTTTTGCACATTGTTTTGGGCATGATGGTTTTCTACCCATGGTATTTTGTAGATCCGGTCAAGGGAACTATGATTATGTTCTAATCCAGGGTTAATGGATTGGGGTTTATGAATGCTTCGACACGTATATATGTATTATAACATTGAAAGGAACATAATGAAAAATCATTCTGGTAGTCCTTATTTTGGGATCCAGGGGAAATATCTGTGTATTTTTTTTATATTCTCGTCATTGCTTCTTTTTTTTGTTTTTAGAATTCATTTGCAAGTAATTTATCTACAGGGTTAAAACCTACACACCAGCTGATGCTCAAGATCTAGCAGAATGGAAGAAGTGTGTAGCCAAGGCGACGCGAATCATATTGGAAGGTGTAAAGGATCACATAGTCTCCATTCTCCATGGGAAAGACACCCCATATGAAATTTGGAAAGCACTGACATATTTGTTCGAGTAGCAACCATGGGAAGTTTGCGCTCAAGGAAAATTTTCGGAATATCAAGATGCAGAAGACTGAATCTATTCAACAATACCTTAGCCAGTTCACACAATGTCGTGATGATATTAGAGGATTTTGGGTTACTGTTGTGGAGGATGATCTTGTGAGCCTAGCCCTTCTAGGCCTTCCCAAGAATTGGCATAGCTACTAGGATTCGATAAATGGGAGGGAGAAGCTACCAAATCAGGAACACCTTTGGTCCGATTTGGTACATGAGTAGATCATGAAAAATACTAAAGACGAGATCTCATCCAATGTTTAGGATGAGGAGAAACGTGCCTTCACTGGAAATGCAATGAAAGGCAAAGGGAATAAATCCCAATCCAAAGGAGAATCCGGTCAAGGGAGCAAGAAGAAAGACTTGTCCAAAATCAAGTGCTTTCACTATCATGAACTAGGAGACTATGCCATGAAGTGTCCACACAAGAAGGCGGGTAAGAAGCCCTTGAGAGTGGAAGGTGAAGCTTTGGCTTCAAAATTTGAGCTTAATTTCACCCTCATCACATGTATGGTGAGCACGATGATGGGTAGTGTGTGGTATCTAGATAGTGGAGCCTCATTCTGTATGACGGGAAACTGAGAAATTTTTAGTGACTTGGAGGAGAAAGACCTCCAGATGTGAGATGATGGAAGGTATAGCCTGACTGGTATTTGTACAGTTACTTTTTAGAGGGAGTTTGGATCCCCTCTCAAATTAAAATATGTCATGTATGTTTCGGGTCTAAAGAAGAATATCATTTCAGTTGCTATGTTGGAAGACCGTGGCTGTGATGTGGTATTTAGCAAAGGGAAGGTTTTCCTGAGAAACATCTCCATGGGACCAGTGAAGCATTTCAGCGTTCAAGTGAAGAACCTCTACAAATTAGATGTGGAAGATTGTGCAACATTCAACACAAAAGCAGAAAAGGTGCAAAGCCGAGATATCAGTGAATTATGGCATAAAAGACTTGTCCATTTGCATCATGGCACATTGAAGATCATGCAATAGATTTCTACAAGAATTTCCAAATCAGAACTAGAGCAATAGGATACATGCAAAAGGTTTACATTAGGGAAGTACACAAAAGCCACCTTCAATGATCGAGACAGTAAAGCGCAATCAGTCCTTGAAATAGTTCACTACAATGTGTGTGGACCTTTCTCAACAGCCTCCACTACCAAACACATGTATTATGTAATATTTGTAGATGATTCCTCACAGAATTGTTGTATCTTCTTCATGTAAAAGAAATATCGGACATTCTTCAAGTTTGTTAAATTTAAGCACTTGTTGAGAAAGATATTGGCAAGAAAGTGAAGGCTTTCAGAAGCGATAATGGAGGTGAGTATGTGTTGAATGAGTTTAAAAATTTATGTGCAAAGGAAGGGATTCGATGGGAGTTAATGACACACCACAACCCACAATAGAATGGGGTGGTTGAGAGGAAGAACAAAATTATTGTGGGAGAAACAAGGGAGATGTCGCATGACCAAGGCATACCACTACACTTGTGGGCTGAAGCATGTAACACAACGGTTTATTTGCAGAATCAGAGTCCTCATCGAATTCTTGGCATGAGTACACCAGAGGAAGCTATTTCAGGGAAGAAACCAGATGTGCCACACTTCAGGATCTTTGGATCATCAGTTTACTGTCATGTTTCCAAGGACTCAAGGAAAACGCTAGATCCAATAGTTGAGTTGGGAATATTTGTGGGGTACACAAAAACACCTCACAACTATCGTGTGTAATTTCCATCTCTCAAGATGACAGTTTTTCATAGAGATGTGAAGTTTGATGAGGTGAAGGAAATGAGGTGTTCTCTTGAGAGGGAGCTATAGTTGCATTCAATTTAGGAGCTTTTAGCTCCAAACCAAGAATCTCAGGAAGTTGTGGAGTAGCCACAAGCAGAGGACCAGAGAGTGGAGACATCCACTCAAGAAGAGACATTTAGAGATGGAAGGAAATGAACCAAGGAAGCTGACAGATTATTGTATGATGCTAAAGAGAATGTGGGAGCACCCACATCATAGCACAGGTAGAGGAGGTGACCGGATCAGTACTCTAGCTACATGGATCTGATGAGTGAGCTTGTAGAGACTGAGCCATCCTCATTCGAGGAAGTTGTAGAGAAACCAATATGGGTTGATGCTATGGTAGAGGAATATGATTCCATTGTTAGAAATAGTGTTTTGGAAGTGGTCCCAAGACTATAGGACAAATCAGTGGTGGGTTCGAGATGGATATACAAGGTGAAGCAAGCAGTAGACGAAAACATCAAAAAACACAAGGTCAGATTTATGGCCAAGGAGTTCTCTGAGGTGGGGGGAATTGACTGTGAGGAGACCTTTGCTCCAATAAAAAGGCACTCTTAGATCAAATCAACTCTAGCACTTACAATGCAGATGGGATGGAAGATCCATAATATGTATTTTAATACAACATTCCTCAATGGAGTTATTGAGGAAGAGGTGTACATTGAACAAATAGAAGGCTTTGAGACATTTGACAAAGATTCACATGTGTCCATAATCAAGAGAGTGTTGTATAGATTAAAGCAAGCACCATGTGTTTGGTACACCAGGATTGACAACTATCTTACCGGGTTGGGCTTCACCAAAAGTGAAGCAGATGCAAACATTTATCTTATTGTTGATGAAGGTAAATTATTGATTATAGTGTTATATGTCGATGATTTAATTTTAACAGGTGATGAGAAGTTTATCAGCTATTGAAAAGAGGATCTTGCAAGATAATTTGATATGAAAGACATGGAGCTCATGCATTATTTCCTCAGTTTGGAAGTATGGAAAGGAGATGTGTGACTATTTTTCTCTCAAGGAAAGTATGCCAACGTGATACTGAAGAAGTTATGCATGGAGAGAAACAAACCCCTGGACACTCCCCTAGCAGGAAATTGGAGGAAGGAGGATGCCACTTCAGGTGAGGAAGTGGAAGCTACCATTTACAGGCTGCTTGTGGGTTTACTTATGTATTTAGTGAACACACGACCAGACATGTGTTATGCAAATTCTGAATTAAGGCTTCTGTGATCCATATTGAAATAAGAAAACAATTTTTTCGATAGAAATCACATTCAAGAATTTTTATTGATGCGTTTCAGTTAACCAAATTAGTCAAGAAATGGTTAAGCCAATCAAATTGTATTGGAAGGAAACAAATTATGTGTTGAGATACCTCAAAGCCACCACTTAGTTTTGTATTTGGTACATGCGGATGTTAGAGGGAGTGAAGTTGTAGTTCTTCAACGATGCAAATTTTATAGGGAGTCTATCAGAAAGGAAGAGCACATCAGGAGGAATTTTCAGTGTTGGGTCAGAAGTGGTTTCTAGGTATAGTATGAAGCATACCTGTTGCATTCAACTAAGTAGAAGCAGAGTACATCGCTGCAAGTCGAGCATCATGTGAAGAAATCTGGATGAGAAAAATTCTTGTTGGTTTATTTGGTCAGATGATGGATCCTTCTCTGATTTACTATGATAATTAGAGTTGTATCCAACTCTCTATGAATCTTGTATTTCATGATTAATCTAAGCATATGAATATTCGATATCACCATCTACGATATTGTGTGCAGAGGCGGATCATGTTGTTGGAGTACATTCCTATAGAGGAACAAGATGCAGATATTTTGATAAAGGCTTTGTCAAAGGGAAAATTTGAGTTCCATAGAGGTAGGATCAAGGTATCAGATAATCCCTTTCTTGTTGAGAGGGAGTGTTGAAAATGCAACAAGAAAATCTAATTTTGACTTTGCCTTGGTCAAACTAGATTAAAATTCAAATTTCAATTTCAGTAAAATACTTGTAGGTAGTTAACTGAGGTGACATGGAACTTTTCACTCAGTTAACTTAGTTAATTCGAGTAGGAAACACTTGAGTTCAGTTTAGTATGATTGATTATTAATTTCTAGCAATCTATTTCAGTTAATTTTAATTATTGTGAGTTTAACTAGTTCTAACTATTATAGAACTAGTGGGGTGTGTACCTCAGTGATCAACCAATTAACTCATAAATCAACCCAGAATAATTGATGCATGCAGATAACTCAAGTTACCCAGTTGATATTGGATTTCAAGGGCAGTGTACTATCAATTGTAGACTATTCTGAAGTGTACAGGTGGTGCATGCAGTCAAAGAGGGGCCTACAGGAATTGTGCAATTCTCATGGAGGTATTTCCCTAATTAATATGGGTTAACTCCTTAGGGAACAACACAAGGAAATAAGAGCTCATAAAACATGAAATTTGGTTAAGTGTTGGCTAGGGTCAATCTGTGAAGTAGTGAGATAGACTATACTAGTGTAGAGGTTTCTCAAGCTTGAGCAAGCATTATATTTCTTCTCTATTTTTTTATTAATGCAATACATATAGGAAGGGGTTTTGAGCAGTTTCTTTCCCCTAGATAATTATCCATGCTTATGTATTGATTCATGTCGCATGTTTATGATTTCCTTTCTCGATCATGAATTTCTTTCCGTAGATGAGTAGAGTAGATTCAAGTTTTATGTTTTAGTAAATTACATGAGCAATTTTGAATCTACATAGAATTTCGACAGTCCAATTAACGACGCCAATGTGTATAATATCATATGTGCACAACTATTTTTAAATAAAAATCTCCACAACAATGCACCATATTGTTTATGCAATGGGGCATTCGTATACTGGTTTAGCACTAGGGTGTATTGAGAGTATAACACCAAACTAGGCAAAATGAATTTTACGATTGATTTTTTTTTTTAATTTAACCATTTTTTGGTGCTATCGAGTAGTATATTTACTAGTGCATCATATTTACTTAGCGCACCACTATTTTTATTTATATAAAATAACTCTACCATGGTGCACCATATGATGTTACGCACTGATGTGTCTATTTATAGTAATGCACTGGTGCATTAGTGTATTATAGACACACCATTAAAAAACATCAGCTAAAACATTTTCTCGCCCAACTTCGTCAGTGATCTCTACTAGAAATGGATTTTTGGGCTATTTTTATAGGGGATTCCACAAAAACCTTTGCTAGAGCGTATTTTTGTTGTAGTGAAGGTTGAGTGTGTCTTCATGGGGGGCACCAAATTTTTATTTTAAGAAGGATGACACACTTAGGTTGTGCATTGATTACTGATAACTAAACAAGGTGACCATAAAGAAGAAGTATCCATTATTGTGAATCGATGACTTATTTGACCAGTTAAGAGGAGCAACAATCTTCTCTAAAATTGATCTGAGATCAGGATATCATCAGGTGTGTATAAAATATGAGGATATCCATAAAACAACCTTTAAAACAAGGTATGTGCATTATGAATTTGTGGTAGTGCCTTTTGGGCTTACCAATGCACCTACAACTTTTATGTGCCTTATGAACAATGTGTTGCGCCCTTATTTGGATAAGTTTGTCATAGTCTTCATTGATGACATTTTGATCTATTAAAATACCAAGTAGGACCATGAAGAGCATTTGGTCGCAGTACTATAATTTCTAAGAGAGCATAAGCTTTATGCAAAGCTTAGTAGGTGAAATTTCCTTCCTTCTTGGATTCATTATTTGGGACACATTGTCTCCAAGGAAAGAGTAGTAGTTGATCCCAAGAAGATCAAGGCTACCATGGAATGGCCAACACCTAAAAATGTGGTTGAAGTTATGCCCTTCATGGGACTAACAGGTTAACACAAGAGGTTTATTAAAAATTTGTCCAAGATTGGTTGTCCAATTACTACTCTGCAAAAGAAATGGAAGAGGTTTGAATGGATAGTTGATTGTGCTACAAGATTCAACTTAACCAGATATTGACTAATGCACCAGTATTAAGAGTAGTAGGTCCTGAAAAGGATTTCATTGTTATTATGCATAGATGCCTGCAAGGAGGGACTTGGTGGAGTCTTGATGCATAATGGTAAAGTAGTATGCTATGAATCCTAAAATTTGAATGAACATGAACATAATTGTGTAATCCATGATTTGGAATTGGTTTCCATCATCCATGTGATGAATATGTGGAGACCTTATCTTCTTTGTAGAAAAAATTCACCCTAATGACTGATCATGGAGGATTGAAATAATTTTTTGATTTTTTTATTAGCCTCAATTAAATGCAAGACAAGCTAGATGGCTAGCCACGCTCAACAAGTTCGATTTTAAAATCAAATATATAATAAATATATAATAGAGTAGTTTATGGACTCAACGGGAGGGTGCAATTAAACCAATTAACAACATTAAGTTCCTATGGAACTAATCTTGAAGAGAAGATAAAAAACATTGAGAAACAAGACAAAAAGTATCACCAATTAAAGAGAGAAGCTACAACAAGGCTCTCAAGGAAATGATGATAAGGACTATTTCCATACATCAAAAGGGCTAATTAAATTCAAATGTAGAATTTATGAACAAAATAACAATGATTTGAAGAGACTCATATTAGAAGAATTTCATGCCAAGTCATATTTTGGCCACCCATATTATCAAAAGACATTAAAAACCATCAAGAAATTTTATTTCTGACTTGATTTAAAAAGATCGCATATTTTATCTCCAAAAGCATAGAGTGCCAACAAGTGAAGATCGAGTGCAAACACTTAATTGGACTATAATAGCCTATTCACGTTCTAGAATGGAAGTGGGAAGTAATTTTGATGGACTTCTTTATAGGGTTACCAAAAAATTCAAAATAACATAATGCAATCATGGTAGTGGTTGATAAGTTGAGCAAGGTGGTTCACTTCATGGTTGTTAAATCTACAAATTTAGATAGTGGTGGCTCAAGTTTTCATAGAGGAGAATGTGAGATTGCATGGAATTCCTAAGAAGATTATCTCGTATAGGGTTTCCAAATTCACTTCAAAATGTTGAAGAGAATTATTTGCAGGCTTGGGAATAGAACTAGCATTTAGCACAACATACCATCCTCAAAACGATGGGAAAATAGAAAGAACAAACAAAATTCTTGAAGACATGCTAATAATGTATGTAATGCACCAGCTTAGGAAGTGGGAAGAGTACCTTCCACTTATGGAATTCACATACAATAGTGGGTATCAAGAATAACTGAAAATGATCCCATTTGAAGCACTTTATGGGAGGAGTTGTAACACACCTATCAACTAGAGTGATCTAGTGAATAGTGTCCTCATTGGGCCTGACATGGTTAAAGACATGGAGAAGGAAATGCAAGCCATTAGAAGAAATTTAAAGGTGGCACATGACAGGTAGAAGAGATATGCAGACCAACATATAATTCATAAAGAGTTTCAATTTGGGGAATATGTTTTCTTACGATTAGACCCAATAAGAGCTCCTTAAAATTTGGGTCATGTGCCAAGTTGGCACCATGGTTTTGTGGGCCATTTGAAGTGCTTGAAAGGATAGGGTTGGTGAACTATAGGCTAGCTTTTCCTCCATCAATTAGAGTGCATGATGTTTTCGATGTTTCATTTCTTAACATATATGTGTAGGATGCTAATGATGTAATTGATTGGTCTATGTTATAGGTAGAACCAGAGAGAGAGTTCCAACCAAAACCTTTGTGCATCTTGGATCGGGAGGTAGCCTACACTCCAAAACCAAGTAATAGAGCAACTCAAAGTATAGTGGAGACACTTTGGGCCTGAGGAACCCACATGGGAAATAGTTGAACTGGTGCGGGAAACATATCCTTTCTTATTTGCGAAGTATAAGCAAATGTAAATACAATGTAAAGAGTCTTACAACGTTGTTTGTATAAATCCCCATAATGAGCAATGCTTGGTCTAAATCATGTTTTTTTGTATATGGTTATTGAACATCAAGGACGGTGTCCCCCCCCCCCCCCCAAGGGGGAGGGGACTGTGACATCCCCTGGTCAATATTTCTCTCATTGTAAATACTTGTAATTATTTAAATGGATGAGAGAGGGATACATATTCCAATGCTTGAGGAAAGAGATTGCTTGAGGGAATTATTTTTTGAAACATCATTCATGGTTGGCTAAGTGGTTTTAAATGGGATGATTGTGCCATAAATTAAATGAAAGAAGAATGTATAGGTATGGGTGTCCTTTAGCTCCAACGACAAGCAAGAAGAGGAAAAACTATTGAAGGAAGCATGTGCTGCCTTGTCCTGGGAGGTTGGTTGGCATGCAATAATGAAAAATGATGGGAGGCTAGTTTGGTTGGAAAATAAAGAGGATCTTCATTCACTCACATTTTTTTATCTCCCACATCTGCATATAGGCATATGAAGAGAGAATGATCTTTCTAAGGGTGTGCAGAAGCAATGGAAGAAAGCACATAGGGAACACTGTGGTAAGAGAACAAAAAAAAAATCCTCCAAGGGTGGAGGTGAGAATGCAGAGAAGGAAGTGATCATAATTCATTGTTGTTAAGTTTTGGAGAGATTAAAAACTAGTTGAAGAATCCTCACAGATGCTTATTGGGTGAAGCATTATAGAGAGAAGTAGCTTTCTTGAAGGCTGAATAACCACAAGAAGATTGTGTATTAATGAAACAATAGCTAAGAGAGAGGTACTTAGGTACTTAGGAAGCTAATGAACCACTGGGTGATGAAAGCAGTAGCGTGTTCTCTCACTGATGAAGTATCTAGTGAAATAGACTCTATGCTCCTACAGTGGCTTATCCACTGACAAACCTTCCTTTGTTGTGGACTCTCTTCTCTTGAAAGTGAGTTGAACTCTTTGTACTATGGTATCCTAGCATGGATTATCATTATATATGAAAAATCTGAGAGAACTGAGTGAAAGCTTGTGTAGCTGGTGGATGAAGGCAGAGTGACCTTATGGTATCTCATTTCAGTTGTTTACTTGTTGAGGTTTTTACTTAGAGATCACTCTACCTAAAGCTTTGGAATCTAGCTCCACGGTGATAGCTACAAGTAATAGTGGTTTTAGCTTGTATATGGTCGGGTGGAGAGTTGAAGACCCATTCTCAGTTTCCAGCCTATTTTCCACATAAGATAAGTATTTAATTATGCTCCTGATGTTTGAGTGATATATATATATATATATATATATAGATATATATATATATATATATATATATATATATATATATATATATATATATATATATAGATATATATATATATATATAGAGATATATATCTGTGTGTGTGTGTGTGTGTGGTATTAAATCAATGGTCATGTTGATATTAAGGAATGTGAATTCCTATTTGTTGATGGATATTAGATTTCTTGTATGCATGTTTGAAGAATGGTTGAATTCTTGTTAGCATTTGTGAACATAAATTATTGTGTTTCTTTCATTAAATTGATGAGTATGATCTATTGGCTATTTTCCATTCATTTCTCTATGTATGTGAGTTGAACGATTGTAAGATACATGTCTCTATGCTATGCGAGGGAGTTGCTCAAGTTCCCTGTGTTTCTAAAGAAATGCACCCAAATGCATATTCATTGAATGTATCCTCCTGTACATGTTATCTTTCCAAGTTTCATCATTAAAACTCCTATGTATCTTTCAACAAGTTAGTTAAATGTCATGGCATCTATGTAAATTAGGAAGGAACTCAGAAAAATTATGAGTTCTAAGTGTAAACGGCCTGCTAAATAGGATTGAATTCACCTATACAACCCGCCAAGTAGGGGGTCAGGACGATCGGTTGAAAATTCCAAATCTCGGGTGAAGTCATGTCTGACCTAATGTGTGGTTGATCAATCGGCAGGCCCGCTAGTTGGAACTTGGGCTATTCGGGCCCATGGTGTCTAGTCGGCCTCAGAGGTAAGGTCGAGCAGGGTCTCTAGGTTGAGGTCGGGGCCCTGGCTAGAATTGTGTTAAGTGGATTGCGAATGAGGTCGACCTTCGCCTTCCTAGAGGATTGTATCTACCCATGTGGATTTTTCCATGATGGAAGAGTGGGCGTGCCAGGCGCCACACCAGTTACTATGTGATTTCCAGGTGGGAATCATTGATGACATGGCATTGATGTAATTGGCCTATCATTGAATGGTCACATATTTTGACCTATAAGTTGGATTGAGGTCAAATTTATACCATCAGAAAGGTCTCGATGAGACGAACACAATGATGTCATCGGTTTTAATTTTTGAGGTAGTCATAAGAGGTTGAAAATTTTAGACCCCATTTCCATAACAAGACCATGGAGATTGGGTCAGCATTGTAACTACCAACTTATACCCTTAATTCCAATTGGGGTTAGGATGGGAATATGTTACAATTCTCTCTTGACTTTCACTTCCACTTGTATCCTCCATTATCTCCCCACTTCTATGCGTAATGCAGTATCATCTGAAATCATCAAGAGTAATTCATGTTGAAGGATCCACAACTAAGAAGAATGAAAGAATGAAAGTGGTTCTAAAATAATTGAAAACAACCCAAAATTAAAGAATGGAGTTGTAGAAATTTCACCGTAGATTAAACTGATTATGCAATGTACTAAAGCAAATTACTTAATCTACTTCTACAATCAAACTTGCGGAAGCGTAATTGATTTTGAGCAAGATCAAATGGAACACATATAATAGAGAAGAAGATTCAATCACACATGAAACACATTAAGAATACTCTGGGGAAAGCCTCAGCTAAAAACCCCACTATCTGTATTATCATACAAGTGGAAATATCTCAGGATTACACAAATCTTTAGCTCACAAGCTATCCAACTCTCAATACAATCCCTCACTGTTGCTCATAGACATAATAGACAAGACATATGCCTTCCTTCAGTCCTCCAAGCCTCCTATTTCCTTGCGCAGTTTCTCTTGGGTCCTCCAACTGTATCGTGTGTGATTCTCACCTCACACACTGCTCTGACCTCTGAAATAAATGCGCAATCTTGAAGGAGTTAATTCCTTTTGCATGGATGAGTTTCCTTTATAGGAAAAGTCCTCCAACTGATAGTACAATGTCCCTGTCTTTAATCTCAACTGGGTCTTTCTCTGAACTGACAAGCATGAGTTATTTATGAGAGAATATTCAATTATCTGGAGAACACTATTTGCATGCATGCATGCATTAACTAACTGAACTCACAATTAGTTCCACAAACTGTTTGGAACTAATTTAATTGGACTTAACTCAGTTAACTAAGCTAACTAATTACAACTCAAATACAACTCATCCTTATCTCCTTAATTAAGGGATAACTTCCTCAATCAAAGGGATAATTGTTGCATGTCTTCACAAAGACTTCATGTTTGATTTTCTCCAACTAATTAACTCAAGATGAATTAATTAATTATTTTTCAAACAGCTGTTGAGACCAAATTCGAATTTTAATTCTCAATTTTAATTCAGGGACTAATTAAAATTGGAATCTATCCTGAAATGCTATTTATAGCAATGTTATTTATAGCATTTCTATTTTATCATTTCTTGTTGCTATTTCCCACACTGGTACCTGAAATTCTATTTATAGCATTTCTATTTTTAGCATTTCTTTTTGCTATTTTCAACAGGAGTCTCGATCGTTGCTTAATGCTCTACTCTGTTGCTTAAAATATTAGGAAATTTATAATACTCGGAAGATGATACAGATTTAATGTTTCTTTAGCTGCTTTAATATATATATATATATATATATATATATATAATTTAAATTTTAAACATAAATAACATTAAATTTCTATTTCTTAATGTTTTGGTTAGATTCAAGTATATTTAGAGTGATGGTCCTCACCCATATTGGGTTTAGTTGAGTGTGGTGTTATTAAAATGTTGAATATTTGTTTTTCAAACTTGCATGATTGACAATAGATATGAAAATCATTTTACATTTAACTCACGTGTACTTTGAAGCATGGATCTCCTTTTGCCCTGCAATTTAACTAGTCGCAGTTCGTAACAGGTTTTCCAAACTCTAGAAATCAACATGTCGAGCTATACTGGTTACATTCAAGTATATTTATAGTGATGTTCCTCATCCAAATTAGGTTTAGTTGAGTGTGGCATTATTGAAAGGTTGAATACTTGTTTTTCAAACTTGCACGAACGACAAGAGATATGAAATGCATTTTACATTTAACTCACATGCACGTCCTATAATGGAAATCCTGGTTGCTACCATTGTTTCTTTCAAGACACTAAGGCATATTTGTTGTCTATATAAGAGATACTACTCATATAAACAATCTAGAAATTCATCATAAAAAATATTTGAGGGATCTCAATGCTTCAAGGAGATAATGTGTCAATCTAGGTCCTTCATTTTGAACTTAGAGGTCAACTCCTTCTTAATCTAAAACAAGGCTTCCCAAGGAAGCCTTAACTGCTCCCTTTATTATAGAAGAAAATATTTATACCCATGTTGTTCCTTCTAACACATGAGTCGTTATGCTTTGGTAAAAACAAAATCATAGAGGATCAAACTTGACCCATCAATCCAAGTTTGAGCTATAATCTTCTAGTTCCAAGAAAGAGGCTCCTTCATGACCCTCAAAGCCTTGAGGTGGTACCATGTACACTTGTTCCTCAATTTCTTCATTGAGAAAAATGACCTTTACATTCATCTAACGCAATCCCATAACATAGGCAACAATAAATCTAATAGAAGTGTACTTGTCAACTAGAGAAAATGTCTTTTCATCATCTTCTCCCTCTTTTTAGGAGAACCCTCTAGTTTCAAATCTTGCTATGTATGTGTCTACACTGCCATCTACTTCATATTAGATCTTGTAAATCTATTTAGAAGTCACTACTTCCCTAAAAACAAGGTATACTTCAAACTTGTTGATATGTTTGCTCCCTCTGAACTCAAATCTCATTTAGTACAATATCTCTAAAATCACAATCTTGGGAGATTCCTCTTGTCACAAGCTTTGCTTTGTTCCTCCATTAGTTCCATTTGTTGCCAAAGCCTTGGCAACCTTCACTATGTACCTACAATCCTCACTAGGATACCATGGAAGAACAATTATAACCAAGAAATGGATACAAAAACAAGAGACTAACTAATAATAATAATAATAATTAAGGAAGATAGATATAGGTTATTTATATTTTGAGGATTATAGGGAAATTTCAGCTCCCACTTGATCTTATCCCTCATCCTCATCATTAGTAGATGTCATTCCTTCCATGCAAAAGCTAGGGATTCTTCTTTTAGCAGAAACATGGATCCAGGTCCAACTCTAACAGTTTTATATACAACCCTAGGGATTTATTATCAAGCCTTATAGATTTCTAGGATTTACAAACCACATACTTTCAGTATTATCTAAACCTTTGTCATATGCAAGTTTTCTTTCCAAAATCAAAATGCCCAAAATCCCTTTACATATGTGATGAAGTCCATTATATCATTTGTAGGGTAAGATCCTGCTTCTGAACACATTCTAAAATGTAATGCAACATTTCCAAGGGAAACATAGGTCTATAAAACTTCAATTCAATATATATCCAAATATTCTCAGCACAGGTATAATAATTTCATCCCTTATATAAGTGACATATTTGAATGTCTTCCTGTATATTTACCCAAGATATATTTTTAGAGAGACTTCCTTCAAGCCTTATCGACTTATGGATTAGCCACAGTTCCAGGGATTTCAAATAATCATGTGTCATCATATCTCATTCAATACAATCACACTCACAACAATATAGTGCAAGACATATCATTGTAGTATAGGGTATATGGCATTATAGACTTTGCAACTTCAGGGTAGAATTTCATCTATGTCATTGCTTCTTGCAATACCAATATGGCTTATGTGCTACAGATACATAGATGCATATAACATTGCACAAGCACTTGAAGATCATATATCAGTTGAGGATTTCATCACTAAAATTGTTGTGTATAAGTAGGTGAAGAGACTCTTTATACATAACTGTGCTTAATGGTTTCTTCAAGGAATCCTTCACAACTTCATATAATGCATATATTTCCAGAACATCGACATAATCCTTTAATGATACATTTTGCATAAATGAATTTTTACCCCTCAAGGCATACTAAGATCAGCCTTAACACCTTTAAAGAAATTTTGATACAAGTCTTAATACGAACTAATTCAACTAGGCCTATGGTTGGTCCTCATATACTCTATAAGTGTATTTCCAAAAGAACTTTGATCTCAAACAAAACTTTTTGAGAGCAATGATACATACCATTCAATCTAATGCAACCAATCTTCAATAGAATTTTTGAAATGAAGATACCTTTCCTGACTTTGTCACTGATTAAGGCATTTAGGATTACTTTAGATCATCTTCTAAGATTATTTGGTATTTGTATCTTTCATCCAAGGTATTTTGGCCTTACTATAGCGTACCAAATACCCTTGGTTTTTATCCTTCTTCCATAGTTTCATACTAGAGCTTCTAGAGGCATGAACTGAGACAACTAACATAGAATTTGTTTAGTAATAAATAATTAATAATAATATGAGAAGCAATATTTCTTTTGCAATGGTCATTAGCAACTTCTGTCTAGATTGATGTGGCATCCTAAAATTGTTTGAAAACACAATAACAAGAAGAACAGTTTGGGCTTTCTAGCTCTGAGATCCTCTTCAAAGAAATTAAGGTTTTGGTATTCGATCTTTAAAGTGTAACACAGTGATAACACCAATTATCTCAAAACCATAAAATGTATCCAATGTCGATTTTGATTCAACATGTTACTTTCATGATCTCCTTCAAACTCAAATTGATATCATGAACATCTTCAACCTTCTCTAAAGCTAACTTCCAAATTTTTCTCAAGGTTCTCAAAACCACGATTAAGGTCTCCTTCAGATTACTAAATTGAATGAATTAGGGTTCGATTTTCTAGGCCTCTTAGCCTCTTCTTAATCACTCTTATAATTTCACTATATGAAGCTCTTTTTTTTGGTCTCATGTGGTTCGCGTTGAGGCCTAACTAAGACTTTAGACTAAGACTTTATGTTATGAAACCAGCTCAAGAAAAGATAGAAAAGATAGATCAACGCCTTAGAATTCAACCTCTTCGAGGGGGCAACCTCCTTTACATTACATAAATGAACAATTCTTGGATGATACAAATGACAAAACCTCCTTTCTATATATAGGAGTCTAAGGAGTCACAATATAATCCAGCCGACCTAACAATAATAATATAAAGCCACAAAAATAACAATACAGGGATTCTATGGGCACATTAATAACAATATGGGGGTAATAGGGGCACAACAATATAAATAAGGGGTATAACTACAATAGTAATGGGGTAATCACTAGTATTATAGGGACCCAACATGCCCCTCTCCTTCAAAAAAGTGTTGTCCTCAACGCTTGAGTAGTTCTGGATACTTCTGCATAAAATTCTCATCCTCCCATGTGGAATCTTCAGCGGATAAGTTCTTCCACTTGATAAGATACTCTGAAATTGATCGATTTCGTAGCTGTCGAGTTCTTGTTTCTGTGACTGCTTCCGGTTCCAATATAATTTTTCCTTCCTCGTCAAGTTCTGGCAATATTGTTTGAACTGGGAGCTTGTCGCCTATAACCTTCTTTAAACATGAAACATGGAAAACTGGGTGCAATCGAGAAGCTGCAGGAAGCTCCAATTTGTATGCCATAGTACCAATCTTTTGCAACACCTTGTACGGACCATAATACTTTGGTGATAATTTATTATCCTTCTTAGCTTGCTTGAGGGACATTTGCTTATATGGTTGTAGCCGTAGGAATACCCAATCACCTACATCAAAACTTCTTTCACTGCGATGTTGATCTGCCTGTTGTTTCATTCTATTTTGTGCCAACACGAGGTTATCCTTTAAGAGTTGGAGGACTTGTTGTTGATGTTCGATGTGATGTTCCACTGCCTGAACCTTAGAATTTTCTCTTAAATATGATGTGATGGATGGTGGTTGATACCCATAAAGTGCCATAAATGGGGTCATTTTTGTTGCTGTATGGAAGGAAGTGTTATACCACCATTCAGCCAGAGGCAACCATTTGACCCATTGTGTCTGTTTATCAGATACAAAGCAACGAAGATATCCTTCCAAACATTTGTTTACTATCTCAGTTTGCCCATCAGA
This sequence comes from Pinus tabuliformis, assembly GCA_031772625.1. Lineage (NCBI taxonomy): Eukaryota > Viridiplantae > Streptophyta > Pinopsida > Pinales > Pinaceae > Pinus > Pinus tabuliformis. The sequence continues at coordinate 1,054,303,277 of CM062805.1, forward strand.
TTGAGGATGATAAGATGAGCTATGAGCTAACTGAGTACCAAGACAAGAAAATAATTCTGTCCAAAAATTTCCAGTGAAAATGGGATCTCTGTCACTTACAATAATCTTTGGGTTTCCATGTAGCTTTTGAATTGTTTCCATAAATGCAGTAGAAACTGTACTGGCTTTAAATGGATGTGATAATGCACAAAAGTGTGCATACTTGGTAAGTCTGTCAACTACCACCATGATGACACTCTTTCCCTCAGACTTGGGTAAACCTGTGATAAAATCCATTGAAACCTCCTCCCAACGTTGGCTTGGAATGGATAAAGGTTGTAATAGACCCGGTGTCTTAATTGTTTCAACTTTATTTTGTTGGCAAACCAAACATTCCGCCACAAACTTTTGAATATCTGATTTAAGGCCATCCCAAAAAAATTCCTTCTTAACCCTGTGGTAAGTTTTTAAAAATCCTGAGTGCCCTCCTAAGGGAGAAGTGTGCAATTCCATAAGAATCTTTTGTTTTAGCTGGGAATTCTTACAGAGGTATAAGCGATCTTTGTACCATAACGAATCATTTTTCCAGCTAAATGTATCAGACGTACTGGAATCTTGTTGTAGCTTTCGAATAAGTGCCCACACTTCTTCGTCATTCTTCCATTCCTCCCTTGCTTCGTTTATCCAATCTGGTTGGATAATAGAAATGGCGCACAACAATGCTTCCACATCCTCATCCTTTCTTGAGAGTGCATCTGCCACCACATTTTGCTTCCCTTTTTTGTAGATGATTTCAAAGTCATAACCCAACATCTTTGTGACCCACTTTTGTTGCTCTTCAGAGGATAATCTTTGTTCTAAAAAGTATTTAAGGCTATCATGATCCGTTTTTACCTTGAAGTGTCTTCCCATTAGGTAGGGTCGCCATTTCTTAAGTGCATGGAGTATTGCCAACATTTCCTTCTCATAAATAGCTTTGCTTAAAAACTTTCCCTTGATTGGACGACTTTCAAAAGCAATGGGTCTTTCATCTTGCATTAGAACAGCACCAATTCCATTTCCTGAAGCATCACATTCCACAATAAAGGTTTTTGTGAAGTCCGGTGTAGCTAAGACCGGTGCTTGGCACATTGCCTCTTTAAGATGTTCAAAGGCCTTTGTTGCTTCCGGAGTCCATGAAAATGCATCTTTCTTCAATAATGTTGTTAGAGGTGCTGCTATTCTCCCATAATTCTTAACAAACTTGCGATAATACCCTGTCAACCCAAGAAATCCTCGCAGATGCTTTATGGATGTGGGGATTTTCCATTCCTTAATGGCTTTAATTTTGCTAGGGTCTACCTTAACTCCTTCATGAGATACAATATGACCCAAATATTCCACCTCCTGGACTCCAAAGAAACATTTGGATCTTTTTGCATATAATTGTTTCTCCTCCAATAGTTGTAGCACCCTGTCAACATGTTCAACATGATCCTTCCAAGACTTGCTGTAGATTAGTATATCATCAAAAAATACTAACACAAATTTTCTAAGGAATGGTTTGAAAATTGAATTCATCAAACCTTGAAATGTTGAAGGTGCATTGGTAAGGCCAAAAGGCATGACCAAAAATTCATAATGACCCTCATGAGTTCTAAATGTCGTTTTCGGAATGTCTTCAATCTTCATTCTGATTTGATGATATCCTGAACGAAGATCCAACTTGGTGAAGTAAATTGATCCATGCAATTCATCCAGTAATTCATCAATGACAGGAATGGGGAACTTATCTTTAATAGTGAGCTTGTTGAGCTCCCTATAATCCGGACACATGCGCCATGATCCATCCTTCTTGTGCACCAATACTACTGGAGCAGAGAAAGAACTTTGACTCGGTTGAATTATACCAGCCTCTAGCATTTCTGCAACCATACGTTCAATTTCACTTTTTTGGACATAGGGATATCTGTACGGCCTGATGTTTGGAGGAACACTTCCTGGAATCAGATGAATAGCATGATCATGATCACGCATAGGTGGGAGACCTTTGGGAGTCTCAAATACCTTGGAATGATTGTCCAGGACTTTTTGGAGATCTGGAGAAATAGATGATTCCAATGTGGAAACATCTAGCGAACATAATTGTGCAATTACACCTCTTTGCTCCTTTTTTAGAAGCTTTGTCATACCATTAGAGCTGATTATCTTTCCTGGTTTCCCTGCAATACCCCTTAATTCAACTTCCTTTCCTTCCGTAGAAAATTTGATGAAAAGTTCTTGAAAATTAAAAGCTATTGTACCCAAGGATTGTAGCCATTGGACTCCTAGTACAACATCAGCACCTCCCATTGGAATGGAAAGCATTGGGCTAGTCAATACATATTCTCCCATGGATAGCTTGATATTATGGCACTTTCCAGAGCAATTTATTGTTCCTCCATTTGCAATCATCACTTGACACTCTGGTGCTGGATATAGGAAGCAATTCAATTCTTTTGCTACCCTACAATGAATAAAATTGTGGGTGCTTCCTGAATCAATCAACACTATTACCTTTTTCTTCTTGATTTGTCCTTCTATCTTGATGGTTTGAGGAGTGGTAATTCCCGCCAATGCATTACAAGATATGGTCGGATTTATTTGTTCTTCATCTAGGCTTTGTTCCTGGAGTATATCCTCTTCTTTTGACCTTTCTTGCTCCTTTTCTTCTTCCTCTTCACAATCTATGTAGAATAATTTCTTCTCAGCACACTTATGACCTTTAGTGTATTTGCTATCACAACTGTAACAAAGCCCTTTTGCTCTTTTTTCTTCCAATTGTTGTGGTGTCAACCTTATAGGTTGTGGAAGACTAGGGGCAACAACACTTCCGTCTTTATAGTTGTGAGTGGTATGCTTCCTGGTTGCCATAATTTTGCTTTCCATTTTTCTTGCTAACCTGAATGCCTTCTCTAATGAATCAGGTTCCCAAAGGCGAACATCATGTTGGATATTATCCTTTAAAGACCCTATGAACACATCAATCCTATGCTCCTCTGGAATATCTTTTACCCTTATGTTCAATTTTTGGAACTCCTCAATGTGCTCCATTATTGAACCCTTTTGTTTGAGACTTATCAATTGGCTAAAAAAAGTGTTGCTTTTTGTATCCTCATAATGTGCTATCAATTCTTCCGTAAAAATTGCCCAAGTGATAAATTGTTTACGAGAGCAAAGCCATTGATACCATACAAACTGATTTGGTTCCAAATATAAAGTTGCCATACGTACCTTTTGTGTGTTTTGCACATTATTGAGATCGAAGAATTGCTCCATCTGTAATATCCATGTGGCGGGATCCTTGCCATCAAACTTCCTCATATCGATTTTTGGAATATGGTGGGTCTTCGATCCAACATTAGAGTCTATGGAATCATGATTAACATTTCTTTTGTTCACATCATGAGTTTCCTTTACAACCTTTTCACCATTAGTAAGTATTTCTTGTAGAAAATTTGTCAAATCTGTCTTCAAATCTTCCATGTCTGTCTTCAAATCTGTCCTCAAATCTGTCTTCAGATCATCCATCTTAGCTTCCATGCCCTTTATCTTAGATTCCACGCCATTTATCTTAGCATCTGTTAGCTTTTGTGAGCGTGACATTTGTTGCACTTGTTCTTGTAATTTTGATATATCATGTAGCATTTCTTCCTCTTCTTCATGAGTCATGCTAGAGCTTTCAGGTTCCTTACTAGGTGTTTGCATTTTCTTTCCTCGGGGCATCAGTTACCGATAATAATGCTTTACTATGCCCTTTGAATTCCTTCAAACCAAGCTTATGCAAAAATTAAAAAAAAAAACTACACACCTTTTTTCACTTTGTAGAAGCCTGATATTGAATCTGATGTATCTCTGTAATTTCGAATCATCCAGTTCTGAAATTGTGACCTGTAGTAGCCTTCTATGTCCTCTTTCCAATGCCACAAGTCTGATCCAAATTGGATTCTCCAAGAAAGAGTTATGCAAATCTCCCACAGTGACCTGATTATAGACTAGTTCAGTAGAGCGAACTTGTACGAAGTGCCACGTGTCACTGTTTCAACCTTTGACTCTGAAAAATATATAAAGAAACTACAGTCCGTCCTCTTTCTGTACCTTCTTACGAAATTTCAATCCGATGCTCAGAGAGAAAGTTATGACGATTTTCCCCAGGTCACCTGTTTTGAATGTAATTCAGGAGTCTGCAAAAAGACCAACTTCCTCAGATCATATCTCCGAAAATATCACGCGAAAAGCTCTGAAATTCGGACCCAAGGTTCAGCGCGATTTCTTCTCAAATGGGTTTTTTTTGCGACTTCTGAAACGTCACAGAAAAAAAGTTATAGCGAAAATGCCACGATGACCTGTTTGGAGCAGCGAAACCCTAGAATCCAAAGCTCTGATACCAAATGTTATGAAACCAGCTCAAGAAAAGATAGAAAAGATAGATCAACGCCTTAGAATTCAGCCTCTTCGAGGGGGCAACCTCCTTTACATTACATAAATGAACAATTCTTGGATGATACAAATGACAAAACCTCCTTTCTATATATAGGAGTCTAAGGAGTCACAATATAATCCAGCCGACCTAACAATAATAATATAAAGCCACAAAAATAACAATAGAGGGATTCTATGGGCACATTAATAAAAATATGGGGGCAATGGGGGCACAACAATATAAATAAGGGGTATAACTACAATAGTAATGGGGTAATCACTAGTATTATAGGGACCCAACACTTTACCTCAGATATATTTGAACCTATTTTATAATGACTTGAGATCTCTTGGTTCTCTATCTAGGATCTTCGGTCCTTCTTCAGGAATCAATGGAGGCTTGGATTTACTTTGTCCAATAGACATGTAGCTTTATTACTTGTGGGGATAACTTCCTTAGATGACTATGGATTCCCATTAAGGATCTTGGTTTTTCTTCAAGACTTGACAAGGTTTCTCTTTTACCCCTCTGATACCATGTTGATTTTTCAAAAGGTCTTCTATCTTATAATTACTTCTAATGATATTTACTTCAAATTATTTCATATTCACATTAATCATTAAGAAATTACACAAAATATATTTAACGATAGAAAGTAGGATCGTAAAGAGCCATCCAAACAAGAAACACGAGATATTTTACGATGGGAAAACGAACATGAGGAAAAAATCTAACAACCTTTACCTTAGAGAAATTGTTCAAATAAAAATGAGATACATCTAATATTTCAAGTCAAAATAGAAGTCAGCCTGACCATGAATAGGCATAGGTCAAACCATGTCAATAATAAGTAGCCTTGTAAACTCGTTCTAATGTACCTCAAAAATTTTAGACTTCCACAAAGAATTAGGTTTGCTCAGAATTTTGTTTTGCTCAAAAATTCGACCTCCTACTCAAAATGTATCTTCCAAATATGATATTCTTTCGTTCTCCTTAGAAGGTGATATGCCCATAAGTTCAGTCTGTTCATCTTCTTAGGTATGTCCAGAACTTGTCTTGTAGAGAGGAGCATTTGATCTATCATAAGAGAGATTTGATCTGCCTTAGAAAGTCTTTTTTTTCTACTTTAGAGGAGTCCCGTGAGTGAATAAAAGAGATAAGATAACAATTATGAAGACCGGCCATAGCTACAAAAATTCAACACCGAATACTATAAAAGATGTGAAGAAATGCCTATAGACTCAGTCTATCCCCATACATGTGCATTTACTAGTGGTGAATGTAGAGAATCTAAAAATCTATGAGCCTTCCATTCTAGATTAGGAAGAAGAAGAGAAGTTCCTACCTTCTATAGAGAATTTGGCACTTGTTGCTCAAGCATAGTTGATAGAGGATACAATTTTGGAGAAAAGGTCTCGAACTAGTAGATAGGGGCAACATCACCTTTGGAAAATTGTCATCCAGGAGGATATCGGTGGCTACACGCCTATTCCACTTGGACCCCCAACACTGTTTCCTTTCACTTTCCTTAATTCTAGCACAACTTTCTGTTTTTGGTAGTTTTTTCGTTACTAAACTTTTGAAGTTGTTTTGAGGTCCTAAACGACATTTTCTAGGAAGACAATGAGACTGGAAAAATACCAGAATATGTTTCACACATTTTTTATTACCTCCTCATGGAGATCTTTGAAACAAGGTATTATGATAGCCAAACAAAGATCGTATGCCAAAGTTATGACCCCGAGAAGTTAGGGGTCTAATTTGGCCCAATGGGGCCCAAAACCGTTGGTGCTTAATCTCCTAGGCTTAGGGTTTCACACTTCTTCTTTATGGTAAAAAGGCCTTTGAGCCTCATTGTAACACAGTTCACAAGGCATGTAGCCGTCACATCTCTTCTCAGAGATAAACTACCATCGTCCGAGCTAGTTTGTTCTATTCTGCATGTAAAAAAAATTTAGTACTTGTTATTAATTAATTAAATTTATGTTCTTTCATTGTATCTCTATGTTCTGTTTAAATTTGTATTTCATTTTGTTCCTTCATGAATTTAGTTCAAATTGATTTGAAAGGACAACTTCCAGGCAAGGCTAAATGGTGATCCCGAGAGAAGGAGGAGGAAAAATTTGTTGGCCTCATTTAATAAAATATTTTAGGGACCAAAAGCCTCCTAAAATGAGAGCTGTCATCTGAATTGAATCATTATATATTTTTTCATCCATCGTAATGCTTTTGGAGTGGAAAAATGGAGGAATAATCTCACAAAACCATTATTATTGGCGAGACCCATTTTGGAAAATTGAGGTCTTAAACCTTCCAAGAGAAATTTGAGGCATCACGATGACATTATTTTGGGGTAAGACTTTTCAACATAAGCGCCACACTTTTTTATGTTATTCTTCACATAGAGACCTTTCCAACGACAAAAGAATCACTTGAATCAGATTTTGTATGCAAAATTTATGCCACTTGAAATTTGACCTTCTTATTTGGACCACCATAATTCAAGAGGATGTCGCATTAGCCCCCATTGCTCATGGAAAGGGAGCTAGCCACTTGATCACGATGATCATGACTCTAGAAGAGTCCATATTGTAACTCTAGCTAAGGGTTGAGGGAGTCAAACTTAACCATTAGTACGTTATCGGACTGTGTTATAACCGATCCACTCGGAGGAAAAGGGGTTCCATTATATTTGAGTGCATTTTGTTCCATAGATGAGCAAAGTAGCCAAGAGGGAAAGGGAGTGAGCAAACAGAGAGGATTTGTGCGCTATAGAAACCCATAGGCCGCAAGCCTCACTACTTTGTACTTGCATCCCTTTTCCATTCAGAGAAAAAGACTAGAGCAACCTCATCTTCCAAGATATACCTTATGTCACCTTATAGTTTGTGAGTTTTTATTTTGTTGTTCCCTATTTTTTGCATAATTATAATTTGCATGCATATACAATAAACAATAATTTACAAATCCAAAAAGATAAGGAGAAATAAAACCTCATAAGATAGATTTTGGATTTTATGTATAATTTTATCAAATTTATTATGATGAACTATCTAATAAAATATCTTTACAAATCACTTAACCAATCTTAAAACCTATAATTCATTGTCTCACTCAATAAAAATGTTGTCCTCTTTTGTATCTCTACTAATTTAATGCTTCGTTCTTTAAATAATAATTATTATTACTCATTATTCCTTCCTCTTTCTACTAATTTAATGCCTCATTATTTAAATAATAATTATTATTACTCATTATTCCCCTTTCACAAAGAAAAATGCTCCCACTTTTTCCCTTTTCCCAAAGTTTATTACTATTATTTTATATTTGGGTTCAATTCTTTTACTTTACTTACTAGCTTCATTTATTTTCTTATTATTTTATGATTGTCTTCTCACAATTATTTTCTTATTGTTATTTTATGATTGTTTAAATTTGGACATTTCCTAACTCAAAATTAGTAATTTATTATTATTTTTATTTTTAACTTCATGACAAGCAGAGTGTACGGATTCCTCACATTTAGGATTGTCTTCTCACAATTATTTTCTTATTGTTATTTTATGATTGTTTAAATTTGGACATTTCCTAACTCAAAATTAGTAATTTTTTATTATTATTATTTTTAATATCATGACAAGTAGAGTGTATGGATTTCTCACCAATAAAGTAAATGCGTAGTCTAATGAGGCCGAGGAGTTGCCCGGAAGGTTATGGAAATTTCAATCATATTTTGAGAAAATCTGGCAAGGATTTTTGTAAATCCAAGTTATAGTTGTTAAACTTCAAAATTTTAGGTGTCGTAGACGTTTTTGATGGTGTTGAATCCATTTCCACCATCAAAAACACAATGCATAAACTACTTCTACAAGATTTTTTGAAAATTTTTTGCCCAGATTCCGACCACTTTTGGCCGCCTAGGCAATTCCTCCGCCTCATTAGATTACTTCTAGAGTAAAAGTGTAAATTTTTCACCAATAAAATAAAATTAACACTTTTACGCATATTATTATAAGATTATGTTAAGTTAATATTTAATATTTAAATTTTATGTATTAATCAGTGCATTCATTGGAATCTATTTAAAAAGTGCAAAAAAATGATATTCCATGTTATGATATGACTGACTTTGTCTGCACCAAAAGATATATGATCAACTACTTATTTGTTTCTTAAAAATAACGACAATGTGACATCAATATACATTTTCAATTTGTGGCCACAAAGAATTCTTGCCAATCTTTCTTGACGCAACTAACTCAGAGAAGAGATCTTTGACTAGGACTCCTCATTGATCCCAAAGGAAAGTACTAGTTGTTGCAGATATTTGGATTAAAATCTAATAAGATTTTTTATTATTATTATAATTTTTAATTTTTTATAGATAAATTTAATAAATTATTTGTAATAATTTAGTGATAGATAAATAACGATTCTATAATGCGGAATAAACACTTTAAAAAGAATCGAAAACTTTAATGCCCAATAAATCATACATCCGGTCATTGATGCTATTCACACTCCAATACTAGACTTACTGATGTGTTTACAACGGTGTTGGTTCGATCAAAACCGGTAGCCTTGCTAATGTGTTTTCATAATAAGCTCCTTTGTTGATTAGCAACAGCTTGATATTCTAGTTCTATTCGTGACAAAATTGATAGTTCAGTGGCACAATATTGCCGAAGATGAGGATAAAACTTTACGCATTCATAAATCACATGCAGAAAGATCTCTTGGAAGCATTCAGCGTGCATCTGCCCGCAAAATAGATTAACACAAGCATATTTCTTAAACAAGCTGAAAAGCTCAGTGCAAAGAAAGCTTCGAGTCGTGCTTGACCAAGTTAGAACCCGTCATGTATCACATGGATTCCTTATGCTCAAAATGTTCCCATTCGCTCCAATCAACCTCCATAGCACTTCCAAGCTCTACTCACTCTAAATTGATGGTGTAAGGCTGAAGGGGTTGAGTCAGTGAGCTTGGGGACCAAACAGAAGTATTTATAGCCAAGCTTCCATCAAGCTTATATTGGCTATGTGTCAAGTGTTCCACAGATCATGGTAGAGAACTGCAAAGGGAGTAATGGACCCCTCCAAAAGCTCTCAACAAGAAATTAACTAACTGAAGATAGTTTCCGTAATTGAAGGAAATAACTGCAGTTGGTTTCCGTAATTTAAGGAAATGACTGCAGTTGATTTCCAAATTATCGGTGGTCGTTGGCCATTGGGAGAGGGAGCTTAACATTCTCCCACTTGGTCCATACTTCCAATCTTAATGTCTCATCTTAAAACCCATTGATAATCTGTATTAAGTAATAGATACATGAATCATGGTGATAAGTCCTCTAATGATGAGTATTATCTTCCATGTATTACTATGTATTTATTTCTATTAAAATTTATGTGGCAACAATTTCTTAATGAATAAACCTTATGTTTATTCTTGGTCCTACACAGATGAATTCTCTCAAATCAAATTAAGGTGCACATAAATATGAGGAAAACATCACAATAATTCAGAATTTCATTGACTTGTTTAGCATACTCTGAATCTTTGGCTGAAAAACATGTGCTTTCAAAGGAGGAGGAATTACTACTGGATTTTCTTTCAGTTTTTCTTCTACAAATTTTTCTGGATCCTTGATTTTTTTCTGTTTAGCCTGGTTCCTGAATTGCTTCATCAAGGATTGTTCTATGATATTTGCAGAAGGATAATACCATTCATAGAATGATATCCATTGATTTTCTGCCTTCATCCATTCTTTCCATTTTTCAACATTCTGTCTGTTGAAGGCAGGACGGTCATTTTTTGGAAGAAGCAATACTTCTTCAAAATACAAATGTTCTTTCTCATGTGTAAACATATCCCAATTGAACATTTTCTTTTTCCATTGATCATCAGGATCATATGGACTGATTCATTTAAAGATTTTTAAAAAGGCAATTATCTCTGAATCAGAAGGAATTTCAACATGCCTTGGAATTTTATCAATGGGATTTCTTCTGTATTCAGGAATAGGTGAATAATCGACATAGCCTAAACCATAGGTAGAAGAACTGGATACAGTATGTACAAGTAGCTCTTCTTGCGGATTAAAAAATACAACCTTTTTGTAATTCTCTTCAGATGAGTCAGATGAAGGAGTGAATCTGATCATGTTTATCCTATGACGGTCTGACGACTCCCCATGTGGAGTTGGCGGTTCTGAAGAAAATTGACAGAATGTCTTGGAGCAGTGTGGATGGTCACAGACTGAACTAAAAGGCTGGGATGAGCTTGGCTGTGAAAACATCCTTCTGATAGAATCATACACTGCTTGATCTATTACAAACTGTGGAGGTGCAGGAGACTGACCAGGATGTAACTGACTGATTGTAGTAGGAATTGCAGAGATAGAAGTAGAGGGTCCTTCATTCTGAACTCTTGGAAATCTTGTGGTAACTTTCCCATCTATCTCTGTTATTATAGATTGTGCAGCAGCAACAGGTTTCTTCGTGGGCTTTCCCCAATTGGTTACCCAATCATCAGGTGGACATAAATCATTTCTGGAGACATAGACTGGTGCTACTGGATTGCACGATGAATCATACTGGATAAGAGTAACTCGGCCTTCATCTTTATCAGGAGTGTGCAGAACAGCAGGGATTGTTGTGTTATAAAACCTAACACAAGTAATATAAAATATGGCCAAATTTTTTGATTTTGCTTTGAAATTTTGATACCCAGCAGTCTGGATACCTAAGGTTAGGCATTGCAGGACATTTGGGTCGTCAAGTGCAACAGAGAAATCTGGGAAAACATCATATTGTACTGGGCCTTCAGCAAGGCTTGTTTCAATGCCACCTATCATAGCCTGGGTGAATGTGGTCCATCGATTATCAAATAGGGCTGAGAACACGTAAGCTTTTTGTCCTTTTCTATGTAATGCATTCAGTCCTATCCTCACCATCCCCAGATGGACATACTGGTAACCAGCTTTGAGGGCTGATTTGATATGTTTAGCTTCCAGGAGAGATATAGTTAACATAGCATTCAAAGTTAAATCTGCTTTGATGGATTTTTCTTTGATTTTGATTTGACTCATGGCACGTAAATTAAAAGAAGATAAATTTCTGTATACATCATGCGGAGATACTGGTGGAAGTTTCCAATTAATAGAGGGATCTGTTTCTTCTTGTTCTATGATAGCAGAATTACCAGAAATGGATTCAGATCGACATAACCCTTCTAATGCAGATTTTGATTTTTCTTCATCTTTCATAGTTCTAAAGTGCTTAGTTCCAAAAATAGAGTCAGAAGATTCAGTTGAAGAATGTCTAGGAGCATCCATTTTAGAATAGATAAATACCCGATCAAAAGTCTTGCAGAAAATGATGAGAAGAATTGCGGTCTTCTTCTGAAGGAGAAATTGCGGCAAATTCTCATCCAACGTCTTCAACGCTCTCCAACGCCAACACCGGCAACAACGAGCTCGAACGCTATTCAGGACTCAAGCGATTTTTTTCACTCAAACAATATCTCACAGCAAAATATCAACTCAAACAATACTTGGCTCTGATACCATCTCTCACAGGACCTTTAACAAGTCAAACATTCCCAGATCTCTGATTGCTGTTCAAATAGAAGGAGAAAAACTACTAAGGAAAATATGTTCTCAGTTCCAAGTAAACATGATGCGGACTGGGACCCCAAATAAGCACAAGTGGGAACTCCTTGATGGGAGCCTTTTAGAAACAGACACAGAGTTTCCTCCTTGGAAAAATTTTGTGATAAGAAACCAAGATGGAAAATTGTACAAACTACTTCCATCTCATGTTGATGATTCTAACCTAGTAGCAAGAGATGCTGTGGCTGCTACTAATTGGACAAATTTAGCTTTATCCAGTCTTGAGAAATTTGTCAGCTCTAAATTTGAAAATATTGAAACTGCTAATTCTGAGATGAAGACCATGCTGGAAAGTATTCTTAGAAAACAAGATTACAATACAGTATGTTTGAACAGCAGTGTTACAACTTTGGCAGAAAATGATAAGGCTCTAGCCAAGAGTCTTGACAGACTATCTTTACAAACAGGACAAATAGATAAGAAAACCCATGATGCTACCACTGCTCATGGAAAAGAAATTGTAAAGATTAGTAATTCTTTGGATATTGTAAAAAAACAAGTATGGGAAGTAACTCAAGGAATAGAATCCTTGAAAAAGAAGCCTAGGGTTGAGGCCTATAAATCTGCAACTATATTTTCAGAACCCAAGACTTCTGTTCCATATTCTATTACTCCTTCTGTGGAAAGCCTTATTAGAACACCCAACTCTATAACCTTTCCACCGCCGACTTCCTCTCATCCATATTCTCTGTTTGCAAATCCCGGTTTCTTTAGTCCACATCCTGCCATAAAGCAATCCAAAGAAATTGAAGGATCCAGCAAACCAGAATCTTCTAATTTCATGTCTGAAGATTCTTACACTAGAGAAGAAGAAGAAAGTTTTGATACAAGTTTCCATAAGACAGAAACATCTTTCGGGGATATGACTCTTCACAAGATAGAAGCAGAACCTCAAATTGAAGAGCTTGAAACATGTATCAATAACTTATCTTTGACAGATCAAGACCAGGAGCAACCTGATAATGAGGATCAAGTCAATGCTACATCATCTAGGTCAAGATGGGAGACTACTTGGAACCCTGCTCCTGATAGAAGAGATCTTATGAAATCTGAATACCATAAGGATTGGTCTGCAAATTCTACCTACTCATGGAATATTGATAATTGCACAGAGGCTGAAATTATGTCTATTTTACATTCCATGCTTGTATGTTATAGGAATTATCTTGCTGATGATATTGGACCTATTAATGCAACAAGGAGGATAATAGGAGGATTTGAAGGAACATTGGATTCTTGGCTAAAAGCTGAGACATTAAAAGATCCTAGTCTCCTTGCAGGATGGGAACAAGCAGTCGTCCAAAATGAAGATGGATCTACTCACATAGATCCTGTCACTAGTTTGCCTGTCAGCAATATGATAGGAAAGCTTCTTTATGCTATTACAGTCAATTTCATTGGTTTTCCTCAGATAACCAATGATATTACAACCATTACTTTGCTGGCCATGAAGTTGCATAATATGCAACATTTTGATGAATATTTTAATGAATTCCTTCACAGACTGCATACATTGACTCCAGACCTCATTCTTGAGCCAAAATGGAAGGAAATTTTTGTTGCATCCCTTCCCCAATGGGTCTCTTCAGCTATTGTCAATAAATTACCAGGGAAGGTTGGGGACTATAAATTTGGCATAATCAGACAAGCTGTAAAAGCAATCATTGTAGAATTGTGCTCACAAATGAAAATTGCAAGAGCAGCAACCAACCCTAAAAAGACACATGGATATCAACAGCTCTGCAAACAATGGCATCTTGGTAAAGCTGGAAATTCTGAGGGGAATAAGAGGAGAAAGAGACATTTCAAGAAGAATTCCCAGATCTCCCAAGATAAGCCAAAAAGAAAACATTACAAAGAAAAACCTTACAAGCATACAAAAATGTTTTCTAAGGATAGAGAAATAATTTGTTACAACTGTAACAAAAAAGGTCACACAGCTCCAAATTGTCCAAATAAAAAGAAAGACTCTTCTAAAAAGAAAGTCCAGTATAGAAATGGGAAAGGAAAGATAAATTCATTATATCTTCCTAGTAGCTGTGATGAATTGGTATCTTCTGATTCAGAATCTGAAAATGAATTTAATTTTGTTGATTCAGATGAATCATCTGATGAAGAATTCTGTAATGATCCCCATTGTACAGAATGTAAATCCTGTGATTGTGATGATCCTGATATTTGTACATGCAATGCAGTCAGGATGATGAAGACTGATTATGATGAAATCAGTAAGAATATTTTTGCACAAATGATGGCTGCTACAGATCCGCAAATGAAAGAAATGTACAGATCTTTGCTGACAGAACATTTGAAGAAAGCACCCTCTACTTCAAAGAATTCTTCAAATAAAGGGTATGTGCCTCCTGCTACTCTTTTTTCTGTTGAAGCCTTAACCAGACAGTTTAAGAATGAAGATTTTGGAGAAGACTTGCCACAGACTTTACCTGCAGTGCATCAGGCAATAAAAGAATTAAGAAAAACAATCAAAGAGAATAGAAAATTGTGTGTTGAAAGGCACAATGAGTTAAGCCTAAAGATGTTAAATGCACAAGCTCCTTTTGCTTCTTCATCACAAGATCCTATTTCAGGGAAGACAGAAAACTGGACCTATCATACAGGGCCAGTTCAACAGCAGTATAACAAAGAAGAAGAAGAAGAAGTAGCAAGAACAGATTTTGGATGCAATAGCATGAATAGAGATGTCATGTATTGTGTAAAAATGAAAGTAAAGGTTGGACACCAGTATGAGTTCTGGAAGGTACTTATGGACACTGGTTCCAGATTAAACATCGTAAGTGATACAGTAGTTGGCATGCATCACAGAAGGCCAACAACATGTCCAAGAGTGATCACAGCAAGTGGAGACATTCCCACAAAGCATGAAGCAGAAATTGATGTTCTGCTCACAGACAAAATAGGAGTTCATTTGGTTTGTCCTGTTGTTCCAGGACTGGATTGTGCAATGTACCTCGAGACACCATTTTTTCAGAATTTCAGCATGCATGGAGCAAAATTTGATGCAAGAACCCAGAGGTATGGATATTTTATTAATTTTGATAATAAGGAAGTCTTTTTCCCATTTATCAATTCTAATTCTCCAATGAGGATTAAGAGAGTTGAAAGAATGGAAAATCTTTTGGCAAAGATGGAAGTGAAAAGAGAAGTATTGAAAACAGAAGAACATCTAGATAACGGAAAGTATGCTTCTGAGATAGCAAATCTCACCTCCCAGTTTAAAGAATGTTGTTCAGATGATCCAAATGCCTTTTGGCATATTAAGAAACAAGAGGTAGAACTTCCTCTCAAGAAAGATTTCAGTGGAAAATTAAGAAGGTCTAAAGCAGTGGCAATGAATGAAGAACAAATGAAACTCTGCAAAGAAGAAATTAAATATCTTTTGAAGAAAGGGCTTATCAGGAAAAGTAAAAGCCCCATAGCATGTTTTGCATTCTATGTAAATAAGCATGCTGAAGTTGCCAGAGGTAAACCAAGGTTAGTTGTGAATTATAAACCTCTGAATAAAATTCTGGATTATGATGCATATCCTTTGCCAAAGCCATCTTCCATACTTGCTCAGATATCGAAGTCCAAGATATTTTCCAAGTTTGATCTCAAATCTGGTTTCTGGCAAGTAGGAATTAAAGAAGATGATAAATGGAAGACAGCGTTCTCTGTACCAGAAGGGCATTATGAATGGAATATCATGCCATTTGGCCTGATTAATGCTCCTTCGGCCTTCCAGAGAATAATGGATGAAACTTTCGAAGGAATGGAAAGTTTCTTGAAGAAATATATTGATGATTTACTAATTCATTCTGATAATATTGCTGACCATATCAAACATTTGAAAATCTTTCTTCGCAGGGTTAAAGAAATGGGTATAGTATTATCAGAATCTAAGATGAAATTATTCCGGCCAATGATAGACTTTTTGGGTTACAATATACAGTACGGATCCTATACTGTAATCCAAAGAAGTTTAAATTTTGTTGATCATTTCCCTAATGAAATCAAGGACAAAACTCAACTGCAAAGGTTTTTGGGAAGCCTGAATTACATTTCAAAATTTCTGAAGCATTGTGCACAAGAAAGGAAATTATTGAACAAAAGGCTTCAAAAGAATCCAATTCCATGGAATAATGATTGCACGCAAGCAGTCAGGGCAATAAAAGAAAAGGTCAGAAATATTCAACCACTCTCCCCTATCAGAGAAGAATGGGAGAAAATCATTATGACAGATGCCAGTTATGAAGGATGGGGAGCAGTTTTATGTTAGAAAAATCCCAGCAGCAAAAGTGAGATTGAAATCTGCCAATATGCATCTGGATTATGGGCAAAAAATCAATTGAATTGGTCAAGTTTGAAGAAAGAACTCAGAGCAGTTTGTTTAGGAATAGAAAAATTCAGGGATTTTGTTATCTACACCAAATTCACTGTTAAGACAGACTGCCAGGCATTGAAATTTGCAATTCATAAATGTGATTTTGAGGATGCTGCTATGGTCAGGTGGATCATGCAGTTAAGCCAGTACAATTTTGATGTTGAATTTGTTAAAGGTGATAAGAACAATTTCGCAGATATGCTGAGTAGAGAATTTCTGTCAGAACATTCAATTTTGAGTCTGCATTGCAATTATATCAGGAGAAGGGAAAGCACTGTTGAAATAGAAACACCAAATGGTTGGGTAAGTTATATGCTTGAAACTCCAGTACTTATCCATGATGTAGATTGGTACCCAATCAAAGAAATTAGACATAGAGAAGATATTCCTTACCTATGGACAGAAACAATGCAAGACGAAATGAACCAAGAAGCAGTAGATGCACTGGACTATCTGGAATACATTGACAACATACACTATACTCTTGAGAGAGATGATGAGGATGATGATCGGATGACAAGCTGCCACATCACACTGAGGAGGTTTGATAATCCTCTCCACAGAGAAAATTATGACCCTGACAGACAAAAGGAATGTTTCTATACAGCTATGAATCTCCAAAATTGCTCAGCCAATTTATTTTATTCTATATAGTCCTCATTTTTATTTGAAGGCATGTCAGCAGAAGCCTTGGAACAAGAAGATCCTACACCAGAATGGTTCATTGAGTGGTGGCAGATATATGGTCTTTCAGCTCTAATCATCAAACCATATACACTCCATATGCTTAAAATCCCTGGTTTCAGTGAACCATTTTCCCATATGAATGGAATTGTATACAAAGATGTTGAAAATGTTGCCGACATCAGTGATCTATCTTTTCTACAAGCAATCCGACGCTGTGGTCACATCAGATGGTTTGTTACAAACCAGTACAAGGCAAGGATGATATCTCATAGTACTAATTATGAATATTTCCACCATCAGGTTGATATCACATCAAATCCTTTCCAACCTATCAACTTTTTGGAACCGCCCAACCAAAATATTTCACAAATGTGGGAATCAGAGAAAGAAATAAGAGTACAATACTTCAATAATTCTCTGATTGAAAGATTCAGATATCAGCATTATACACATCCGCAAATAGAATACTATACTATGGATTAAGTGACGTCTTTCTGGCTGACTATGGTGCCGGACGAGCTTTCGTGGATTCCCTCGCTCTGGAATCTCCACTTTGTACAAACCATGGGATTTGAAAATCTCATCTTTTATGACATGTTAAGTCTTTCGAGGGTTCACGGATGAATTTCCTCTGTGTAAATAGTTTGTTGGTACTAAGATTCGGTCCCCACATGCCTCGGGCTCTCTGATAAAGAGTAGGGACGAGATAACATAGGACGATAGTGTCCTATGCCCGAATCTTGCTTTCGGCGATCTACTCAGATCTGTCTGAGTACTTGTGTTTTTGAGTCATCAGTCTGTACATAGCGCACTCATGAATGTTTATTCCCTTCCAGCTTATAAATAAGAGCTAGCTGCGAAGTAAGATTCATTCGGGTCGAGAGAGTTTAGAGTCATAAACTTTTCCTGCTCTGCATCTGCGGACATTTGTGTCTGATCTGCTTGCATCACGAAGAGTTTTGTAAGTCTTAGAGTCTGGTTTGGAAGCCTGCGCATCAGTGTGCTCGGCACTGGTGAGAACCTAAAGTGGCTGAACCATTAGGAAAGTCTGAGAGTTTGTCTGTAATCTCTGAGGCAGAGCCTGTCTATTGCCAGGAGCTTCCGGTAATACTTGTTCCTTGAGAACGGTATAAAGTCCGGTGAATGCGTAGACAGTCAATCTTTGTAAGGAGATATTTTCTTATGTAATATCTGCATCCATATAATAAAAATTCCAGTTCAAAATTCCGCAATCTTGTTGTGTTCATTTGCTTGTTAAAGGTCCTGTGAGAGAAATAACATTGTCCATACAATGAGAAACTAGATAATGGAACCAAGTCCCATATTTATTACATGATCCTTGAATTTAAACGGTGGCATGCCCGTAGTCAAAGGATCAGCGATCATCAACTCAGTGCTGACGTGCTTAATGACCACTTTCTTTTCTTTAACACGTTCCCTTATAGCTAAATACTTAATGTCAATGTGTTTATTTCGACTCCCACTTTTGTTGTTTTTAGCCATAAAAACAGCGGCTGAATTGTCGCAATACATTCTCAATGGCTTAGTGATAGAATCCATAATTCTAAGCCCAGAAATGAAACTCTTAAACCATACACCATGTAAAGTAGCCTCAAAACAGGAGACGAACTCGACTTCCATAGTGGAAGTGGCAATCAAGGTCTGCTTGGCACTCCTCCATGATACAGCGCCACCGGCCATCATAAAAATGTATCCTGATGTTGATTTGCGTGAATCAACACATCCAACAAAGTCAGAATCTGAGTAGCCAATTACTTCCAAATTGTCCGTCCATCTATACATAAGCATGTAGTTTTTGGTTCCTTGAAGGTACCTCATTACTTTCTTTGCAGCTCTCCAGTGGTCTAAACTTGGATCACTCTGATATCATCCCAACATTCCCACAACAAATGCAATGTCAGGTCTTATGTAGACCTGAGCATACATTAGGCTTTCGACAACAGAAGCATATGGAATGTTCTTCATTTGTTCTCTTTCAAAGTCGTTCTTCGGGCATTGTTTCAAATTGAAACTATCACCCTTCACAATGGGAGCCACACTTGGTGAACAATCCTTCATCCGAAATCTCTCTAAAATTTTATTAATATAGGTTTCCTGTGACAGACCCAAGATGCTTCGAAATTTGTCTCCATGGATCTTAATGCCAATGACATAAGATGCCTCACCCATATCCTTCATATCGAAATTTTTAGAGAGGAATTGTTTCACCTCTTGCAGCAAACCCTTATCATTGGTTGCTAGCAAAATGTCATCCACATATAAAACAAGAAAACAGATTTTACTCCCACTGACTTTCAAGTATATACATTGATCCATAATGTTTTCTATAAAACCGAAAGAAGAAATTACATTATGGAATTTCAAATACCATCGGCGAGATGCTTGTTTTAAACCGTATAATGATTTCTTGATCTTGCAAACCAATTTCTCACCATCACTAGAGGGGAATCCTTCAGATTATTTCATGTAAACCTCCTCCTGTAGATCTCCATTGAGAAAAGTTGTTTTCACATCCATTTTTTGCAACTCCAAGTCAAAATGGGCTACTAATGCCATAATAATGCGCAAGGAATCTTTCTTAGATACAGGAGAGAAAGTCTCCGTGTAGTCGATTCCTTCTTTCTGATTGAATCCCTTAGCAACAAGTCTTGCCTTGTATCTCTCAATGTTGCCCAATGAGTCTTTATTTGTCTTAAAGACGAATTTACATCCAATGGCTTTTGCACCATTAGGCAACTCAACAAGATCCCAGACTTCGTTACTCTTTATAGAATTCATCTCTTCCTTCATGGCATCATACCATAATTATGATTCTTTGCAACTCATGGCTTGTGAAAAAGACTCGGGATCATTTTTGGCTCCAATGTTGCAGTCAGATTCTTGCATATACACAACATAATCATCAGGAATTGCTTATCTCTTTGGTCTAGTAGATCTTCTTAATGTTGTACCATCATCTTCCTGAGAAGTATGTGGTTCAACTCGTTGTTCAAAAGTTCTTGGCAACTCTTGTACTACTTGATCCACTGGAATGTCGTCAGCTTGTGGAACTTCAACAATTGGTTGTTCAACACCAGTTTGTACTTGAGGGGTGTTGTGAACAATAACCAATCTATCACTTGAGGTGGAAGGTTGAGATTCTGAATGATCCTTATCATAAACTATGTTCCTGGTTTGATCGCTCCCACTGATCAAGTCATTTTCAAGAAACTTTGCATTTCTTGATTCCACAATCCTAGTGCTGTGAGATGGACAATAAAATTTGTAACCTTCAGACCTTTCAGCATATCTAATGAAATACCCACTAATGGTCCTTGGGTCCAGCTTCTTCTCTTGTGGATTATATATTCTTACTTCAAACGGGCATCCCCAAACATGCATATGTCGCAAACTAGGTTTCCAACCTTTCCATAATTCAAATGGCATTTTAGGAACAGCCTTGGTTGGAACTCGGTTTAATATATACACTATCGTCTTAAGTGCTTCAGTCCACAAGGATTTAGGAAGATTGGAGCTGCTAAGCATACTTCGCACCATGTCTAATAATGTTCGGTTTCTTCTTTCTACTACACCATTTTGGTCAGGTGAACCAGGCATGGTGTATTGGGCAACAATCCCATGCTCTTGAAGAAATTTTGCAAATGGTCTAGGTGCTTGTCCATCTTCTGTGTATCTACCATAATATTCTCCACCTCTATCTGATCTCACGATCTTAATTTGCTTGCCGCATTGTTTCTCTCCTTCAGCCTTAAAGATCTTAAAGGCATCTAATGCTTCATTCTTTTTACGAAGCATGTAGAGATACATATATCGTGAGTAATCATCTATAAAAAGATGAAGTATCTCTGACCATGTGAGTCGATGTCTGGACTACATATATCAGTATGTATGATTTCTAATATGTCCGAACTCCTATTGACAACTTTCTTTGACTTGTTGGTTTGCTTTCCCTTTATGCAGTCCACACACGTCTCAAAATCAGTAAAATCCAGAGTATTAAGTACCCCTTCATTTACCAATCTTTTAATTCTTTCTATGGAGATATGACCTAATCTCTGATGCCATAATTTAGAGGAATATTCATTAATAACACATCTTTTAGTGCTAGTGTGAACATGCATTGAATCATAAGTGACATTGTTTTGTAAATTAATGCAGTAAAGACCATTAGACAAAATACCATTCCCAAAACAATCAGATTTATAAAATAAGTTGAAGGATGTTTCTGAAAAGTTAAAGGAATATCCAAAAGGTACAAGCCTTGAAACTGAAATCAAGTTTCTAGAAAAACTTGGAACATAAAAGGTCTTTTCTAATTCTAAAACAAAGCCACTGCTTAAAGTTAAATAGCATGTTCTTATAGCTTCCACATGCGAACCCATCTTGTTTCCTGATAAGATGCTTTACTCAATTCCCACTGGCTTCCTTAGGTTTTGCAAACCCTACAAAGAATTCGAAATTTGAATTGTTGATCCAGAATCAATCCACTAGGTGTTAATATTGACATTAACCATATTAGATTCATAACAAACAAATGAGATTAAATTACCTTTGTCTGCAAGCCATTTCTGAAATTTGGCGCATTCCTTCTTCATGTGTCCCTTCTTTTTACAGAAGAAACACTTGGAATCCTTCTTGATATCGGCTTGGGGAGGTACTTTACCTTTCCCTTTCCGATTGGCTTGAGATTTTCCCTTTCCACGCATTGCCAGCATTGCACTTTCTCCTAGTTCCATCACCAGTCTCTCTTCCTCTTGAACACACATGGTCATGAGTTCATTAATTGACCATTTATCCTTATGTGTGTTGTATGAGATTTTGAAGGGTTCGTATTGGTGCGGAAGGGTGTTCAGGATGTAGTGCACCAGGAAAGACTCTGATATTTCAACCTCGAGTTTCTTCAATTGAGCCACAGTGTCCCTCATTTGCATGATGTGCTCGCGTACACCTTTCACACTGGTGAGCCTTAGGGATGAGAACTTCATGATTAGGGTGCTTTCTAGTGCCTTGTCTGAAGTGACGAATTGATCACCAATGGCTTTCAGCAAGTCTCGAACCTTTTCATGCTAATCAACGGAACCACAAATACCAACTGAAATTTTAGTCTTAATGAACATCATGCTTAGGCGATTAGATCGTTCCCATCGTTCATAAATCGTGATGTCTGCTACAGTGCTGGTATTAGTGAGCACCTGTGGTTCATCTTTCCTAATAGGATAGTCTATGTCCATCCACCCCAAATGAAGGAGAACTCTCTCCTTCCAAACCTTATAGTTATCTCCCTTAAGTTCAGGGATATCACAACGAATTTCAGAGAAATTTGCAGGTTGTACAACTGCATAAAATTAAAGATCACATGCTTACGTTAAATTTGAGGCCTAAATAAAATTTCATGCTTTACCAATGTAAATCATGCTTAAAATTGAATCTAATGACATAAAAATTGTCTATGGACTAAATTTTCAATTCAAGCAGATTCAATTATTCTTTATGATAGAATTTATCAAATTATTCACTTAATTCATAATTCTAAAGGGTATATTATGATTATAATTTGATATAAACTCTAACTTAGATTTGAACTTTGGTGGGCCCCAGTATTGTAGCAATAATGCTACAACTCCTGGGAACTCCCTTCTTTAATTTTATCAACCCGGTAGTTCGTAACAAACTTGGAAGCGATGGTGCTGTATGCACAAGCACTAGCTCTTGCCGCAGCTGTCACTTGGTCAGCTGGCACAAGTCCGCTAGGGCCTCAAGCCAACTTCTATGAGCTCTTAGAAGAAGCTTTTTAACTGATGGACGAAAGCTAACTCAAAGGAAGCTAATCTACTTGCGGAAAGAAACTGAAAGCCAAAAAGAAACGCAAACCCTAGCAAACCCTAATTCTACCAGCTAGTCCTACTGATGCAAAGGAGAGCATGCAAACTACTGAAAGAGATGCCATTACTTCTAAGAAGGTAAAATGCATGTGTCTAAGTTATTACTATCTGAAGAAAACATATTTTTGTATTTTTGCTTAAGTTGTTGAAATTATCATGCATGTGCTTCTAACTAGTTTTCCACTGTGCAGGGATGGATCAAGGGATGAAATGCTTTGGGAAAGGTTGGGATGGTACAGAGAGGGTCTAAGGGATCCCTAACATTCTTTCTGAGAGTTTCACAAAGTCTGGATGACATGCAACCGTGTTTATGAACTTCTACAGGAAGTCTGCAGGGGTTTCTGCAGGATGTTCTACAATTCTTCTACAGGATGTTTCGAAATGGGATGGTTGAGGATGGATGGTTGATGGAAGATGCATGGATGGTTATGGAGGTAGGATGGGGGTCTGAAGTGACCCAGGAACTAATGGATGGAGTGGTGAGATGATGTGGAAGGCTGACTTGCATCAACGAAGGTGTAGGCAATGGAAAAGCAAGAAGGTAGGGTTACGTGGCAAAAGAGCAGATGGGAGATGAGGAAACAGACTTGGTGATGGAGGAGCTGATCTGGACGAGGCTCAGATGAACGAGGAGGTGATGAAGGTGATAGGGATGCCCTGCACAATGCTCATTCAAACGAATCAATGAATCCTTGCAAACAAACCAAGTCCTAGCTAACTTAATCCAACTGTCAATGAAATGAATAAACAGCAGCTTTGTTTGGAAAGAGAACCATGTACATCACGTGAGTAAGAACATTCAAAAAGATCTAAATGCATGACAAACTCCTACCAATCGATTCTAACCATAAAAAGCTACTTTAACCATCAAAAACAACCAAAATAACAAAGCAAGATCTAAAGAGCAGATTTCATTTTAAGAACGCAGCAAACACATAAAGATAAACAAGGGAGGTACTGAGCGCTTGAGATGGGCCCAACCCCAAGAGCTACAGCCTCCCAAGAGAGATTTAGAGCTGGTGCAAAGCTGGATTCATCTTTATTAATCAAGAATGAAGAGTTACATCAAAACTGTCCACAAGGAGAACTTGAAAATGAGCTGACAGCAAAACTAATCTATGGCCTAAAAATCGAACTACAAAATGACTACAACAAGACTATGAAATGACTAACTATTGGCTACAAAAATTACTAACCACTAGCTAACCAAAATGAGGCCCTAAGCCTTCTTATTTATACAATTTGAGGACCCAACAGTCCTCCTAAAATTTAGGGACTTGGCTGTCCAAGACTTGTAGTTAACAGCAGTCCTACTTGACTTGCTTGGCTGCCCTTATGCTCATTGATTTGGTGGCCTTTGAACTCCGAGCTGATGGTGGAGAATTCGAGGTAAGGGCCCATAAATGAGGGGGACACCTTCCTACAAATCCTCTAGCTTGTTCTCCCACGAATTTGGCTGCCAAGTGCTCATTAAGACCTTCAATTTTGTCTCCAAGTTGACCAAAAAGGCTACACAAAGCACCCATTAGACTTGTTGGCATAATGACTAACCAAATTCACTCTATTAACATAAAAATAATCAAAAACATGCAATAAACAAATGAGAATGGTGGATTAAGTCAAACTAGGAGGTTGAATGAGCCCAAATATTTGTCCATTTTTGGGGCTCATCATCACCCCCCTACTGAAAGTGTTGCTCATCCTCTGAGCAACCAAATCTCTCCCCTCGTCTTTGATGGCCCTGGTGGCTTCCTTGGCTAGCATCTCGGCCGATTTCTCCTTTGGCTTCCCTCTTTTCAAACTTTCCTGTAGAAACTGTTCGCTGGTTTCCTGTAGAAACAGTCCTCTGTTTTCCTGTAGAAACAGTCCTTTGTCTTCCTGTAGAACAGTCTGCTAACTGTTCTCTGTCTTCCTGTAGAAGCAGTCTTTGAGTCCATCACCTTGATTTGCTTCTCTCTAGGTGAAGGTTTTTAGTTTCCTCATTCATAGATGATGGACCCCTTTGAAGGAGACTCTTCCTTTTGTTTAGCTGTGGTGTCCTCAATTGTAATTGGCTCCTTTGACTGTGGCTAGGGTCTGCCAGCTTTTATCCACATGCTCCTTCTTGCCTTAAAGTACATGGAAGGCTCCCTTTTTTTTTGCTTCCCTTTTTGCCTTGGAGATGTGCTTAGGGCATCTAGCACTGCTACCGCCTCCCTGGCCAAAATCTCAGGCGATTTCTCCCTTTGCTGCTCCGTTTCCAGACTTCCTGTAGAAGGTCCTGTGTCAACTGTTTTGGTCTGCGTGGCTGAGGGTGCCTTCTTCTTGAACTGTGCTGCTAGGCATGGTGAGAATACCCGTGTGACAGTGTCACATTTTTCATCATCATTCATCACTGCTTCATTGAGATCTTGATCTGTCTAGACAGATCTGAATATAGAGCCGAGATGTAACCCTTGTTATTTCTGCACTATATACACAGTCTTCTCTGTCCATCCAGGATACTGCGTTTCAGGTATGCCGAGCTTGTAATTGCTTCAGTGATAGATTTAGAGCTACTTTTCACACTAACCATATAACAGCCACAAAAAGGAAAAAAAGTAGTTTATATGTGCACAGGTGAGCGTTACAGTGGTTTATCATTATCATGTGGAGCATTTGTTAACAGGAACCTTGGAAGAGAATGTGATGCAGCGCTATTTGAAAGAAATTCCGTGTATCCCACAAGCAAACCACCATTCTTGACCCACAGGCAGACTGGTTTTAATTGTCCCCACTTCAACCAAGCTAGTTCACCACTCTTTAAAATCTCATGCATGGAAATGGTATTTTTGAGCCTACCTTTCTTCAAGCTTCACTGTGTCCTGCTTGGCTGTGGGTGATTTTCTTTTCAGCTGGGTTGTGGCAGCCTTCATCTTCTCCCCCTTTCTGCTCTTCTTCCTCACTGTTAGAAGGACTGATATCTTTGGCCAAAACACTTCATTTTTGTCCAACAGTCCAGTTCACCACATGACATAATCTCAATACGTTCATCCACCAATGGTCCTGGACATCCTTGCAAGTTAGTTATCACGACATCCTTCCCAGCAGCATATTTTCCTGTGTCTTCATTGCTATTCTCATCCAATGAGGATGTTGATGGTCCTTGCATTTCTGGCAAAAAAACATCCTGCTGAGTAGCCTCTGTTACACATCTCCCTGCATGATCTTCATTTATTTCTCCCAATATTGGAATTGAAATAGGCTGTTTTGACTGTCCAGAATCAACATGTTTTTCTTGAAAAGATGCAATAACAGTTGTGTTGTGTCCAGCATCATTGTCTGACAACACCATGTCCCTTGGATTTTCATTCATCCCACCTTGTCGTGTATCCTCCATCT
This sequence comes from Pinus tabuliformis, assembly GCA_031772625.1. Lineage (NCBI taxonomy): Eukaryota > Viridiplantae > Streptophyta > Pinopsida > Pinales > Pinaceae > Pinus > Pinus tabuliformis. The sequence continues at coordinate 1,054,329,697 of CM062805.1, forward strand.
CTGTCAGACTGCTCCGGAAGGCTATGCTGTATTTCCTGTAGAAGACTTCACCCGTTTCCTGTAGAACGTGATTCGGCCTTTGAGTGAGCCCGATGCACTAGAGAAATTCGAAAATAGGTAGGAAACTCAGCGGAGGTCGATAGATTAAGCCGATTGTGGAAGCAGAGGATGTATACTTTGAGTGAGCATGATGCAAGTGCAAGTTGACTAACAGCTGAGCGCTCAGATTTCTGCGTGATTTTTGGAGTGAGGTGGCACATACGTGTGCTGGCTTATGCGATTGTTTTGCAATCATGAACTGCAGTGGTCATTATTTGTTCTCTGCTTGAAATCTCATCGATTCAGTTGCACTGGAGTTAGACTGCCCATACTGTCTGTTTTTTGACTTTCACGTGCATGGCTGACCCATGCATGCTGCGTGACTTGCTAGAGAACTGGACATCAAGTGAACCTTCCTAAATTCGTGGCTTAATTCCATCACTCCATTCGTTCTTGCAGTTCTTGAATTAGATTCATGCAATAGAGGAATAGGTTTTGTCACGTACCTGAAGCCAAACGGCTGCTTGTGAAGCTTCTTGCTGCTGCATGCTCTGATCCTTTGATTGCATGAGGCTTGGCTAATGATTTTTTATTGCTTTTCCTTATGCAGGTGTCCTCTGGCCGGATCTGAGCTGCATGCAATCGTTTCCACGTTCAACTCTGCCCGTTCAAGCTGCTGCTACTGCATGGTCACAAAACCAGAACTTCTTTTTGCCATTTCTCCCAAACGGTAGATCGGATTGATCTGAAACTCGGTGAGCATGTTCCTACCATCATTATGCATCTCCCATAGCAAATTCGTGATCAATGGATACACGGATTTTGAGAAAAATGGAAAATGGCTGAAGATTTCAGAGGTCGATTTCTCGGAAATCGTGCATTGGAATCGGCTGAAACTTCTTGGGTAGGTTACTATCACCCATGTTCATCTCCCCATGAAACAGGTTTTGAAACGGATGCACGGTTATGGAGAAAATGCAAAAATAGCTGATGGTGATGGAGGCTGATTTCTTGGAAACCGTGCACCGGAATTGCATGAAACTGCTCAGCCATGTTGTCATCAACCTTGTACAATTCCCCATAAAACGGTTTGTCAAATGGATGCATGGTTTTCAAGTTATGGCAAAAACAAATTCTGCTCTATGTGTTTTTGCTTCAAGGCACTTTGCATTTTGGTTGCATGGTATGACAAAATGAATTTTGGCTGTGATGCAGGTATGGAGATGATGGAGGAGGAGTTGGAAGATTGCATGAGGGCTTCTGAACCCTTGAGGAAGCTACCATGCTTGCCAAACCACTTTTTGGAATGCATGCCTAGTTTCCCACAATTTCTACAGGAAGTTCTTGTAGAAGCACAATGAGAAGCACAAGGAGGTGAAAAAAATGATGGATAAAGGCACGGGATGGACACACAAGTGCTTGTAGGCCTGATCAACAGATTCCCACCATCAGATTCACTTTTGAAATTGGATTTGGCTCGTCCAAAGGTTCTACAGGATGTTTCCTGTAGAAATACAGAGCTTCCTGTAGAAGGCACAAGAAAAAGTCCTTTGACCTTGATTTGAGTGCTCCTCCTGTCATGAAACGTCCTTCTTTAACCTGCAATGTCATTGTTGCAACATGAAATTATTCAATGGAGATTAGCTTTATTTTTCTTTTTCTTTTTCTCTTTTTTTTTTTTTGAAAAACAACTAGGGTGCCTCATGGAGGTTTTCACCCTAATTGCCTGCCCTCGGCGCCTCCAAGGGAGGTTTTCACCCAAAGATCTTATTCTCTTTTCCTTTTTTTCCAACCCATTGACCGCCTCATGGAGGTTTTCAATCAATGAGCCAAACTAAGGCGCCTCCGAGGAGGTTTTCACCTTAGATTTTTATTTTTTCTTCTTATTTTCATTTCTTTTTCTTTTTCTTCTTTCTCTTTTTTTCTTTTTTCTTTCTCTTTTTTTTTTCTCTACCCTACCCTACTTGAAGAACAAAATCATTTTCAAGTATAAGAATACTTCCAATGGAGCCATGTGCACATCAATATTAGAGACAAGATGATGTGAAGGCTCGAAATACATGCTTTGACAACGATCCAGATTTCAGAGACAAAATTATCTGACTTTGAATGGATCAAACATAGCTAAGGAAGAGAGTACTGCTGCAACTTAGTGACTGTTTGGAACCATGTCTCAATATAGCTTTGATATCCTTGGTCCCTTTGCTGATCTGGATCATTCTTCATGTCACCTTCTATCATGACCTTCACATCTTCCTCTTTTTGCTGATCTTTCTCTTGAGTACATGGAGGATTCAATGGTAACCATGAAGGAACTCTCTCGATCTCTGATTCTGATCTCTTCTCTTCATCAAGTGCAACCCATGGTTCTTTGATCTCCTCTTTGGAATCTTCTTTTTCCTTTGGTCCTTCAAGGTTGTCAATATAATCTATGTTTTGTAACACTCTTCCTGAGCTTTGGTGAACATCATTGAGCTCAAAAGGAGTCGTTTGCATATGTTGTGCCTCAGATTTGCAATGGGGTTGAGATGCTCCATGGTATGGTTTTGGAAATGATGGTACGGGTAGTTGAATGGAGGTTTGAAATTGAGATGGAGATGGATGGCATTGTGGTTGGGTAGGCATTTGGGGTTGCCTTGGTGGAGGAGGAGGCGATGGTTGTGGATGAGCAGGTGGTGGAGGAAAATGAGCGGGATGAGAATTGTAATGGGGTCTCCACTCCTGATAAGGTGCATTCCACTGAGGCTGTGGCTAAGCATAAGAGTGAAATGAATGAGCAACTGGTTGGGCATAATATGGATCTGTGAAGGAACAAGGAGGAGGTGTGAACCAGGAAGGATGAGCAGGGGGACCCCAAGAAGGCATGAAAGTGGCTTGATAAGGGTCATAATAGGTCTCGGGTGTCCCTTGTAGTTCCTGCTAATAAGATCTAGGTTCATGCGGCCAACTTTGGTTCATATAATAGAGTGATTCAGTGGCTCCCTTGGCTCTTTGATATGCAGCTTTGATTCTGGGCAAGGAAGGGCACTGATCTGTAGGATGGTATTCTTCACAGATGAAACACACTTCTAGGGAGTGCATTGGACATTCGTTCCTAGGATGCTTTCTAGTGCACCTAGGACAAAAGATGACCAAAGCCCTCTTGGCTTCTTCTTGCTTCTTTTGGATCCGCAAGGTATCCAGTTGCATGGCAAGAAACTGCCTCATATCACTCTTGAAATCTTTGATCTGATTTTCAAATTCATCTTTGGACAAGATGTTGCTCCCAACATCTCTGCTTGTAGCCATTTGCTCCAGAGGAATGTTTTCTTCTTCTTCTCCCCTAGAGGTTCTTCAGATATGTCTTGATGTCCACCCAGGGGTTCTTTAATCACAGCCATCGAAGAAGAGAGACCGTTGGCTGTGTGAAGCAGTGGGGGTGTTGTGCAATCATTTTTCTAACTTATCTCTACTCCTACAAGGCATGAAATGAAATCTTTTTGGTTGATTTTTTTGCTTTTTTCTACTTCTACTTGCAAAACTGAAATAGATTGAACTGCAACTAACTATCTTGCTAAAATGAAAATGTGGAATTGAAATGAAAGAAGGAAAGGACTAATCTATTTTGCTCAAATGAAATTGCAGGAATGAAATGCTAGCCTACACTTGCGGAATTGAAATGCTAATCTACGCTTGCATAAATGAAATTGCGGAATTGAAATGCTAATCTATGAAAGCGAGAAATGCTAATCTATGAAAGCAGGAAATGCTAATCTATGAAAGCAGGAAATGCTAATCTACTTTTGCATAAACGAAATTGCATAATGGAAATGAAATAAACTACTTAGAAGAAGTTTGTAGTGAAAAATAGAAGAAAAGCGACAATCACCAATACTCTGACGCTTCCCCGGCAACGGCGCCAAAAAGATGGTGGGCCCCAGTATTGTAGAAATAATGCTACAACTCCTGGGAACTCCCTTCTTTAATTTTATCAACCCGGTAGTTCGTAACAAACTTGGAAGCGACGGTGCTGTATGCACAAGTACTAGCTCTTGCCGCAGCTGTCACTTGGTTAGCTGGCACAAGTCCGCTAGGGCCTCAAGCCAACTTCTATGAGCTCTTAGAAGAAGCTTTTTAACTGATGGACGAAAGATAACTCAAAGGAAGCTAATCTACTTGCGGAAAGAAACTGAAAGCCAAAAAGAAACGCAAACCCTAGCAAACCCTAATTCTACCAGCTAGTCCTACTGATGCAAAGGAGAGCATGCAAACTACTGAAAGAGATGCCATTACTTCTAAGAAGGTAAAATGCATGTGTCTAAGTTATTACTATCTGAAGAAAACATATTTTTGTATTTTTGCTTAAGTTGTTGAAATTATCATGCATGTGCTTCTAACTAGTTTTCCACTGTGCAGGGATGGATCAAGGGATGAAATGCTTTGGGAAAGGTTGGGATGGTACAGAGAGGGTCTAAGGGATCCCTAACATTCTTTCTGAGAGTTTCACAAAGTCTGGATGACATGCAACCGTGTTTATGAACTTCTACAGGAAGTCTGCAGGGGTTTCTACAGGATGTTCTGCAATTCTTCTACAGGATGTTTCGAAATGGGATGGTTGAGGATGGATGGTTGATGGAAGATGCATGGATGGTTATGGAGGTAGGATGGGGGTCTGAAGTGACCCAGGAACTGATGGATGGAGTGGTGAGATGATGTGGAAGGCTGACTTGCATCAACGAAGGTGTAGGCAATGGAAAAGCAAGAAGGTAGGGTTACGTGGCAAAAGAGCAGATGGGAGATGAGGAAACAGACTTGGTGATGGAGGAGCTGATCTGGACGAGGCTCAGATGAACGAGGAGGTGATGAAGGTGATAGGGATGCCCTGCACAATGCTCATTCAAACGAATCAATGAATCCTTGCAAACAAACCAAGTCCTAGCTAACTTAATCCAACTATCAATGAAATGAATAAACAGCAGCTTTGTTTGGAAAGAGAACCATGTACATCACGTGAGTAAGAACATTCAAAAAGATCTAAATGCATGACAAACTCCTACCAATCGATTCTAACCATAAAAAGCTACTTTAACCATCAAAAACAATCAAAATAACAAAGCAAGATCTAAAGAGCAGATTTCATTTTAAGAACGCAGCAAACACATAAAGATAAACAAGGGAGGTACTGAGCGCTTGAGATGGGCCCAACCCCAAGAGCTACAGCCTCCCAAGAGAGATTTAGAGCTGGTGCAAAGCTGGATTCATCTTTATTAATCAAGAATGAAGAGTTACATCAAAACTGTCCACAAGGAGAACTTGAAAATGAGCTGACAGCAAAACTAATCTATGGCCTAAAAATCGAACTACAAAATGACTACAACAAGACTATGAAATGACTAACTATTGGCTACAAAAATTACTAACCACTAGCTAACCAAAATGAGGCCCTAAGCCTTCTTATTTATGCAATTTGAGGACCCAACAGTCCTCCTAAAATTTAGGGACTTGGCTGCCCAAGACTTGTAGTTAACAGCAGTCCTACTTGACTTGCTTGGCTTCCCTTGTGCTCATTGATTTGGTGGCCTTTGAACTCCGAGCTGATGATGGAGAATTCGAGGTAAGGGCCCATAAATGAGGGGGACACCTTCCTACAAATCCTCTAGCTTGTTCTCCCACGAATTTGGCTGCCAAGTGCTCATTAAGACCTTCAATTTTGTCTCCAAGTTGACCAAAAAGGCTACACAAAGCACCCATTAGACTTGTTGGCATAATGACTAACCAAATTCACTCTATTAACATAAAAATAATCAAAAACATGCAATAAACAAATGAGAATGGTGGATTAAGTCAAACTAGGAGGTTGAATGAGCCCAAATATTTGTCCATTTTTGGGGCTCATCAAACTTTATGATAAAACTATTAATTCATAATAACTGTGGGTAAGTTATGAATAATTTGATATTTTATCCTAATTAATTATATAAATATAGTAAAAATTCTTGTGGGATAAAATTTATTATATTTAGTATAATTAATTACAATTAAAGTCTAAATATTTTTTATGTGATCCTAATCAATCGTAATATATAATATTATTTAATTAGAGATGTTGTGGCTATTCTCTAATCAATTAGAAATTATATGGATCACTAGACATTATTTCTTTTATGCAAATTAATTAGCTTGATATGAAAATAATGATAATTTGCATAAATAAAACTATAATATTCATGCATAACATTCAACGATGGGTCTCGTATACTCATCCAAAATAGCATGTATTAATTAGAGTAGAAATAATCAATTCATGCAAATTAAATACGAGCATAGTTAATAAATTTTGCACAACAATTATCCAAATTGCATATAATTAAACCAAATAAATATTATAAGCATAAAAATTGAACAAAAATTAGACATATTTCCAAATAAATGCCTTAATTCAAAAAATTCTCAAAATATGACATTTAGTCAAACAGAGCATGTCTATAAACACCAAGGCAGAGATAAAAATAGCTCTGATACCAAATTTTAGCATAATAACGATTCTATAATGCGGAATAAACACTTTAAAAAGAATCGAAAACTTTAATGCCCAATAAATCATACCTCCGGCCATTGATGCTAATCACACTCCAATACCAGACTTACTGATGTGTTTACGACAGCGTTGGCTCGATCAAAACCAGTAGACTTGTTGATGTGTTTTCATAATGAGCTCCTTTGTTGATCAACAACAGCTTGATATTCCAATTCTATTCGTGACAAAATTGATAGTTCAGCGGCACAATATTTCCGAAGATGAGGATAAAACTTTACGCATTCGTAAATCACATGCAGAAAGATCTCTTGGAAGAATTCGATGCACATCCGCCCACAAAATAGATTAACACAAGCATATTTCTGAAACAAGCTGAAAAGCTCAGTGCAAAGAAAGCTTCAAGTCGTGCTTGACCAGGTTAGAACCCGTCATATATCACATGGATTCCTTATGCTCAAAACGTTCCCATTCGCTCCAATCAACCTTCGTAGCACTTCCAAGCTATACTCACTCTAAATTGATGGTGTAAGGCTGAAGGGGTTGAGTCAGTGAGCTTGGGGACCAAACAGAAGTATTTATAGCCAAGCTTCCATCAAGCTTCTGTTGGCTATGTGTCAAGTGTTCCACAGATCATGGTAGAGGACTGCAGAGGGAGTAATGGACCACTCTAGAAGCTCCCAACAAGAAATTAATTAACTAAAGATAGTTTATGTAATTGAAGGAAATAACTGCAATTGGTTTCCGTAATTTAAGGAAATGACTGCAGTTGATTTCCATATTATCGGTGGCTGTTGGCCATTGGGAGAGGAAGCTTAACATTTAGTTGTTAAATTAATACTGAAACATAGAAGACTTGTTATGAACATATAGGAACTGATTTATCAATGTTATTTAAAAAAAAAAAAACCAAAAAAGAGAAAAATTGAACTGTGAGCTCAAAATGTTTGTCTATTGTTGTGGGAAAAATTCTTATTCTATTTCAGGGTGATTATAATGCCTTAATTTAACAATTACGTTTTTTTTCTTTGAAAGTTATGGAAATTTCGACCATCTTTTAAAAAATTCGGTAGAAATTTTTTACTCAACAGAGACCCTTTCATATCCATCCATTGAATGGGTAATGGTATGCGATCTCATGGATGGATACTGAAGTGTCTTTGCAGAGTAAATGGGCAGCCATAAATTTATATCTGCTATGATAACGGACTTCCTTATGGTTGGGAATCTGCTCTGTTTTGCTTGTATTATTCTGGGAACTGAATATCCCGCACCGAATTTTGAATGGGCTTATAATCCTCCAACTTTTTTGATTTTTTTCACCAATTCGGCGAATTTGGTAACGTCCTAAAGTCTTTCCCTAAGAAATGCATATTTAGAAAATCAGTTTTCAAAACTTATTCATGTAATGCATATTTAGGGAAAAAAGTCGGTTATCAAAGCTTTATAGGAACATATTTAGAAAACCCTCCCCGATAGGAACATATCTAGAAAACCCGTACATTATTGAATTTGCCCATTATCAATAGGCCAGAGTGAAATTGAAAAGAGGAATTTTTCCAAATTCACAATTCCTTTCCATTTGCTTTCCCTTTGGGTTCGGTTCCTTTCCTTTTGGATCTGCTAAAACCTACAACTTCTAGATTTTCATATCATTCTCTGCAACAATATTTCTCACCTTCATCCCATCTCATGGGACTTCTCAACTAAGTTGAAACTGGGTGAAGCAAGTAACCACCTAAAATAATCCTAATTAACGATTCTTTAAAATCATCCTCATACGACTTGAAAGAAGGAAATTGACCAAATTGAAACTAGGTGAGGCAAATAAACAACAAAGATAACCCAAAAATTCAAAATGCTTTTACCAAAAAAATAAATGAGCTGAAAATATATATATATACACACACATATATATACACTGAAAAGATATATATGTTTACCTTCATGTGTTTGATGTTGTAATGTGTACTTTTCAGTCCATTTTACTATGATTGATAATCATGATAAAATGGACTTGAAAAGTACACATTAAAGCATCAAACAGGGGAAGGCAAACATAATATGTGTGTGTAAGGTACCAATCATCGTAAAATGCACTGAAAAGTATACATTAAAGCATCAAACAAGGGAAGGCAAACATTATCTATACATTGGACTAAAATTACAAAGCATGTCCATGTCTCGAGTGGAGTTATGTGTTGGGTGTGTGCAAATATTAATCATAATCTGTACATTGGACTAAAAGTTACAGAGCATGTCCATGTCTCGAGTGGAGTTATGTGTTGTGTGTGTGCAAATATTAATCATAATCTGTACATTGGACTAAAAGTTACAAAGCATGTCCATGTCTCAAGTGGAGTTATGTGTTGTGTGTGTGCAAATATTAATCATAATCTGTACATTGGACTAAAAATTACAGAGCATGTCCATGTCTTGAGTGGAGTTATGTGTTGGGTGTATGCACGTATTAATCATAATCTGCACATTGGACTAAAAATTACAGTGCATGTCCATGTCTCGAGTGGAGTTATGTGTTGGGTGTGTGCAAATATTAATCATAATCTGTACATTGGACTAAAAATTACAGAGCATGTCCATCTCTTGAGTGGAGTTGTGCTGGTGTGTGCAAATATTAATCATAATTTGTACATTGGACTAAAAGTTACAGAGCATGTCCATGTCTCGAGTGGAGTTATGTGTTGTGTGTGTGCAAATATTAATCATAAACTATACATTGGACTAAAAATTACAGTGCATGTCCATGTCTCAAGTGGAGTTATGTGTTGGGTGTGTGCAAATATTAATCATAATCTATACATTGGACTAAAAACTACATAGCATGTCCATGTCTCGAGTGGAGTTGTGTTGGGGTGAAAATATTAATCATAATCTGTACATTGGGCTAAAAATTACAGAGAATGTCCATGTCTCAAGTGGAGTTATGTTGGGTGTGTGCAAATATTAATGTGTAAGGTGTGTTCAAATATTAATGTGTACATCCAAGTGCTAGTTACTCATTGAGTACACGAGATTCTATTTTGCAAGAAGCAACATCTATTATTCTGTATGAGGCAAAACATTAAACATTAGATTTTAGTGCAAATAAACAAAACATTAAACATTAAAATTTAGTACATACTTGTAGAACAAACTCTCTTACAAAAAAATAAGCATTACAATTTTATACGTACTTGCAATCAAAGTAGAATTTCCAATTTGACAAAAGATGGCATTACAATTAACTTGCTTGTAGAGCAGATTCCCAAGCAGAAGGAAGTCCACCCTGAAGAAAAGCCACGGAATTTTTCACATTGCAAGGTATTTTTCTGTTAAAATTTGATGGGCATAAGGTAATACTCCATAAGTTGCCACTAATGAAATCTGTAATAATCTGCCTTATGATGTAAACCAGATTATAGCTTATGAGATATAGTAGAAGTGATATAATAGGCCATCAAGAGAATAGGATTTGTGAATGGGAGTACCAGCATATGTGTTATGTCGTGATGTTATCAGAAACGAGAAACTGGAAATGAAACGAGAAATGACAACGGTACCAGAAACGGAGTTGGGAAGTTTCATAGAAACTAAAAAAATACAAATGAGAAAATAAAAATACAAATTTAGTTTTAATTTTCAATTAGTTTAAACTAAATTTATAGTCTAAATTTTATTTAAAAAAATAAATAATTTGAGTATTATATTGATGCCCAGCAAATTGATTATTAAATATATACATTTTTATGCCTTTTAATCAATTTAATGTATACATTTTTTTGCATTTTTTACTTTTGGCTAATTATTGATTCTGCGAGGAAAATCCAAATAATTATATATAACTTAAGACCAAGATACATCATTCTGAGAAAAACAATAAATAAAATCTACAATTGAATATTAACTTCTTAAACCATATATGAAATTATTTTTAAGCTATGAATTTTAATATACATATTAAATAAAAGAAAACCAACTATAAAAATAAACAATAATACAGAAATGATCAACTATAAAAATAAACAATAATACAGAAATGATCAAATTTCTCTATAAGCCTCTAGACTATTAAATAAATATATGCATGAAAGCTACAATAAAGTGCGAAAATACACTACTGACAACTACCTGTAAAGGAGCGAAGCATGGAAAAGTACCTATTATATGTTCTCTGGATGGAGGTTGCTGGATCGATGGGATCAATTAGTTGAGGAAGGACTTATAGTTGTAGCATGCTCCTGCAGGGATGATGGTCTCGAGAGGTTTTTCCTTTAGCTTAGATCGTTGAACTGTCTTATTTATTATCTATAACTAGAACTGAAACATAGTGGGGCAAGTCATATTGTTGAACTGCCTTATTTATTATATATAGCCAGAATTTCTGAAACACAGTTGAGCAAGTCATAGCTTAAAGTAGTAGTGATAATGAGCTAGAGGTAATTTGGGATGGGTGATCTCTCGAGAAGTTCTGGTTACTGGTTGCAAGCTCTAGAAGTGATGATTGACGTTATGTGATTAATTTTGCTAGTCAATCCCACTTCTTCACCCCTGTGCGCATCACCCAATGCAATGAGTGCTAAGTGGACTATTCACAAATCATGAGAAATTAGTCAGTTACGACTATCTCTCATAAAAATAGTCATAGATGAATGACTTTCTTAACTCAGTTGAATCCCAAAAATTGATATCTAATATAATGCACTGTGGAAAACCTTCCATACTTAAATATTATGCAGTTGTTAACGAAAACAGAGATAAAAAACGACATTTCAATTCCATCTGGTTTCTTGTACGTTTTTTCCCAGGAACGATGGCAACCATCCCATTTTTGGTAACAGATGTTGGGCATCAAATTTGAATAGCCTATTCTGTAGTTTTTGCTATACATCATATTCACTTGCTTTTGCTATACATCTAAGACAAATATTAGTACATATTTCATTAGCAGCGCTTCTAAAGGAATTGCTCCGCAAAATCTCCTTGGAGGAGGAAGTCCATTCTCATAACGGATATAAATTTCTAGTGGATAGGTTATGAGAGCGGAATTCCTTCTCGTTAGGAATCTGGTGTGTTCTGCCTGTGTTAATCTGGGAACTGAATAGCCTGTACCGGATTTCGAATTGGTTTACTAATTCTTCGGCTTTTTCGATTTCTTTCACCAATACAACGAATTTGGTAACATCCTAAAGTCTTTCTCTTAGAAATGCATATTTAGAAAATCGGTTTTCAAAATATTTCATTAAGCCTATTTCAACAATTAGACCTACTTCAAATTCAAACTCATATGGGAATGGGACCCACTTCCATGTAGTGGAGTGATTTCACTCTTAAATCTATCAAGGCATAAATATTCCATTAAGCCCATTTCAACTATTAAACTTACTTCAAATTCAAACTCATGTAGGACAGGGACCCACCTCCATGCAATGATTTGACTGTTAAATCTATCAAGGCATAAAATATTCCATTAAACTCACTTCAACTATTAAACCTACTTCAAATTTAAACTCATAATGTTAACCATTAAACCCACTTCAACCATACCATTAAGCCCACTTCCACCATTAAGCCCACTTCAAACTCATGGTATTAACCATTAAACCCACTTCAAACTGTGTATAGATGCTATATAGCTATTGTGTATATATGCCAACGGTCATCAGATAATAATATTTGGTAAAATGAAACAAGTGGCAACTGATTGCACACGCTTTGCACCCTGACCTACGTTAACAAATGTCAATAACACATAGTGTATTCATTGGTATAATGGCGGCCACCAAACATGATAAAAAATTTAGTGAATTGAAAATTAGATTTATTTTAAAAATATAAATATATTTAATTATAAAATAAATTAAATTAAAATTTTTATATGAATATTTAGACAGAGTTATTAGTTTAAATTATTATACCTTCAACCAAATTATTTGATGTTTATTTATTTAGTGTTTATTAAAAATCATGATTTTTAAAAATTTGAGTTTAAGTTGTATAATTTGTAAAATTTAAGTGTAAAAAGGTTTTAAGAATTGAAGTTATTTATGTATTTCAAAATAAATTTTCAATATTAAAAAACAACATTTTTTTTTGAAAGTGTATTTCATATATAAATTAGACTACAACATAAATTATGGTTTACATACTTAAAGTCTATTTCGTTTATAAACTTAGAGTACAACATAAAGTATGGTTTACATACTTATTAAATATAATAATAGTTTTCTTTATTTTGAAATAAAGTTTTTAGAATTTTGATTTAATTATTAATAATTAATAAATGGATAGAATAATCATAGATGTTGGGAAATTATTTTTATAAAATATATAAAAAAAAAATATCTTCAGTAGTTAGGATAAAATGTTGAGAAAAATATATTTTTTATTGTATTTTCGAGTAGTTTCATTCAAAAGACACTGGTTGGACCAAATTAAATTATGAAACCATCGAGGACCCATTTTGCATACTTCATGTTAACACATTTTTTCATGTATTTTCAGGCGTGGATCTAGTAAAAGGTATGGATAGTAGGTGCTCATTCGATGTGGAATTTAATTCTGCATGTGTCTATTCCAAAATTTGAGTTAACCGAGATAATTCAAAAATACAATTAAAAAAATAGTTTGTTTTCTTTTTCTTTAAAAATTAAATTTACCAATCAATTTAATTAAAGGTATAATATAAAATTAAATGATTATGAAATGATTTATGGTTTTTTGGACATGTGGTATTCATAATGTGTGGTATAGACCATAGTACTGTAAAAAGCCTATTTACAAATTAAGAATATTGACAAAATGAAGTGAATTTTCATAGTTACTAATCTTGTTACATGTTTTTTTAAAATGTATATATGTTGGATTCATATATTATCGCTTCCCTTATAAAGATTTGAAAAATTAATTGTTATGCAACGACCTGATTACCTTCACTCAAATACCGAATGAGTTAAATTCATATATAAAATTAAATGATTGTGAAATGATTTATGGTTTTTTGGACATGTGGTATTGACCATAGTATTGTAAAAAGCCTATTTACAAATTAAAGATTTGAAAAATTAGTTGTTGTGCAACGACCTGATTACCTTCACTTAAATATCGAATGAGTTAAATTCATATGTAAAATTAAATGATTGTGAAATGATTTATGGTTTTTTGGACATGTGGTATTGACCATTGTAAAAATCCTATTTACAAATTAAGAATATTGACAAAATAAAGTGAATTTTCATAATTACAAATCTTGTTACATGTTTTTTTTAAATGTAGATATGTTTGATTCATATATTAATTCTTAATGTATATATGTTTGATTCATATATTAATTCTTTTTATAGTGCAAGGGGAGATTTCAGTTTAGTTTAACTGGTCAAGTTCCTGTACCTAAAGCACCTTGTTAATAAAAAGTCACATAGTCATGGTCAATTTTCCTCAATGCCCTAGAAGTTAGGCTTTGCTAATTTATCTAAATATCTTTTAAAAGAAAATTAAAATTATAATATAATTAACTCTTATAATTTTTTAAAATTTTTACTATAAAATGCATCATGTTTTAATTCCTATTAATATTTACTAGATACTTAATTTATATAGTTACATTATTTTAAAAATGTAATATTTATTTTATAAATTAATATAATTTTAAAATAGATAAAATAAATATATGGCATAAATTTCAAAGATGTATTTGTCTTTAAAACAAATTTTAGTTCACATATAAGTCCACTTTTTGACCATTAAAATTAGATTTCTTACCTTTAAAAATAAAATAAAATAAATGTTACCGAATTTGCCAGCTTGGCTAGAGTGGCATAGTTACCATACTTACTAAGCATAGTTACCATACATGTAATTAGAAAAAGAAAAAGCAAACAAACATCATCTAAACACAATTTAAGCCGGACACAATTTCCTGGTCTAAATCCAAATCCAGTTTCCTTTTTTTATTCAAAACTAAATCTAGTTTCGTTATCAACACTAAATTTACATGCCAAAAGGTCCAATGGTATTTTTAGAGACAAATGAAGTATTTACGCCGTAAGGTGTTCCCTCTGGAATGAACTCCCCTCCATGCAACCATGTCTCGATGTGGGTCGTTAAATGGATTGTTAGACGATTAAATAATCTCCAGCCATTAGATCATCAGTGAAGAACGTTCTGATCAGTGAAGAGTCGCTCGCCCTGAGGTCTGAAGCGACACAGGTGAGTTTTGCATATCCCTCTAGACCAGAGATACCCGTTCTCAGCCGTTTCTCATTGAACATTCCCGCAGGAAAAACTGTAGCTATGGTTGGTCGAAGTGGGTCGGGAAAGAGTACTGTAGTTGCTCTGGTCGAGCGCTTCTATGACCCCATTGAAGGTATCCAATACATGATTTTACATGGAATTTTCATACCCTGAACTCCAGTTTTTAGTTTAATGAATTGCTTCTCAAAAGTATTGTTTTTAATTTCTGTGAATGAAGGTCAAGTGCTACTTGATGGGTTTAACATCAAAACTCTACAGTTGAAATGGCTTAGACAGCAGATAGGGCTTGTGAGTCAGGAACTGGCATTGTTTGCAACAAGCATTAAGGAAAACATGCTATTGGGAAGAGAGGATGCAACCCAGGTGGAAATGGAGGAAGCAGCCAGAGTTGCAAATGCACACTTTTTTATCACAAAGCTCCCCAAAGGATATGACACTCAGGTATGTGCTACTAGCTGTAATAACTGAAAATTCTTTGTTGCAGAGATGATTGATTAGTTGTCAGTTGATTGTTTGTTGCAGAGATGGTTGATTAGTTGTTTGGTGATTATGCTTGTTTCCTTGCTCAGTCTTCCAGTCGCTCTTTATGACTTGTGTGTGTGAATAACAACAGTCTGATATGTTTACCTTGTCATCCTGGAATACCTTCTCCCACTATCAAGTCTCCTTCCCTTCCCTTTCTAACCCAAATCCCCAGGAGTTGAACTATATATCTATGGTTTATAGCACTTTTCTTCCATCTCACTGTTCCTTTTCTATATGTCAGAGTTGATAGTAGCCATGGTTATGATTTGTACTAAGTTGGGTCTGCAACTCCAGGTTGGTGAAAGAGGTGGTCAACTATCAGGCGGACAAAAGCAACGCATTGCAATAGCCAGAGCGATGTTGAAGAACCCGGCCATACTACTTTTGGATGAAGCAACCAGTGCTCTGGACTCTGAATCAGAAAAACTTGTTCAGGAAGCCCTTGACAGGTTCATGATAGGAAGAACAACAGTAGTTGTGGCACATCATCTCTCAACCATTAGGAAGGCTAATCTGGTGGCAGTTGTTCAGCAGGGGAGCATTTTGGAGATGGGGACTCACGATGACCTTATCTCAAAAGGGGATGACGGGGCTTATTCAACATTGATCAGACTCCAAGAAACTGCCCATGAGCTTGGTAACAATGCAAGAAAGAACAGTGCCAGGTAAAGGTTTTATCCCACTATGTTAATTCAATAATGGCACATTGTGGTTAACCTATGCAATAGTTTTCTCACTGAAAGTCTATAGAATTGGAATTGTTTTGTTTCTCCCATAAATCCTCTCGCCTTCTTTATAAAATTGTAATTTTTTTTGCAGTCCCATAAATCCTTGGGGCCTTCTCTGTAAAACTGTAATTATAATGCTTATCCTCAGCTTCTTCTTCATAAAATTATACTTGTTTTGTTCATCCTTAGATTAGCAGTTTGTGAAATTATAATTGTTTTGTTTGTCTATAGATCCTCAGGGTTTTCTTTGGAAAATTATTTAGCAGCTGCCAAGTTTTTCTGGTTTTATTACAGTGAAAGATTTTCCACCAAACTGTTTGGATGCCTTCTCATACAATCCTTCATTTTTTTTCCTCAAATTATAATGGTTTTGTTCGGTCCAGAGATAAATCTTTTTTCTTAAATTGTAGTTGTTTTGCTCCTCCCATTAACCCTTCTAGTGTTTATTGGTACTTTAGATGTTACTCTGTAGAAGTTTATGGACTTTTACATTTTGTCACATTCTGAATGACCCACTCATTCATCACCAAGATAGAAAGGAAACTTGTTCTGTACCTTCCATAAATTCTCAGTATTTATCAGTTTGAATGATCCCGGGAAGAAAGGGGAAATAGAATGAACATAGATTTGTATTCTCGTTTTGATTTTTTGTTTGTTTGCCCATTTCCAGGCCCTCCAGCGCAAGGAATTCTGTGAGCTCGCCCATAATTGGAAGAAATTATTCTTATGGCCGATCTCACTATTCCAGAAGGCTTTCAGACTTCTCAACTTTCGATTTCAGCACATCTGTCGATGTCAACTCAGCACACAAAACAGAGAAAGTATCCTTCATAAAGCAGGCAGGGTCATTCTGGAGACTAGTCAAGATGAATGCACCAGAATGGGCCTATGCCCTACTAGGATCTGTAGGGTCCATGGTGTGCGCTTCCATAAGCGCACTCTTCACTTACATCCTGAGTGTCGTGCTGAGCATCTATTACAACCCTGATCTGTTATACATAAAAAATGAAATCAAGAAATACTGCTTCGTTCTGATAGGGATATCATTCGGTGCCCTCGTTTTCAATACGGTGCAGCATTCCTTCTGGGAAATCGTTGGCAAGAATCTGACCAAGTGGGTCCGACAGACAATGCTCGAAGGTGAACAAAACGGTTTCCGTGAAAAAATTCAGATTGACATGGCATTCTGAATATAGTCACATTCAGATTGACATGGCATTCTGAAATTGAGATAGAAGAGCACAGGATTTTCTTCTTTTATCTTCTTCTGAAGATTCAATATATGCATTGAGTGCTACCTTACCAATGGAGAAAAGTAAAATTTAGATATTACATCAAAATTTAGAAAGTCATACTTCTTAGACTGAAAAATGATTTTCTCAATTAGCCTATGATATTCTGAGGATATTAACATTGTTGTTATTGGACAGTTTGAAGTCCTTGATAAGCAACTGAGATTTTTTGTTCCATTTTGCTGACCAGGCAGTAAAAGTGGTTACAACAATGCTTTCAAAAGGTTATACCCTAGGAAAAGATACTTTAAGCAAAGCCAAAGAGTTAGACGAGAAGTATCAAGTGATGGACACTGCTGCAGCAAAGGTGGCAGATTTTGGCAAATTCTTCGGAGAGATATCAAAAGCAGCTTTGATTACAGCTGGGCATGCAGCTTGCAACGCAGGAACAACACCTGTCAACAGCAGTTATTTTGCAACAGGAGCACTGATGGTTGTTGGGGTTCTTGACAGGGCAACCAAAGTTGCTGCTAATTTTGGTAATAGGAATAATGCAGCAAAGAAGTAGACTTGAAGTATTATGGCACTATCAAGTTAGAACTGTAATGTAGTGGTGTTGGCCTTCAGGTTTATCTGTCTCATAATTAAGTATGCATGTAATGTTGCTTACCCTGCCATAGTCGTTCTTGTATCAAATCAATTTTATGGTCTCTGTATATGTGTTTAAATGTCTGATCTTTTTGCAGCCCTTCACATTGAGATACACTATATATATGTGGGCTTCAACCCCCAAATGCATGCTAGACAGCTGTTGACACCAGCTAACATCAAGAAATTGGAGACGCTTCAGACCACTCAAGCGGTTGGGCACTTTTTGATGTTTGTTTTGGATAAATTTAGGAACTTCAAATGTTTTAAGTTCCCAATAGACGTGGGCAATGACTGGATGGAAGTATGACTTAGATCTAACACAGTCATCTAAAACAAATAAACAATGTCTTCGTTCTAGATTTTTATTCATTCCTTCAAAATATTTGTTAATTCTGTCCTGAATTCCCTTTACACCCCCTTCTTTTTCCTCAGACACTTTTATCTGTCTGCACGTCGACAGCAGCAGCTCTTCAACGGCAAATTTGGGTGATAAAATTTCATGAAGAGGGCAATGCATTAGGAGTATTTTCATTTACTTATTTTTACTCTTTTATATTTTTTATTTATTTTTATATGTGGAGGAACAATGTTCAAATAAATTTAAGAAGAAATCTATTTCCTCAAAATAGCATTAATATTGCACTTAGATCTAGACCTTGCTTACCCTGCCATAGTCGTTCTTGTATCAAATCAATTTTATGTTCTCTGTATATGTGTTTAAATGTCTGATCTTTCAATTTTGTTTTGAGGTCTTTGATAAATGAGTACCATTCATGGGTAAATGACAGTACTTTTTTCCTGTTGTATAGTTCCAAGATCAAGATTGGATCATGTAGATTACCTCAAAGGCCATTTTGGTCAAGGATATTGAGAGTAACCTAGAATAAGATTTTACTTGTGAAAAGAAAGGAAAATAATGAAAAACAAATTTCATTTATTTCAACTGTTTTGTAAGAAAAAGTCTTAAATGTAATCTTACTTTACAAACTGTCTGTAAATAACTATTTGCAGAGAAGGAAGATCCTACCCTTTAAATTCTACTTATTCCTGTAGTTTTGTAGAATAGAAGTAGCTTAAAAAGGCCACCTACCTTACCAATGGAGAAAGAAGTATTCTACCTAAGCGGAGCAATGGCCCGGTTTCCGTCACCGCCCGGAAAATCGTCCGGCTCCGGCCGCCAGTAATCCCTCCGCCACCCTCCCCTAGCTCCACCACCCTCCTTCTCTGCCACCCTCTCCTGGCAATCCTGACATTCCCTGACAGAAAATTCGATCGGAGCTGGAAATCCTGACATCCCCTGACAGATCGGATCCGAGCTGGAATTGCAGCGGTGGAAAGTTATTGCCATTTCTAATTCGAAATGAGGAATTGCGATCCCGTGGGCTGCTCACTCACCTTCCTCCTTGACTTGGCGCCTCCCACTCTGCAATTCCTCCGCTCTACAATTCCTCCGCTCTGCAGCTCGCCACCCAAGGACAATTCGGTGACACCTCTGACTCTGTTAACGACTGATTGAGACATGCACCATTTCTATCCTGTATCTGTCGTTGGCAATCGTAAATCCCCAAGTTAGCGAAGATGCCACAGAGGCATTCAAATAACAATAATGACTTGGCATTCTTTACATACGACGAGAAGAGAAAGCTTGGGTATGGTACTCAAAAGGAAAGGCTCGGCAAGGACTCCATTAAGCCCTTTGATGCCTGTTCTTTGTGCCTGAAGCCATTGATAGGCCCCCTCTGCTGTCAGAAGGGCCACCTCTTCTGCAAAGAATGCATTCTAGAATGCCTGTTAGCGCAAAAGAAAGACATCAAGAGGTAAGATTCGTTATCCTGAATAAACCCAGTTTTTAGTTTTCAATTTTTTTGAGTATTGGGTGTTGTTTTCCCTTGATTTGGGCAAATAGATTCCTGCTACCAGTGTCTTATAGGATGCTATAAGGGTTTTCTCTTTGGGTGTTACTGGTCCTCTGTCGGGAATTGTCCCTATATTAGGGTTTTTCATGGAATCCTCCTATTGGGTTTGTGGGCATTTTCTGTCCCATTTTTTATGTTTTGTTTCGAGTAATGGATTCCTGTTATTAGGTTTCTTGGGGAACTATGCAAGATCGAGAAAGATCGGAGAGAACATATAATTTTTAGATGTGCTGCCCATAAAAAAATGCACTGTAAATTAAATATAAGTAATGTCTCTTCTTTTCCACAACTACTAGCAAGTGAATATATAGGTTGGTTAGGGAAACTATAGGACACCAATACAAAACAAGTAAAAAATAAAGTCAAATGATGAGGCGCGATAAACCTTCCTTTTTGTAATTAAAGACCCTTTTGACTTGATAGGCATTAACCTCCTTACAAGATCCACATTACAATCAGGCTGTTTTTAAGCTGTGAAGCTGTGACCGATGGCATCCATTTTATCAGAGTCACCTAGGACTTCCATCTGACATTTATCCACCAATGTTGCAGCATCAACACAACCCACAGCCTGAAACTATTTGGTCAACTGTATTGAGGGTCAAGGCTACCAGATTTTAACCGTGTCATCATCACTGCAAGTGCTTCAACTTGCTTCCAGACTGCAGCCTGTTGGACTGGTTACTAGACCTTCTTTGCCTGGGTAGATGATCTCCCTCCACCTGCCAGAATAAAGCTCTTATGTCTGTCCAGGGTCTATGTTATTTTCTTTGAAGGAATCATATGGTTACATTTTGTATGAATGGCACTGCCTTTTGATTTGTTGGGAATTTCAGATCTGCATCAGATGGCCAACAGGATTATAATATTATTCCATTTATTTCTTGATGGCTCTTGTTAATCTGGATTCAATGGAATTGGACATTTGTATGGCTTAGTTATCATAGTACCAAGGTAGATTACAATTGACATTAGTCTGCTTTGATGGCTCTTGTTAATCTGGATTCAATGGAATTGGACATTTGTATGGCTCAGTTATCATAGTACCGAGGTTGATCACAATTGACATTAATCTGCTTTGAGCTTTGGATGCCACTGTGCATATTTTGACTATGGGGTCATATTATTCGTTGCATATAGTTTAAGCTAGAAGTTTGGATACTACATGGTAGAAACGAGTGTTGCTGGGATTGTATCCCTATTCATTATCAGTAGAATGACTAGTTTAGGTTGTCGGCACTTCAATGTTGAGAGTACAAAATATCTGATATATTTAGGTTTTTAATTTAAATTTTTTATGAGTGGGTATTGTAAGTTGCTGGTGTTATCGGTGTATGATTTGACAGGAAACTTGCAAGCTATGAAGCACATCAAAAACAGGAGAAGGAGGAGGAAGAAGAGAAGCTGTTGTTAAAGAGGCAACAGGAACTTGATGCATTTGATCAGCAAAACAATGGTGTTGTACCTCAATATAATGACAAAAATCACATTCGAGACAAAAATAGTTTTCATGGGGCCAATAGTGTTAAAGTGACTTCATTTGAAGCGGAGGCTCTTCGGACAATGAAAGCATTTTGGCTGCCATCAGCAACTCCCGAGGCTCAAGCAAAAGTTGAGGCACCTTCACTTGATACAATCTGCCCAGAGGGTAAAGAGAAACTGAAGTTGAAGTCTCTTTTTCCAGTTATTTTTACCAAGGATCCACATGATAAAAAATCTGAGGTTTTGGGGGCCAGTTCTATTTGCCCTAGTTGCAAAGATACACTAACAAACAGGCATACACTAATGGCAATCAGCACTTGTGGCCATATTTATTGCAAAAAGTGTGCAGAGAAATTTGTTAAATTAGATGGGGTTTGTTTTGTCTGCAATAGAAGCTGCAAAGAAAAGCATTTGATCACCCTGGAAAAAGGAGGTACTGGATTTTCTGGTCACGGGGACCACTTGGAGGCAACCGATTTTAAACATGTTGGAAGTGGTTCTGGCATGGGACTTATGAGGCCAACAGTTAAAACATGAACATCAAACTCATGTTGAACTACTATGTACAAATATGATTAAGCAGTCCTAGAATTTTAGTTTGTTGGATTTCATAAATTTGACCAAATAAAGCTTGATTTGCTTTTGTGTTCTAATTTTGAGGCTCTTATGCATCTGGAGTTTTAGGATGACGGTGCATCTCTTTTTAGGCATGTGATCGAAAAATCATGCAGGCATTTACTTTTTGCTCCATATCATCCTAAGCTTTCTTTAAGAGGGTTTGGAGGATTTAATTCTATTTTGTTCTGATATATATAGATATATATATATATATATATATTAGTCAGCCTTGTTCAATTAGCATGGTTCTAGGAATATGATAAGCATGGTATTAGTATATATGTGGCATTTGTATGAGAATATGGTTGCCTCTGTGTCTGAATCTGTTGTATAGTATGTATGCTGTAATAATATCCTGGGTGCAGTTCATGGAATCAGATATTCTTGACTAGGGAACGAAATACGCTAAAACATCAGTTTTCAAGAGATCAGTCCTAGTGCTGTATGTATAATTTAATTGCGATACAAAATATCCGATTTCTGATGCCATTGATCTTTGATTGGGCTTAATATGTAGTTTGCTCTTTTTCAGTATCTTAGCTTTTCTGCTTGGGGGCTACTGATATCCATGGGTGACCAGCAATGAATTTGATAATATAATTTTTGTCCAAAATTTTATAATGCTCACTTATTGAACTCGGGCCCAATCTCAATCATATCTCTCGCATGCTTTTCTGTTGCTCAAGTCAATTCAGCAAAAATCTTACCAAGAATGGACACTATGTTACTTTATGTAGATTTGATTTTTGTTGTATATTCATTATTGATCATTATGAAGGAAAAAGGAAATGTTCTATTAAGCTAGATCTTCGTTATAGAGAAAACTGGAAGTCTTCGAGGCTACAGATGGCAAAATCCCTCGTAATATTGGCGTGATATACATTAATCTTTATAACATATTTAACAGATTGAAAAGACTGATTTCTGGAGTTGCAGACATGTTATCAAGTTCAATGAAATCCATTCTTAACAGCGTAAATTTTATATATCAAGACTTTGTATGTAGTAGTCCATGGAATAAAGCTAATTTCCAGCACTCAAGTTCAATGAAATCCATTCTTAACAGCGTAAATTTTATATATCAGGACTTCGTATGTAGTAGCACCCCCTTCTTTGATGCCTAAATCTGAAAGTTGAATGTTTCAATGGAAAAGGAAACATCAAAGAAAATAAAATATGAATGCACACCATGTAAAATACAACTCCCAAGAAGTAGCTTCTCCCAAAATATAGTATTTTTGTATTTTCCTTCTATTGTATTCATCTTAGAATCCACATCACCCAATTGTGCTAAAGTGTCCAACAAATGGAGTTGAACCAATAAAACCATTTCCACCATACAAGAATTTTCCACCAAAGAACACAATGAACCCATAGAAGAGATTCCAAGAGGAGTACAAGAATTTTCCACCAAAGAACACAATGAACCCATAGAAGAGATTCCAAGAGGAATAAAAGGTCGATGAAATGATTGAAGCAATGTGGTAACCTGGAGTAATAACAACTGACATCATCCCAAAGTAAGTGAAGTAGAGGAAAGTGAAAAATATGAAGAAGAGGAACCATAAAATTTTGGCAAATGTCCACTCAAGAGAAATCATGGAGCAAACTCAAACTAATTTGCATTAGTAAAAATGAGTAACAACTTACCACATCCAAGGCTTAACTCAATTCTTTTCAATGTGAATCATGTTTATTACCATACTTTTGGAGGTGTGCCTCAAATCCTTCTTTATGCATGTTGAAATAGGGTATCAATGTCTTCTGCATGAGCCTCGATGAATATGTGCTGAATATGTAAAGAAAAGAAAGCATTTTGTGTTGTTGCTAAATTCTTGTTGCATTTGCTTTATGAAACAGCCTGATTGTAATGCGGATCTTGTAAGGAGGTTAATGCCTATCAAGTCAAAAGGGTCTTTAATTACAAAAAGGAAGGTTTATCGCTCCTCATCATTTGACTTTAGTTTTTACTTGTTCTGTATTGGTGTCCTATAGTTTCCCTAACCAACCTATATATTCACTTGCCAGTAGTTGTGGAAAAGAAGAGACATTACTTATATTTAATTTACAGTGCATGTTTTTATGGGCAGCGCATCTAAAAATTATATGTTCTCTCCGATCTTTCTCGATCTTGCATAGTTCCCCAAGAAACCTAATAACAGGAATCCATTACCCGAAACAAAACATAAAAAATGGGACAGAAAATGCCCACAAACCCAATTGGAGGATTCCATGAAAAACCCTAATACAGGAACAATTCCCGACAGAGGACCAGTAACACCCAAAGAGAAAACCCTTATAGCATCCTATAAGACACTGGTAGCAGGAACCTATTTGCCCAAATCAAGGGAAAACAATACCCAATACTCCAAAAAATTCAAAACTAAAAACTGGGTTTATTCAGGATAACAAATCTTACCTCTTGATGTCTTTCTTTTGCGCTAACAGGCATTCTAGAATGCATTCTTTGCAGAAGAGGTGGCCCTTCTGACAGCAGAGGGGGTCTATCAATGGCTTCAGGCATAGAGAGCAGGCATCAAAGGGCTTAATGGAGTCCTTGTCGAGCCTTTCCTTTTGAGTACCATACCCAAGCTTTCTCTTCTCGTCGTATGTAAAGAACGCCAAGTCATTGTTGTTCTTTGAATGCCTCTGTGGCATCTTCGCTAACTCGGGGATTTACGATTGCCGGCGACAGATACAGGACATAAATGGTGCATGTCTCAATCAGTCGTTAACAGAGTCGGAGGTGTCACTGAATTGTCCCTGGGTGGCGAGCTGCAGAGCAGAGGAATTGCAGAGCGGGAGGCGCCGAGTCGAGGAGGAAGGTGAGTGAGCAGCCCGCGGGATCGCAATTCCTCATTTCAAATTGGAAATGGCAATAACTCTCCACGGCTGCAATTCCAGCTCGGATCCGATCTGTCAGGGGATGTCAGGATTTCCAGCTCCGATCGGATTTTCTGTCAGGGAATGTCAGGATTGCCAGGGGAGGGTGGCAGAGAAGGAGGGTGGCGGAGCTAGGGGAGGGTGGCCGAGGGCGGAGGGATTGCCGGCGGCTGAAGCCGGATGATTTTCCAGGCGGTGACGAAAATTGGGCCATTCCTCCGCCTAGGTAGACTACTCCATGGAGAAAAGTAAAATTTAGATATTACATCAAAATTTAGAAAGTCATACTTCTTAGACTGAAAAATGATTTTCTCAATTAGCCTATGATATTCTGAGGATATTAACATTGTTGTTATTGGACAATTTGAAGTCCTTGATAAGCAACTGAGATTTTTTGTTCCATTTTGCTGACCAGGCAGTAAAAGTGGTTACAACAATGCTTTCAAAAGGTTATACCCTAGGAAAAGATACTTTAAGCAAAGCCAAAGAGTTAGACGAGAAGTATCAAGTGATGGACACTTCTGCAGCAATGGTGGTAGGTTTTGGCAAATTCTTCGGAAAGATATCAAAAGCGGCTTTGATTACAGCTGGGTATGCATCTTGCAACGCAGGAACAGCACCTGTCAACAGCAGTTATTTTGCAACAGGAGCACTGATGGTTGCTGGGGTTCTTGACAAGGCAGCCAAAGCTGCTGCTAATTTTGGTAATAGGAATAATGCAGCAAAGAAGTAGACTTGAAGTATTATGGCACTATCAAGTTAGAACTGTAATGTAGTGGTGTTGGCCTTCAGGTTTATCTGTCTCATAATTAAGTATGCTTGTAATGTTGCTTACCTTGCCATAGTCGTTCTTGTATCAAATCAATTTTATGGTCTCTGTATATGTGTTTAAATGTCTGATCTTTCTGCAGCCCTTCACATTGAGATACACTATATATCTGTGGGCTTCAACCCCCAAATGCATGCTAGACAGCTGTTGACACCAGCTAACATCAAGAAATTGGAGACGCTTCAGACCACTCAAGCGGTTGGGCAGCTTTTTGATGTTTGTTTTGGATAAATTTAGGAACTTCAAATGTTTTAAGTTCCCAATAGATGTGGGCAATGACTGGATGGAAGTATGACTTAGATCTAACACAGTCATCTAAAACAAATAAACAACGTCTTCATTCTAGATTTTTATTCATTCCTTCAAAATATTTGTTAATTCTGTCCTGAATTCCCTTTACACCCCCTTCTTTTTCCTCAGACACTTTTATCTGTCTGCATGTCGACAGCAGCAACTCTTCAACGACAAATTTGGGTGATACTGTAAGCCACACAAATTGGTCGAAACTATCTTGGACCTTTTGGTTGTTGAATACCTCTTGCACCAGAATGGTTTTGCCCTATCCTCCCATTCCCACAATAGCAATCACTCTGAATCCATTTTCCAATATCCACCAACTGACCTTTTCAGTATCTTCCTTTAATCCCACCGCTTGAAATTGAGATAGAAGAGCACAGGATTTTCTTCTTTTATCTTCTTCTGAAGATTCAATATATGCATTGAGTGCTACCTTACCAATGGAGAAAAGTAAAATTTAGATATTACATCAAAATTTAGAAAGTCATACTTCTTAGACTGAAAAATGATTTTCTCAATTAGCCTATGATAAATTTGGGTGATACTGTAAGCCACACAAATTGGTCGAAACTGTCTCGGACCTTTTGGTTGTTGAATACCTCTTGCACCAAAAGGGTTTTGCCCTGTCCTCCCATACCCACAATAGCAATCACTTGAATCCATTTTCCAATATCCACCGACTGACCTTTTCAGTATCTTCCTTTAATCCCACCACTTGAAATTGAGATAGAAGAGCACAAGATTTTCTTCTTTTATCTTCTTCTGAAGATTCAATATATGCATTGAGTGCTTGAACACCAACAATAGCATTGAGGGAGGTCAGATATTTGAGATATTTAGCACCCGTGTGTATCTTTGTGATTCTTTCCTTTAGTTTCCTAATGTTCCTGCCCATTCGATAGCAGAAAATTATGTTGATGAAAATAAGCTTGCCCTGCTCGCATTCCTCCACTATGTCAACGGCATTAGTGAGAAAATCCTCAAGTTTGTTAAGCCAATTGGTCACTAAACTAGAATTGGAAGTTCTGGTGGCTCTCGCATCCGTCAATAGGCATTTAATGGAATTAACCTTTTCACAAATGAATTCAAAATCTTCTTCCCTAACCGCCTGACCAGCGCAAATTTGATCCTCCATAATAGTTTTGGCTTCGCTTCTGGTTTCGGCTTCTGGTGTTGGAAATACCATTTTATCCTTTAACGTTTATTATTTTTGTTTTATTATTATTGCTTGAATTTCTTCTTAATAAGTGGTTGTGTTTCTTTTGGTTTTAGTGAAAGTATGGGCTCCAATGTTGGCTCTCTTATTATGGAGTATAATTCATCTTTGAGAATTTTTCAATTATTAAATTAGGTTAGTCAATTGCTTAAAATATTAAATTTATTTCAAAAAGTTTTTGTTACTTTATAGGTTAGACACTGGCTTGAAATATTAAACTTATTCCAAAATGTTTTTGTTACTTTATAGATAAGGCGTAGATTGCTTGGCTCTATGAAAATAATGAAGGGAAAATACATGTTAATCTGTTACTTGTGCTCTTTGACTAAAAAATACACGGTGATAGAAAAATGCATATTATGATAATTGAGGAATGTTTTTCACTTGTCGAACTTATAGTATTGAATTTAACACACTAACACTTTACAACAATGAACTAACAATATTCATGATGAAAATAGCAATATGGAAGATTTATCTGCATAATGAAAAAGGCAATATGGGAGATTCCAATCACATTCCAAGGCATTTTTTAAAATGTGGATGTGACAAAAGGTTGTTGTGGAAGGTGTTGTTTGTATATGGGAGATTTCTTGATCATTGTGTATAATCCTAATGTTGATAGATATGTCTACTAAGTGGTTCCAGTTAATGGGGCATTGATTTGAGCGTTCAATATATTTGTATTCTTTATCAAAGTATTCTTTTGTTGTATTTGTGTTCTTCAATTTATGCCTTACGGCGTTTCCTTTGCAACATCTGGTGCAAATGCTAGTTATATATTTTTAAAAGATTTAAAGTAGGTAATAATTATAAAAATAATGGATAGTTAAAAATTTAATTGCATGACTAATTTTAATTAATATTTTAATATATTATTAATTATATTTAATTTTTAATTATCACCAAAGATAGGATTAGATGTTCAACTGATTCGAAAGGAGTTTGCTCCATATGAGTAACGAGTTGGTACACAAAAATTAGTACTCATAATGAGTTGTAGTGTTGTGCATATGTAGTGTAGTAAGTACACTAAGATTATATTTTCCATTGTACTTGTCAAAAGATTTATAGTAATTCAATTCTTTCAAGTAGTGTTTTGCATATGTAATATAGTAAGTACACCAAGACTATGTTTTCCATTGTATTTGTTTTTTTTTGTTTTTTAATTAGAAATTCAATTTTTTCAAGTAGAATGTTGTAAAATGGTTTTAATTTTACACTTTTTCTTATGAAGTACAGTGTTCTTTTAGATTTTCATTGCATGTCTCACATAAGTATTAGAATAAGGACATAAAGTTGTTGATTTGAGATTATGAGATGATATTAAAAGTTTTATTCTGAGCATTAGCAGGGAATCTTGTCAAAGGTAATGCAATATATAATTTTTCCCAAGTTATCATTCTTAACTTTCTCATTGGCTTCGCCACAAACATTAATACTTCTATTATTATTGGTCTACCCCATCCTCTACCCATTCTTACATCTCATTAAAGGTAGCCAAAGCAAGCTTTCAAACAATTCCATCCACCTCAAAATGGTGTTTCTTGCAATATAGTAGTGTTACATTAATCCAGGTGGATATTGTTGGCCACCCACCTATTCCACCTATACCCTCCAGCCAATTTCACATGTTTCTTCGTTTATTTCAGAATTTACTATTTTTAGCAGTTTTTCGGGTCTTGAACTTTCAGAGCGGAGAAACACCAGAGATGAAAAACTATACTTTGAAAATCTAAAGCTCGCGAACTATACTACCCTTTCCTGATTGGAAACAAAGCAATATTGTTGATCTTATGTTTGTGTTCAACCAAGAAGTGATAGAGGGGACTATGTTTATTCATGGGACAAGTGGGGGACCCAAAGTGAGATGCAGGATGAATCAATACTCCCTGAAGAAATAAAACCTGCGCAAAATAATCAACCTAGACAGAGAAGTTGGAATTGTATCGGTGGGTCGCCAAGTGTTGTCGTTGCTATAACACCCTCCAAAATTTTGGCCTACACCCAAATTTCGGAGCCTATCATGACCTTGCTTACTGTTGTCGCACACATTAAGACTTATTGCATATGTTTTCTCTAAGTTTTTTGGTCCCATTTGCAAGAAAATGAAAGTGTCGTCTTTCAGCATGTTAAGTTTCGCACATTGTATAAAAGCTAGTTTTAGTGGTTTCGAGGGTTATTCTTTGTGTAAATGAGTTGGTATTACCATGTCAAAATGTGTCGCACTCATTTCCAAAGGTTCAAGCACACTCGCACAAGTTTCAGCACGGTCGTCACAAGGTGTATCTTTGGTGTCGCACTTGGCATAAGTTGTCGCAACGTTGTCACACTGAAGGAAGTATGTTGTTCATGTGTTCTGGGTGATCTATGTTGTGTCGTCAAGTGTTCTAAGTGTGTAATCACAATCAAGTCTTACTACTGTTCACATCAACTTCATGGATCCCACACTTAGTAAAATTTGGAAAACTTCCCGGCCTAGCAACCTAGCCTCACCCAGCGTTCCTAGATTGCACATTGCGTAGTCTCAGGCCTCAAGCAACAACCCTGCTTCTTGGCACTGCGCAATTCCTACCTCCAAAAACTACGCACTACACAGTCTTAGTGTTCAAGCCTGTCCCCTGAGCTCTAAAACTACTCAATCCTTCCCTCCAACCAACATTGAACTATGCATTGCGTAATCTCAGTCCTCAAGCCCAACCCTTTAGCTGTTGAACTGTGCAATTGTGCAATCACCTGGCCTCCCTATCCTTCCAACACTGCATAGTGGGTAACTTCAGTCATCAAGCTCTCAGCCTGACTCCTTGAGTTCCCCAACTGCACAATCTTCAAGCCCAGTTCAGCCTGAACTATGCATTGCACAGTCTCAAGGATCATACTTGACCCTTGACTCCTTGAGTTGCACAATTGCGCAGTCACTAAGCCTCTCCCTTGGCCTGCCACCCGATTCTGTCTCAGATAGTGGATCATCATGCAACATCTTAGACTAGGGTTTTATCGGATTGATGTCATCTTATCATGAGTGAATTGCAGATGCAAGTACTCTATCATACTATGACAAGATGATGAAGAAGGAGATGGTGAAGGAGAGCATGCTAGAATACACCTTTATAGCTAAAGATGCAAGTTGATTGATCAAGGGAAATCAAAGGGACATCAATTTGCGACCGCAACTCAAGAATTGATAACATTGAAGACTCCTCACCTCTAAGCCATATGGAGGTGGAAAAGAGATCATTCTCAAGAAGACATACAACAAGAAGCAGCAAGAATGGCTTGACATTGCCATGTCATCATGAAGTCCATGTCACTAGTGTCATGTCATGTCATGTCATGAGTCATCATATGCCACATCATTTTATGTATTATGTAAGTTCTTATTCGAAAGTGTATTGTAAAGTCAAAGTCCAAAGGACATGTATAGAATATGAAGAGTCATGTAAAAGTCGAAAAGTCATAGGAAAGTCAAATAGTCATGAGGGTACTCAAAGAATCACAAGGGAGGTGAAGGATCACCCCATTGGTTATATACACCCTCATTATACAAGAAAAATATTTTTCACCTTGGCTCCTCCCACAAGGCATTAGAGAGACAAGCTAGTTCTTTTGGGGAGCAAGTAGTGGCTCCCATGCTCCACTATTGGAACTAGTGTTGTTCATTGTATGCATGATTCCTGGGACTTTTACTTAATATATGAAGCTTGATGGCCAACACATTCTTGATGCATGTATAATGAATATTTGAAAGAATGTTATCTGAATGTTTATGATTCATGTTTGTTTTCACCTGTACTAAAGTAGTTGAACTATTTCAATTATTTTAGTGTTTATCCTATTGAGAATGTGATGTAATGGTTGCAATGACTATCGCATATTTGTGGACTATTCCGCTGGATGTTAGTCGGATCTCTCTTGTTTGTGTGTGTTTCTACTAGAATGGTACTACTACCTCTCTCTTATAGGCTCACTTTATTTTCTCCTTCGCAGTGGAAGAACCTCGATACACCTACAACCGAACACTCACCAGGCACACTCATTTTCTTTTCGAGGGCACATATGCATTCCTCTCTCTTGCTGATAGTTAGAGCCAAGGAAAACATTTAAGAAAACAGTAACCGGGTCGTATTCCAAATGGGGCTCCTATCCCAAATGGTGTGAGGTCTAATTGGGACCACATATCAGGGAGACCCCTTTGAGTGTTGGCAAGTCCAACACTATCATCAAGACCTCATTAAAGAAGGTCCACTAGGTAATTAAGAGTTTCTTGATAATTATAAATAAGGATGAATAACTCCTTATGAGGTGTATGTATGGGTATTGTAATTGAGCTTATCTCATTAGGAGGTTTCCCCATCAAATAGGAAAGTGGACATGAATGGATTCCTTCCATAAAAGGACCACTTGTAAGGTGTTACCCTACCTTAAGGGTTTGAGATTAAAGAAAAAAATCTATATTACTCTTGGATCTATTGTGTGTAATTTTATACGTAGATTTATTGTTGTGCTTAACATTATTGGAGCTCCAACTCATGACCTTTCTCAATTCCTAATTGATAAGCTTTAATCATTTGTTGGAAATACTCCCTCCTTTTTCAAAGATTCCATTATTTTATCCAAAAAACATGACATCTTCAATTTGATGAAAATGACTTCATGGTTAATTTCAATGTCATCTCTCTTTTAACCAAAATTCTTGTTCATGAAGCCCTTAAACTTATTGCAAAACTCATTGAAATAGAAATTCTTAACATTATTAAAATTTTCCTTACTTCAACTTTCTTCACTTTTAAAGGGACCTACTATGTGAAAATTGAATGTACATCCAAGGGGTCATTCTTATACCTAGTGGGTGCTAATATATTTATGGAATGTTTTGAAGATTTTCCCTTAAACAAATTTCATCAAAGACGTGAAAATTGGTATTGTTTTATTGACGATGCCTTTATTTTTTAGCCCCATAGCCACCCTGCCCTCACCTCTTTCTTTAACCAACTTAATAGCATTTGTCCCATATCCATTTTACTACGAAAATCCAAAAGGAAAATTCCTTTCCCTTCTTAGGCGTTCTCATTTCTTCTTAATTGGAGGACACCCTTACCCATCAAGTTTACATAAAAAAATACCCACATTGATAGATACCTTCATGCCTAGTCGCACCATCACCTTGCCCAAAAATCTATTGTTCGTAAAGCTTTGGTCACCCATGACCACTAAACCTCTACCCCCAATTCATTGAAAAGAAAAATCCCATCTTACAAATGCCCTTAAAGCAAACATGTATTCAACCTCTCAAATTCTTGAATTTTTTTAATCCCCTTACAATTCTAAATTTACAAGCACTTATGCTACTCCCCCTCAGTTAGTTCTCATCTCTCTTCCCTACATTCAAGGAACCACTAATAAGATTACAAAGGTTCTTGCTAAAAAGACTATCAAACTGCCTTTTTAAACCTTATAAACTCTTAAAATTTTATTTTCATATGCCAAAGATAAACTTGAGACTTTGCTTGGCTGTGTTTACCAAAATCCATGTTACTGTGGCAAATTATACAATAGAAAAGTAGTAGATATTTCAAAGCTCGGCTCAAAGAGCATATTGCAAACATTTTCCATAATTGTATTTTCAAATGAACTTTTGCAAAATATTCTCATAACTCTAAACATCATATTTGCTTTGACCAAAATTCTGGACCTATCATTCCTCTCGTATCATTTGGGAAGTGCTAAAAATTGAAAAACATCCTAATAATTTCAATTAAGAAGATAATTGTAAAATTAACTAATCCTTAAACCTATAATTCATGGTCTCGCTCAATAAAAACCCTCCCACTTCCTGTTATTGGTTAGTTTTCTCTCCTTTGTGGGTCACCACTCCCCTCTTTTTATTTGTCCTAGTTTAATTTACTAGCTATCAAATTATTTGGTTTTATTATGTCAAAATAAAATAAAAATAAAAATAACCTTTAAAATAAAAATAAATCTAAACTAAAATAATAAGGTACTAGCTATCTAATTATTTGGTTTTATTCTGTTAAAATAAAATAAAAATAAAAATAACCTTTAAAATAAAAATAAATCTATACAAAAATAATAAGGTAAATTTGACTATGTCAAGTTACCAGTGGTTTTTGAGCTCCCGGTTTATAAGAACCCATGGTATTCATGTGGAATATAACATATTTAAAGGAAGAAATTAAGCCAACCTAGCTCCATCTTAACCCCAGATCTAAATCAACCCACCTCCATCTTAACTCCAGATCTACCAAGCCCCGAGAGGGATCAGATGCAAACCTCTTTTAGAGTGAAAATAGATTTGATCCATCTTGGCTCTTATTTTACAGTTTTGTGGGCCAAGAGGTACTCTTCAACCCATTATGGTAGAGATGTTGTATTGTAATGTCCTATAAACATTTTGACTCAACCAAAATAAAATAAAAATAACACTATGTTAAAATAAAAATAACTTCAAACTAAAATAATAAAAATAAATTCTACATTATTATTATTATTAAATTTTGTTGGGCAATTAAGGTAAAATTGACATTAGCGATGGTTTTGAACCATGGTATTGACACATGGTATTCATGTGGAATATAGTCTATTTAAAGGGGGTAATTAAACCAGCCTAGAACATTGTGAACTTCAGATCTACCAAACGCCCAAAAAAAATCAAATTTCTTCTCTCTAAGAGAAATTTACATCTCAGCAAATTTAATCTCGGGTCAAATTTAATTTAGATTAATAATATTATGAATAATTGCAATATCTACTTTAAATTTGAAATTTTCCTCTTTTATACATAAACAACAAATTTTAAATTTACTAAAAATTAAATAATGTTATCTAATATTTACCTTTGGAAAAAAAATATTTTATTTTTTTTTTAAATCTAATTTTTCTAGATTCTAATGGTTAGAATCGTATTTTGTAATAATAATATCTACTTTGATATATTAATAATAGTGTACAACCACCAACTTTGTTAAGACATAATGAAAATGGTTTAACGTTCAACCCAATGTCACATATAATGATTGCCTGGGTGTGAATCAACGATCCTCATAAATGAAAAGCATAAAACATAAACGTGTAGATGTTGATTGTTTACAGTTACAAAGAATGTATACTCTTCTTCGTGAATGAACAATCTTCATAAATGATAAACCCTAATCGTGGAGAATCTAACGGCCTATATACCAGATAGAAACACTAAATGCTATACCACTTCGGGGTAGCAACATTAAGTGCTGCCTAACAGCATGAATATTGGACGCCAAAGACAACTGCCTCCACTTTTAGCCATACTAACAATGATTTCGTTTTGCAATGCGTGGAAATTCTCGCCTGAACTAATAACTAAATCGAGTAATTAAAATTTAAATCAACTCTTTAATTACCATAAATAAGTGTCTTGAGTAACTTAGATGGAGAATAAACGGAAAATGTACAAAGGACACCACAGCTTAAAGTCAAATAGCGGATCGAATTGTATTAGTGTCTATAACTGATTTATTTTGGGTAATACTAAGTATTAAGGCTTCATCGGCCAGTGCTGCTAGATCTCGTGCAGCATAATCTATGGTTATAGATCCAAATTCATCGGGAAATTTTCCCGAGTATAATCCTTTGCTACATAAAAGAATAGGAAATTCCCTTTGTCGTTGTGGGATAACAAGCATTCGAATATTGATCGATCTATCTAATCGATTTGGAGCTATTAGAGTTAGATCCACTCTTTGGGGGATATGAGTCGAAGCAATAACAAGAATATTTCTCATAGAATCTTTTTCACCATCTCTAAATCTAAAGAGATTGTTCATTAATACACTAAGGAACAAGTCAGTGAAGCCAAAACCAAATAAATAGTTAGTTGCGTCATTTAAATTCAGTTCATGAATGTTTGGAATCCATATTATGCAAGGAGACATGCTTTTCGTCAATTCTAAGGTAATATGGAAATCTTCCATTTTGTCTTTCACAAAAGGATCAAACTCAGT
Source organism: Pinus tabuliformis (assembly GCA_031772625.1). NCBI lineage: Eukaryota > Viridiplantae > Streptophyta > Pinopsida > Pinales > Pinaceae > Pinus > Pinus tabuliformis. The sequence goes on from CM062805.1 coordinate 1,054,364,874, forward strand.
AGGAATACGTTCAACAGGGTAATCTAAATACTCACCATACCAGAGCTTCTTCAGAGATATTCTTATTAAAGGAACATATGAGTCTGTTGCTAGACTTTTGACCAAATAAGATCGGCCAGTTCCCTTAGGACCTATCAGTAAAATCACTTTGGAAAGTAATGATCCTGAGTGGAGTGAGAAAGGTTTTCCATGAAATGTGGGGTTGGTTTGACACAATATTTGTGAAGAGGTAATCCTCTGACAAAAAGCAAGGATACCCATCTTTCTGCTAAACAAAATGGATTGAACCCATAATTAATTAGACCTTTTTGATAAGTGTAGGCCAAATATCGTAAGTGAATAAGCCCTGGCTGTCTAATGATTTGATCTCCAAATTCATTCTTGAATAAATTATGACTATAAGTAAAAATTGATTCAAATTTAAAAAGGGTTTTTTCCGTCATTAGAAACTGAACTAGTAAGTTCATCTCTTTTTCGGAGATATCCATACTAGAGCACAATCCGTTCAACTCTCTTATTATAGTTATAAGCAATTTTATATTTCTATTCTTCGTCTTCGTCTTCCTCTTCATAGAAAAAAAACTATTAATAATCTGTGGAAGAGAACTGGATCTGTCTATTGTATAATAGAGAAAGCTATTAGGCACGGGAGGATTAATCATTTTTTGCAACTCTATCACGTATGATGGATGCTTTAAATACTTGATGAGTTCAAAGTATCTCTTTATATTGATAAAGGTGAAAGAAATAACTTTAAAATATTGAAGAATAGAATACCCAAGAACGAAAAAAGGGATAAGAATCCCATATTTATACCCCCGAGCATTTAGTAATCTCATATGTGCCCATATGAATGGAACTGATGACTTCTCTCGATCACTAGTTTCCTCTATTAAAAAATCCTTGTAGGAAGGGAAAAAATCCTTGAAATTATTACTTGGAAAAAAAAACTTATTAATAAGATTCGTTCTCAATTTACATTGTATAGGTTCCCATAATGGATGAGAAAGTTCCCACAATATATTCCGTTTAAGCAAAATATTATGCTTAATATTTTGCAAAATAGATACAAATGGATCACTGCCATGTAGTAATATCTCCGAAAGAGTATCTAAAAGCATATTTTCAATATATTTACACCATGCAGAGGTAAAAAACTAGGGCATATATGTTTTGAACAAATCCCATTTTGAAAAAATACTATCTATTTGAGAGATCCTATAAATATTTTGTTCGTCTTTAGATGAATTAGAAAGGGTACTCCTTCCATCTATGTCTTCGTTTACTATTTTGTTTTTTAAACATTCGGTTACAAACCAATCTTGAATACGAGGAAAAATTTCCTCGTTCTTATTGGAAAACATTTCGGATAGTAAATCATCTTGATAAGATCGAGATTGAATAAGACCCACGTTCGAACTGAAAACCCTTTTAAAGCATTGATCAAAGTTGTTTTCTTCGGAATCGGATCTTTTAAAAAAGGTTGGCAAAAAGTTTTTTCAAAATTGACTATTTGTTCTTTTTGTTAAAGGCGTTGTAGAAATCTCTTCGATCGAAGAAAGATATCTCTTTTCACGAACGAATGGATTCAATCGAGTTAGTAAATTGAAGGATCTGTACAAATCATAGATTAATACAAACGTTTGGTCACCACTTCGTTTTCGTTTTAAATATTTAGGTAATAATATGTTAGATACTTGAGATTTGATGAATGAAATAGTCTCTTTTTCTGAGTGAACGGGTCCTATTTCACCAATGGGCAAGGAAGATAGATTGTTGTGGATGATCAAAAGATTGAATAATTGTCCATATGTAAAATTATTCCTTTTTATATAAAATCTTTTCATATCAGAAGGTAATCTATTCCTATAATTTGGCCGAGTATGATGCAAATAATCAAAAAATTGGAGCGTATTTGCTCCGTGAAAAGAAGCTATCAATGAGCTCTGATCAGATAGTTTCACAAGATTCAACCAATTGTCTCGATCGTTGGATATAGCGAATTGATTTTGTAAAATTTTCAATGAATCTTTTCCTCTCCAAAGGAAAGGAATTCTCTTCTGTATATCTTTGATCTTCTGTAAATAATTCTTTCGCCCAAGAGATTGGATAATCTTTTGATAAACACTTTGAGGACAAATCCGATTCTATTTTTGTTTGTTCTCTTTCAATAAAAGAAAGATCCCAAAGAATTGATCTTTTTCTTCGTTGCTCAATCTCTGTTTTATTCCTTGTGAATATCTTCACAAAGATATTTTTCAGGTTTCCAATACTCATTTTCGGTTGAATTAAGAGTTGAATCGATCTTCAAATTGATATCTTTCTCATCATTTTCCGAATGAGTTTCGCTCGGTCCTTGATTCTTCGAGATAATCTCATCCTTCTTGTTCGTGTTCTTGCCATATCCTGAATTTAAACTAATGGGATCAAAATCCCGATTGTAATATCTTTTCAATTGGAAAGATAGTAAAAGATGCGGAAATCTCAACCAATTTTGAGTGAAAGGCTTTAAATATTCTTCCGGTGTTTCATTTCCAAGTTCCATAAAGTTATGGATAGGAAAGAGTTTAATCAAATAGAAATTTTTTCTATCAATCATACTACTTTGATGATTGAAGCGATATATGAGGATCGATAATGTAAGTACTACTATACCGACCAAAAAATATGGATTGCTTTTCCGTAGATCGCGTAAAAGCAACGTACTGAGAATTCTAGGATCAAAAAGCTTTATAAGGTGCTCCCGACGTGAAAGGATTTGAATTAACAATCTAATCAAATTGGATTTGGTCCATGGATTGCATAGAAATTGATAACTTTGTATCTCTTCCAATTTGATGGTCTTCTTCTTTTTTCATTTATTTGAAACCCCCCCCCCCCCTTACCTCTCCCTTTTGTTTTATCCCAATAAATAGAATATTTATAGCATATATTGATTTCATATAATTGTAAATCTCGTGTCAACCAACCGATACCATTATGTCCCATGGATATAATTTATTTCACTTAAATAGGAAGGAAAATGACAACGAATCGGATCCAGTCCGATTTTTTTTATCTTCTTTTATGGGCGAACGACGGGAATTGAACCCGCGCGTGGTGGATTCACAATCCACTGCCTTGGTCCACTTGGCTATGTCCGCCCCGGAAAAACCAATTTATCTATCTACAGTCATTTCTTCCAAGAATAAAAAATGAGCTAACGTTTGTTCTTATGTGGGTCGTCGGTGACCTCTGATAGGGGATCAAAGCAAGATCGATGACTAACTCTCAACTCTCGAACAAGTTGTATGGCTTATTATCAAATTAATTCAATGAAATGTTATTTGAATGTCTATTGAGAATATTTGACATGAATCAAGTATGAGAGAAAGAATGTAAATGGGTCCCAATCCCGAACTACCCAATTTTAGATCTGAGTCTATACTCATATTATAGAATGAATATGTTGATGATCTTTATCCAGCATCCATGGCTGAATGGTTAAAGTGCCCAACTCATAATTGGCGAACTCGCGGGTTCAATTCCTGCTGGATGCAGGGGAACTGCACATATCCATTATTGATGGAATGGGAAGAAGTATGAAGAATAACACCAAACAATTGAAGCATACCAAGCCTTTCAATAAAATGAATGAAAGGCTTGGTATGCTTCAATTAAGCAATACACGATAACAATCCATCAGAGTATTATCCACCTATTGAAATAGATTCAACAGTGGCTAGATCCAGAGGAAAGTTGTGAGCATTACGTTCGTGCATAACTTCCATACCTAGGTTAGCACGATTAATGATATCAGCCCAAGTGTTAATTACACGGCCTTGACTGTCAACTACAGATTGGTTGAAATTGAATCCATTTAGGTTGAAAGCCATAGTGCTTATGCCTAGAGCGGTAAACCAGATACCTGTTACGGGCCAAGCAGCTAAGAAGAAATGTAAAGAACGGGAGTTGTTGAAACTAGCATATTGGAAGATCAATCGGCTGAAATAACCGTGAGCAGCCACAATATTGTAGGTTTCTTCCTCCTAACCAGATTTGTAACCTGCATTTGCGGACTGATTCTCAGTAGTTTCCCTGATCAAACTGGAAGTTACCAAAGAACCATGCATAGCACTGAATAGAGAGCCGTCGAATACGCTAGCTACACCCAACATGTGGAATGGATGCATAAGGATATTGTGCTCAGCCTGGAATACAATGATGAAATTGAAAGTACCAGAGATTCCTAGAGGCATACCGTCAGAGAAGCTTCCTTGACCAATAGGGTAGATCAAGAAAACGGCAGTAGCAGCTGCAACAGGAGCTGAGTATGCAACAGCAATCCAAGGACGCATACCTAGACGGAAGCTAAGCTCCCACTCACGACCCATATAGAAAGCTACACCAAGTAGGAAGTGTAGAACGATTAGCTCGTAAGGACCCCCGTTGTATAGCCATTCATCGACGGAAGCTGCTTCCCAGATGGGATAGAAGTGCAAACCGATAGCTGCAGAGGTAGGAATAATGGCACCGGAGATAATATTGTTTCCATAAAGAAGAGAACCAGAAACAGGTTCACGAATACCATCAATATCTACTGGAGGAGCTGCGATGAAAGCAATAATGAATACAGAGGTTGCAGTCAATAGGGTAGGGATCATCAAGACGCCGAACCATCCAATGTAAAGACGGTTTTCAGTGCTAGTGATCCAGTCGCAGAAGCAACTCCATAAATTTGCGCTTTCGCGTCTTTCTATAATTGCGGTCATGGTCAGAACTTTGTTTATAAAATCATCAGAGGCTCCCAAGCATAAGGCTTGTTATTTTACAGTATAATATGATCCATGTATCAATGTCAACCAATATCTGGGATGGAATTTAAATATCTATCCCAACGGGATAGATACTGAATCTATACTATATGGATAGAATATAGAGGTATTTTAGATAGACTCTATCTTTTTTAGATATATTCCACACTCTATAGATCTATCTGTGGTTAGATACTCCATCAAATTATTTATTCCTGGTTCCAGAAATGGAAGATCAATTGGAATGAGAACAGATAGGATCGAATAAGTATTTTTTTTTTGCTATAACGAAGTGCAACGCAATTCTGGAACCAAATTATTAATAAATTTATATGAGTGGAATATCAATTATTTATCACCTTTCTGGAGAACCCGTAGTGCGATAGTTCGTTCCTAGTGAATAGAAACAAATATTAAAAAAAACTTGATTAGATCCAGAACCAGAATAAGTGCACAGAGGTACCTATCAGAAATTTGATCCGGGTTGCCCGGGACTCGAACCCGGAGCTCGTCGGATGGAGTGGATGATCTGCTCTTCAGTATCAGTAAGAGCGAGAAATCTCTCCCCAAACCGTGCTTGCAATTCTCATTGCACACGGCTTTCCCCATGTAATGTATCTATTTCCTATTAGTTCTCGGATAGAAAAATAAAAATGATTCTGAATCGAGGCAATTACTCAAAGAGCATTTCATTGGTCAAATAAGTTTTCTATTTTCAGATCCTGTATCTTTTGCCAGGAATTAGCTAGGGGATTTATCTGGGGAATATCTGAATGCCAAATTCGTTCTCTCTGCGAACGGGCCGCCGCTTTTGATGAAAAAGGCAGAGAATCAAATTCTCGTTCTTTTGAAAACGATTTTTTAAAGAGTTCTGGACCTAATTCCTTCCGAACTACACGTATCGTACTTTTATGTTTACAGGCTAAAGTTTTAGCACATGATAATAAAAGTATATACTTTATACGATATAAACCATCTCGATCAAAGGATCCACTGTAGTAATGAAAAAGATTTCTCCAAATTTGATCGAATCGATCGAGGATATCATCATCTGTTAGACTGGTCCAAGACAATTTACTAATTGGCCGCCCTGATATGTCACAGAATTTTTCTGTAGCCAATAATCCAATTATTGGTACAATCGGAACTATTGGATCCATTTCATTGGTAATAAGAACGGGGATGAATAACTCATCTAGCGTTTTGGTTCTGACCAAAAGAGGGTTCATCCGAACCCTCAAAAAATAACCTGGAGAAGAAGAACAATTCTTGGATAATTGATGAGAACAGACCCTATACGGTTCGGACCAAAGATGGAAATAAAATTGTTGAAAAATTAGAAGATAATATCTACATTTTTTAACTAGGAGATCAACACCCTGTTCTTTTATGTCCTTTGCTGGTCGGGCGACCCTATTGCTTGGAATGGCGTGACATAATTCTCTGGCTCATTCCTCTAAGGCTATCCGGTTCCTGGTCTGCAATGCGGTTAGCAATCGGGAATGACGAGCTATCGAGTTGAGGCCCGTTCAGATCGGACAGAAGAAAGAAGCAAAGGGGTCCTTTATAGCTATAATAGGTCTTTCGCCATATCTAACATAGTGAATTTTAGGATCCTTCAACGACCAGATACTTTTCAGTGAATTTCGACGAGAAAAAATGATAATATGTTTTATCTTTCGATGAAAATGAGCTCGCTGAGGGAAAGATCCATGAGACAACGATCGTGAATGAGAAGATCGTCTAAGACAAGAAAATAAAATGGATTCACAGTGTAAAAAGTTTTGGCGGGTCATTTTTCATTTATTGAGATTAATGATAACACTGTACAATATATTTATTATATCTTTGATTTTTGTTGTTTACAATATGTTTATTATATCTTTGATTTTTGTTGTTGGCCAACTTGGGCTTCGTTCAACGTGCCTCTACACATATTTCAATACAAAAGTCAAATAGTATAGATTTTTATTATATCTTTGATTTTTGTCGTCGGCCAACCTGGTCTTCGTCCAACGTGCCTCTACACATATTTCAATACAAAACTAAAATAGTATAATGTTATTGTTTATTATCATTGCATACTTATGATTGAATGCCAGCCTCGTCATATTTGTTAGATGTAATCATGTCAAATTAAATTAAATGATTGATGGGAGGTTATTTCTTACTGCTCGAGGGTGTGTAACAAGTATGTAAATAAACAATTAATTACATTATAAATGAATCTAAATAAAATAATTAGTAAAAAATATTAAGAGGGTGTGTAACAAGTATGTAAATAAACAATTAATTACATTATAAATGAATCTAAATAAAATAATTAATAAAAAATATAAAATTAATTAGTTAAAATTATAACTTAGTTGATTGAAAAATATTGTATAATTTAACTTAATGTTGTTATAACATATTCAAAATATAAAATATTTAACAAATCAAATATTTTTTATTTTTTATTTTTTTTTCAGCAATAAAAATTTCGATTTTGTTTATTGTCAAGCAGGTTTTCAACTAAAAGTAAAAGTAAGAAGGTGCAATAGGCTTAAATGTCTCCCCAAATTTTCAGTTTTGGTTATATTTAATTATTTTGTATCTTTGAATTTTTATTTAATTGTTTTGCATTTTAAAATTTATATTAAATTTCAATTTCTAATGGTACAATTATGAAATTTTCATATATACTATCAAATAACACATTACATCATATAAAATAACAAATTACATCATACAAAAAATAAATTATCAAATAATAAATAATACATTTCATTTTGAGAAATATAGAAATTATTAAAAAATGTAATAGTTATCTAAATTATTATTTTACAATACTTAGATTACATAACTTTTAATCTGTGCGTTCTTGAAATACAACTTGCAATACCCACTTTTCACCGAGAAAGATTTCAATCATATTTATTTCATATTTATTTTCAAAGTCTTTGATATAATGGTTAGTTAAATAATAATTTTATATTGTTTAAGTGACATTTTTAATATTAGTTTTGCCAAATACTTTATTCATTTTTAAATGTCATAAGATAATTAATGCAAATGTAATTTTTTTATATTTTGTACAATACATTGGAATCTAGTTATGTAAGTCATGGTCAAATTGTTACTTGTGAATTTTTCTTAAAATCAAATAAAAATTAATTGAAATATCTTTAAATTATTATCCATTCAAAAACACATTATTAAAAAAATATATATCATAATTTTGTTAAAAATTATGTCACATAAAATTAATAAGATAATTGTGTCTTTATAACATAAAACATTACAATGTCAATATTTTCTTAATTTATTAGTTCCTGAATTGTGTTTGATAAAAATCTCTACTTGAGTGTTCGATTCACTTGTGTAGAACATTTACTTTTTTGTTCATATTTAGTATAATTCATATATATTTGTGATGTTTATTTTGAGCATATTCATATGTATTCAAACAAATGTAATATTGTGTAAAAATAGAATTCGATGAGAAGTTATATATATGTTAGAAGTTTTAGTTAGCAGATTTCCAATGCAACATAACAATATTTTTTTTACTACTTTTGGTAGAAACATTTTTTGGTTTGGAAGCATGGTTATAGAATTTTGGTTTCAACGTTCGATATCAATATTTTTTTACCACTTTTGGTTGAAACAATTTTTTGTTTGGAAGTATGGTTCTAGAATTTTGGTTTCAATCTTCAAGTACAAAATCTCAGGTCATCAACAATGTTTTATGGCTACTAAAAGCACTTTATTCATTTATTCATGTATGTCTTATTTGTTTCTTACTCTAATTTAAGGATACTTAAAATAAGCAAGAATATCTACAAAGTAGCCCTTGTTCAAATACACTAATTAAATCCTACATCTCAAAATTCAATAATTAAACTAAGCTACAAAAAATGCTAACTATACAACTTTGTTAAAATTATAATTTTATTATTAAAAATAAAATTAAAAAATTGTGTAATATTAATATCATATTTTTATAAAATTAAAAAATATATACTCAAGATGTGTACACCGACTTATAGCATCACCAAATGCGCATTCTAGGATGGGACACTTTACGAAAAGAGTTCCGTGACAAGGTAAAAGCTGTGTCATGACCTTTTTCCATATATGGAAAGAGCACCTCATGCCGCTCAATAGGAAGAAATGCGACATCAATATCGTTCCGGTCTTTCTCAATTCATTTTCAATGATGGTGTCCTTGACAATGACCTTTTTCTCAATTCATTTTCAATGATGGTGTGCTCCACAAAATATAAACACCGACATTCCATGTCAGGGTCAGGGAAACTTAAAACAGATATACATAATAATAATAATATATATGCTTTGGTTTGGTTTGTGTTGTGGGGTACAACTGGCAGTGATCAACAGGCCTATTGAATTTGTGACCAGAAATAAATGTTCCGTCAATAATGGAGGTGCTGATTATGCGAAGAATGGAAAGTACGCGTTCGTGCAGATATTTGATAAGATTAATTATAGTATAACGAGATTTTCTAACATTTTCCATTTGTTATAATTGAAATTCAATAGGTTTTTTTTTCTCTCGTTATAATTTTTCTTTTAATGTAATTTTTCTTTTTTTTATAAATTTAATACAAGTTTTATTTTTTTTATAAATTTAATTTAATAAATTAAAGTAAATTTATAAAATATTAAATTTATTTAATAAGTTTCATTATTTTTATTTAAAAATTGTCTAATTTTAATATTTAATATTTATATTTTTTAATTACACTTTCAGTAAGATTCTTTTTTTCTTATTTTTTTAATTTTAAAACATTTAAAAAAATAGAAATAAAAATTGTATTAGAGGGTATTTTTTTATGGAAAAATAAAAATTAAGTTAAGTATTTTATTTTATGTTCATGGCAAATAACAGTCATATAAATTAAATAACTAGTAAATGTGAATAAATATTAGTAAAGTCAAATAAATTAAATAATTAGTAAATGCAGTCATATAAAGTAAATAGCTAGTAAATGTGAATAAATAGAAAAACAATTACTTCATCATATATCTCAAATTGTTAAATATAAATAAATCATAAAAATTAACTAAATTATAACTTTGTTTAAAATTATTATTATTAAAAAAATAATATATAAGTTAAACATATATACATTTAAAAGACAAATGATACTTAACTCTGAAAATTCATCCCACTTGATCATAGAGATTCTTAATTTATAAATAGATTTTGCTACAATACAATGTTTATCAATACTACATGCTTTGTCATTTCATATGATATTTTTTATATCATTTTTTTAATTAATCAATTTAATAAATCTTAACCTTTAAAAATATTCTATACAAATTAAATCTCTATCACTCACTTAATAATTATCCATAATTAAATTCATAATAAACATAAATATCTATCTATTTGTTTTTTCTATTTATAAATATAGAATTTAAAAAAAAAATAAAAAAATTACATAGCCAATTAACCAACCTAACCGATACAAACACAGTTTCTAATAAGACATCATACCACAATAAAATTTATGCTTTTAGCAATAACATTTATTTTCAGCACGAAAAAAGCATATATATTCATATTGCATATTCAACAAGATGGCTTTACATAGACAGTTGTGCGGATTCCCCCACACCCAGCAAAAAGGCAGAATTTATACTTTGAACATACAGAGATAAACCTTCTCCCGATTACACTCAATGAGCTAATAAAGTGTAACGAGCTAATAACTGAATTTTTTCAAAATAAGCTCATAGCTGACTTTCTTCACAGTAACTGCTAAAAAGAAAGCTGTCTGATGGCATTCAAAGAAAGTAATGGAAGAGGATGATTAAAACACCGTTAAACCTTCTTAACAGTCTTCTTGATGAACACAAGGTTTGTTCTGTTCCCAAGCTGGTTAGGGGTACCCACAGTCTGGGTGTGCAAGCATGCAGATGACTGTTCCCAGTGCAAGAATGCGGCGCAGGTATAACAATCATGAGAACATTTCCTCCTGCACTCTTCGGTTTCTGTTTCCCCAATTGGATTTGGATTTGCACTCACATGATGGCTGGAGAAATGCTCAGGTCCCACCAGTTTATAGGAATCAACAGAAGAGTTGGATAATGATGTATCTCTAGAGTCAGCAAGGGAGGGCAGAGCGCAACTCCCAGATGCTTTGAAGCCATCAGCTCGAGCACAGGCCACACATTGACACCTTCTAGAAACAACCATTGATCCTCCCAACTCAGGCACTCCTCGCCAACAGCCAAATCGCTGGTATGTGATATCCCACTTATTCAGCTTGATATGGGGCGAGTAAGTATACATTTTCAGATCTCCATCAGACTCCAGTCTCAGAAAGGACAGAGTCGTATTAAATCTAGGGGTGTTAAAACCATAAAGAGCCGTGGTGGTTTCGTTGGAAGGAAACTTGCAGAGTTCTGGTGCCCTAAACTCTGGCAGCGCAGTGAAGTTGGCCAATCTCATCTTGATCATCTGACGATACCCATTCTCTGCTTTTACATCACTCAGGAATGTTATGCTAGTTACCGGCTTCTTGCAGGTGTGCGTGATGGCATAGATGTCCCTTGGACCCCCCTCGTAAAAGCTGAGAGTCCAGTGTGGAACAGGCTTGGGAAGGCTGGCATACAGAGCGAGTCCTCCGGCTTCAATTGCGAGACTGTAAGGTCCCTCCGAACCGTCCTTGTCCGACATGCGGCTCACCAGTTTCTTCACCCCTCCAATGCTCAGTGATTGTCCGACTAACAGGGTATCGGTCGCATGATCGAAACTCTGCCACACCGGGTTCTTTAATTTGTCATAGAGCACCAAATTGCCGTTGTTTTGGAGTTCGATTGCCACGACGCGCTTATTGGAAGTGTTTGTGGACCAAACCACGCGCCCATCTACATCTGAAAGGAGAAGGTTTCCGTTGGTGCCGTATTTGAGAACGGCATTCTCTTGGACGAGATCGTTCCTGTTAGCAGTCCACACGATCCTCATGGTTTCCGCTTGTCCGGAATAGCCCGCCGAAATGCCCAGGGCGTAGGAATTGGGCGTGCTGTTGAAGAAAACCATATTGAAGATGTCGTTACTAGATGACAGTGGAACCACTCTGTAGTTGGCATTATATTCCATAACATTATCTCCCAGCTTTCCTGAGTTTACAAAAGAGAAGCTTCCACTCACACTGCCAGGTGCTAGCAGAAACAACAATACAAAACGGAGGAGGAACGAAATTGAATCCATAATGACCTGATTTTTTCAATACAGCAGAGAATTCTCTCTTATCCTCTTCTTCTGTGTCTGATTTTTTAATACAGCATTCAGGCTATGAAATGGGCTACCAAATAATGGTAGAGATTTGATGTTGTAGAATGCAGATTACAAAGCATTAAATGGACCTGCTTATCGGTGGATAAAACCTTCCTGTCACACAGTCAAAGTCAACAGTTAAGCCCTCCAGTAGCTGGCACTCCAATCACCCGATTATGAATATTGAATAAAGACTTTCACGGTAATAAAGCATAGTTTCGGTCTCACACAGCCACTAAATCACATGAATAACCAATTGCAGTAAATCTCCTCTTTAACCGAATCATCTTCAAACATATTTAGTTCTATAGCCGAACAGTGTGTGTATATATACACACACGTTGCAGCCACAACTGTTTTCTTTATTAAATTCCTAGCATTGGCATTCCAGGTAGGAAGAGCCTGGCTAAATTTGCTTTAAAGAATACGATTGATATAATAAATTCAAGATAAAGTAATGCTCCTTTTCTAGCTATATCTCTTCCACTGAACATCTTATATTCCTGTTATATATTTTAATCTGAAAGATGAATTCTGAAATAATTTAACAAAACACAATTGTACCAAAATAGATAAAATAGATTTTCTATGGAATTCATGCAACATAGACCCATGACATGGTGACTTCAAATTAAAAGACCACAATCAATCAATCAAAATCGATAATCGTACCGAAATAGATAAATAGATTTTCTATGGAATTCATGCAACATAGACCCATGAGGCGGTGGCTTCAAATTAAAAGACCACAAATCAATCCATCAAAATCGATAATCGTGAGACCCTATGTGGAGAAACTTCAAAACAGAAACCAATCAGTAATCATGCAACAGGAGACCCATGAGGTGGGGAGTCTGGGACTTCAAATTAAAAGACCACAAATTAATCAACTAATCCCAAAATAGATGATTATCATGGACACGCCACAAGGTTCCTGAGACCCATAACAGAATTAAGGACAAGCCCCAGTTTTCAGAGTCAACTACAGCATAGAGATTGTTTTGCTCTTGCAGAAGATCTTGCTATGAAACAGGTGAGAAGGCGAGGAGGATACATTCACCTGTGAATCGTAGCTACCAAATTCGCCGAATTGGTGCAGAAAACATCGAAAATTCGGCGGTTCAATTTGGTTCGCGAATTAAGAAGCCAATTTGTAATTCAGTACGGGATATTCGGTTCGCGGATTAATACAGGCAGAACAGAGCAGATTCCCATTTCAGAAGGAAGTATGTTCTCATAGCCGTTATAAATTTCTAGCGACTCATTTACTCTGCAGGGACCCTTCCGGATCCATGAGATGGCATACGGTTATCCATTAATGAATGGAAACGCTGGTTGAGATTTTGCATATCAAATTCCTTAGCAGGGCAGCTAATGAAATCTGTAATAATGCAGGGCTTATGCTGTATAGCAGAAGCTAGAAAACAGGCCATCCAGAGAATGGGATTTGTAAAGCAGAGTACAAGCATATATATGGTATGCAGGGTATAAATTTGTAGGCAGAAGCGATAGAATAGGCCATCCAGAGAATGGAATTTGTAAAGCAGAGAACAAGCATACAGCATATGCAAGATATAAACCTATTCTATCACTTTTGCTATACAACATAACCCATAGATTATTACAGATTTCATTAGCAGCGACCCTGCACATAAATATGTCTGCTCTACCCATCAAATTTAAACAGAAATATCCTCCTCAGTGGAAAAAATCATGACTTTTTTCATGGTAGACTTCCTTCTAATTTGGAATATGCTCTACCAGTACTAAATTGTAATGTTTAATGTTTTGTCTTATATAGAATAATGGATGTTGCTGCTTGCAAAGTAAATGAGTAACTAGTAATTGAGGGTACAAGTTCACATTAATATTTGCACACACCCAAAACATGACTCCACTCCAGACATGGACATGCTTGGTAATGTGGAATCTGTATGATTTGCTGCAGTGGAAGTTCAGTTTATATATATATGTAGATGAATACAGAGATTTTCACGTTCTGTTATTCTAATGTAAAACTATGCACTTCTATTTGCATAGTTCATAACATGATTCAAAACAAATTTTGAGGGGTTTTGAGGTTTTGAATATCATAATTGTCCATATCAATTTTGGAAAAATATTATGCACTTTGTTTCCGTATATAATTCCATTTGCAAAGTTCATAACATGATTGAAAACAGGATTTGAATATCATAATTGTCCATTTCAATTTTTTAGAATTTTGGAAAAATAATATGTTCAATAGTCCAGAATTTTTTCATATTGACTTTTATACCATCAAATTTTGGCATATCAAATTGGATTCGAAATTGAATTTGAACTCAAACTTGGTAACCATACTGTGAATGAAGGAGGGTGCAAAGTCATCAAGCAGCGAATGGAGGAGGGTGCACGTCCATGACCAAAGAAGAAACCATCAAAGACGTGATCACTGAAATCTATGCTAGTCCAAGTTTGGTTGGAGGAAAAAGAAAATAACCTAGTCCAAGCACAATACAGGTTCTTGAGACTCACAATAGAATTAAGAACAAACCCCGGTTTTCAAAGTCAACTACTGCATAAATGATTGTTTTGCTCTTACAGAAGATGTTGCTCTGAAACAGATGAAAAAGGCAAGACAGGTGAATAAGTGAGTCTAGATTTTTCTACGTAATTATACATGATTTCAATTTTCAGCTACCTCGGACATACTGGATACCTTCTGGCATTCGACTGATAATTCCAATTGCAGCACTGAGAGGTGTTGGATTGAGGGCCTGTGGATACGAAGAGCAGAAAGACTGGGGAACCGAGGTAGCCCCCACTTTGATAAGGATAAGCACTCCGTCAAAGGAGAGAATCCAGGAGGAAGCGGCCATCTAGTCAGAATCCAATGCACAATAAGCAGGAACAAGAAGGAAGAAACTGTTGAAAAGTAAAGAAACCACTGGAGAATTGCTACCTAGGAGTAGGCATCAAACACACTGGCCTGACCGTGAAACCGCTTCAGTTACTTAAAAATCCCTTCCAGAGACCACCAAGTTGGTTGTGGTGAAGAATAAACTTGTGGGGAAGACCATTGAGGGTACCCCATGGGAGGTTCTCAAGCCCTGCAAGAAAGGAATGCCTAGGCAACCCTGAGCCCTTAACAGGAACTTTCAAAAGCAGCGGAAGCTTGAAGAGAATGATTTTACTGGGACCGTTTCCAAAGAGAAGTTTTGTGTTCACCAAGAGTTTAAGGCCTTGGAAACCATGCCTACAAGGGCAGAAATTTATGCCAAGATCTTGGGCCCATTGCAGAGTCCTGCCATGGGACTCATCAGTGCCGTTAGGCTTCTGCAAGGGATTCCGTGTTTACATTGATGGCCCTTGTTCATGAGCTAGAGGAAGAATATGGAAATGCAAGTAATTCATAGAGGTTGCTAATGGGAGAACCTGTACATCCTGTTTTCAAGTTGTAAGTACTCTAATGTTTTCTCTTCTGAGGAACTTCCAGTCAAGGAAGGAAGGCTATCAAGCTTGGGTGGACTTTCCTCAGACGAGGAAAGTCAAGTCAAGGACAGTTCTAGTACCCGGCCTATGCCTATGGTAAGTCGAAACAAAACCACACAAAGTTCTTTGTTTCCATATGTTCTTTGTGTCTCAATCTCCATTGAACAACGGATATGCATGCCCTCTGTTTCAAGTTTACAAGTCAACAAATTGACCGACTTAGTTGTTTGTTTCCATATGTTCTTTGTATCTCAACCTCCATTGAACAATGGCTATGCATGCTTCCCCTATCTCTAAGAGAGTATTTTAAAATCTATCTTTAGGTTATTTTTCCAAAGAAGCATGTCTTTGTTCCTTGAGAGGCATATAATTGCTTTCAATGCTGTAAAATCATGTCACTTGTTTCTTGAGAGGCATACAATTGCTTTCGATGCTGTAAAATCATGGTCACTTATTACTTTTTGATCTCGACTGTAAAACTCAAGGAAGCCCTTCAATCCCCCCCTTCGTTTAGATGCCCTGAAAGGAGTCTATTTTCAATGGAATGAAATCACCGAGTCTAGTGAACTGAGACGATCCCAATTGCCCAAGTGTGGACTGAAGTAGTTGGTAAGAAAGAACATATGAGAGCATAAAGTTTACAAGTGAACAGACTGACCGACTTAGTTCTCTGTTTCCATATGTTCTTTGTATCTCAACCTCCACTGAACAACGGCTATGGATGTCCCCTGTTTCAGGTTACAAGTGAACAAATTGACTGACTTAGTTCTTTGTTTCCATGTGCTCTTTGTATCTCAACCTCCGTTGAACAATGGCTATGCATGTCCCCTGTTTCAAGTTTAGAAGTGAACAAATTGACCGACTAAGTTCTTTGTTTCCATATGCTCTTTGTATTTCAACCTCCATTGAACAATGGCTATGCATGCTACCTCTGTCTCTGGGAGAGAATTCTAAATCTTTAGGCTATTTTGCCAACGAAGCATCTCTTTGTTCCTTTGAGAGCATACAATTGTTTTCAATGCTGAAAAATCATGGCCACTTGTTTCTTTTTTATCGACAGTAAAACTCAAGAAAGCCCTTCAATCCCCCCTTCATTTAGACGCCCTGAAAGGAGTCTATTTTCGATGGAATGAAATCACCGAGGCTAGTGAACTGAGAGTAGCCCAACTGCCCAACTGTGGACTGAAATAGTTGGTAAGAACATAAAAGAGAATAAAGTTTACAAGTGAACAGATTGACGGACTTAGTTCTTTGTTTCCATATTTGTATTTCAACCTCCAACTGAACAATGCCTATGCGTGCTCCTCCTGCCTCTCAGAGAGTATTTTAAAATCTATCTTTAGGTTATTTTGACAAAGAAGCATCTCTTTGTTCCTTGGGAGGCATACAATTCTATTCAATGCTGTAAAATCATGACCACTAGTTTCTTTTTGATCGACAGTAAAACTCAAGGAAGCCCTTCAATATCCCTTTCATTCAGATGCCCTGAAAGGAATCTATCTTCCATGGAATGAAATCACCGAGGCTAGTGAACTTGGAGAAGCCTAACTGCCCAACTGCGGACTGAAGTGGTTGATAAGAACATATAAGAGGATAGGGGTGCAGGAACAGGGAGTGGGTTATTCTTTGCTCCAATGGAAAAGTTTAAATATCATATGCCCGGGACCTTGGAAATGGCACAAACAACCAGGTAGAAGTATAAGCTTTATTTCAAGGATTAAATCAGGTTTACTAATTTAATTATTATTGGGGATTCTGAAAATTTAATTTGTCACCTTGTAGTTTGGCACTCACTAGCTCAGGGGATATCATATAGCAGGGCATCATTAGGAGAATCAAAATTCTCTTACATAAACTTCACTCCTCAATCGTGTGCCATGTTCTTCGTCAGGAGAACCAAGCTGACAAAATAGCAAATAAGGGAGCGGATTCAATGGGCAAACAGTTTATTTCCTTATTCCACAACGAATATGAATAAAATATTAAATCATTTAGGTCAGCACCGAGTGGCAAAGTTAGAAGTAAAATGGCATGTAAGTATGAATTTTATCTCCCTCGGGTCGGAGTGGCGTAGTATTTCCTCTGAGATGATGAGGCTACGAAATAGGTACTGGCTAAGTCTGCTACCGTAGGTGTTTTTTGGCATGGTTATAGAAAATGATTCCATAGCAAGGCAGCTTCTTTGGGAAAGTCTTCATGTCATCCTTCGCCCCTATCATGAGCCCGTCTCTTCCACCAAGGTCGACTCTCGACCATCCTGCCCTTCTCATCATTACCTCACAGCGCCCTATTCAGTTCAATTAACTCATTTGATTGCAATTCTGCCTAACTCTGGTGGCCGAGAGATGTTATTGGTATACCTGTTTGTTAACACTAATTCGCAGTCAACCAAAGCCCTCTATCTTGCCCAGCACGGGATCCTTCCTCTCCCTCATCAGCTCGAACATCGATCCATAAGAGGCAGCCAGGATGAGGAGCTCAAAGCGGCCCAGAAACTTATGAAGATTATCTCCAACAGCGAAAACTTGAATCCCTCAAGTGCGAGCCATAAGGAATGTGAAGAAAAGCTGGAGGAATATACAGCATATCATCACAAACACATTATCATAGATCATAAATGATTTGTCATTGTCAATTTCTGCTGTTTCAATTTGTAAGAATTTATTCCTGTCGAGAATTTCTTAAAACAAGAACAAGTTTTAAGAACAAGCAAGCTTAAGGAGAGCTTTCTGCTATGTAACTCCTCAGATCCTGAAATTCTTCTGCACCTATTGTATTTCACAGGAGTCCTGACTCCCTCTTTTTTTTCAGAGATTGAGTCCTGACTCCCTCTTTGTTTTCAGAGATTAATACAGCAACCGAATTTGTTAAAAAAATAAATAAATAAAAGAAAAACAAATCCAAAAAAAACCCAGAGTTATGCATAGATTTAAAAGAACAATCCAGTCTTGAAGAAACTTGCAGGGGATTATTAAGACAAAGAAGGGAAAATATAATGAAACCAAGGACGATCCATGAAAGCTAAATTCATCTTATTACAAATTATGTTTAACTGGAATGAACACGGGACATCACAGAAGAGTAGGCAAACTTACATTTAGCCTTCAGTTTGATTGCAGAGAAGCGCTCGCGTATGCCAACTGAATGATTGAAAAGATATTCAGATATTCAGGTTAGAATGGAGGAACATTATTTCACTTCAGAGACATCGACGGGCCACGCTTTTTTGTATATAAAGTATGGGGGAAAGTATAAAGTATAAAGTATGGGGAAAGTATAAAGTATGGGGGAAAGTATTCAGGTTAGAATAGAATAACATGCTTTCTATTCGGAGACATCGTTTATTCCCTTCGACATTAAAAGAAATCCATTTCAAATCGACGCGCAATTAAAGTTATCACGTGGAGCAATCTTATGTTAAGTGAATGGTAATTTTTTATGGAGTAATGTTGGTTGGTTGGGAATTACATAACTAACCGACAAAGAAACTGAAAAAAAAGGAGGATGCTCGAAGTAAGGCCAAGTTTATTTAGCAGTGTATAGGATATTTAAAAGGGTTGGGCTGTATATATCTTTATTGTTAGATTTATATTTATTTAAATATAATGATGGGTATATACAATTCAATTTTATTAAATATTTTATAGATAAACAAATATTACTTGTCGTAAAAGAATTTGTAAAAAAAAATTATATATAGGAAAATGGAAAGGTGAAAGCGCACAAATACTAATGTACATTGGGCGCATATCTCATTTCTCATTTTTTGGGAGTTTTTTTTTGTTTCCTCCCAAATTGAGTCGTTTTTAACAACCTCATTTTTATAAGATGGATTCTAATATTTTCGAAAAATAAAGTCTTAATTTCACTTAATAAAATTTAATTTGGATAAAGAGAATAGTAATTATATTTAAAATATATAAATTAAATTTTCATTACAAAATTAAAGTTAATTAATTATTTTATTTTTATGTAAAATTAATTATGTTGATAAGTGTGTTTATTAAATGGATGGAATTTTTGCATTAAATAAGTAGTCTCCAATTTAATATAGTAAAGATGTTATAATATAATGTTTAATATTTTGATTAAGTTAAATTAGATAAAAATGAAAATGAAAATAAAATAAAATAAAAATAAAAATGGGCCATTGTATTGACACATGGTATTCATTTAAAATATAGCTTAAAAATTACCTTATAAAAATAAAATAACAATAAAAATAAAAATGGGCCATTGTATTGACACATGGTATTCATTTAAAATATAGCTTATTTAAAGGGGAAAGTAAACCATCTTAGATCCATATTAACTCTCATCTACCAAACCTTGAGAGGGATAGCATTGTTTTTTACTCTAAAAGAGGTTGGCACGTCGAGGCTGATTTAGAATATTTTTAATATTTGCACTAAAAGGCTCTCTCCAACCCAGTATTGGGGGACTTAATTTTTAACATTTTGTCTCACTCGAAATAAAATAAAATTAAAAAAAAATAAAAAACAAAAAATTCTCCACCTCATGGTTTCTACCATGGTATTCTTCTCTAATGTAGCATATTTAAAGGCTAATGAATAAACCAACCTAGTTCCATCTTAACTCTGGATCAACCAAGCGCTGAGAGAGATCAAATCTCATGTCACTTTTTTAAAGCTTCCTAAAAGAGATCAAATCTCATGTCACTTTTTTAAAGCTTCCTAAATTAAAGATGGACTAAATACTTTACAATAGTCAATGTTGCACGGACATATGCGGCATATGCAGACGTCATAAAACGTAATCGTGCCAACACATAACAGACAAGCTTCCTGAGTTAAAGATGGACTAAATACTTTACAATAGTCAATGTTGCACGGACATATGCGGCATATGCAGACGTCATAAAACGTAATCGTTCCAACACATAACAGACGTGACCGGCGGAAAGAGTGATAAATACCAACTGCTTTACCTCAGAGGATAAGGTCTTCTTTATTGTTTCTTTGTTACAATGACCTCTGCTGCTAGTAAATGGGATTTTACAGGCTGTCAATTGGGTTTTTTTTGGGCCATAATTAGTTTTTCGGGCAGCTAACCATAAAAGAAAGAGAAATAGAAGAAATGGAGATTGCAAGCATTTGCTAAACCATGTTGACCCCTACCGGGGTCAAACTCTAGGATGTTTTCCTATAAGTATAGATCGTGTTACATAACCACACACGCTTACCATGAGTTGGGGGTTTTAGGTATATAGTATACATCAATCTATGACCTAATTTTATTGTAAATTATAGTAAGATTTTGACAAAAACTCGTTCGGAAATTTGGGTTTCCAAGTTTCAGGATTTTGAGTGCTTTAAAAGTTTTTAAGGGTGTTGAATTTATTTTTATTTTTCCTATTAAAAAAAGTAATTAAACATTCCAACAATCAGATTTTTTGAAAATTTTAAATTTTGTATATCTCGTGTTAAATCCATTTCTTACACAGAATATTTCAACAAAAATTTTACCATGCCAACAAAATTGTAAAAAAAGTTGATAGCCTTACTGTCTCCTTCACCACCAAGTACAATTATGGGGAGTTTGGGAGGTTCAACTCCTTTATTCTCTGCTTACTTTTCATCATTGAGTCTTAAATGTTATTGGTATCTCTTCCTAGCTTCACGCAGCATATCCACTCTACCATTGGCCTTTCCACTATGATTAAAGATGTGTACATTCTTATTGTGACAAGCCTCTAAAACAATATACCAAATGTGTACAGTTGCAAATAAAGATACCAAATGTGTACAAGTTGCAAATAAAAGACAAGAATCAAAAGAAAATGACATTTCAATTCAAAGCTAACTTTTTTCACTTTAAAATTTACCAAAATTTTGAATAAAAAAGAGCCATAGTTTTTCCACTTATCTACTTCGAATGGATATTAAATATATTTGAATTGAAAATAGATAAATGATAGAAATAAAATGTTAATAAAATCTTACTATTCAGGTACAAATAGTCAAAACATCACGAAAAAGTCTAAAAAAACACCAACTATTTATAAAATTAAAACAAATTTCAAACAAAAATGCCTTAAAAACATCGATATACATATACAAATTGAGTAGTTGGATGAGTTAAAGCATCCCTCCGGAATTGTGGTTTCAGGGTTCCAATATCAAGTGGTTTCCATGGGTCTAATATCAAAGCAAGAAACTAAGGTAACAAGTGGGAAAAGGCAGCATCACGAAATGGAGTTTAAGAAAAAGCAATAGAGCCTTTTTCTAGATGATTTTTGGAATATTAGTTTTCTAGATTAAGTGTTACAAAATAGTGTTTTGTAAATGTAGTGTAGTGAGTATACACGATTGTGTTTTCCATTGTATTTGTCATAATTCAATTCTTTCAAATATTATTTTATTATGATTTTCATTGTACTTTGCCAAAAGATTGGTGATAATTCAAAGTTTTTCAAGTAGTATTTGGCCTATGTAATGTAGTGAGTACACCAAGACTATGTATTTGTTAAAAGATTTATATTAATTCAATTCTTTTGTAACATATTTTTAATTTTACTTTATTTTTAATTGGAAATTTGAAAGGATTACTAAACTAACCCATAAGGTAGTTTAAGATTGTGCTTTGACTTAGGTAGCGAATGCATTGAACAATTAATGTTTACATCGTTTTAAGCACTTAGGAAATTATTCGTTTATCATTACTCCTAAAGTCATGGGGTCCTTTATGATCATTTAACCTTTTCGTTTACATGTTGGCGTAAGTGACTAGGTGAAAAACATGACACATATGTATATATTCATATATAATCCCATCCTTACTTTTACCTTCGCAAATGATATATGTTGTTACATTTTCGTTACATCATCTTGTGCTACAAAACTTGTAATTTTGTTATGAATTTATTACCGTATCCCTGGTCATGGAGTTCACTTATAAGGTTGGAATTATGGTTCTATTGAATTTATATATTATAACTTGTTGTAATCCTAATATGGCTATGAAACCCGACATAGATTTCTCCAAAACCCTGACTGTAATCTTGTTTTTTCTTATAATTCTCGGTAATTTCCTTCTTCCAGAAGATGCTAAGTAAATGATGTTTTTCAGGCGTGCAGATTGGTCGAGGGACATGGAATTTCTCTAAGGCAACCTCTCTTCCTTGTCTCTCAGTTCCTCTTTTCCTTTGGTTTTTATTTTGCACACAACGAACTAATTTTTGAATATTGGGCATTTCTTTTCCAGGTAAAGTTTACTACAGATTTTTGTTCCAATTTTCCTTTTCACTCCTCTAAGAGAAAAAGGGTTGGATTCCATTGGCTCACTCTTGACTTCTTTTCTTTTCAGGTGCATTACCATCATTTCCCCAATTTTTGTTGGGTTTTCAGCCCTTGTTAAGTTATCTGGGCTAGTCTAGTTATTTTTTTTTTTAATTGGATGGATTATATTAATAACCCTTATTAGGGCACCACTGTCCCCAACAATGATAACTCTACTGTAAATTATAACTTATGAGTTGGAGTATCGCCGACTTATATGTGACTGTAATTTATTTGCTCCACTAATGAATTTGTAACTGTTTAAAGGGTCTCCATGAAGGATTTGAAGTTCTATTTTATCTATAATCATGTGTTAAATGTAATATGATACTTCATTTATAAGTTATAGAGATTTTCTTGGTGTATTTCCTTGATGGATTAGAAAATCCCTTAAGAAACAACTTACTTATTTTACATTATATGTGTAATTGTTGTTTTGTTGGCATGATTGTAACCTTTTTTTCTAGAAAGAAAATCATGATATTATATTGAGGATATATATACAAGATATTCAGATAGTTCTGTATGAGATTGGAAACTCATGAATACTACCGATAAGCAACATAGCACATCATGTAAAACAGATTACCATCATGCTGTATGTTCATATGATCAAATCCCAAAATCAGAAAGGACAAAAACCATTGCATCATTCAGCTGATTGGAAGATAAAGAGCAGAGATGGAAGAGAGAACATATTTGGCAGAGATAGAAGAATCCTCAAAAAAATTTAGGTTCCTCCACTTCCAAAGAGACCATAAGGTGATGGGAAGAATAGGCCGAAGAGTGTTTTGTCGTCCCCACCAGGCAAACGCTGCATCAACAGAGATGAAGTTAAGATGCTGAAAAGAAAAAAATTGTGCAAGTTCATACCAGATTTGTTGTGAGACAGAGCATTTGAAGAAAAGGTGGAAGTTTGTCTCCTCCTCCATTTTGCAGAGAACACATCTACTGGGACCGTGCCATGATCGCCTCCTCAAGGAATCCCAAGACAATTTTTTGTTGAAAAGCACCAGCCAGGAGAATAAGGTCACTTTGAGGGGACATCCAAGCTTCCACCAGAAGACTGGAAAGCGTTGTCTGTCGTAAGCATGTTCTTGCTAATGGATAATGGAATTCATGTTTTCCCTTCTTGAATTTGTTATATAAGAACAGTAATGTGTTGAGGTTATAATCGTCCTATGGAGTTTGATGTATACAGCTTTTGTATGAATTTCTCTTCAAATTAATGCATCAGGTTATTATTCCTAGTTAATAATGCATAAGTATCTATACATTCTCTCTCCAAAGAGATTTAATTAAACTTCTGTAAGGTTGAGGGACTATTCGGGCATAATTGGTAGCTCAATTCGGTCCCAGAACTAACCCAACACTCCATGAATATAAGGACTTTCCCCTACTGTTACATTGATAATACTAGGATTATAATGACCTGTTTAAGGCTAGTGTATGAAATCTCAACAATGTTTCATGAACTGTTTCAAGGCCATCATTCGCCTTTTTTTTTTAGCAGTCATGGCTTGGGACTAACCAGATTTCCCTTCAAAGTATTATTTTTTTTGTTAGGCTGCAGAGACTTTGCTTTATAATGATTAAACAATATTTGTGTCACCTGCATGCATACTTATACGAGAGATTAAGATGTTAAATTCAATGTTAATTTGCATTACTTTTTGTATTCAAATCTATTTCATTATAGATTTCTCACAACTGTATAATTTCTCCATACTGTAGAATTACGAAATGCTTTACAATAGGCCTTCATTTTGTTAATTGAAATTCATAACTGACCCCTAGTTAGTGGCGTTGTACGACTAAACCAAGGGATAGTCTAATCTTTCCTTTTCTTTATATCTTAATTAATAATAGAGTATCAAATTTCTTATCGGCCCATTAATGTTTCACTTTATGCACTTAGACTTGTGGGCAAGCCATTTACAACAGCAATTCATAAATGCAAGTTACAACAACTTTCGATAAATATCGTTCACATAATCATATCATAGATGCAATTACAAGAATATTTTCACAAAACGCAAGTTACAACAACATTTCATAAATATCATTCACATATTCATATCATAGATGCAATTACAAGAATATTTTCACAATTACAAGAATATTTTCACATAAACAGTTATCTGCTCAAGATTTCGTAGGTAGCCACAGGAAATTACTAAGGAAAGGAGAATGCTCCTCCCAACCATTGTGCTTGGTATCGGCTCCAGTGCTCCCCTCGAGCCAATTTTCTCCTTTAAGATAGTTTTTATTGGACAAAGACCAAATCAGGTCCGCATAGAAATTCCACTAGCCCCAACTAGTTCATTAGAGTTTTTTTTCACAAGCTCACATATATGTACAAAAATTTCAATGGTCACAACCACCTCAAGAATTTCCCTACGCCAACGTCCTGCCTTACCTCAACAACGTCTTGTCTTGGTAATAAATTTCATTCTCCTCTTTCTTGATTACCTCAGGTTTCTCTTCACCCTCTTGGCTCTCTTTTCTCAATTGAGATATTTATCTCTAGGGAGAGGAGTAACTGTCTATTAACTTCCTGATGGGTAAATCTTCATTTAGCGTTTTCACCTTCCCGTAATTCCTTAGTTGATCGTAACTAATATTGTTTATTTACTAAAATAAAATATTAATTTCTAACATTATATTAGACCTTATTTGTCCCACAACTTGCTATTTACCTTTTAGTAAAAATTAAATTGGAATATTTACTTATTCACTGAGGGGTGTTGCATGTCCGTACAATAATCTAGAAACAACCTGCTTCTTGGACCATTTATAACATATTTTTTTGTTTTGCACAAGGATTCGACCCAACACTTCACTTGGTTCAAACTACAACCACAAGCATTATGGAAATCATTAGTTTGCATCATACATTATTTAATTATATATCCATCCATGTCAAACTGTATTATCAATTGTTAATATGTACCCAGTAATGGTTACCAAACTGCATCACAACCCAACTAGGGTCAATAGTCTATACTCAAGAGAAGTTAGTAACACCTTTGTAAACTTCCTTGTTAACAACAACTATTTTTTTTTGTACTCATTTACTTGGTAATAATATTTCAAAAATCATTTTTTGTTCTTTGTACTTTATAAAATATTGCAATTAGTGTATTATCATATTAAGTGGTACTATTAAGCCCTTCAAACCAAGGTTTAAGATTTATAACTATTGTTGTCTACTTTGTCCAAGTAACCTTATTTAAACCCATTGTTGCTTGCCACTTTCCCTTAGCATCCACCAAGAATGTACTTGTTCTAATTTTGACCTTTTTATTATCATGTATTACAGGTCGTTGATGTAATATACACACAAGTTTTTCTTCTTTCTACAATCATAAGACTTGTTTTTTTTAGGCTCGTATGCATAGTGATTGTGTCCATTAATGTAACATAATACCATTATTTCTTATATATATATTTGGCCATATCATGTTATTCACTTGATCCAACAAAAAATTACTTTAGTATCATTGTCATATGAAGTTGGTGGAATATTAATAACTAGTAGTTTTATTTCACTATGGAAAATAGTCAATTATCTTGTGGGACTCTTCCCTCAAGGGGAATGCTTTTTATCTAATTTTCCTGGCGACTGGTAATCTGATAAGTGGTTCTTTAGACACCAGCTTAATGTTGTGATATCAAAATGCCATAACAAATCATTACTAACATACTAAGACAATCACTTCAATTCACTGCCCTTGATCGGGGTGGACGAGATGGCAACGCGTGGGATTATAATGAAGGTGGGAAGGTGGCAATGCAAACCACCTCTCAATATAATTATCCCACAGGACGTAGAGACGACTAGCGGGCCAAGAAGAAACCCAAGGCACGGAGACGACAGAGTAGTGGAGGAAGAAGGAGGAAGGAACAACGACAAACGAACAATAGGACATCGAGTAGGTGGCAGCAGATTAATAAGAGCAGGCAAGGGCAGGGCTGAAGATAGTATGATGCTAAGGAGGGCGACGAAGGGAGTAAGAAGCTGGCCGGTATTCTCTGCAATTCGTCTTAGAAAGGGACAGAAGACAACGACAGGAAGAATGAGAAAGGCTAGAGTCGAAGTCAGCAAGGTAGGAAGACAGACAGGATAGGACAAAGACATGCAAGGAGAATAGTTTGATACTGAGCAGGGTCAGCTGGAGACAGAAAAACAGATGGCCTGGGAAGAAGTGAAGCCCCTTGAGCATAAAGACCAATTTCATTCTAGGAAAGGAAGGGCGAGGACGGCCAAAATGTCTGAGAAAGAGCAGCAAGGGGAGGGAATGAATCTGGCTAGGAAAGTCAAGGAGCCCGGAAGAGAGGAATTCACAGGGAACGCGTCCTTCGATGTTGGGCAGGGGAGTCAGGCAGCTACCAGGGACAAACCAGTTCGCCCAGGGCGCAGAAGAGGGCGCAGGGGCAGAGGGAGAGCTCGTCAATCCGGCAGACAAGAGTTTAGAACCCCTTCACTAGTACGTCAAAGACGAGGTCAGAAAACTATGAAACATATGGTGCAGGAGGCAGAAAAAGCCTACAACGAAGGAACAGATGTCGATATCCACAAGCTCATTCAGGAATTAGAAACAAATGCAATGCAGGAAGACTCGGAACCGGAGATGGAAGACTGGGGCAACCTGATCCCTGACCCAGGCAATACCAGGGGACGCCTATCCTTATACAAGCAGGCCTTACATGTATATTGGGTGGTGAAGCGATTACTGGCAAAGGCAATGGAGCAGGTTGCAGTGGAAATGGCAAAGATGGCTCAGGGCATACCAAATTTAAGGAGAGAAATGAAAAACCTCCAAATTACTTTGCTCATGCAGGACAGCAAGCTGGAGGAAATTCAACAACAGCTGAAGAAGCTAGCTACAGTGACCCGAGACGAAGACACTCAACCTGAAATCATGGTAGATTAACCCCTCTAGATTGTTCCAATGGTTTTCCTTGTTAGTTCTTTGAGAGCAAGCTCTCCTTTTTTGTTCTGTTTTAGTTGCTAATGTCGATAGGAAACCAGATTAGCAATTTTGGCAGTGAAGTTTATTTGGCATGGATTTGCAGAATTTGTCTTTTTTGTTACTGGTCGGCTTATAAAGACTTAAGGTGGTCAACAGACCCGGTTTCCTTTCTGGGCAGGTTGAGGCCACCAAACGCTTGTACTTATTTCAACCTGGATAAATTGAAAAACAGAGGTCTTTCTTTAGCTTACAAAAAAAAATCACTTCAATTCACTAGATATTGTCTTTTTCCTCCGTCCAAATGAACTTGGTCCTGGTCACTAATTATTCTTCAATATTACATATAAAAATTTCAATCCAAGTTTTTATAATTAAGGGTTTTTCCTTTACTTAATACCCTTTCATTTGTTCTTTTCTTATTAAACTATCACACTTCTAGGGCATAACCCACATAACCTAAAGTATTATGGCACACTTGAGATCATTAACAGATAATAAGAAAATCACATTAGTAAATCTTATGATGATACAAATCCAACACACCTTTCCATTAAATTTTCATAACATCCCTTTAAGTACTGCAAATTACTAATCAAGGCGTCTGGGTTCATATAGGTATTAAATATAGGGTTTTTCCCTTCACATCTTTTGTGCTTGCCGACTACCACATAAATATAACACTAGTGTGATAACATATGTTCATCCTACTCAATCAGACTTCACTTGTATCCATAACAATCATATTAAAGTTTCGTATCTTAGGTAACATTGGTTGGTGGCATGCTGATCTTTCCTTGTTAATAAGCGTGGATAATGTTTTTGCCAATAGATTATCAATCATTTAATCATAACTTCAAGTTTCCCTTGGAATTATATGTACCTTACTCTATTATTTATTTGTTTCAGTCTTTTCTTTTAATTAATATATACGTTGTTGTCTTTGATCAGCTTATACTATCTTCAAAAGTTGAAGAGAAGCTTCAAATTCACAATAACTGAATTAGATGATGTGACAATGTGGTTGTATCATCTGCCCTTAATGTATCTACTAGATTACTCATAGAGTCCAACCTACATTTATTCTTTTTTATCATACTATTCCAATTCAAAACTTGATAGCAGATTTGTGCCTTCTTCAGAATTTCTAGTCATCATGTTTACAACTAGGTTTAATTTTTCTAGTCAAGTGACAGTTATAAATTAAACCAATGATTTAGTATTATAAGTCTGTAATTCACAAAAATCCTGAACTCCCCCCCTGCATCCATCAAGCACAAAATTTCAAAGGCTATTGAAATTCCTCCCCCCCACTCGGGGTCACTACTTTTTTCTTTATAGATTTTTCTTATTCATGAGAATGGCTTTATTTTTTCTCAATACACTTACAACCTTTTTGTTTAATTTTATGAATATTAGCAAATTCATACAGAAGTGTTATCTTATCCCTTTAATCTCTTTTATAAGGATCCAGGTATTATTATTATTACATTATGTCCGATTTAAAGCCCCAAGTATACTGCTTACTTGATTGTTCAAGATCATTCTCCAATATTTTAGCACTGTTTATAGAAGTTTCTTGATTTTTCCACCAATTTGTTTTATCAGTTACAAAATCTGCACTAGTTTATATTAGCATATTATTGTCATAAATTTTTTCCATTGTTTCCTAAAACTTACTTTGATAATAAGGATGCCAACCATGCCTACCAGTTGCTCAAGATAGTTTTCAATCAACTCATATATATATATATATATATATATATATATATATATATATATATATATATATATATATATCTATATATATATATATATATATATATATCTATATATATATATATATATATATATTACATTCTTCTAGGCACAATCCGTTGCCACTATTCCACCATTAGCAGAACTATTTCATAAATACCACATGGGCCAACATGTCTCGAAGACTTGATCCCACGCTTCACGACACACAACTCATGAACCATACCACTTGAGCTAAGTTCCTTAACAAGATATCATTAAGTATAACCCGATAGCTTCCTCACAACCCAAAACACCAAAAGTTGATCTTGTTTATTATAGGTTTCCAATGTCTTCTTGTGTACCTCCCAATACTATTCCAGACTCTTACCCTTTTCCTGAATTACTTCCCATTCACAGATAAAATTACTCTTATGTGAGAGTTTTTCTTAAATTTATATTTACTACAAGGTATTACTTCATTAGCTATCACAACTAGGTTTTAATCCAGTATATATGTGAGGAGGTAATTTATATCCTTCAGATCTTTCCAACTATATCTAATTTAAGTATGACTTATTAGTGAGGTCTTTTACTCCTTTGTAACTGTCCCCTTCTTAACAATCCATACAAATTCTAGATTTAAACAGTTTATGATTATCGTTTTATAAATTATGTATCAACACATAATTTTGTTGTGTAACAAAAGTTTTTTTTTTAATTGTTACCTATGGAAAACAAGGCAACCATGGCTTTTCGGAGTGATTATTCATGCAACACCCAAATTTCCTTTCCAAACATGTCTATAGTACAAGAATTTTAGTTTACTCCTACATACACCTTCTAATTTGTCTATGCCTGTGATTTTTTCATTATTCAATAGTGAGGATGATCCAGGAGGATCTTGTCAGTCCAACATGAGTGAAATATTCAGTGGCTTAACATCGAAGTGATTGTCAAATGATCATTGGTCGATGAGGTCTTGAACTTAATCAGCTTCACCAATATTCGTCGTCAGTATTCAGTGTCCGGTATCTTCAACTTCGACAGTGATGTTTATGGTTCAGGTCGTTCGGTGATGTCAATGGTTTTCATGGTGTTTGAAGGTTTTGTACCTGGTTTTCGACATGTGTTTGTTGTCAGTTCTGCTGGAGTTTGGTTGTCAAAGATGAAACAGGAATCGTCATGTAGGGTTTCATGTCACATTGTGACAAATGTGTTGTAAAAGGGTTTTTAGAACAAAGAGTGTAAAAGTCTAAAAGACTAAACACTTAACCTAAGTCTAAAAACCTAAAACCTAAACTCATGTATTAAAATACATTAAAAACCTAACCTAAACCCTCTCGGGCCATGTTAAAACAATTGCAAACCTTGTAACACATAAAAACATTGCAAAACACATATAAAACGGTCCCTAAACGCTGGCCTAAACCACGTGGGGAGCTAACCATAGTGCGCCATGTGAGCAGACAGGATAAAATCGTCGGGGTTAACGGTATCAGGGCTTGACCGTGCAAGGATGTAACTAATTGTAACAGGTTTGTAGCATGTTAACACAATACCGTCAACCGAGCAGTCAGGGGTATCTCTGCGTCGTTTGGTGGCAGTTGCGGCCAGGCAAGAAACCGTCACATGTGAGCGCCGGATTAGCCACAACATCGAACCGTCAACAGGTGAGTCACTGGAACCGCCAGCTTGGAGGTTACCACAAACCTGTTCACATGTGTTGTCAGTGCTTCCTCGCCTGGTTAGCTAGCTGCTAACAGATTCTGGTTATTATACGGCATTTTTGGGTTTTAATTGTTGTTTAAACACTAAAATTAGTTCAAAGACCATACAAGTCTATCCCTAGGTCGCAAATCATGACTAGACCGAGCATTCGTGACCAAAATTAGAGTTGATTCACTCCTAAACTCAGCCTAAGGGAGTTAGAGTGCATTTGCAGGGCTATAAAGACAGTTTGGCTCGTTGAAGTGAATTAGAGTGGTTTTTTGAAGTTTTGTATGCAGATTTTGGAGGATGTAGGTTGTTTTGTTTTCAGTGTAATAGGAGCATCCAAAGTCAGAATTAGGAACCGTGATAGGCATTGAAAAGCTAATTCAGAGAGATTTCTTGTGACAACTATAAGTGCCTATGTGCACAATCAGTCTGGTTAATTTTTTGTGTAATCGACCTTCTCGGATTCAATCCTAATAAAGCAGACACCCATCTTGAAAGCGGATCCGAAGACGTAGTCCATCAAGGACGAGCTCCATAATCAATCTTGATGTATGGTATTGTTGTGTTTTTGCTACTTTTCACTTCTGTTTACATCTTGCTTATGTTTTAATACTGTCGTCAATTCATCCCTTTTCGATCGATTCTCACGGTTAACGCACTTTAAGTTATCATTTGATTCACTGTTGGCATTAATAAATTCTACTTCAATTTAATGTATGATTAATTCAGATCATATAATTTGGTATCAGAGCAGGTTGCATTTGTAGAATTTTTCTAGTGAATGTTAACAAGGTCAAAGTCGCAACGTGGAGAAGGAACCCTCGAGGAGATTGATCCAGAGATTAAAAATCAAAGAGTTTCTCATAAGTCGACCATGATAGGATCTAATGCAGGTGAAAATCCTGAAACTAAGATGAGTGAGGAACAATTTCAGCAAGCATTCTTGAGTATGCAGTAGATGTTGGGAGAAATTTACGAAGATAAGAAGGCGAGAGATGCAACTTCTTCTTCAAAGATATCGAAGAAGGACAAAAGTAAAGGGAAGGCTGATAAACCTCCTACACCTCAATCATGTCCATCATCATCATCTTCTTGTTCTTCTTCCAGTTCAAAATCTAAAACAGAAAATAAACCTAAGAAAATATCTCTTTTGAAACTTGCTGTAAAATTTGAGTTACCTATTTATGAAGGCAAAATGAATCCTGAAAAGTTAGATAACTAGATTAAGTAGTTAGAAGTGTATTGTCGTATTCAAAACATTTCTGACGATAAAATGAAAAGTCAGTTAGCTACACTCAGAATGGGGGGAACAACTTTAATCTGGTGGGAAAGTAAAACTCAGATAGATGTAAAGCGAAAAGGTAAAGTCATCTCTTCATGGTATAAGTTTTTAAAAGCTCTTAGGAAACAATTCTATCCTTTAGGATACATGCAACAAGTTGTTATTGATTGGCAACACTTAAGGCAAGGTAAAGGGCAGAGTGTTCATGAGTTCAGAAAGAAAGCATTGGCGCTTGGTATTTCATTAGATACACGTGAAACTTTATTAAAATACATCGACAATTTACATTCATATTTGTAGCATACATTATTGATGTTTAATCCTGATGATTTTGATGAAGTGTGTGTTCAAGCCATACATATTGAATCAGGTGGTAGACCATTCAAGTTTTCACCACAATCATCCAAAGAGTTTGAAATCAAGGATTCCAATGACAGTAAGGGGAAGAACAATTCGAAGAGAAAGAAATCAGCGACATCTCAGAAGGAAAGACCTACTTGTTCTCATTGCCAGAGAATCAGACACGATGAATCTAGGTTTTGGAAACTTCATCCAGAACTTAAGCCCAAAAATTTGCTTAAGGATAAGGAGGAAAAGAAAGCAAATGCAACAATCCAACAAGATCTAGGTTCTGATTCAGGTGATGAAAGGAGGATAGCTGCCATAGTTTTGACAGGTAAAACTTCTGACCCTGGTTCAAGTTCGAATATTATTGCATCTTCATCAAATATAAATCCTTCAAATGAGGATAAAAAAGTTGAACTATTTAACATAAGGATAAATTCTAAGCACACAAAGATAGAGACAATGTTTGATAGTGGATCACAGGCAAATTTAATATATAAATATTTAGTTAAGAACTTGGGTTTGTAGACACAGAATCATCCAAGACCTTACCCATTAGGATGGCTAAATAAATCAACTCGGATAAAAGTCACAGAACAGTGTCGATTAAGATTTTCCATTACATCTAATTACATTGAGGAAGTGGAATTAGATGTGGTTCCAGTAGACATATGTGGAGTTGCCTTAGGAAGTCCTTATCTTTATGATCATGATGCAATGTTTTATATGAGAGAGCATAAATATCACCTTAAGAAAGACGGGGTTGAATTTATTGTCAAGGCACATAAAAGTAAAAATCACTTGAATTTAGTTGTTGCTAGTTAGATGAAGCGATTAATAAGTTCAAATAAGAGATTTGTAATCATGTGTGTAAAGGAACAACATAAGAATCGACATGATGTTTGTTCAAGTTATGAGTCCCAGTTTAAAGATAGTTTGATCGAAGAGGTAGAAATTTTTTTAGTTCTATTTAAAGAAACCAGACATCTTACTCATAAGCAGGGAATACAACACGAGTTACAGTTGATGCATAAAGCTCCTCTTCCTAATGTCAGAATGAATCAATTCAATCCAAGTTTGGAAGTTATTAGTTACATCGATGCAGGTCAGTATTGGGAAAAGTCAGTGTTAAATTTCTCTTGTATTGTGTCTCCATTTCATGTTTCAAACAGTTTGGAAGCCTCTTTTCAAGTGGATAGGAAGCCCATTTTTTTCATATCAAATCCTTTTCTAAAGCAATGTCAAAGTATCCAATACATCTAAAGGAAACTTATGCATCAGGGGAAAGTGATAATCAATGGAAACATCATTTAATGAATAAGGAAGCAGTGATTCAAACAAATCAACAACCACTTCAATACTTTCAAAGTCAAACTAAGTTTCAACACTCTTCACATTACATTTTGATGGGTTTATTGTAGCAAGTTCACTTAGTAATAAGGAATTAGGAAAGTATATCAAGTCGAGTAGCTGATATGATGTCAAGAATATTTTTGAATGTCTCTGTTATTCTGCAAAATAGATTGTTAATATATGTCAATAGTATTGAACAATATTTTGTAGAGACTATTTTCAAAGATGTTTATGAATCACTAATTCATGGTACTTCATGGAAAGAAGTCAATTTCCATGTTCATAACAGGTTGTTTGACCATCTTCGCAAGTTGTACATACTGCAGATGGATGGAACAGGTCACAAATACAGAGGATTCCATGATCAGCATCATCAGGGTCATCGCTTTCAGGTGATTGATTGAACGTATTGGTACATCTTCCAGACAAGGTGGAGAGTGAGGGAGCTCTACCCTCATTTACTATCTATTTAAGTTAAACTTTTGGGGTCCAAAAGCTTTCAAGTGGAGAGGATTGCTCCCGAAGGATCTTGTCAGTCTAGCATGAGCAGAGTCTTCAGTGGTTTAACATCGAAGTGATCGTCAAATGATCATTGGTCGATGAGGTCTTGAACTTAATCAGCTTCGCCAGTATTCCTCGTCAACATTTAGTGTCTAGTATCTTCAACTTCGATAGTGATGTTTATGGTTCAGGTTGTCTGGTGATGTCAATGGTTTTCACAGTGTTCAAGGGTTTTGTACCTAGTTGTCAACATGTGTTTGTCATCAATTCCTCCGGGGTTTGGTTGTCGATGTCTTCAAAGAGGAAACAAGAATGGTCATGTAGGGTTTTATGTCACATTGTGACAAATGTGTTATAAAAGGGCTTTTAGAACAAAGAGTCTAAAAGTCTAAAAGACTAAACACTTAACCTAAGTCTAAAAACCTAAAACCTAAATTCATGTATTAAAATACGTTAAGAACCTAACCTAAACCCTCTCAGACCATGTAAAAACAATTGCAAACCTTGTAACACATAAAAACATTGCAAAACACATATAAAATTGTCCCTAACCACTGGTCTAAACCGCACTGGGAGATAACTGTAGCACACCATGTGGGCAGACAG
Source organism: Pinus tabuliformis (assembly GCA_031772625.1). NCBI lineage: Eukaryota > Viridiplantae > Streptophyta > Pinopsida > Pinales > Pinaceae > Pinus > Pinus tabuliformis. The sequence continues at coordinate 1,054,400,249 of CM062805.1, forward strand.
GATAAAACCATCGGGGTTAATGGTATCAGGGCCTGACTGCACGGGGATGTAACTAACCGTAACATGTTTGTAGCATGTGAACACAGTACCATCGACCAGGCAATTAGGGGTATCTCTGTGCCGTTGGTGGCAGTTGCGGTCAGGCAGGAAACCATGACATGTGAGTGCCATATTAGTTGCAACAGCCAACCATCAATAGGTGAGTCACCAGAACCGCCGGCCTGGAGGTTACCGCAAACCTGTTCACATGCACTGTCAGCACTTCCTCTGCCCGGTTAGCTAGCCGCTAACGGATTTAGGTTATTGTATGGTATTTTTGGGTTTTGATTGTTGTTTAAACACTAAATTAATTCAAAGACCATGCAAGTCTATCCCTAGGTGGAAAATCATGACTAGACCGAGCATTTGTGACCAAAATTAGAGTTGATTCACTCCTAATCTTAGCCTAAGGAGATTAGAGATCATTTGCAGGGATATAAAGACAATTTGGCTTGTTGAAGTGAATTAGAGTGGTTTCTTGAAGTTTTGTATGCAGATTCTGGAGGATATAGGATGTTTTGTTTTTAGTGTAACAGGAGCATCCAGAGTCAGAATTGGGAACCATGACAAGCGTTGGGAATCTAATTTAGAGATATTTCTTGTGACAGTGACCAGAAGTGCCTGCATGCAAAATCAGTCTGGTCAATTTGATGTGTAATCGACCTTCTCAGATTCAATCCTAATAAAGCGGACACCCATCTTGAAAGCAGACCCGGAGACGTAGTCCATTAGGGACGAACTCCGTAATCAATCTTGTTGTCTATTATCGCTGTGTTTCTACTAATTTTCACTTCTGTTTACATCTTTCTTATGTTTTAATACTGTCGTCAATTCATCCCTTTTCAATTGATTCTCACGGTTAAAGCACTTTAAGTTATCATTCGATTCATTGTTAGCATTAATCAATTCTACTTCAATTTAATGTATGATCAATTCAGATCAGAGGAAATATGATTTTCTTGTTTATCCTGTATTGTTAAATAAATCTTCAACTAGTGGTTTATTATTCATTGCCAGTAGTTCCTACCCTTTTAAAGGTGACATATCAGGTATGAAGCAAAGTGCTTTACACAACTTCTTCCTTATTCTCGAATATTATTTTAACTGAGGATGCAGATTCTTGGTCCTGTTATTTTTCCGATTTTTCCTTCTGCGAACCATAACATAGATTGTGATATTTTAACAACGTTTCTGATAATTTTAATTTTTTATGCCCTTAAACAAGCCAAAGTGATGAAGCCTTTAGCTCTGATACCACTTGTAACATACCCCAATTTTAATTTCTTTTTTAATCAAAAATTTAAAAGGATTACTATACTAACCCACAAGGTAGTTTGAGATTGTGTTTTGACTTGGGCAGCAAATGCATTGAACAATTATTGTTTACACCATGAAGAGCTTAGGAAATTATTCATTTGTCTTTACTCCTAATGTCATGGGGTCCTTCATGATCATTTAACCTTTTTGTTTACATGTTGGCGTAAGTGACTAGGTGAAAAACATGACACATATGTATATATTCATATATAATCCCATCCTTACTTTTAGCTTCACAAATGATATATTTTGTTACATTTTCATTACATCATCTTGTGATATAGAACTTTTAATTTTGTTATGACTTTATTACCGTATGCCTGGTCACAAAGTTCACTTATACGGTTGGAATTATGGTTCTACTAAATTTATATATTATACCTTGTTGTAATCTTAATACGACTATGAAATATGCCATAGATTTCTCCAGAACCCTCATCCAACTATCTTGGCTTGGGATATGTAACATTGATGGGACGAGAAGGCTACACGTCACTCCTTATACCGACAATCAAAAACCTTACTTGATCTAACAGTGGTAACTCTCTTCTTGGGGAGTTAGGGTAACTGCCTCCTCCCTCGCTCCATTGGCAGGGATCTCATTTACAAAAAACAATTTTGGAGGAGGCTCTGCAACTATGCTAGAGAGGAATTTATGCAAATGAATTGAACAATTAATGTTTACACCGTTTTAATAACTTAGGAAATTATTTGTTTGTTATTACTCCTAAAGTCATGGGGTCCTTCATGATCATTTAACCTTTTCATTTACACATTGGCGTAAGTGACTAGGTGAAAAACATGACACATATGTATATATTCATATATAATCCCATCCTTACTTTTAGCTTCACAAATGATATATGTTGTTATATCTTCGTTACATCGTCTTGTGCTATAGAACTTGTAATTTTCTTATGACTTTATTACCATATGCCTGGTCACAGAGTTCACTTATAAGGTTGGAATTATGGTTCTATTGAATTTATATATTATGCCTTGTTGTAATCTGAATACGACTATGAAATCTGTCATAGATTTATCCAAAACCCTCATCCAACTATCTTGGATTGGAATACACAACATTGATGGGACAAGAGGGCTACACGTCACTCCCCATGCCGATGATCAAAACCCTTACTCGATCTAACAGTGGTAACTCTCTTCTTGGGGATTTAGGGTAACTGCCTCCTCCCTCGCTCCACCGACAGGGATCTCATTTACAAAAAGCGATTTTGGAGGAGGCTCTGCAACTATGCTAGAGAGGAATTTCGTCTTGGAGCCCTTCCCCCTAGTCAACTTATCTCGGGTTAGGTATCTTCCATTCTCCTGAGCAGAGATTATTTTATTAGGCATGCCTTTTTAACTTGTTCTTGGTGTATATGTGTTACAACTTGAGGTTAGGGTTGGCACTTGGTTCGCTTCCACCTCGGCCCCCTGCTCCTGAATGCAGCCTTGGTTGGCGTTGTGAAATTATCAACCATTATGGTCATCTACAAGTAATCATGATTTATAACCCTGGCTGTAATCTTTTTTTTATTATAATTCTCGATAATTTCCTTCTTCCAGAAGATGTTAAGTAAATGATGATTTTCAAGCCTACAAATTAGTCGAGGGACATGGAGGTTCCCTAAGGTAACCTCTCGTCCTTGTTTCTCAGTTCCTCTTTTCCTTTGGTTTTTATTTTACACACAACGGACTAATTTCTGAATATTGGGCATCCCCTTTGCAGGTAATGTTTACTGTAGATTTTGGTTCCAATTTTCCTTTCCACTCCTCTAAGAGAAAAAGGGTTGGATTCCAAATTGGATCACTCTTGACTTCTTTTATTTTCAGGTGCATTACCATTGTTTCCCCAATTTCTACTAGGTTTTTTTTTTCCCTTGTTAAGTTATTTGGGCTAGTCTAGTTTTTTAATTGGATAGATTATATTAATAACCCTTATTAGGGCACCACTGTCCTCAACAATGATAACTCTATTGTAAATTACAACTTATGAGTTGGAGTATCTCCGACTGAGATGTGACAGTAATTTCTTTGCTCCACTAACGAATTTGTAATTGTTTAAAGCCTCTCCATGAATGATTTTAAGTTCTATTTTATTTATAATCATGTGTTAAATGTAATATGATACTTCTTTTAAAGTTACAGAGAATTTCATGGTGTATTTCCTTGATGTATTAGCAAATCCCTTAAGAAACAACTTATTTATTTTACATTATATTGGTAATTTTATTTTGTTGGCACGATTATAACCTATCATTAGCCTATTCTTGCTAATGGATAATGGAATTCATGTTTTCCCTTCTTGAATTTGTTGTATACGAACAGTAATGTGTTGAGGTTGCAATCATCATATGGAGTTCATTGTATAAATCTTTCGTATATATTTCTCTTCAGATTAATGTGTCTGGTTATTATTCCTAGTTAATACTGCGTCAGTATCTATACATTTTCTCCCCAAAGAGATTTAATTAGAATTTCATAAGGTTGAGGGACTATTCTGGCATAATTGATAGTGTAGTAACTAGTATACCTAGGGGGGATATTATGGGGTACAGAGGTAGGTAGCCAAGGGAATAATGTAATAATGTGATGGGCCATAGTTAATAAATAAAGTGGTTAACCCGCATCATGTAAGGGATCACAAGTAGTTAGGAATAATGTGATAAGACCATAGTAATGCATGTATGGTGTTGAGAGATCCATGGTATTATATGTATGAAGGTTATATAGAGGCTAGAGACTCCCCATTGAGGATTTCAAGGATTATTGTATTGGAATGCATATGGCTTGTGGAGTGTTCTCCTATACCACTTATAGTAGATCTGACCTGAAAATATAATAAAAATACCAAATATGCCCAAGAAATAACAAAATAGAAGATAAGAACTTCAGATCTTTATTAATCAAAACCCTTGAGGTAGGGTAACACCATACAATCACTCCTTAAGGAAGGAGAACACTCTAGTTGCTTCGTCAACAGGTTCTTGTGGTTCAACTCTTTCTTTTTGTTCCTTGGTAGCCTCTGCCTCTACTGCTGGTTCTTGTGTAACAACAGTGTCATTGGTAGGTTCATGTGTATCAAATCTTTCTTTTTCTTCCTAGGTATCCTCTGCCTCTATTGCTAGTTCTTGTGTAACAACAGTGTCATTGGTAGTTTCATGTGTATGAGCTCCCAGGACGATTTCCACGAGATGCTTCATTTTGGTTGTTAGTTCTTGTGTAACAGCAACATTGTTAATGAGTTCTTGTGTAACAACTTCCTAGGGTTTAGTTTGAGTTTCCATCGAAATGGTGTTTGCAGCACAAACTTTGTATCTGTTTGTTGCTAGATCCCTAGCACATGCTGCACATACAAAACTTGATGTGGTTTCTACCCTCATTTTGTCTACAGCCTCTGCCAAGGTGTCTAGGCCTGAGACCCGTGCTTCCACTTTACTCTCCTCTAATTGCTACCTTAATATTTCATTTTATTTTTCTAAATTTTCAATTTTATGCAACAAAAGTTGGGTCTCATCCTTACCTGATAGAGGGACCTCTTTCGGATGGGCCTATTCCCCTTCTTTCTATTTCCCTGTGTCCTTGTGCTTGCTCGACTCCTTTCTAGATGGAGGTGAAGGTTCTGGCTGTGAGATGAATTTCACCCTCTTCTTCGGTATCCTACCACCTATCGGCTTCTCCAATGATCTTTTCTCAATCCTACCTCCTGAGGATTTCCCTTGTTCTTTAGTCTCCCTAGCTTCCCTTGGAGCGTCATCGGGGATTTCAACTTGCCTTTGGTGGGAAGTCCTCATCTTTCTACTCATAAACTCCTCCCAGCTCCTGCCTTGGCATTCCAATGCATCCAACACAATTAACTTGATGAGGTCGTGGTTGGTAATGCAACTCTCTAGGTGTGCAACAATCTTCACGGCAACAGACATGTGCCTTATATTTTCTAGCAGGAAATATGGGAGATTGACCAGTTGCCTGTGTCGAAGGTGGTTTAACAACGGAAAATGGTAATTGAACACGATCGTTTCCCTTCCTTCACAAGTAATGTACTTGATGATGTACAAGGAAACATCTCCCCATGGCTGAGGGAGTGATAACCTGTCAATTCCCCTGCCTTTTTTCTCCAATTTCTCTTCTCCTCGCAGGAATTCCACCTTAAGGGAGGGGTCATTGATCTTTTGGTTAAACCACCTTTTTCCCCCGGTTCGCAATGATGTTACCTGGGCAATCGCTTCTTCCGTAACTTCTAGATTTAGCCGCCTAACCTTTGTCTGGTTTCTGTTCATGTTTTTAGCAAATTCCATGGCAACCGACTCCTCTGATCCCTTAAGTCGCTCAAAGAACTCAAACCATCATGCTTCCTTAAAAATCTGGCACGCCTCAGGGAAATTTTCCAATGCTTCAGTCGAATTGGGCTCATGTCAGACTACTACTCCTCCCATTTTTGTTTCAGTTACTACACTCTTTGTTTTCTCTATTCTTCCTCTAATAATTTTGAAATGAGGGTGCAATGCTTCGCTGAGGTTGATATCAGGGTAGTGAGGTAGGCAATGAGAGAAAGAATATCGGATCAGGGGGATCATATTGCACATGTCGTGATCTCATTATTGATCTTGGATCATGGAGCTCTGGCTTAAATGCGATTTAGTCCTAGGCATGATTGGCATAAAGAGGTAACAATAATTGTAGGGTTTAATAATTATTACGGGGTTGTCGCTTTTAATTTTAGTTTGAAATCGCAAATTGCGAAATGATTTGCCCTCCCCCGAGTTTAATGCGATGGTTGTCAAAGAAAGTGTCGTATTAATTGCCATAATTATTAAAAAGAGGAAAAAGTGATATACCTTTTGTGTGATGTACTTGAGGTGATGTGGCGAAAAGGGACTGGCGAAAAGGTACCAACAATATAATTAATTCTGGCAGTGACTTGTTAGTTGTGTCAATTTCTCATGTAGCACGATGCTGATGAATGCTATTTTATTGTGGTAGACGATTTCGCCTAGGTCACTATTGCAAGTTGTCAGTTGTTACACATGTAACAACAAATACAATTACTAACACTATTTCTACGACAATTTCTTATTTAAACTACTCTTTACAGATACTTACAAAAATTGAAAAAAACAAGAAAAGGCTAAAACTTGTAACAACATATTGTAATATGTGCATGAGATAAATGATGTTGTTACAGAAAGAAAAGAATGTGTAACAATCGCCACATGGTGGTTTTCAACTGTCACAATTTTTCTACATGTGCCCCTATAAGAGGTTTTCACAATCAAATTCTTATTTACATATTTTTATTACATTTTTTCTTCTTTTTATTTTTTTATTTTTATATTATTTTTTTTACTAGGTGTAACAGTTGCCAACAAAAGTTGGTTTTCAGTTGCTACACTTATTGGAAAATTAAAAATTTGGCAGCGCAGGAGAATTTCCCCTGCCCCTGTAATCTGAAGGTTAGAATCCACGACAATGTTGATGAATGAATCCTTTGAAGCAGGTTTGTGATATAGCCGAAGATGGTGCCCATTAGCGAGTAATGGTGTCCTAGCACTGTCAATGGTAACTAAATTCATAGTCCCATTGTCAAAGATTGTGTCAACTTCATAAGGACCTAGCCACCTGGTGCAGAGCTTCCCCTTTAAATCCTTGAATCTCGAATCATATAACATAGCCCAATCTCCTTTTTAAAGCTTCTTCTTTTTAATGAATCTATCGTTCCACTTAGCCCTTTGTTGTTCAATGATGTTTGTTTGCTAAATAACAACTAGCCTTTTCTCATCTAACTCATTGAGTTGATTCAACTGTTTCTTTCATGTTGTTTCCAGATCCAAGTTCACATGTAGCGTTTTTCTTAATGTCTTGATTTTGAACTCTATGGGAAATAAAGTATTTTTACCATACACTAATTCGTATGGTGAGAATCCTGTAGTATTCCTCCATGTAGTCATGTATGCCCACAATGCCTCTGGAAGTTTATCAACCCAATTCCTCCAATGGCTGGCCACAATCTTGGTAAGAATTCCCTCAATAACCTTGTTGGTGCTCTCCACTTGGCCATTCTCTTGTGGATGATAAGGTGAAGTAATCCTATGACAAATTTTGTATTTTTCAACTAGCTTCTGAATCAAATGAGATGTGAATTGGGGCCCTCCATCTGTCACTATTTCTCTAGGTATCCCAAAGCGAACAAAAATGTCTTCAAACAAAAAGTTTGAAATAGCGTGCTCTGTAGCTTTGGTCAAGGTTGAAATAGCTCGTGAGTTGATTCCTCCACTTTTTCCCCTCCAAATGCATCAAGATGGATCAAAATAATATAATGATCCAATTCAAAACAAACACCAACTCTGGAACCTTCATAACAGTTCACAGAACAACAAAAAATGTGGTTTTAAGATGACCACAAACTATGGAACTATCACAACAGTTGATTGAGCACTTCCAAATATGGAAGTTCTTAATCAACTCAATTCTGACTCAAGCTCGCTTGACATCCTGAACTCGAACCTGTAGTAGACCATCAACAATTCTCCCCTTGTCAGATATAGGGTGAGAATTATTCTTCATCATTGCAAGGCTGCTCATCACTCTCGAACATATCCTTCAGTATGACCTGTAAATCTTCTTGGTTGTTTTCGTCCAATCCCAAGAAGCAATCCATCCGAAATTTACCTTCTCTCTTGTAGTAGTCTTCTTTCTAGAACATCTATTTATATGATGATTTCGCTTTCCACAATGCTCACATGACTGAAGATAAAAACAGCTATCTTTCACAAGTCCAACTTGGTTACATTGTTGGCATCTATCAACTTGTTCTAGAACAACACCATCCAAAAATCTAGCACTTTAGAATTGTATCGGTTTAGCAAAATTTGGAATGTGAAAAGATATATCGAGAATATCCTTGTTGTAACGCAAAACAGTTCTGTGTTTATTGTGTGTAATCTCTTCCCATGGTCTTACAAAAGTTTTGGTAACTACATGCTTCACATCTATATGAAAATGACTCTCAAATACATTTGTTGCACCAAAATTTTCATCTGAAATGTCTTTACAATATGATTAAACTTTGATTGTTGATGAGAGTCAAGATCAAAAAGAAACTTCTGAACAGAAACAAGTTCAAAATCACAACACTTCTGTTGAAGTTCATCTCTCTGGAATTGAGATTCGAGTTGCAAAAACTTGATCTTCTCTTGTGCATTTTGCAAACAATTTCTAATGTTAGACAGGGTTTCTTTACTGATTTGGACACTATTATGAACCATAGATGACATTAAACTATTTAATAATTGTAACAAATCATTGAGTTTGGCCATGTTCCCCATCAATCAACATAGAAAAAAGGGATGTCGGCTACCACCAAGAATGCACCCGTTTACAATGAAAATTCAAGAATAAAAAGATGAATAATGCTATATAGCTGCAACTACACAATTAGGAACTTTTATCTTTGCTCCATACAATGAACACCAAGAAAACTCAAATTTGTTGCGATTTATATCTAATATGCACGAGTTGCAAATGTATCAAATAGTGACATGCTGAGGGTCACCAACCCATGGAAACCGAAATCATATTCACAACCTACACCGAAATCATGTTTACAACGTGTACCAAAATCATGTTTACTTGACAACGCACTTATCCGATCTCAAACATAATCTACTTGACAGTCAACCCTTCAAACAAAACTTATTCTTTTCGTGACTTTTTCTACTTTGAAAGTATGTATTTGGTTTATAAAATCATTTGTTTAATCTGTCATTCGGTCAACAGATATCTTATACACGACTCAAATAATAAAGAAGGCGTAATTGACTTTTAGATATGTAGTGATTGCACAATTATTTTTCCACTCTTCAACTTTTTCAAATTTATTTAAATTTACTTAATTAAAAAAATTGGTACCTATGTTTCACTGCTTTCGATCGACACTTTGCATTTGCATGAATTTGTTTGACAGTGAATTGAGATGCAAACATCTCGACTAGACTGCAAAATTCCCAAATGGAGATAAATCAATCACTCGTTGCTCCTCTCCCGATGCTTCTCGTCTTATTTGTGTTTGTTTTCTCTGTGGATGAATGGCTTGACGTTTTTTTCTATTACAGTAAGCCCCCACTCCAGGGCCTACGTACGGGATTTCACAACGCCTCTGGTCACAAGATTTGACATCCGATGGAGTGGAGAGACAACCGACTTCCCCCTTGCAACGATGCTAGACTATTCAAAACACCAAGTAACAACTGCCAAATGATGGTGATGGCCTTTACTGAATTTGAGCAACTATATTGAATCTTTAATAAACAATGGTGAATAGTTCAGATAAACAACAACAAATTATATTGTGAGATGCCAATTTATTTTAAATCACATAGCTATACTCAGATAGTAATAACTCTTTTCCAGAGCTCCAAGGAACAACACATTGTCTTCTAAGCGTGTGGTTTTCCGAAAGTTGTAAGGCAATCAAAGTGGAAACCAAATAAATTGTATATAAATGATCTCAAGCAATGATGTACAATGTGTACATATTAAGGCATATAGGAAACAATTGAATCAGCTCCCTGGTCTTCTGGGACTCCAATAACTACCCAAATTAACCCAAGCTTAATCACAAGGATTAGCTATCTAACATATGCCTTCAAGGAAGGTAACACAACCAACATTTCACCCACCATTAAGATGGATATTTCAGTTACACCCGGTATTGTCAAAAACATACTTCTAGGAGCTAGTTGTTCTCCAGAATAGGTTTCACCTTACAAAGCAGTGTTCCATCACTGAAAATCCCTAACGAGAATGGTGGGCGAGGGCATTTCCTTTCTTTGTTTTCAGCTAGAGGTGAGATGACTTATCCTACCTCACTCCACTGGCTACTAATTGTGAGTTGACCGAAAAGCCTTCCCGAGTGAACCCACCCCTCGATCCTAAAGCCAAAGGCACTCTTAACTTTAGGAGAAGAGACACCTTCTCTCGTTATTAAGATCCCATTTAATCACTTTATTATATATGTAATATGACTATAGAATTGAAAAAGAAACTAGACCTGCCCAAAATTCCCAACCTCCCTAGGTTGAGTGCCTTTCAGCCCTCTAAGAGGAGATACATGGAACTAAATAGATAGATTAGATAGACAGATAGATAAAGACTTATTATGAATGGCAAGTAGATAGAGGCAGAGGGAGACAAATGGGCACAACTGAACTAGATATAGAGATATGGATACATAAGGATAGAGGCTTTTGGATGCATCTAGAGGCGAATAGATAAGGATGGATAGAGAAAACAACATGATCATAGATAGAAGATGTGATATGTTAACTCAGGCAGCTGGAATTGGAAATTCATTAAGGCATGCAGGAAGGAATAAGGAAGAGTTCTGGAAACATTGCAATATGGATTAGAGATCGGAATAGATATAAGTATGGCCACGATTCAAGGGTGGTGAAAAAAGATTTTCTTTTACGGTCAATCTTTATTCATTCTTTCTTTGACAAGGAGAGGAGTGGGGGATTCTTATCCAACCAATTAGGTAGGGCCAGCATGTGAGCCTGGGGAAAGAACTAAGCAAGAGTGGTTACCAACTGGCTGGAATGTCTGAATAGGCTATTAAGGGTCTAATACGAGTGAAGGATTCGGAAGGGTAGCCTGACACTTGAAACGAGGTGTAGCCATTCTACTGTGCCTTACTTTATTTAATGCTAGAATGAATCGAAGTCTCTTGCCCACCTCCCTCTATGAATATATATAGGGAGTCACACATGTCTCTTTCAAGGGAAGGTAGAGCCCAACATTTTTATTTTAATATAGGGTTATTTTTATTTTATTTTGACCATGTCAAAATATTTATAGACAAGACACTACATCTCTTACACACAGAGTGCCTCTGAGGGCAATAAAAGCATTGTATATTTATTATCTTATTTCTCTATATATATATATATATATATATATATATATATATATATATTTTAATTATTCAAATTATATTTTTAATTTATTAAAGAAATATCTCATAAATAAATTATTTAAAAATATAATAAAATATCAATATAGCAACTTGAAACTTAAATCAATAAAAAAAGTACAAATACAATTAAAGTAATGTGAGTTTCAAAATTTAAATGGTAAATTTTTTATTTTAATATAGGGTTATTTTTATTTTATTTTAACAATGTCAAAATATTTACAGATGAGACATTACGACATCTTAACATACTAGACTGGAGAGTGCCTCTAGGTCCAATAAAAACATTATATATTTATTATCTTGTTTCAATATTTTAATATAAAATTAAAAAACATTTTTTATAATTATTTAAATTATTTTTTTATTGAATTGAGGCTTCTGTGATCCATAATATTTTTAAGAAGAGTGTTAGTGTAAATCACATGTAGAAAACCAACTAGTGTGGTTCATCGTCAGGACAAGTCGAGAAGTCAAATCATAGCTGAGAGTTAAATAGGGAGAGCAGCTCTTCCAAACGGCTAGGTGAGACCATTAACAACTATAAAAACGGCTAAATTATATAATAATATTCTAATGTTAATTATGGGTCGATAGTAATATAATATAAAGTCAAAGTAACTCATTATATTCGTAATAAATAATTCAATAATTTATGTAATATATTAAATAATAAAATCTTGTACTATTTCATTTTTATTTTTAAAAATTCAATAATTTATATATTATAACATATTATATATTTGAATTTTATACTATTTCATTTATAAATTTTATTGGTAATTAATTTATTTAATTAATTTAATTATTTAAGTTCAAAGTCAATCAAGGTTAAGTAAAAGGGTCTCTTCAACATTTTATTAAAATTTTAATTTGGTTAATAATTTATTAATTCTATTTAATAATAAAAATTTTAACTAACAATTAAAAATAATTTATTAATTCTATTTAATAATTTTCATTATTTCCAAAAAAAAAATTACCCTTTTACTTGACCTTGATTTTTAATATATTTAAATATATTTAAAAAGAATTAATTAATAACCAAATTAAAAAATTTAATAAAATGTTATGGAGACCCCTTTACTTAACCTTGATTGACTTTGAACTTAAATAATTAAATAAATTAATTACCAATAAAATTTATAAATGAAATAGTATAAAATTCAAATATATAATATGTTATAATATATAAATTATTGAATTTTTAAAAATAAAAATGAAATAGTACAAGATTCTATTATTTAATATATTATATAAATTATTGAATTATTTATTACGAATATAATGAGTTACTTTGACTTTATATTATATTACTATTGACCCACAATTAACATTAGAATTATATAATTTAGCTGTTTTTATAGCCGTTAATGGTCTCACCTAGCCATTTGGAAGAGCTGCTCTCCCTATTTAACTTGAAGCTATGATCTGACTCCTCAACTTGTCCTGACGATGAACCACACTAGTTGGTTCGAAACGCGTTGACAAAGGTTTTCTACATGTGATTTACGCTAAAACTCTTCTTAAAAATTATTTTTTTATTTATTAAAAAATATCTATTAGGGAAGCCATTGAAATTGAGAGGTCTTCCAGTATTATTAATAGGACGGCTGGAAAATTAGTAGCTACTGGATTCCAGCCCTCTCTTCTTGGTTTTCCCCTGTCTTTGTCTAGAACCTTTATCCTTTTTTTATTATTATTTTTTATGAATTTTAGTATTATTAATATTAAAATTGTTAGTATTATTAATATTAATATAAATAATTAATACTGTTTGTATCATTAATATTAATAAAACGATTAATACTAGTTTAATATTATTAGTATTATTAATATTAATATAAATAAATAATACTATTAGTATCATTAGTATTAATAAGACGATTAATATTAATAGTAAATACTAGTTTAATAATAAGAAGCGGTAGATTTGATAATTCTATTAATATTAATACTAAATATTAATTTTAATATTAATAATACTAATAATAATACTTAGTGTCATATTATTAATATTAATATCATTGGTATTATTAATATTAGTATTTTGTAATATGAAAGTTGATATCTTTTAGTAATATTAGTATTAGTATTTAATAACATTAAAATTTAATATCAATTATTAGTTGAAAATAAAATAAAATAAAATAATGATGACGATGATAGGAGAAACATAATAAAATAATAATAATGGTAGTTTTATTAATTAATTAAATATTATTAATATAATCGTTGAGATAATATGACAATATTGTTTCAAGTATCATTTTTTTATAAATTTATTAATATTATCAAAACCATAGTCAAATATAACTATTGAGTTAATAAGTTGAGTTCAACCTATTTTGATTAAATAAACAATTAATAAAATAATTAAATTTATTTAAATAATATTAAAATTTTCCCTTTGCCTTGTTGGTTCAAAATGCCTCCACCAAAATCTTATCTCATAAATAAAATATTTTAAAACATAATAAAATATCAATATAGTGAACCATCTTAAAACTTAAATCAATAAAAAATTACAAATACAATTAAAGTAATATGAATTTCAAAACTTAAATGATATTTAGAGAAACTTAATTTCTAAATAGACTTTATTATAATACCACCCACCAATATCATGGTCTATCAATACTACATGTGAAAAAAACCATAACTTATAATTGTTCAAATTTTTTTTAATTAATCAATTTAATTAAAATGACAAAAATAACAAAAAAAAACTATAACTTATAATTATTCATGATTTTTTTTATTAATCAATTTAATTAAAATGACAAAAATAACATAATTAACTTTACCATTTTTTTAATTTATAACTCTTATTAAAAAAATAAAAATATTGTGAGATATTCCCAATCCTCTACCTAATAATTTTGCAATTAAATTAAAATATTAAAATCATTATTATAAAAAAAATAAGCATTTTTACATGAATATATTATTTCTTAATTATATATATATATATATATATAAAACTATAGGGTGCTCTACAAGTTACTTCATGGCTGGAGATTGACAATCTTTTGATAGTGGGCGGGCGAACGCTGAGAGTGCTCAATGGGATTAAAGGGACCACACTACGGTCAATGCTGCGTATTGGAATCAATAATAAAAAATTGGCCTAAATTGAGCAATTTTTTGGTTCATATGGTTCAATGTATTCAATCTTTCTTACAGATCCATGCGGTTCTGATCCCATGACAGTATCAAGTTTTTGTATATCTGTTTTATGTTTACTTTTGTATCTCGATTTTTATATCTTCTTAATATAAATCATAAAGTTTTTTCTCTGGAAAAAAATGGTTGAGGACAACCACTTCAACTGCAGAATCGCATCTCCGAATGAATCCATCCACAAACCACAAACCGCACCAAGCGAATGAGACGGATTTCAAAGCTGGGTGGGGACCTGTGATGATCAGCTAATACCTTCCAAAACGGGACATCCACTCTTTGGACATTATTCTACTTTTTTCACTTAAAGTTATTTCATTATTCACGTTATTATTTTTTTTTAATTCAATTTAACATGTTTTCTTCTTTAGCTGTTTCATAGATACAAATTTCTGTCGTATTTTGATCTTCGAAAATGTCAAATTTTATTAATAATTATTTATATGAAATTTATAAATTTTATATTTTATTTCAGTTTCAAATTAAATATCAGTGTGTAAAATTTACTTCTTTTAAAGTGTAAAATTTGAATTAAATGTTTGCATCTCAACAAAATATATATATCACCTGTAATTTGTTATTGTTTATGTTGTATTTTTTTAATGTATAAAACAGATCAAAATTTATCTGGGCATAAAATAGTGAGACCGTTCAAAGTGTTTTAACTATATAAAAAAAAAAAATCAATTACTTTATATAATGTATATATAATTTTCATTATCTTTTAAGTACTTTATTTCTCAAGAAAGTTGATATAAGATTCTGTTGTTTCATAGTCTCCTTAGTATGGATACTAAGAATGTGAAAGTGACATTAGAGATGTGTTAATTAAAGAAACGAAAGCATGTATTCATTTTTGTTTTTTATTATATTTGACATTATATATATATATATATATATATATATATATATATATATATATAGTTTTAAAAGGGATGTGTGTCAGCTCCAAGTTGAACACGGACATACTTACACATGTCTCTCACACTAAGTTGTAGAATGAGCATCTAGGCTCAATACTTACACATTTCTCTCATACGGGGTTGTAGAATGAGCCTCTAGGCTCAATTATTTCTTATGCTATGTGCTACAAGATTCTTAGCTTTCCCTACTTTGTTTATAGCCATGGTTTTATATAAAATCACTAACTGAATGGAAACTACACTGATTTTAGTCATATGGCATTGTTGTTTAATTGAATTAGTTGACTAGTCTTTTTTAGATTCTTGAAGTAGTTTATTCAGATATATCTCTTATAGTTCTTATTATTCCTGCTTTATCTATAGTCTTGATTTTATCTAAAATCATTAACAACATGAGACTCCACTGATTTTATGTTAGTACTATTATATTGCTCTTTTTTTTGGTTGAATTAGTTTACTAAATTTTTTATTTTTTATTATTATAATTACACATATAATTAACAAGACAAGGTATGAAGAATAAATGTGCAGCTCTTAGGTGAGGCTGCCTTAATATGGAGACTCTCTGCACTCAACACTTATTCATTTAACCAGAAAAATTGTACATTTATAGGATTAGGAATCTGTTGAGGAGTTTGCACAACTTCTTCATAAATAGGATCTAAAAACTAAATAAAACCCATAATCTCAACAAGACGCAACAAACAACTAATAATAATATAATCTAGAATAATCTACGTTTCTTCATTATTCTAACTCTCCCTCTTAATGGAGAAATGGATTTCCTACAATATTTAACATAAATAACAATGCATATTAGTCTAAGTCTCAGTCAGGCTTACAAATTGACTTTAACAACCCCATATTCACTTTTCTTGTTGTTAAATAGTGATGATGCTTCTTTCTTGGTTTACTTTTCTTCTTTTCATCATTTGCAATACTTCATCAGGTTCATGGGACATTGATTTGTCTTCAATGCTTGCAAATTCTTCATTACATTCATAAGTGGGTTGTTTCACTTTGTCATTATATTCATTTGTGACTTATTCAATGGACTGCTATCGCATTAGCTCATAGTAATGTCTGATTTCTTTAGGGCTCCAATGCATTAAAATGCCATGAAATTCTTCATATGTATCAAATGTTGTTTCAATTTCTATGTCATCTACATCATTCATTGATTCTTCATTTCTATTGTCTACTGTTGTAACTTTTGTGCAAGCTCCATCAAAATATGGTGTTTCAAGTCATGCTTTAATGAACTGTAATTCATCTTCAAACTTTGTTAGCTCTTCTTCAAAAAATTTTGTTTCTTCCTGGTTGTTGCTAATATCTGCACACTGAGAAACATTCATGAGATTCACAAAATCATCATAATTTGAGTTCTTTTCGTTTTCCATTACATTGAGAGTTCTTTTCCATTTCTTCATCTTCGTCTTCCTATGTCAAATTCTCATTCTTTTTTGCATTAAAATTTGTGTACTCGATTTCATCTTGCTCATCTAGCCAATCTTCAACTTGGGTTACTGCTCCATCGAGTAATTTATCTACGAGCTTTTTCTCCTACAACATTTGGAGCCAACATTCTCTTTAAAGTTGTTCATTATCAAATTTCACTTTAAGTTCTTCAATTCCTTCACTCTCTTTTTTTGTAACCTTCTTTATCATTTCTTTTGGTGTCTCTTCAGACAACTTGCTCCCCCTTACACTGTATTTCATCTCAAGAATATTCCAAAATACTTTTGCACTTTTTGTGTCACTAAATTCATTTAAAATGCAAGAAATAAAAGTTTCATCCATCGTTGATACAATAAGATATAATAAGATACAACACTATTGCTCCTTTCCTCTTATCGTTGGAGATTAACAAAGTATTCTTGAACATAATGCAATAAATTAGCTGAACAAAGTAATTCTACCATTTTGTTTGCTCAAGATTCATAATTTATACCTAAAAAACATGGCAGAATCATCATAATTGTTTCGAGATTTCATCTATTTCTTCAAATTCTTCATTGATATGGTCCAGTTCTACATTCTGATCTTCAGGTATGGGTTCTTCTGTTGGAAACGTTCCATATTTTTCAGCAACTTTTGGCCTTTGATTCTTTCTCCTTAGCTATTTCAGTTCTCTCCGGAACTGCTAAATTCTCCTTTGGTAACCCATGGTTTCCTTCTGCTTACCTTTTCTTATACCAACTTAAATAAATAAATATAAAGACATATTTTGGGTGCACCACTTTATCTTTACCAAATAGAAAATGCACTTTGGAGGTCTAATCAAACTCCCACACAACTCTTGTCACAGATATTTCAATACACAACACCTTTCTCTTAACAATTGATTTCTCCACACAACCGTACACCATTTGTCATAGCTTGCAACAAACAACTAGCCTCAGGCCCCACACACTCAAAATTATTCAACCAACTACATGATATTTGAGCTCACACCCACATTGATATGTTTGAAATGAAAAATATACTAGGTGGCCCAAAAAACACTCACAAATTGAAACCCTTTGTATCCTAGTAAATTTTAAATCTCACTAAAAATAATCTACATGTTGGACATTTTGGTTGCAACACTCTCTGAGTACCAGATCTCACATTGGCGCTTCAAATTGTAGTTGTAACAACGTTGGTGAAAATTCCATGTAAAAATATATAAATACCACAGATGATGGGACACGTATTCCAAGATGAATGGTGGTTAGGACATACTAGTGGGTGTTCATTTGGTTGTTTATGGTTAAGGAAATTGGCAAAAGCAATGGCTAAGGCATTAAAGAGGCAAAAAGGTATTTTGGCACATTTATTTATGAAAATAATGGAAATTATGAGAAAAATGAGGTGAAAGGTCACAGGTTGCATGTGAGGAGGAAAATGAAGGAAAATAATGGAAAATGAAGAAAATAGAGGCGTCATTCATAAAAAGGCATCCGAGGATCAGTTGGCAAGCTTCTTCCTTTCAGAGTGAACCCTTTTTCAGTTTAGTTTTGGAGCTCTCTCTCTCTCTCTCTCTCTCATACTCTTGGAGTCTTAGAGTTTTCTTGAAGCACTCTTAGTGGGTGCAGCATACTCGGATTCTTGGAGCAGGTAGGCAAAGGAAGAGCAGGAAAGCGCGAGAAGGCATCGACATCAGCAGCTACATTAGATTTACTTGCGGGTACTGAGTTGCATGTATGATTTCTTCACTATTTTTGCATGCATGTGGTTTCTTGGCTGTGATATGTCATTGGCATGGAGGATTGCCTGGTTCGATAATGGATTGCCTAGCCTTTCCATTTCCTAGATAGCCATGGTGATTCTAGATTTACTTTCATTGTTTTGTTTTGGTTGGTTCTCATGTTTCTTTAGCTTGGATTGAGTTATTAGTCCTGGAAGCCCTGATTGAACAAACGCTCTGGAAGCCTTGTAACATCTTGGGTTGAGTTACTACTCTTGGAAACCCTGGTTGGACAAATGCTCTGGAAGCCCTTAGTGCATTGAGTTACTAGTCCTGGAAGCCTTGGTTGGACAAACACTTTGGAAGCACTGTCTAAGTTGTGGGTTGAGTTCCTAGTTCTCGAAGCCTTGGTTGAACAAATGCTCTAGAAATCTTGGAAGGCTTGGATGGAGAACAATCTGATGATGGTTTTTGGTGATGTTCGACCGTGAGGTGGAATTCCAGTTTGATGGGTTGAGGTGGATGGCCTCTGGAGGCCCTAGATGAGTTTTGATTGATGTGTTCTATGATATCCCATATTCATGCTTGGAATATGGCACGACGGTGAATGGCTGAAGAGAGATTTGGCTCAGCCATTCTACGGTCGGGTGGAACGTGGTAGTCCCATCTCCGGTTGGTTCATTGCATTCATTAAAGAGAAATTCATTCCCTTGATTTTATGTGTAAAGGTACTAATGTATTTATGGATTTGATGGCTGATATGTTTATTGTATTAAGTGTATATAAGTATGAGATCCCTACACTTAATTCTTTTATTTACACCTGTAAATTACATATCGATTCCATTTCCTTAAAATCACCAAGGAGATTGAATGTTATCCATAGTGGCCTCTCGTCGCATGTTTACCCCATCTTGCGAGTTGCTTGGATAGATATGGGAGGAGGTTGTTACAGAGTGGTATCAGAGCTTCCAAGTTCAAACACTTGGGCTGGATGGGCTCTATCATAGGTGAAATGAAGAACAAGGGTTTAAATTTTAGACCTTATTTCATATCTATTATAACTTTTCTTCTATGGATTATTAAAAGTTGAAAAATTGTCCATATTGAAGGTATATCCCACTGATAATGTGGTCAAAATTTCAGATATTGGTTCATAATACTTTAGGAATTATGATCTAAGGAAGATGACCTTCCTGAATGCACCTTTAAACAGGTCATGCTGGAATTTCTGCAATAACTTATCTTCTGTATGCTTTCAGAAGCTGAAAAATTGTTCACATTGAGGGGACATATCACTGATTATGTGGTAGAAATTTCAGATATTGGGTCACAATATTTTATGAGATATGAGTAGAGAGAGTCGAGTCTTTTGAATGGTCCTAAAATTAGGCCTAAAACAGGTCATGCTGAAATTTTTGTTATAACTTTTCTTCTGGGCACTTTCAGGTGCTGAAAATTTTCCCACAATGAGGGGAAATCCAACTGATATTGTGGTAAAAATTTCAGATATTTATTCGTTATATTTTAGGATATATGACCAATGGAAGTCTAGCTTTCTAGATACTCCTAGAATTGTGCACCAAATAGGATTGTGTTGGCATTTTTGTTATAACTTTTCATCTATGAAATCTCAGAAGTTGAAACTTGAACCATAGTGAGGAAAAATACCACTAGTGGTTCAGTTTCCATAACTTGTACTACTACAGTTTAGGATATATGCATGGAATCATTCGCTATATTAGTTTGTATGCAAAGTTTTTTATGAAATGCTTAAATGGTTCAATGATTAATTGCATACAAATTGTTTGATAAAATGTCCCAATGAATATGTTGTTTGTGGTTAGGGATAGTATTGATGTGTAATATTATTGTTGTAGTTGATATATGCTTACTTGTATGCAAATAGTTTTCTATATTAGATTGCATGTAAAGTGTTTGAAGAAATGCTTACATGCAAATATAATAGTATAGTAGTTGTTTGAAGAAAATGTAAAAGTGTGGTAATTGTTTGAAGAAAATGTTTTTTTTTGGATGGAATAGTATTGTAGTATGATAATATGGATGTGTCTGATCTATTCCTATTTGCATGCAAATAATTTGAAGAGTTGCATGTAAGGAATTTGCAAAGTTGCCTGCAAGGAATTTGAAAAGTTGCATGTAAAGAAATAGAAAAGTGGCATGTTTTTAGTTATTATGTTACAAGTGGAATAAGTTCAATGTTTTAACTTAATCTCATACAAAATGTATGAGAAATGAAAATCAATTTCTTTTCAAGTGTGGTTAAATTTAGTAGAGCTTTGGAGATCCCATTTCCATAATTGGACATTGGAGATCGGCCCATTATAGTAGCTTCCTCCTTCTACCTTAGTGTAGACCATGGATAGTAAGGGGGTATGTTTATAGGTTTTTTGAATGCTTGATTAAGTGCGTGATATGTGTTTTTGCATATAAAATTGTGTGAAGGAATGCTCTTGTTTTAATACGGTTGTACTAACACAATATGTGTTGAGACAACTGATATGCACTTGTGTTCAAGTGGGTACTAGTTTTAGTATTATGACTATGATTGTGAGTTGATTGCTGACTATGACATGGTTGTTATTATTGGTGAATGCTTATTTCGAATTAATATACATGATGTCTTGATTTTTGGAACATGTGATTGACATGTGTGAGAAGTTGCACGGCAACGTGTTTTGTATTATCTTGACAAGTAATAGTTGATTTGTTTATATAACTAACATCTCAGTGAATGTGATAGCACATAATAAGACTCAATTGCAGCAAGGTAAAAAGGTAAAATAAAGGAATTGGGTGAGAATTCCTTTGGCTATGTTTGGAAACCGTAATTCCAAATGAATGAGTGCTTTGCATGAATACAAATTTTTTTCTTAACCTTAATTTTGACTGACATTATGTGGATATGTGCTATATTCATGAATATGTATTTGATAGGTTGTTATCTCAAGGTTGATATTTGAGATAAGAGGTTGAGTTCTAATATTGTAAAGGCATGAATAAAAGCATGAGTTAATGTTGCACGATGTAGGGAATCAAATGACAAAAGATATTGTCATAGATCTTGAAGAAGGCTTGAGTTGAGCTTTCACTCATGAATCCTTGGAAGTACTGGGAAATCATGGGGGTTGAGTCATGGTGTTTTTTGGAAGTCTTGTGCTTTCAATGTTTTATGATTTGTTTATGCTTAATTTGTAGTTTTGATTATGTATGGTTCATGGCCATGCCACTTTGTTTTTGGTGTTGTATTGTTGTTGGTTTTCCATGATATTATTCTTGTTTGTTTCTTGACTTTCCTTTTATTGTTTCGAGTCTTGGGAATTGGTTTGGAAAGATAAAAGTTAATGGAGCTCAAAAAGAGCTTTGTGGTACTCGACAGGTAATGCAAGACCCAGATGAAGATCAGTCTCTGAGTAAGCATAGAGGAAGGTAAGACTATGACAATCGGATTAGATTGGTGCAGTATAGTCAAGAGAAAGGTAACGAGAAAAGGTAAAGTAAATGGATCTGAGGCATCAGGTGCCTTGGCTATGTTGGGAGTTATTGTTCTCAATATCATGCATGTTGTGCATGAATAAATGAATTTCTCTTAACCTTGACCTTGAAATCTGGTAATTATTTTATGATCATGATTATGTTGATTTTTATATATGTACACATGTATGTATGTATGTCATATTTGACAGGGTGATCATGAATCATGATTATTTTATGTTAATGTTTATATGTACATATGTATCTATGTATGACGATGACTGACGAGATCATTATTATTTTATGGTATATGCATGTGTACATGTATCTATGACACTAACTGACAGAGTCATCAAGAATCATTCTTGTGGAGGAATGATTGCTTATGTCAGTGAATGGCATGAAGAGGTCCATAGTCTTGCGAGGAATCAAGTGTAAGAGTAGTCATGACAAATATCTGAGGTTAGTGTCATGTGAATATGAATTTATATGCTTGTATTATGCCTATGTTTATGTTATGACAAGTAACGCTGAAGGATACACCAATGGAATGAAAGCAATGTGGTTCATGACATGCTAAGACAAGCATGGATAAGACACATGAAGAAAGGTTTCTTGGTAAGGACAATGTGGTTTTGAATGTGTGGTACTATTGTTGTGCATATACTATATATGTTGTACATGGTTCATATATGATATGTGCACATGCAATGTTGTGTATATATAGTGTGTGTACATGTTTTTTATGTAGTGTTATGTACAAGATGGTACATATAGTGTTGTATGAATGTTACATATTCAATACTGGGTATAAATGGTGCTATGTACATGTTGGATATGCAGTATTGTGTACATATTGTATTGTGTGCATGATGGATATGCAGTGTTGTGTGTATATGGTGATATGCACATGTTGTATATGCAGTGTTGTGTACAGATGATGTTATGTACGTGTTGGATATGCAGTGCTAAGTACAAGTGGCATTGCATACATGTGGTGCATTGGTACTATGTACATATGGTGTGGTGTGCATGATTGTACAATTGGTGCCGTGTGCATGTGGTGTTGTGTACATGTTGTACAAGTGGCATTGTGTGCATTGTGTTACTATGTACATGTCGTGCATATGGCGCTGTGTACATGTGGTGTCACGTACATGTCATGCATGTGGTACTATGTACATGTGGTATTGTGTACACGTTGTACAGTGGTGTAGTGTACATGTGGTGTTGTGTACACGTTGTGCAGGTGGCGTCGTGTACATGTGATGTTGTGCACACGTTGTGTAGGTGGTGCGATGTACAGGTGGTACTGTGTACATGTTGTACATATGGTACTGATGCACATGTGGTATTGTGTGCATGTCATACATGTTGTTTTGAGGGCATGTGGTACTATGTATGTGCATTGTGTAGGTGCATGTATTGTGTTATGCACTGGGTGTAGGAGTATGAGTTGCGTTGTACATCAAGTATAAGTGTACGAGTTGTATTGTATACTAGGTGTACGTGTATGCATTTTGTGTTGTTGCACATTGTGTGTGGATGTATGTCTTATGATCTACATTGTGCACGTATACATACGCACACTGAGTGTAGGTGTATGTGTTGTAAGTCAAGTATAGGTGCATGCGTTGCATGATGTTGTATGGCGTGTGTGGTTGTATGTGTGTGATGCACACTATGCGTATGTGCACCTGGTGGAGGAGAAGACACTGGGTGTTTGTTGGATGTGGCAACCGATCTGGTGTGTGTACAGAAAGAACAAAGGCAGAAGTAAGGATCGATGAAGGATAAGTATCGGTATTGTATTTCGGTTTTAGTATGCATGTGATTTATGATTTTGGTCTATGATGATTACATGTGATCTATGATTTTGATTTATCATGGTTACATGTCATTTATGATTTTGATGGTTATGTTTCGAGCTAATTTGATGTGATATTTTTATACATGTTGATTTGATCAAATATGCTAGTTTGACTTGTTGTGACAGGAAGCGAACATGATTGCAAGTGTACCTTATTGACGAACTACTAATGAGGTATGATGTGAATTTATTTCAAATCTAATGGAAGTTATGTGTTTGGTACAAGAATGCATGAAATGCTCAGTTGGGTGATTGAAATCGATTGCAAGAATTGGCAACAACAACAAAATAAATTGCAACATGGAGCAGCATGTTGGTAAAATATTCAGGAGCAAGGCCATTGTGGGACATTGGTACGCAATAGTGTCCGTTGATTTCCATGAGCATGCTATGATTGGTATGATGGTTTTAAGGAAGGGATATGCCTTGGTTGTTGTATCTTCTGATGCAAGGAAGCCTTGCCAAGGGATGGATTGCCCAGGATGGGGGTGCCAACGAAACTTGGAAGGTGAGTGACTGCACGGAAGGGGGACCAGATTCCCAAGGGACTGTGTAGTAGAGAAGGGAAGGTCATGGATGGATTTGTTTTGGTCATTAGCATTGCCAGATGGAATCAGATGCATATTGGGAGTGTTCCCTGGAACAATGAGCCAGTAACTGTTCTCTGAGAGGAAAAATTGCGTAGGATTATAGCGCTGGACATTGGATGCAGATTTGATTTTGCAGTGGATTCTGGACTTCCCGGGAAGGAGGTGAATCCTATTATTACTTTGAGGGTGGAAGTGTGAGACTATGGATTCCCTTGTTGATTGATACGGGCATCATATCTTTTATTTGTTGGTTAGGAAAATGCATATATGTGTATATCATTGTAAATACTGTAATGAGTTGTGTTATAAAGTTCCAATATGCGGTATGGTTTTTAGCTGGTCATGTTGTCATGATTTTTTGCTTTTGAGTGGGTCATTCATTGTAAATACTGCAACGAGTTGTGTTATAAATCTCCATGGTAAATATTTTTTGTTTTCACCAATCATGTTGGTTATAGGTGTCACTGAACACTGAGGACGGTGTTCCCCAAGGTGGAGAGTTCTCTAACAACCTTGGTGAAAATTCCATGTAAAAATATATAAATACCAATAATTATGGGACACGTATTCCAAGCCGAATGGTGGGTAGGACATCCTAATGGGTGTTCATTTAGTTGTTTATGGTTAAGGAAATTGGAAAAGGCAATGGCTAAGGCATTAAAGAGGCAAAAAGGTATTTTGGCACATTTATTTATGAAAATAATAGAAATTAGGAGAAAAAGGAGGTGAAAGGTCACAAGTTGCATGGGAGGAGGAAAATAATGGAAATTAGGAGAAAAATGAGGTGAAAGGTCACAAGTTTCATGTGAGGAGGAAAATGAAGGAAAATAATGGAAATTAGGAGAAAAAGGAGGTGATAGGTCACATGTTGCATGTGAGGAGGAAAATGAAGGAAAATAATGGAAAATGAAGAGAATAGAGGTCTCATTCATAAAAATGCTTCGGAGGATCAATTGGAAAGCTTCTTCCTTTTAGAGTGAACCTTTGGTCAGTTCAGTTTTGGAGCTCTCTCATTATTCTCTCTC
Organism: Pinus tabuliformis; assembly: GCA_031772625.1. Lineage (NCBI taxonomy): Eukaryota > Viridiplantae > Streptophyta > Pinopsida > Pinales > Pinaceae > Pinus > Pinus tabuliformis. Next base: position 1,054,425,832 of record CM062805.1, read on the forward strand.
TCTCTCTCTCTCTCTCTCTCATACTCTTGGAGACTTAGAGTTTTCTTGGAGCACTCTTGTTGGGTGTGGCATACTTGGATTCTTGGAGCAAGAAGGCAAAGGAAGAGCAAGAAAATGCAAGAAGGCATTGACATTGGCAACTACATCAGATTTACTTGCAGGTACCGAGTTGCATGTATGATTTCTTCACTATTTTGGCATTCATGACACATGCATGTGGTTTCTTGGTCGTGATCTATTATTGACATGGAAGATTTCTTGGTTCAACAGTGGATTGCCTAGCCTTGCCATTTCCTAGATAGCCATGGTGATTGTGGATTTACTTTCATTGTTTTGTTTTGGTTGGTTCTCATGTTTCCTTAGCTTGGGTTGAGTTATTAGTCCTGGAAGCCCTGGTTGAACAAACGCTCTGGAAGCCTTGTAACATCTTGGGTTGAGTTACTAGTCCTGGAAGTCCTGGTTGGAAAAACGCTCTGGAAACCCTTTATGGGTTGAGTTACTAGTTCTGGAAGCCTTGGTTGGACAAACGATTTGGAAGCCCTATATAAGATGTGGGTTGAGTTACTAGTTCTAGAAGCATTGGTTGGACAAACGCTCTAGAAGCCCTGGAAGGCTTGGATGGAGACCAATCTGATGATGGTTTTTGGTGATGTTCGACCGTGAGGTGGAATTATTGTTTGATGGGTTGAGGTGGATGGCCTCTGGAAGCCCTGGATGAGTTTTGATTGATGTTTTCTATGAGATCCCACATTCATGCTTGGAATATGGCATGGGGGTGAATGAATGAAGAGAGATTTGGCTTAGCCATTCTACGGTCAGGCAGAACGTGTTAGTCTCATCTCTGGTTGGTTCATTGCATTCATTAATGAGAAATTCATTCCCTTAATTTTCATGTGTAAAGGTACTGATGTATTTTTGGATTTGATGGTTGATATGTTTATTGTATTTATGTTCCTATTATGTTGGTTATATGCACATTTTATGACAACAACTATGTATGGTTCTCAGCATGTTTTTACTTGTATGTGAATGGATAATGTGTCTATGACTTAATGGAGGATAATGCAACAAATGTAATGAGGGGACAATGTTCATGGTGATTCTCAGATAAGTATGAGATCCCTACACTTAATTATGTTATTTACACCCCTAGATTACATATCGATTCCATTTCCTTAAAGTCACCAAGGAGGTTGAATCTTATCCACAGTGGCCTCTTATCGCATGTTTACCCCGACTAGTCGGTTGCTTGGGTAGATATGGGAGGAGGGTGTTACAATAGTAATACATTATTTATTGGCACGAATATCTAAGATCTGGGATGTCTTTGAATTTGACAGAGCATTTGATTCTCTGGCCTTTTCCTTCTCACTAGCCGGAAAAATTATGGCAAAACCATGGTTTTTACTAGGGTCTTGCGCTCGGAAATTAAAAATACAACATGCTTGGCTTGCCTTTAAAAATTCCCTTTTGAAACACAATAGATGTCCTTTGCCTTCTGAAACACAATATACATCCTCATATTGCAAGATCATCGATGACTCCCAAAAGAACAAGTAGCACGATCTGGGAAAAAAGTAGCTCTCACTTGTCCCTGTGCTTTCGCAGATTCTCCACCTAACACGAAAACAATATCACAATCTCATTGATGACAACAACAATAACAACGTCAACGACCCTAAAATTTCACATTTCTCTTAATTTTTTCGCACACCGAATTTGCTCCTTCAAGTGCACAATTTTGGCTCACATCCATACTCCTTTTAACAAGGCTTCATCCCTTAAAACAACAATGGAAAAATTTCACAATTACAACCTTTACATCTGACAGTAATATTCCTCCTTCACAATGTTGGGTGTGGCTTGAAGAAGCCTCTCCACACACATAAATCAATCACGTTGGATCTTGCAGTTCCACACAAATCAATCTTGGGCTCTTAGAGTAGAAATAGAAACACTACTACCACACACTAGTTCTCACTAATCCACACTCACGGTCTCATGAGCCTCCATTCTCTTGGTCTAACTGACTAGTCAACTACGGTTTGAGAGATACTTGCGGCTCTACTGAAAAAATTGGGCAAGTTGATGGCAAAACCTTTTACAAAATCGATAGATCTTAGCACAATACCAGCATGTATAGTTAGTGGGAACGATTTTACGGATTTATGATATGACAATGCACACAATTTTGACAAAACCATCTAGGCCTGAATTTAACTCCTTCGCAGGTTCTAGGCAGATGCAAACACCAACAGAACTTTACATATAAAAGGCACAAAATGACCTCACAACCCTCATATAAATTTGAATTTCTCTAGATCTTGGCCCTTTGGTTTGCAGTCGTAGCAGAGGCTTCCACACAGTAACATGGTAAACATTCAACGACGAAACAATACAAAATTTCAGCTTTCTTACTTAGCTCTAACTTTCACGCACAAACTCTGACCGATTACATGCTTCTATTGGTCATATCTTGGCTTTATTGCATAGATCTTGCATTGGCCACTCTATATACACTAGCCACTCTTCACTTGAGACCCGGTTTGCCACTCTACATACACTTGATGCTCGATCCATGACTCTACAAGTGTTTCACAACAATAATTAAATACAGGGACAGACCACCACAAATCACCAAAAAACAAGACACGCCCCATGCTTCGATTACACCTACATGCCTCTTCCAAGCTTCATGGTGCCACACAACTTAGAATGGTTGGGCCAAGCAATACAACATATTACCGTTAGCATATTTTATTGACCCATAAGCCATTGTATTGATCCATGATATTGTAACAAAGTCTATTAAATATTAAGAATCTCCATGATAACGGAGAAGCGAATTTCCATGGTTAAAAATCTTATTACATGTTTTTTTTTAAATATGGATATATTTTTTTCCATTAATAGTAATTATTATTATTTTAAATAAAATTACAATTTAATTAATTTTTATGATTTTTTTTTAACAACTTGAAATGTAGGATGAAGTATGTGTTTTGATAATTATTATAAATTGATGTCCATAGACATTTACCAGCTATTTAATTTATTTAATTACACTAATAATGTATGATAAATTAAGTGTTTTGATGATTATTATGAATTTATGTCTAATAACATTTACCAACCAGTTAATTTATTTAATTACAAAGTATCCACGTCTTTACCTTTATTTGGCTTTTTATCTTTAAATCACCATCATAAGTTCCTTTCTTTGATGATATTTTTATTTATTTAAACTTTGTTCATTCTCAATCTTCTAGAGTATCCACGTCTCTGTCTTTATTTCACTGATCACCCGTCGTAAGTTTCTTCTTTGATGCTATTTTTTATTTAAACTTTTGTTCATTCTCAATCTTCATCTGTCCTTTGTTAGTAAATCTGGATCTTTCTCATATTTTAATTTTTTAAATAAAATTTTATATATTAAATGAAATGTTGTATATTATTATTTTTAATATTTTGCAAACTTGTGAAAATACAAAAAAATATTAACTTGAATAATTACATAATAAATCTTAGTAAGTATTTCAACTAAAATGTTAATTATGCTCTAAACATAAGCTTGGAGATAATAAATCGGATTTCTTTTGAATAATTTAAGTATCTCAAGGATTGACTCACGACTTAATTGAATTCCCTTTTTAGATATTATTCAGATATGATATTGAAATATGTAAAAAAAATTATTGAAGAAGTCTTTTGTTGTTTTTTTTTTAAGTTTTATATAATTAATTAATTAATATATATTGAAATATGTAAAAAAAATTACTGAAGAAGTCTTTTGTTGTTTTTTTTAAGTTTTATATTATTTTTTATATAATGACTAATTAATTAATTAATTAATATATATAATGCAATGCATTCACAATATTGGATAAATTTGATTGAAAGATACTTTCTAAATTTGTTATCATCTCACTTACATTATTCACATGTTTTATAAAATTCGAATAGTATTTTAACGTCGTGGACCACCGTGCACCGCACCGACATAGATATGTTTACAGCAAAGGACTTTCATCCTATATCCAAAACCTCTATATATATATATATATATATATGCCACGCGTCTGCACTTTATTCTCAGCATGCAAACGCTTAATCCGACATAGCACGTGACGTGGTTGCGTCCGGTGGCGTTCTGGAATTTCAAAAGCCATGCATTCACAATATTGGATAAATTTCATTGAAAGATACTTTCTAAATTTGTTATCATCTCACTGACATCATTCACATATTTTATAAAATTCGAATAGTATTTTAGCTTGGTGGACCACCGTGCACCGCACCGACATAGATATATTTACAGCAAAGGACTTTCATCGTATATCCAAAACCTATCAAAAATATGCCACACGTCTGCACTTTATTCTCGGCATGCAAACCCCTAATGCGGTACATCAATCCGACGTAGCACGTCACGTGGTTGCGTCCGGCGGCGTCGTTGAACCCAACACAGGTGGCATCGTTGAACCCCAACACAATCATGGAAGACCACTTTATTCTCGGCATGCAAACCCCTAATGCGGTACATCAATCCGACATAGCACGTCACGTGGTTGCGTCCGGTGGCGTTCTGGAATTTCAAAACAGAGTCACTTTTCAAATTTGAAAGTTTTCACATTTTTCCCATCTGTTTTTAAATATCAAGCAAAGATTTTGACACCTCTGTAAAATTATATTTAACTAGCAAATCACCCCTGACGTGTCTTCTCACCGTACTTACATGGTTAACATATTATTATTTAGTTTAATTAATAAAAATTGTTTTAATTTTGTATTTTTAAAATATTAAAAAATAAAAATGACTGTAAATTTTAAATTTAGAAATTGTAATAGTATAATTTTATAATATTTTTGTATTAAATAGTATAGAAATATGGTGGAGACTATTCTATAAGATTTTATAATTATTTTAAAATCTATTTCTACTAACTTAAAAAAGACAACAACAGTTGTAGAACTAATGTATATGGTCCCACCATCCAAGAAGAAGAAATAGCTTTTTTAAAAAAATCAAAAACTTGTAATCATAGTTGGAAGCATAAATTTGCTTAATAGGAGGAAATTTCATTTTCATAAAATCATTGTAGGGAAAAAAGGAGGAATACATAGATTGGATAAGGAACCACAACATTTCAAAGAATAAATTGAAGAGCTCAAACTGGTAAATATAAAAACACCAAATGGAAACAACACTTGGAACATATAGATGTTAACTAAGCTATTCGATGGATGCAACTGGACCAAGTAGAGGACATGATGGAGGGTGTCAAGGAAGCTGTGAGTACAATGCCTACATGTGGGTCCAGGGGATTCAAGCCTTGTAGACCCAACCCGAGCCCTTTCCAATGCGTTTATCAGTGCCTAATCTCCTGGCTAAATCGTATTGCTACACTGAAACTGTTTCCTCATGGCAACGAGGTTGGATCCAGTCAATAAGAATAGGATCGATTCGAAGGGTAAATTTTTTATAACCAACAATAATATGATATTTACAACAAACATGGTTGAGTTGGAGCCCAACCCTTTGGATATTCTTGCGGTCTAGGGGATGGAGCCCTGTAAGTGGAATCTAGAAAGATTGAAACCATCGACAACATCTCCACCTGCTAGCATGCACAAATTACTAACGATTTCAGCGACGAGAGGGTCGATATCTAACCACATCAACAAAGCGGGAGGCAATGTGGAACCGATATTGAGTTAAGGTGGAAACCCTAGTGTAAAAGCAATGCCTTTTTTGCGATCTATTACAGAAATGACCTAGGCCCCGACTAAACAACCAGTAAGTGATCTGGATTGCTCTACTATTAATGTAGTAGGTCTAGAAGAAATATTATTTATTGGAGGGTTAGAGGAAATAGTGAAGAGTTGTGGGCTTAGGGTGACCAATGGAGGTTATCCCTTGGGAAGATCTGGGTTACAGGACATTGGAGGCATAGGGGTCTTGCAAAGGAAGGAGGGAGCCTCTCAGGTACTACTTGAAACCCTTGGAGTTGGAGATTGAAATGAATAAGGGGAAAGATGAAACCATATAGAAGTAGGTGCCAAAATTTGGTGAGTTCTAACGGTAGGAGAAGGGAGGCAGAGTACAAGCAAACCCACTTAAGAAAGGGAAGGGAGGAATATGATTGCTCGAAGGACCCACTACCTCAGATTAAGGGAAGCTTGGAAGAGACAATAGGAACTTGTAGTCTCAAATCGGGAGGACTCCCCAAGAGTCCGATTGGGACTCAACCACAAAGCCAAGGCCATCTGGAGCTAGGAACGAAAGGGAACACTGTATCAATGGAGTTGGGGGTCTTGGGAGGTGTCTCTACGCGAGTTGGAGGAAATATTGGAGACAATATGCAATTTTATACTAGTTAGAGACAAGAAACAAGAGGAACAACCTTAGAACAGGATGGATAAGTTCCATGAAAAATTGGTTCCAAGAGAAAAAAAGGGTAAAGGAATCACGTGCAAGTCAGAGGATAAAAATTCATTTCTAAGAGAAGAAATCAAACTTGACACAATAATGGTAGCTTATCACCACACTTTGGTGGGACACATAAAAGAGAAGTACTTCACAGTTATGGAAATTAGTGACTGGGTGAAGCAGAATTGAGGAAATTCCTCGGTTGGTGAAGCAAAGGTGATAGTTCTCGCTCGAGGTGGTTCACCCTTGGATTCAAGAATGTTAAAGACACAACATCAGTCTTAGCAAGAAATTGGATCGCCGCATCCTCGTCCCTATTACTTAAAATATGGACATTGTTATTTGATGTAAATAAATAAAAGTTGGAGGAAGTATCAGTTTGGGTAAGATTACCTTCACTCCCACCTTTACTATGGACTGAGGATGTCTTTAAGCCGATAAGGGGGGAAATTAAGGAATTCTAGGAGGTAGATACATCCTTCTTTTCCACCAGAAATAGAAGGGTAGCTGGAATATTGGTGAGGTTAGATTTGAGGGATGGTCTTTTTGAAAATTTGAGAATTTATTTTGAGGGGAAGTCCCATTTGCAAAATTTGGACTATGAAGAGTTGTCGTTCCGATGTTGGCATTGTCATAAAATTGGGCACATGGTAAATGATTTCCCATTGGGATTCAGAGACGAAGAGACAAAACTAGGCATGTCTAGAGACGGGTGGAGTATGGGGTGTTGGTAATGACATCAGGCCAAGGGCATCGGAACATAGGGTTCCTCCCCCAGCTCCTCAAGAGGACATGAGGACAACTTTGAAAAAATTAGTGGATTTAATGGAAATCGTGGAGGACAGACAACAGGCTCAGCAGCTCAGAGAAGTGTTGAAGAGTGTGTAACTAGGTTCGGTATTCATTATTATGAAATGTACTCTTGTATATAAAATGAAAAAAAGAAATTATTATTATTATTGTTATTGAGCTTGGGTTTCTTGCCCAAGGAATTTATTTTATAGGTCAAGCACCCATTGAGTGCTTCTAGGGTTTGTACTAGGTATAGGAGTCATTGTCATAAATGAAAGACCCTACAGGGACATTGTAAATTATAAAAGAAAATTTATTTTATCTTGAAAATGTAAAAAATACCTCCAAGATCAAGTCGGCCTAACGAGTTATCAAGTCAGCCTACATGAAGAGCCACGTCCACCCTTAAAGGAGCCTATATATAAGAGGAACTCATCCTCCATTTGGATCATTCATTCTCTCATCTCTTATACAAAATATGGGCAGAAGAATCTTCTGGGGCAGTACGAAATCTGGGCAACAGAATCTTCTAGGATAGTACAAAATCTGGGTAGTAGAATCTTCTAGGGAAGTACAGAATTTGGGTAGCAGAATCTTCTGGGGTAGTTCGAAATCTAGGCAGCAGAACCTTCTAGGGAAGCATGAAATCTAGGAAGCAAAATATTATAGGCAATGCGAAGTCTAAGAAACAAAACTCTCTAGCGCTACGAGGTTAGGGTTTCTGCACTAGGAAAGTCTAAAGTTCGATTTTGAAAGCAAGAAGAGCAAGAAGGCAAGCAAAGGTATATTAGGATTTTCTACTAGCCTTAGGACCCAAAATAAGGTGAGCGAAGTCAAGGGAAAAGCAGTTAGAGGAAGATCGATGTCTCCTTGAGAAGCAACAACAGTTACAACAATTGCTCAGGAGCAGAATTTCAAATCTATTGGGAGGTCGAAGATATTGGAACTGGAGGTGGAGGAAGACTTGATCTTGGAGGGTGTTTTTTTGAGTCTAGGTCATGGTATTCATCAATTGAAAGATCTAAAAGATAAGAAGATATTTTCGGGTATTCCCCTCAAGAGAGGGGTTTTGGCCCTGGCTTGCAACGTATATACTGTGTCACTGTTCTTATCGTTTTTGGTAGTTTTCTTATGTATTGCACATAGGAATAATAAAGATCAAAGCTAATAAGTAAAAAGGTAACACAAACAATTATCAAGTTAAGAAAATTAACATATATGTTGCCCTATTGAATTTCAACATCGTTTCAAAGCTTTGTTTCTCTAAGGGCATCATGAAGATTTCCTCTACAATGAAGAAGGTCATCACGAAGATTGCAAGCCATCTCAAAGGTATCAAAGAAGTATGGAGTCTCATATTCTCTTCAAAGAAGGTATCACTCAAAGAAAGCGATGAAGGACTCTGTAGACATCTGGGTGATTAATGGTGATACATCAAGACACATGATTAAAGACCTTACCAAAAGGAGGATCCACATATTCTGTGGAACTTGGAAACAACAAGAGTTATCCAGTGAAAAACATTTATCATCATCTATAAAGTTAGAAGATGGAAGCAACATCCACCTCAACAACATTCTGTTTATAAGTTTCCCTCAAGCTTTTGAGGGAGCCCCAAACAAAGATAAGGATCTCATGTCTTTTCAGTTTTGGATTCATGTACTCATTAAATGTTGGTTATATTAAATACTAATCACCTTTCTCCCTCTATTGTCTTGATTAGGAAAACAACTACAAGAAGGAGGATCTGTCAAGATTATTCATTGATTGAAAGGATTATTCATTTGATGATCTATCACTAACCTTGTTATGACTAGCTATATTGAAGCTTAGTGATTCTTGTTTGGGTGATTCATCTCTTAATAAATCCACCCACCCAAGTCATATCTGATTTTTTAGAACCCTATAGAGGTTCTAGAAAACCCTAACCAAAGGGTATGCTATTGTGAATGTCTGAAACCTTAAGCTGATTAGGGATATTGTAGATGAAGTTTTATTGATAATGTCATGTTTAGGATTTTGGTATGATCAGGAAAACCTAACTTGTTAGGGATGAATGATAAAGTCCAAAATCCTGAACCTTTGAAGTTTTTGTAATGTTGGGTTTGTTATGTTTCTACATTGGAACCCTAAATCATTAGGGTTTGGTGGAATGTGTGAGCAAGACTCTTTACATTGTATTTAGAAATTGTTTCCTTGGTATGTGTGTCTGTCTGATCAAACCCTAATCAAGATGATGAAATCTAGGCATATATAGATATGCACTTTTGGTTGATATCCTACGTTGGTCTAGATCAAGATGTATTAATGTCATTAAGAAATATGTTATGATTATGTATGGTTATGAATTCTCAGATATGTGCATTGACCTAGTTATTGATGGTCATGAATGTTAGGATTCTATGGAAGTCCTTGTCTAAGATTCTCTGATGTTGATGTTTGTTAATCCAAGGTATTCTAGCTAAACCCTAGTGAAGTTAAAATTGTCTGGCATGTGTGATATAACAATTTGAAATCTATTAAGTGATTGTTTTACAGTAAAATCCTAGTAGTGACATTGTCTAGTATGAAATATAACAATCTGAGATCTATGTATGTTGAGATTGTGTAATTCTAGGGTTTTTGAGTTAAACCTTAGTCAAAGAAAAATCTCAGAAATATGATGATTTGAGATCTGTGTAAGATTGTTGAATTTGTGAAAATGAAACTCTAAAGTCTTGGAGTTGAACCTTAGTTTAAGTAGAAATCTATGATGAATGATGACTATATGATAATTTAATACTTGTAAAAGAGATTGTTGAAATTTGACGTTTTGGTTGAGTATGATGATTAATCAAAAATCTAGAGTTTGCAACCAACCCTAGTGTAGTTGGTCATGTTACTGACTGATTGATGGTTGACTGGAAATCTAGGGGTTGGAACTAACCCTAGTGGAAGTTGGTCATGATAATGACTAAGCTATGATTGATTCTTTTGTATGAAATCTAAGATTTGTATGAATCCCTAGTGAGAAGTCTAACATGTATATTTTTGAAAGAATGTTTGATGCTTTATAATTTAAATTGTTTCTAGGGTTTTGATATGTTGTAGTAAGGTATGTTCTACCTTTGGAAGTAACATTGAAACCTTAGATGGAATGAATGTTGTTATGAAATAATCTAGGGTGTATAACAAAATTCCCTAACAAGATGTTGAAGAGTATATGTCTCTTTTTTAAAAGTCTGGGTATCCGATATGTATAAAGTTGAAATGCTTCCGTGATTCTGATATGGCTAACATCATGCTTCTATAGCTTTGGTTGTACTTGCTATCTAAGTTGTGCAGGTACACAAACCTCGACTTGGTGAAGATGCTCGATGTGACAGACATGATGAGGTTGATGATAACTCCGATGAAATGATTGGAAGCCACAAAAATATTCTCCCATGTCGAAAAGGACGAAGCTAATCTCCCGAAAGAAGCATGAATAGGGGTGATCTCCCTAAGATTAAGAGGGATTCCGGATAAAGAGATGATTCTTGATTGAAAGGGAGTAACATATATGGTTCTCTGCTTCATGTGTCATTCACTAGACTAGGGCTAACAATTGTAGGTCTGAGTGAAGGCCATGAGAAGGAAAAGAAAACTGGAGATGACATTTTGCAGTGCTACTGAAAAAAGGAAAGAAAGATCCGATTGCATAATATGTTGCAACATGTGAAGTTATCACATAAGCAGTTTGGTTAAGGAAACTGCTATCGGAAACTACTATCTGAATTGTTTGAAGGATTGATGAACCCTACAATGATACATTGTGATGAAACCAGTTGTATTCATTTGTTTGAGGACCCAGTGTTTCATGGCAAGACAAAGCATATCAACAATAAGTATCACTATATATGTGAGCATGTAATTGGAGAGACAATGATGATGGTGTCTGTTAGCCCTGCTATATAACGAGGATTTTCAAGGATCAGGGATGAGCTTGATCTGCTTGGTTCTGCTCAAAAGGAAGCTCATAATGGTCATCTTCCCTCTTTTCCTTCTAATCCATTTTCTCTGCCACCCTCATTCCTTTATTTTCCCTTCTAACCCCGAAATAGCCCCTTTGCCTTTAAGCCCCGAGCGCAAAGACTAAACCCTCATAAAACCTTCCCATACGCCATTGCACGTTTGTTAAAGCCCTTCATCGTTTCCCTGCCGTTGATTTCCCCTCCGAATCTAACGACTCTTGTTGCGCCCGATAAAGCAAACCGTGTGCTCATTTCCCAGCCGTCTGATCACCTCCGAAGAGATCTGAAAACCTTTGCACTTATCGCGCCCACGATGTAATCAAATGCTAGCCCTCGATGAGAGTGGTTTTTCTCTCTCATCCGCCGCTACGTGTCGAGCGCTGAGTGGAATCTCTCGGTTTTGTCCTTTTACCACTTTATGCCCAAAGATGGTGCAATTAATACCGTTTACTGCCTAACCTATCCACCCGCCCGTTAAATTCCCGTGCAACTCCACCACCCGATCACCGTCTGATCTATCCACCTAAGATCTAACGGCCCACATTCATTCCGCTCCCACCTCGTCCGACATCCTCTACCAAGCCATTTCTGCCGTCTATTCTCCCGATCTGACGGTCATCCTCCCCTATCATCTCGACCGTCCATTCACCCATGCACTCCACGTCCTTTGACCACTCCATTTGTTCGAAGGAGGAAGGCGACCAACTTGCCAGTACCAGTCATAGTAAATCCTCAACAACCATGTTTAAACAGACAGTATGGCTAAGGGAGAAAAGGACACATCATGACCTTGTCACTACATTTATCAGTTATGGAACTCCACTGGTACGAGCACTCCAACTTCCTTAGAGGACAGCACAACACCTAGGCAAATCAGATCATCCATTGCAGCAAGAAAACAAATTCAGAGACTCCATCAGGAAGTTAAATGCAGTTGGTGGTAAATTATGACCCCTCCATACCTAGAACGACCAAGTGCCTTTGTAATGAAACCTATAAATACCCAGAAACAAGATGTAATCAGGGTTGATGGTTGGCATTTTGATGTAAGGTTTAGCTTCTAGAGACTGTAGATATTTTGTCACTTGCAGCGTCTCATCTTCATTTTCAGCTAATACAAGCTTATTTTGTTATTAACTGCTCACTGCTCACTTCCCATTTTCCTTTGTTCTAAGTTGTGCTTGATATGCTATGTTCTTGAGGTCTTGATGTTTAGCATTAGATAGCTGTCATCCTATCTTTATGTTAAAATATTGTATGTATCATTGAATAGGTGGTCCAGGTTCCTTTCTCTCTAATGTAGGATATCTGTCATCCTGTCTTGGCATTAGTAGGTTAGATTTGTAGACTTCTTTATTGGTTGCAGCCGGCCATCACATGGTCTTGTGCATTTGCTGGTGTGGTTAGTATTCTCCATATTCACCCAATCTCTAAATTGTGAGTAGTTGGTGGTCTAAAGCCTTGTAGTCTGGGGGTGATCACACATGTCTGGAGTGAAACAAAGTAGAAGTGGTTATCTGGCTTGGACAAGCATCATCCCTTCCATTCATCCATTGCAACAATAGTTGAATTTATATGTTACCAGGCATCTCCGAGCTACAACCTGGGAGAGTTTCTTGGAATCCTAACATAATTAGCGCCGTTGCCGGGGACAGGAGATCGAAGCTCAGCTTCCCTAGGAGAATGACACAGATCCAGCTTTGATGATAGACAAAGTCTGGACACATTTTTGGTTGTAATCATATATTTGGCGACTCTACTGGAGGACCAGCCTTTTGGCGACTCCACATCACAGTTCTGGCTCAGTTTGTGAGGCATACTCGGAGAAATCCTCAGAAATCACCAGCTGACCCGGTGCTTGACCCTGAGAAGATTGTCAGGCAAAGAAAAACAACACAAAGAGGAGCATCAGGATCAGGTAAGCCTAAACAATCTTATGTATCTCTGCAAGAGAGGCTTGTAACTGAGCATGTACATGTTGAAAATATAGAGCCCAACTTTACCAGTGAAGAAATAATCCCAGAGATTCATAAAGCTCCTTGTTCAATAAGTTCCCCTTTGGATCTCAATCCAAAGAAAGCCTCCCCTATAGTCCATCATATTCCTTTATCCTTGTCAGTCATTTTGCAGCTCCCTACCTTTCAAACTGCTAATACCTTTCCATCTACCCCAGTCATGGCAGGTCAACAAGCACCTACCAAAATGGAAAGAATCATAGCTGCTAGGTATGGACCCCTGGTTCTACTTATCCCTTTGAATGCCATGTCTATAGGAGAATACCAAAAATATATGCCTAAGTTCATTGGTACAGAGGGAGTAACAGTTGAAGAGCACCTTGATTTTTTCTATAGCTATGCTGATAACCTAGATATCAGTGAAAATGATGTGTGGATGAGAGTGTTTGTCCAAAGCCTTAATGGAGAGGCTAGAAAGTGGTTCAGAGAGCTGACCCCTAGGTCTATAGCAGATATTGAAGCATTATATGATGTGTTTTTAAAGCATTGGGGAGATAAGAAAGACCTGCTATACTACCATACTGAGTTTGGCAACCTCAAAAGGGAAAATGGGGAGTCATTGTCTGATTTTAATAAGAGATTCAATCAGATGTATAGAAAAATACCAGCTGAAGTGAAGCCTACCCCCACCTCTGTAAAACTCACCTATGCTAATTCCTTTGATTCTGATTTCTGCCTACTGTTGAGAGAAAGAAGATGTGCTACTCTAGCCGAAATGCAAGATGCAACATTGGAGGTAGAATCCAATATCATGGCTGCAGAGAAACTCAAAGGCCATGCTGATAGAAGGAGGCAGAGAGGTGAGGCTTCTTCCTCTTCTTCATTTTTGGAGCCTAAATTAGATAAAATGACCAAAATGATAGAGTCATTAGCTACTGAAATATCCAAATTGAAGGTTGAGTAGAGTTCTGGGAAGGCAAGGTTGCCTAGCACATTTGCTCCTAGAAATCCAAATCCATTCCGAAGAGCAAATGAACAATTGCAGATCATCCAGAGGGGCAAAGAGTCCAGGGAAGAGCAAAGGGTTAAGGCTTCTTTCGAAAACATAGTCATGGAGGAGGAGCAGTTCAATGAAGAGGATGAGATTCATTGTATGGAAGACAAGGGCAGTGCTGCCTTCTTGACATTGGCTGCCTATGAAGAGTCATTACTCAAGGAATAGACCAGTCAAGAGTGGGACAGAAAATCTGTTCTACAGACTGAAGATCAATAGAGATATAACTTGAGGTCAAGAACGATTAATATCAAAGAGAATTCTACCCAAAGAACTGTTGTCCCCACAGAGCAGTAGACCAGCAATAAAAAAAGACCAAAAGCTGATCCTATCATCCTGAAAGCACCAGCTGAAGAGGTAAGAGGCCCTGACAAGCTCCCTTCCCCTTTCAGTTTTGAATCAGAAGTCCAGAAGTTAAAAATATATGTACCTCTGATAGAACTCGCAAAGAGTGAGGTCTTTAGAAAGCCTATCCTTGATGCCCTTGAGCTAAAAGCCTCACAAGCCTCCAATGACTATGTGAATTTACAAGATGATAAACCTGCAGTCGTGCTTAGCCCAATGACTGAACCATCTGATAATAGCTCCCCATCATTTTATGTCTCTTTGACCATTCATGACAAAACCCTCCACAACTGTTTGCTTGACACAGGTGCCAGCCATAATCTGATGCCCAAAGCTGTCATGGAAGAGTTAGGCCTCGACATTACCAGACCTTATCATGATTTATTCTCCTTTGATTCAAGGAAGGTGAAATGTCTTGGATTAATCAAAGACTTGGCTATCACCCTAACTCAACTACCCATGAAGAGCATGATGATGGATATTGTGGTAGCAGATGTCCCCCCTAAGTTTGGTATGCTACTTTCTAGAGGGTGGATTAAGAGGCTGGGTGGGACATTGCAGAATGATTTATCTTATGCCACTGTCCTAGTTTTTGGAGGAGAAAGCAGAAGACTATATAGGGAAGCCCAACTGGCCTATATCATCAGTGATGAGAAGAACCCCACTAATCATCCCATTTACACTGTGGACACTGATTTTGGGGCATGTATTCTCCAGATAGAAGAATCCCATAAGGCCCAAGTGCAACTCACGAAACCAGTAGGCCAGGCCATGGAAGAAGAAGGAAATCATGTTTGGGATATGTTCTTTGATGGAGCATGTTCAAGGGAAACTGTAGGAGCAGGAGTGGTGCTGGTGTTTCCAATACAAGAAAGAACCCATCTATCTTTTAAACTAACCTTTCAAGTCACCAACAATATAACAGAGTGTGAGGCTCTGATATTGGGCTTAAACGCTGCCAAACATAGAGGAATCAGAAACATAAAGGTGTATGGAGATGTTGATCTTATCATTCAGCAAGTGAACAAAACATTCCAAGAAAAGCACCCAAGGCTGAAAGCATACAGAGATAAGGTATGGAGACTCAAAGATTCCTTTGATAGTTTTTTTATCTCGTACATTCCTAGAGTCAAAAATTAGCTTGTTGATTCCCTTACTGTGTCTGCTAGCATGTTCATCCCTCCCATGCCCCCTAGGTTGGTTTACGAGGTCCAGATAAAATATAGACCATCCTTGCCTGATAATGTCCAGCACTGGAAATATTTTGAAGATGATGATGATGTGAATAGGTTTCTACAAGTCATTAATGAATTCTTTGAAATGAAAATTGATCAAGAGAATGAAACCTTGGAGGAAAGTCCTAAGCCCCAACTAAAGAACAGAATTGGCCATGATAACATTGTTCAGCTACCTAGCAATCATATCCCTAAAGGGTTAGTGCCTCTAGAGAAGCTATTTGACCAAAATGATGTGCCTCATAAGGTTGCCCAAAAAGAGGACCAATCTGCAGTCCATAGGCATAACATAGGGAGTCCAGATCATCCAAAGTATATAAATCTATGCACCCATTTGTCTACTGCCCAGAGTTCTGAGTATTGCACCTTAATGAAGCAATTTGCTGATGTCTTTGCCTGGGAATACAGTGACCTCAAAACTTATGACAAAAAGATCATCCAGCATAAGATCCCATTGGAAAAAGACACCATCCCTTTCAAGCAGAAACTAAGACCCATAAATCCTTTGCTCCTTCCATTGATTGAAAAGGAAATCAAGAAGTTGTTGGCTGCCAAAATCATAGTTCCTCTTAGATATTCAAAATGGGTGGCTGTTATGAAACCAGCTCAAGAAAAGATAGAAAAGATAGATCAACGCCTTAGAATTCAGCCTCTTCGAGGGGGCAACCTCCTTTACATTACATAAATGAACAATTCTTGGATGATACAAATGACAAAACCTCCTTTCTATATGTAGGAGTCTAAGGAGTCACAATATAATCCAGCCGACCTAACAATAATAATATAAAGCCACAAAAATAACAATAGAGGGATTCTAAGGGGCACAGTAATAACAATATGGGGGCAATAGGGGCATAACAATATTAATAAGGGGTATAACTACAATAGTAATGGGGTAATCACTAGTATTATAGGGACCCAACATGCCCCTCTCCTTCAAAAAAGTGTTGTCCTCAACGCTTGAGTAGTTCTGGATACTTCTGCATAAAATTCTCATCCTCCCATGTGGAATCTTCAGCGGATAAGTTCTTCCACTTGATAAGATACTCTGAAATTGATCGATTTCGTAGCTGTCGAGTTCTTGTTTCTGTGAGTGCTTCCGGTTCCAATATAATTTTTCCTTCCTCGTCCAGTTCTGGCAATATTGTTTGAACTGAGAGCTTGTCGCATATAACCTTCTTTAAACATGAAACATGCAAAACTGGGTGCAATCAAGAAGCTGCAAGAAGCTCCAATTTGTATGCCATAGTACCAATCTTTTGCAACACCTTGTACGGACCATAATACTTTGGTGATAATTTATTATCCTTCTTAGCTTGCTTGAGGGACATTTTCTTATATGGTTGTAGCCGTAGGAATACCCAATCACCTACATCAAAACTTCTTTCACTGTGATGTTGATCTGCCTGTTGTTTCATTCTATTCTGTGCCAACACGAGGTTATCCTTTAAGAGTTGGAGGACTTGTTGTTGATGTTTGATGTGATGTTCCACTGCCTGAACCTTAGAATTTTCTCTTAAATATGATGTGATGGATGGTGGTTGATACCCATAAAGTGCCATAAATGGGGTCATTTTTGTTGCTGTATGGAAGGAAGTGTTATACCACCATTCAGCCAAAGGCAACCATTTGACCCATTGTGTTTGTTTATCAGATACAAAGCAACGAAGATATCCTTCCAAACATTTGTTTACTATCTCAGTTTTCCCATCAGATTGAGGATGATAAGATGAGCTATGAGCTAACTGAGTACCAAGACAAGAAAATAATTCTGTCCAAAAATTTCCAGTGAAAATGGGATCTCTGTCACTTACAATAATCTTTGGGTTTCCATGTAGCTTTTGAATTGTTTCCATAAATGCAGTAGAAACTGTACTGGCTTTAAATGGATGTGATAATGCACAAAAGTGCATACTTGGTAAGTCTGTCAACTACCACCATGATGACACTCTTTCCCTCAGACTTTGGTAAACCTGTGATAAAATCCATTGAAACCTCCTCCCAACGTTGGCTTGGAATGGATAAAGGTTGTAATAGACCTGGTGTCTTAATTGTTTCAAATTTATTTTGTTGGCAAACCAAACATTCCGCCACAAACTTTTGAATATCTGATTTAAGGCCATCCCAAAAAAATTCCTTCTTAACCCTGTGGTAAGTTTTTAAAAATCCTGAGTGCCCTCCTAAGGGAGAAGTGTGCAATTCCATAAGAATCTTTTGTTTTAGCTGGGAATTCTTACAGAGGTATAAGCGATCTTTGTACCATAACGAATCATTTTGCTAGCTAAATGTATCAGACATACTGGAATCTTGTTGTAACTTTCGAATAAGTGCCCACACTTCTTCGTCATTCTTCCATTCCTCCCTTGCTTCGTTTATCCAATCTGGTTGGATAATAGAAATGGCGCACAACAATGCTTCCACATCCTCATCCTTTCTTGAGAGTGCATCTGCCACCACATTTTGCTTCCCTTTTTTGTAGATGATTTCAAAGTCATAACCCAACATCTTTGTGACCCACTTTTGTTGCTCTTCAGAGGATAATCTTTGTTCTAAAAAGTATTTAAGGCTATCATGATCCGTTTTTACCTTGAAGTGTTTTCCCATTAGGTAGGGTCGCCATTTCTTAAGTGCATGGAGTATTGCCAACATTTCCTTCTCATAAATAGCTTTGTATAAAAACTTTCCCTTGATTGGACGACTTTCAAAAGCAATGGGTCTTTCATCTTGCATTAAAACAACACCAATTCCATTTCTTGAAGCATCACATTCCACAATAAAGGTTTTTGTGAAGTCCGGTGTAGCTAAGACCGGTGCTTGGCACATTGCCTCTTTAAGATGTTCGAAGGCCTTTGTTGCTTCTGGGGTCCATGAAAATGCATCTTTCTTCAATAATGTTGTTAGAGGTGCTGCTATTCTCCCATAATTCTTAACAAACTTGCGATAATACCCTGTCAACCCGAGAAATCCTCGCAGATGCTTTATGGATGTGGGAATTTTCCATTCCTTAATGGCTTTAATTTTGCTAGGGTCTACCTTAACTCCTTCATGAGATACAATATGACCCAGATATTCCACCTCTTGTACTCCAAAGAAACATTTGGATCTTTTTGCATATAATTGTTTCTCCTCCAATAGTTGTAACACCCTGTCAACATGTTCAACATGATCCTTCCAAGACTTGCTGTAGATTAGTATATCATCAAAAAATACTAACACAAATTTTCTAAGGAATGGTTTGAAAATTGAATTCATCAAACCTTGAAATGTTGAAGGTGCATTGGTAAGGCCAAAAGGCATGACCAAAAATTCATAATGACCCTCATGAGTTCTAAATGTTGTTTTCGGAATGTCTTCAATCTTCATTCTGATTTGATGATATCCCGAACGAAGATCCAACTTGGTGAAGTAAATTGATCCATGCAATTCATCCAGTAATTCATCAATGACAGGAATGGGAAACTTATCTTTAATAGTGAGCTTGTTGAGCTCCCTATAATCCGGACACATGCGCCATGATCCATCCTTCTTGTGCACCAATACTACTGGAGCAGAAAAAGAACTTTGACTTGGTTGAATTATACCAGCCTCTAGCATTTCTGCAACCATACGTTCAATTTCACTCTTTTGGGCATAGGGATATCTGTACGGCCTGATGTTTGGAGGAACACTTCCTGGAATCAGATGAATAGCATGATCATGATCACGAATAGGTGGGAGACATTTGGGAGTCTCAAATACCTTGGAATGATTGTCCAAGACTTTTTGGAGATCTGGAGAAATAGATGATTCCAATGTGGAAACATCTAGCGAACATAATTGTGCAATTACACCTCTTTGTTCCTTTTTTAGAAGCTTTGTCATACCGTTAGAGCTGATTATCTTTCCCGGTTTCCTTGCAATACCCCTTAATTCAACTTCCTTTCCTTCCATAAAAAATTTCATGAAAAGTTCTTGAAAATTAAAAGCTATTGTACCCAAGGATTGTAGCCATTGGACTCCTAGTACAACATCAACACCTCCCATTGGAATGGAAAGCATTGGGCTAGTCAATACATATTCTCCCATGGATAGCTTGATATTATGGCACTTTCCTGAGCAATTTATTGTTCCTCCATTTGCAACCATCACTTGACACTCTGGTGCTGGATATAAGAAGCAATTCAATTCTTTTGCTACCTTACAATGAATAAAATTGTGGGTACTTCCTGAATCAATCAACACTATTACCTTTTTCTTCTTGATTTGTCCTTCTATCTTGATGGTTTGAGGAGTGGTAATTCCCGCCAATGCATTACAAGATATGGTCGGATTCATTTCTTCTTTATCTAGGCTTTGTTCCTGGAGTATATCCTCTTCTTTTGACCTTTCTTGCTCCTTTTCTTCTTCCTCTTCACAATCTATGTAGAATAATTTCTTCTCAGCACACTTTGACCTTTAGTGTATTTGCTATCACAACTGTAACAAAGCCCTTTTGCTCTTTTTTCTTCCAATTGTTGTGGTGTCAACCTTATAGGTTGTGGAAGACTAGCGGCAACAACACTTCCGTCTTTATAGTTGTGAGTGGTATGCTTCCTGGTTGCCATAATTTTGCTTTCCATTTTTCTTGCTAACCTGAATGCCTTCTCTAATGAATCAGGTTCCCAAAGGCGAACATCATGTTGGATATTATCCTTTAAAGACCCTATGAACACATCAATCCTATGCTCCTTTGGAATATCTTTTACCCTTATGTTCAATTTTTGGAACTCCTCAATGTGCTCCATTATTGAACCCTTTTGTTTGAGACTTATCAATTGGCTAAAAAAAGTGTTGCTTTTTGTATCCTCATAATGTGCTATCAATTCTTCCGTAAAAATTGCCCAAGTGATAAATTGTTTACGAGAGCAAAGCCATTGATACCATACAAACTGATTTGGTTCCAAATATAAAGTTTCCATACGTACCTTTTGTGTGTTTTGCACATTATTGAGATCGAAGAATTGCTCCATCTGTAATATCCATGTGGCGGGATCCCTGCCATCAAACTTCCTCATATCGATTTTTTGAATATGGTGAGTCTTCGATCCAAAATTAGAGTCTATGGAATCATGATTAACATTTCTTTTGTTCTCATCATGAGTTTCCTTTAGTACCCTTTCACCCTTAGTGACCATTTCTTGTAGCAACTTATTCATATTTATCTTCAATTCTTCCATCTTATCATCCATGCCATCAATTTTAGCGTCCATGCCATTCACCTTAGCTTCCATGCCATCCATCTTAGCTTCTACGCCTTTCTTTAAACAATCCATCTTAGCTTCTACACCCTTCTTTAAACCATCCATCTTAGCTTCTACATCTTTCCTTAAACCATCCATCTTAGATTTTGTTGCTTTTTGTGCAAGTGACACTTGTTCTTGTAATTTTGATATATCATATAACATTTCTTCTTCTTCTTCATGAGTCATGCTAGAGATTTCAGGTTCCTTACTAGGTGTTTGCATTTTCTTTCCTCGGGGCATCAGTTACCGATAATAATTCTCTAATATGCCCTTTGAATTCCTTCAAAATAAATTTTCAAACCAAGCTTAAGCAAAAATTAAAGAAAATCTACACACCTTTTTTCACTTTGTAGGAGCTCGATATTGCCTCTGATGTATCTCTGTACTTTCTAATTATCTAGTTCTGAATTTGTGACCTGTAGTAGCCCTCTGTGTCCTCTTTCCAATGCCACAAGTCTGACCCAAATTGGATTCTCCAAGGAAGAGTTATGAGAAATCTCCCATAGTGACTTGATTATAGACTAGTTCAGTAGAGCGAACTTGTACGACGTGCCACGAGTCACTGTTTCGACCTTTGGATCTGAAAAACACCCACAAGAAACTACAGTCCGTCCTATTTCTATACCTTCTTACGAAACTTCAATCCGATCCCCAGAGAGAAAGTTATGATGATTTTCCCCAGGTCACCTGTTTTGAATGTAATTCAGGAGTCTGCAAAAATACCAACTTCCTCAGATCATATCTCCGCAAATATTGTGCACAAAGCTCTGAAATTTAGAACCAAGGTTCAGCGTGATTTCTTCTCAAATGGGTTTTTTTTGCTACTTCTGAAACGTCACAGAAAAAAAGTTATAGCGAAAATTCCACGATAACCTGTTTGGAGCAGCGAAACCCTAGAATCCAAAGCTCTGATACCAAATGTTATGAAACCAGCTCAAGAAAAGATAGAAAAGATAGATCAACTCCTTAGAATTCAGCCTCTTCGAGGGGGCAACCTCCTTTACATTACATAAATGAACAATTCTTGGATGATACAAATGACAAAACCTCCTTTCTATATATAGGAGTCTAAGGAGTCACAATATAATCCAGCCGACCTAACAATAATAATATAAAACCACACAAATAACAATAGAGGGATTCTATGGGGCACAGTAATAAAAATATGGGGGCAATAGGGGCACAACAATATTAATAAGTGGTATAACTACAATAGTAATGGGGTAATCACTAGTATTATAGGGACCCAACAGTGGCCAACTTGGTAGTGGTGAGGAAGAAAAGTGGATAAATCAGGTTGTGCATTGATTTCAAAAACTTAAACAAATGCTCTAAGAAAGACAACTATCCTCTGCCCAAGATGGAGCATTTGCTGCAGAAAGTCTCAGGAGCCAAAGTCATGTCTTTCCTGGATGGATTTTTAGGGTATAACCAAGTTGCTGTGCATCTAGATGACCAAGAAAAGACTACTTTCACCACTCTGTGGGGCACTTTCACGTACTCTAAGATGCCTTTTGGGCTGATGAATGCTAGAGCCACCTTTCAAAGAGCTATGGATATAGCATTTGTGGGAGAGAAGGATAAATTTGTCCTTGTCTACCTGGATGATATAATAGTATACTCTAGTAGCCATCAAGATCATTTGCAGCATTTGAGGAAGGTCTTTCTGAAGTGCAGAAGGTTTGGAATATTAGTGAATCCCAAGAAGTCACAGTTTTCTTTAGAAGAGGGCAAGTTATTAGGACACGTTGTTTCTGCTGCAGGTGTCAAGATTGACCTAGAAAAAGTGAAGCAATACAGACCTTGTCTATCCTAAGATCAAAAAGGGACATCTAATCCTTTCTGGGCAAAATAAATTTTGTAAGGAGGTTTATTCCTAATTTTGTAGAATTGGTAAAACATATCACCTCCATGCTAAAAAAGGGGTCAGAGATCAAAAGGACTGATCCAACAAGAAGATCTTTTGAAGCCATCAGAAGAGCTATTATGGAAGTTCCCACTCTGATCAGCCCAGACTATAGCAAGGAGTTTCATATTTTCTCCTTTGCTTCCAGTGACACCCTTGCATCAGTCCTATTGCAGAAAGATGAAGAGGGCTCAGAGCATCCAATGGCATTCTTCAAAAAAACATTAAGGGATATTGAACTGAAGTATGATATTATAGAAAAACAGGCTTATGCTCTTATCAAATCTTTGAAGGCTTTCAGAATCTACATCCTACACTCCAAGGTAATTGCATACGTGCCCTCTGCTTCAGTAAATGATGTCCTAACGCAGCCAGATGTTGATGGAAGAAGGGCAAAATGGATTGCAAAGCTCATCGAATTCAATATAGACTTAAAGCCCACCAAGCTGGTCAGAGATCAAGGCCTTGCCATGCTAATGGCTGAAGAAAATTGCAGACTGCTAGACGTAAAATGGATAGACACAAGCTTAGATGAAAAACAGACAGGGGAAGAAACAGTTGAACCAGGGCAGAACCAGTCATTGGTAGAAAATCTAGCTTCTTGTAAATGGTATTTTACAATAGTTCAATTTTTGCTGAAGCTAGAAGTCTCTCCAGGCCTAAGTTTGAGCCAAGCCAGAACTATTAAGCTTAGAGCAGCCAAATATTACATTCATGAAAACTTGCTCTACTGGAGGGATCCATATAGGATCTTTTTAAGATGTTTGGACAAAGCACAATCTATGGAGGTCATGCATCAATTCCATTCTAGCATCTGTGGAGGACATCACTATTGGAAGACCACAACCCATAAGATCCTCAGAGCTAGGTATTATTGGCCCACTTTGTTTTCTGATGTCTTTTCATTTGTTAAATCTTGTGACAGGTGCCAAAGGTTTGAAGGAAAACAACAGTTGAAGTCTCTGCCCTTGAAGCCCATTCATTCAAGTGGTCCTTTTCAACAATGGGGTTTGGATTTCATAGGTGAAATCAATCCATATTCTAGTGGCTAGCACAGATGGATCTTAGTAGCCACTGATTACTTCACTAAATGGATTGAGGCCATTCCTACTAGGAAAGCTGACCACCATGTGGTCATGAAGTTCTTAACAGAAAAAAATTTCACCAGGTTTGGCTGTCCACATAAACTGATTACAGAAAATGCAGCAGCGTTTAGGGCAAAAGAGTTGGTGGATATGTGTAACTCAATGTGCATCAAACTAGTTCATTCCACCTCTTATTACCCTCAAGGTAATGGTCTAGCAGAATCATCCAATAAGAGCCTGGTTAGAATAATCAAAAAGCTGCTAGAGGACAACAAGAGGAACTAGGATTCCAAACTGAAATATGCATTGTGGGCTGACAGGGTGACCATCAAGAAATCCACAGGGAACTCTCCCTTCAAGCTGGTATATGGCACTGAGGCTATATTCCCAATTCAGTTGACCCTCCCTGTGGTAAAGTTCTTGCAGGAAGAGCTAAATGAGGAATATGACATGGTAAAAAGGATCACTGACATGGCAGAAGTACATCAGATCAGAGATCAGCTGATTGAAAGGTCTGCAGCACACCAAAAGAGAATCAAGGAAGCCTTTGATAGAAAGGCAAAGATGGACATTTTTCAGATTGGAGACTTGGTGCTCAAGTGGGATGTACTGAAGGAGAAGAAAGGCAAACATGGGAAGTTTGATGCTTTGTGGACTGGACCCTTTGTCATCACTCAAATCCAGGGGAACAATACTTTCATGCTACAAAGTATGGAAGGAGAGACAGTTTTTGATGGCCTAGTTAATGGGCGATTTTTGAAAATTTATGTTGTTTAAGGTCTTCAGGCCTTAATGTTGTAAATATGTTGTTTTATCAAATTTTAGTGTAGACTTAATTAGACTCCATGCCCAATGGAACACTAAGAAATTTTGTTGATCTGGTTTCTATGGGAAAGGCAATGGTCTACAGTTTTTGAGACCTCACAAGGAGGATCCCATCCCCAGAAGGAGCCAGTGTTAGCCCTGCTATATAACGAGGATTTTCAAGGATCAGGGATGAGCTTGATCTGCTTGGTTCTGCTCAAAAGGAAGCTCATAATGGTCATCTTCCCTTTTTTCCTTCTACTCCGTTTTATTCGCCACCCTCATTCCTTTATTTTCCCTTATAAACCCGAAATAGCCCCTTTGCCTTTAAGCCCCAAGCGCAAAGACTAAACCCTCATAAAACCTTCCATACGCCCTCGCGCGCTTGCTAAAGCCCTTCATCGTTTCTCCGCCAAATTTAACGGCTCTCGTCGTGCCCGATAAAGCAACCTGCACTCATTTCCCAACCATCCGATCACCTCTGAAGAGATTTGATAGCCTTCGCACTTATCGCGCCCACGATGTAATCAAACGTTAGCGCATGATGAGAGTGGTTTTTCTCTCTCATTCACCACTATGTGTCGAGCACTGAGTGGAATCACTCGGTTTTGTCCTTTTACCGCTTTATGCCTGAAGGCGGTGCGATCGATACCGTTTACCGCCTAACCTATCTGCCCGCCCGTTAAACTCTCGTGCAACTCCACCACCCGATCACCGTCTGATCTATCCACTTAAGATTTAATGGCCCACATTCGTTTCGCTCCCACCTCGTCCGAAATCCTCCGCCGAGCCATCTTTGTCGTCTATTCTCTTGATCTGACGGTCATCCTCCCCTATCATCTCAACCATCCATTCACCCATGCACTCCACATCCTTTGACCACTTCGTTTGTCCGAAGGAGGAAGGCGACCAGCTTGCCAGTACTAGTCATAGTAAATCCTCAACAATCATGTTTAAACAGACAATATGGCTAAGGGAGAAAAGGACACAGCACGACCTTGTCACTACATTTATCAGTTATGGAACTCCACTAGTACAAGCGCTCCAACTGCCTTAGAGGACAGCACAACACCTAGGCAAATCAGCTTCATCCACCGCAGCAAGCAAACACAGCCAGATACTACATCAGGCAGTTAAATGCAGTTGGTGGTAAATTATGACCCCTCCATACCTAGAATGGCCAAGTGCCTTTGTAATGAAACCTATAAATACCCAGAAACAAGATGTAATCAAGGTTGATGGTTGGCATTTTGATGTAAGGTTCAACTTCTGGAGACTGTAGATATTTTGTCACTTGCAGCGTCTTGTCTTCATTTTCAGCTAATACAAGCTTCTTTTGTTGTTAACTGCTCACTTTCCATTTTCCTTTGTTCTAAGCTATGCCTGATATCCTATGTTCTTGAGCTCTTGATGTTTAGCATTAGATAGCTATCATCCTATCTCTGTGTTAAAATCTCGTATGCATCATTGACTAGGTGGTCCAAGTTCCTTTCTCTCTAATACAGGAGAGCTGTCATCCTGTCTTGGCATTAGTAGGTTAGATTTGCAGACTTCTTTACTGGTTGCAGCCGGCCATCACATGGTCTTGTGCATCTGCTGGTGTGGTCAGTATTCTCCATATTCACCCAATCTCTAAACTGTGAATAGTTGGTAGTCTAAAGCCTTGTAGTCTGGGGGTGTTCACACATGTCTGGAGTGAAACAAAGTAGAAGTGGTTATCTGGTTTGGACAAGCACCATCCCTTCCATTCATCCATTGAAACAATAGTTGAATTTATATGTTACCAGGCATCTCCGAGCTACAACCTAGGAGAGTTTCTTGGAATCCTAACAGTGTCTATATATCATTGGTCTTGCCAACATTGTTCTCTAATCTTGTGGAGAGATAGAGCTATCAGTCAAGGCCTTATTATGTGACAATGACGGTTATTATGATGCTAGACATATGGGTTACCAATCTGACTCTTCTTATGAGATCTCTTCATATTGAGAATAGCCATGTACCTCTTATGAATACCTCCCTAGTTAAGAGGGAGTGTTGAAGAATGTGTAACTAGGATCAATCTTCATTATTATGAAATGTGCTCTTGTATATAAAATGAGTAAATTTTATAGTATTATTATTAATCAGCTTGGGTTTCTTGTCCAAGGAATTTATTTTATAGGTCAAGCACCATTGAGTGCTTCTAGGGTTTGTCCTAGGTATAGGAGTCATTGTCATATATGAAAGACCCTATGGGCACATTGTAAATTATAAAAGAAAATTTATTTTATCTTGAAAATGTCAAAAATACCTCCAAGAACAAGTCGGCCTAATGAGTTGTCAAGTTGGCCTACATGAAGGGCCATTTCCACCCTAGAATGATCCTATATATAAGGGGAACTCATCCTCCATTTGGATCATTCATTCACTCATCTCTCATATGAAATTTGGGCATCAGAATCTTCTGGGGCAGTACGAAATCTAGGCAACATAATCTTCTGGGGTAGTACGAAATATGGGTAATAGAATCTTCTGGGGCAGTGCAAAATCTAGGAAACAAAATATTCTGGGGCAGTATGAAATCTGGGTAGTAGGATATTCTGGGGCAATGTAAATTCTGAGCAACATAATCTTCTGGGGCTGCGAAGTTAGGGTTTCTGCACTAGGAAAGGCTAAAGTTTGATTTTGAAAGAAAGAAGAGAAAGAAGGTAAGCAAAGGTCTCTTAGGGTTTTCTAATATCCCTAGGACCCAAAAGAAGGCAAGTGAAGTCAAGGGAAAGCAGTTAGAGGAAGATCGAAGTCTCCTTCAGAAGTAGCAATAGTTAAAGCAGTTGTTGGGGAGCAAAATTTCATATCTCCTAGGAGGTCAAAGATATTGCAGCTGGAGGCCAAGGAAGGCTTGGTCTTGGAGGGTGTTTGTCTGAGTCTGGGTCATGGTATTCGTCAATTCAAAGATATGAAAGATAAGAAGATATTTTCAAGTTTTTCCCTCAAGAGGAGGGGTTTTGGCCGTGGATCGCAGCCTATATAATGTGTCACTATTCTTATTATTTTTGGTAGATGTTTTATGTATTGAACATTGGAATAATAAAGATCAAAGCTAATAAGTAAGAAGGTAACAAAAATAGTTATCAAGTTAAGAGAATAACATATACATTTCCCTATGAATTCTCAACAAGAAGAGCTAGAAGTTGACACTATTGTGGGCACTATATCTGGATCTCTTACTCCGGGTAACTCTACATCTAGAGACCTCTTGCCCCTTTTCTCATGTGTTTTCAAATTTTATGCCAGTCTCGGGGCCTAGTCCTTCTAGGCCTCTCCCTTTTGGAATCAAACTTATTAATATGGTGGATGGCTCTATTTTTCCCTCTTTCCCATCATGTCACCTAATCTTTCAACCTCCTTACTCCCTTCTCAAAAAAGTAATGGATACTCTTTGGACAACATTATAACCAAAACCATCCCTTCTAGTCTCCCATCAGGCTCCTTGTCTGCCTTGACCTCAACCAAGTCGATAGCTAACTTTTATAATCTGAGACCTCATTCACATAAATAATCCTTAGTTGTTCATTTTGGGGATTTAGGGGATCTGTAAAAACACACTAGTTATGTTAAGGGAAGGGGTAGGAAGTCCAATATCTCCAAAGATCAACTTAAGGCTCGAATAGACATAGTAGATGGTAAACAAAAATGACTGGATGGGGCACTTAGAGAAGTGCAGGTCCTAGAGTGGGCTCCCAAATGATATCCCTCTCCCTTAACTGCAGGGGTCTTTCTAGTACCCAAGAAAAACTAGCTCTGAAGATACTTGTCTCATCTTCTCATATGTACATTATTATGCTTCAAGAGACTCTAAGCCCTGGAGATCTGGTTAGAGAGGTTCTTTCTAAGATGTTCGCAAGTTGGATATTCATTAGACTGGATGCAAGACGGTGATCAAAAGGCATTGTTACGGGGTTCAATATCATCAAATTTAGGATAAATAACTACTGGAGTTTGGAAATAGTCCTGGGAGAAAAGGTCTACTCGATTGAGCTGGGACTGGATCTCATGATACTCAATATATATGGGCCATGTTTAGACATGGAAGTATACTATACATATTTGTTTTTGAAAATTTTTATGAAAGTTAATAACTTGGCGAAAAGGGAGATGTGAACTTCTCCTCGGGGGCTTCAAAGGTTTTGGGCACTCATGCGCATGAAGACCCCTTGGCATATTTCTTCTCCAGGAATCTGATAGAAGGAAGGATTATCAACATAAACCTAGTCAAATATAAGCTCACTTGGAGAAACAGGTGAACAGGAATGCCATGGTGGTAAAAATACTGGACAACTTTTTTGATAGCGAAAGAACTGGTGGAAAATATCCTAATGGTTCGACAATAGATTGGATCAGGAGGTGATTCAGACCATCATCCAAAATAAAGGGGGAAGCAGAAAACCAGGGATCCCCTACAAGTTCAACCCTTCCTGGTTGAATGAGGAAAACTATATAAAACTCTTAAAAGAGACATGGATACCTTACAACCATCTCAACCAATTTTCGGTGGCTCGACATTTTATGGAAAATTTCAAGATGGAAAAACAAGCTACAATATAGTGGGCCAAGCAAAAGAAAATGAGAGATGAATAAGATATAAAAGTGATAGAGGAAGAGCTAGATAAAATGGAGGAGCTAGAAATTAGGTGTTATGAGACAAAGAAGACAAAGGAAAAAATTAGATCCTTGGAGGCTAAGAAGATGAAAATATTGTTAGATCAAGAGGAACAACGGAGGCTGAAGAGCATGACAATGTGACTAGAAAATGGATATGAGAATTCTAAATTCTTCCATAAATATGCTAGAGGTCGGAGGAACATAAAAACCACATGGAAATGAAAAAGGCAGATGGTTCAAAGGGAAAATATTTTGAAGAGATAATAGGCTTAGGGAAGGAATACTTCAAGAACCTGTACAAGGCTCCCCATGAGGCATCAATTGCAAAATTGATAATAATTTCCCAATTTTTCCATAAATTCATGGAGGAGGAAGACAACCAACATTTTATGTCCCTTATAACCAAGAAGGAAGTTGAAGTGTTCCTCTAGTCAATGCAAATATATAAAATCCCTGGACTGAACTGGGAGACAGTGGAATTCTTTTAGGGTTTCTTTGATCTGATTGGGGAGGATCTCCTCAGGGTAGTTGACGATTCTTGACAAGGAGGCCATGTACATTAGCCTTTTAACACAAATTTTATGGCTATAATTCCCAAAATAGAACCCACTCTGTTATTTGAAGAATATAGGTCGATTGCATTATGCAACTGTATTTATAAGATTATTGCAAAAATCATTGATGTTCGTCTTTGGCCTGTACTTTCTTGGAATATATCCAATGAGAAGTTTGGGTTTCTTGATGGTCTTCAAATTCATGAAGCCATCGAGATTGCACAAGAAGGTATGTACAATATAAAAACTAGAAGTATAAAAGGCTTGATTGGAAAAATCGACCTCTAAGGATAAATCCTTAGAAAGTACTTTCTAAGGATAAATCACTTAGCCTTATGCTGCCTCCCTCAGTGAAAAATTGCACTTCAGAAGAAAAAGGAACTTCTCTCCCATAAAAGGCACACTCTGGACAAACAAGGACCTTCTTTCCTTAAAAATGACACTCTAAGAGCCTGAGTGCACTTCAAAACCACGAGCACACTTCGGAACTGTGAGCGCACCCCTTCAACATGAAGAAATGTGCCCTCTTAGAGCACATGTTGCACTCATGAAGCATGAATCTTGAGTGCACTCCTTTGGCATGAATAAATGTGCCCACTTAGAGTGCATGTTGCACTCATGAAGCATGAAGCTTCATCCTTCCCTTTGAGCGCATGATGCAGTCACGAAGCCCGAAGTTTGAGCACACTCCTTCGACATGAATAATTTCACCCTCTTTGAGCACATGAGCGCACCTTGAAGGCTTGAATGTTTTCCCTTTGTCCCTTTGGCATGTGCTAGTGCACCCTCCTTTTCCTTGAGCACATGAGTGCACCTTGAAGGCCTGAAGGCCCGAAGCCTCACTCCTTCATCTCTTCAGAGTGTGCCTTTGCACCGTGTTTGTCTCTTTGAGCGCATGAGTGCACCTTGAAGGCCTGAAGGCCTGAAGCCTTACTCTTTCATCTCATTGGAGTTCATACTTTCACCCCATGAGCTCTCTCTCTCTTGCTTGAGCACATAAGTGCACCTTGAAGGCCTCTTGTGAACCTTGATGAGTTTAATTGCGCCCTCCTAATCAAGCCTTCTTCTTTTAACCCTCTCACAGGCCTATCATGAGTAGATCATTCCATGAGCTAGGTAGTGATAGGATAGATGTTTTAAACTAATTTTTCCTCATCATGAATGATTTTCATTCATAGGAGTACCATCTCAGCATGACAAGGTGATGCTCAAGAGTAAATATCAAGGAAAAATCATAAAGAAACACCTGCAGAGAAGAAGAATAAAAGAGAGCTATCATGGAGACATGAAGTAGATCATGGACCAAAACAGAAAGAAGACATTGCATGATGACTTAGAGGATTCCAATGTTGATCCAAGACCCTTTGGAGGGTGAAGATAAGAAACAAAGTGGATCTTTCATGAAGATAAAGCATAGATAAGATCTATCATCAAGAATGCAAGATGAAGCAACAAGGAAGACAACTTGACATTTCCACCTCATCATGAAGTCCATGTCATCATTTTTAAGTTGTAACTTGTACAAGTTTCATCATAGTGATCAATGTATGTCCATGTGTTATGCCACATAATCATGTGGAGTGTAATGATGTATTTTCAAAGAAAAGGACAAAATGTATTGTGTGGAAATCCAAGAGTCATATGTGTAACATGAAGAGTCACATAGTCATATATGGACAAAGTCGATTGTATATAAGTCCAAAAGTCATTTAGAAGTCCAAAAGACACACTAGAAGTACAAGATTCATGAGGGTAATCCAAGAGCCATGAGGATATGAAATGTCATTCTTCTTGCTATAAAAGCAATCTCATAACTCAAGCAAAGGGATTTTGGAGGTGTAAGCTTTGGAGAGTTAGTCTTGGCTTCTCAACTTTGTATAGGAGAGAAAATTATTCTTTGGAGAAGAAATAAGTGACTTAATGTTCCACTATTGGAACTAGTGTCTCATCATTATAACTGTGTACTTGGATATTTCACCTTATAATTGAATTCAATGATCCAACACATATTCATGCATGTATCACAAATGTTTTAGACTATTCTTGGGATGTTTACAGTATATGTTGTTTTCATATGTACTGAATAAATTGAACTATTTCAATGGCTTTGGTACTTATCCTGTTGAATGTGTGTTGTATTTGTTTTACAATCATTATGTGAACTATTTCGCTAATGAATATTTTTATGCTCTCATGTGTCTCTCTTAGGTTAGTACTATTACTTCCTTCTAGAGGCTCACTTTTTGTCTCCTGCTCATGAAGGTCTCATTTTACACATTGCAATCAGTGTTTCACAATGTCAACTTACTTGCTTATTCAAGGTTTATGTATATAATCTCTTATGTTATCTGTTGAAACCAAGATGAACCTTACGATTACGGTGGTCAGGTCAATACTCCGTATGGGGCTCCTAATCCAAATGGTGTGAGGTCTAATTGGGACTTCACATTAGGGATATCCCTTGTATGTTGGTGGTATCCAACACCGTCAACATTGTGGCGCTAGAAGATGGGTTAGATGACAAGTTGTTCCCTTTGAGTTTGTGTTGAATCTCTTATATTTAATGCCTAATCCTCAAATCATACTCCTGAGGTGTTTCTCTAATTTACCCACTAATCAAATTTTAATCCTCGATGAGCCTCTTTATGTCTTGTCTCAATTAAAATTTGATGGTGGGGATGGAAAATCCATAGCCGAGCACATTTTCGATTTTCATAAATTTGTGAATATTATGAAATCGATGATGAGAATATTTCTTGTGTGATTTTCTTCCTCACCCTTGAAGGTCATGTTAATCAATGGTGTCATACCTTACCATCTTCTTCCATTCATTCTTTTAATCATTTCCTCAAGGAGCTTCATCAATATTTTGATAGGTATGATTACCAAGATGTTTTAGAAATAATCAATCAGCTTAGAATGAATCCTAATGAATGAATTGAGGATTTTTCCAATAGATTCCGTCACTTATGATGTGAGTTTCTTAGGGAAAATTTGGATTGGGATTTCCTTAAATGAAATTTTGAAAGTTTGGTTCGAATCTCTTTACACATCGAATCTAAACCCCCTGATGATTATGTTCCCCCAACTTTTGTAAATTGTGAGACACTATTGGGTGTGGAGCTTGATTATCTTCTTTATTCAGAGGTATTTTTTCAACTTGATGTATACCCCAGGAATACTATACACCCTCGGCATGGGGGTCCAGGGGCAAGCGAGCCCCCGATGGAGGTTCAGGGCCAGCGCCCATGAAGCTAAAAAATAGATATAAAATTGCCTTGTAAAATGTTGTAATTTTGTAGTCAATATTAGCTGTTCATTAGGCTGATAATTTGACGGTAGAAGTTATGTTTAATTTAAGGTCTTTTTCCCTAGAAGGAAACCCCTCACTCTATATGAGGGAATTGTTTTGCGGTTGTGTATATGTGTATTCTAAGTGAGAAAGAGAGAGGAGATTGTGTGAGAGCGAAGAGGAAATTATAACGGATCTGTTGTAGGTTGTATCTCTTCATTTTGCTAGATAATATAAAAGGAAGGACTGGTTGTTTCTTTGTGGCCATAGCCCAAATTAGGTGAACCACATATATCTGTGTCTCTCTTGTTTTATGCATTTTCAGTGTTTCTATTTATGCAATATTTTATGTGTTCCATTTCTCTATAATATATAATTTTCTAGCAAACACCTCTAACTCTAGAGGAGGAACCTACTATTCCTTTTGTTCCTTGTCCTCCTCCTTTTCTAGTATTAATTTGGGTGCATCCCTATAATAATGTTGAAGTTGGGAAATATAGAAATCAAATTCCTAATCCATGTTCTCAACCTTCTCCAACTTTCCATGATTCAGATCATATGGAGGAAACCTTGGAATCATTTATGAACCCCAAGGTGAAGGTTGATCCCTTGATTTCTCAATATGGTATTGACAGTCATAACTCTAGTCTTAAATCTAATTTGGATACTTGTCGTACTTTATCATATTTCTCATAATCCCTTGCCCCTTGATCTGCTTGATCAATCTCTTCTAAATCCAAGTATCGATCAGAAGCAAGGCAGTCACATTTCACAAGTAGAGGAGCAGCAAGATGAGGATTCTTTTGATCTTTCTCCACTCTTTCAAAATCCTCTGTGTCATGATGATGTTCTTCCATCCTTGGCTTATTTCAAATCTAAGAATGTTGGTGATGGATAAAATGAAATTGATTTTCTTAATTAGTCTAAAGTCTTTGAAAACCTTCATTTTTCTAATTTTGATTCCATTATTGCATGTAATGATGGGTTCCCAAGTGAACCATTTGATCTTTCAGTTTCTCAAGGAGGTTTTTATTTCGAAGATTTATGACTCAAGTATGGTTCGGTCCAAGAAAATGTTCTTATGGAAACTTCCACTTCACCTCATTATCCCTTGTGTTCTACTTTTTGTAATGCATTAACTTGTGAAGAAGATACTCCATGCTCTTTATGTTCATCATCTAATGAGTTGGATTTTGAATTGACACAAGATAGTGAGGTCATCCATGATGAAGAAGAAGGTAAGCAACTTATCAAGTATCCTTTCCATTCCTTATCATTTCCAATTTTGCATGAAGAAAATTATTCTATCCAAGTTGCTCATGAGATTTTTCTGATTTATCCATCTTTAGAAGTGCAATTAGAAGAATCTTTTGACTTGGGTAATATGTTTGCCAAAAATATATATTTGATCAAATCAGTGACGTAGATGACTGCCATTTGGGTAGTAGTGATATTGTTGAAATTACTGATGGTAGTTTTCCATACACCATGCATGATCTGATCCAATATTCGATGTCTCATTCTACAATCTTGGGAAGTTCTAGGGCTTATCAGGAAGTCGAGGCACTTCAACTTTTGTTGGTGATTATGTCAGGTTCTCGCAAACTTGGTAAGATCCCTGAGCTAAGTCAAATATGGATTTTCTTGCACAATTCTTTTCTTTGCTTGGTGTTGCTGGATCTAAATCCATTCTTGAAAGATATTTCTTATTTTGAATATGGATCTTTCAACTTTTAAGATGTTGTTTCTGGTCGGATTACAGACTATGCTTCAGTTAGTTCATCTTCATGCAAATCTCTTATATCAAACTCAAGTTTGGAATGTATACCTTTCATGGATGAACGAAGTTGTGAAGTTGATCATTCTAAAGATTATCTTTGGCCGAAGGATTCATACCCGTCACATTATTTTGAAATTAATCAACTCCTAATCCTTCTTGTGGATATTCTTATATTGTTTATTTTCTTCATGGCACCAGATATCATCTTGAGTGTCAATGAATTCTTGTGTTATTTTCTGAATTAAGTTCCTCTTTTTCATCCACTACATCTCGACTAGTTTCACATGTTTGCCATATTGGCATTCCTTTTTAATGATTATGAGGTTAGTCCAGGTTGTGGTTGGTCACCAATAGATGGTTGTAACCTTGAATTACTGGTGCTTCACTCCACCATTTTGCATCATTGTCTTTCATTGAAGGATGTCTTAACCCAAAGGCTTCAAACTTGAGGATTTGTATAATGGGCTACTTTTCCAGTCTATTGATAAACTGATTGGCCAACGAATTGATTTGTGGCTTGGAAGAACTTGTGCTAAAATTGTGATATGAGAAACCTATCTAGTCTTGAAGCAATTTGAGCATTTCCCCCTATTCTATTGTTCCAAGCATAGTTTCCATTTGGTGTTTTTTACTTTACTAGTTTTAGCTCCTCAATTATTTCTTTGAAATGTCATGATTTCCCATCCAACCTACATATTCCTCTTGTTTTTCCTTACAATGATTTTATTAAATTGAGATTGCTTCCTATTAGCCAGATTTATGCTTCTAGCTATGATTAGAAGTTTTTGATGTTTTTGAGAAAGACCATTTTTTATTGTTGGATAGTAGGACCATATACTTTGGTTATATAATTGTTAATGTCCTTTTAAACTTAGTAGAGATAGATTTAGAAGTGGTTGCAAAATCCTATACAATAGTCTCCCTCACATTCCACCAAATATTTATACTATTTGATCCACCCAGAACATGAAGATATCTTATGACAACCTTTTCAAATTTAAAATTTTACATCTTAATTATTTTTATTTTTAAGATTTAAAAAAATACAAAATTAAAATATTTTTTTAATAATTAAACTAAGTAATAATATATTAAAACTTAAGTCATTTCCTAATACTAAATTTTATAATCTATTAAATAAAAAGATATTAAAAACTTTTCATTTTATAATACCAAACTCTATAATCTATTAAATAATAATATATTAAAAACTTAATTAATTTGAAATATAATTTCATTAAAGTAAAATATGATTATATTAAAATAGATCAAAATAACTTCAAAATTCCCTCTTCACAATTAAAATCAAATCAATTTAATTAAAAAATAACAATGAAAATTAAATAATTCTAAAATAAGGGGAGTGAACGATGAGAGGAAAACTAGGGTTTAACACATGAAGCGACAGAAGTAAGCGGATAACCATGGAAGGGCAAGGAGGAGGGAGCTCCACTCCCTCCTACGGTGATGTGGTTTCAAACAGAGGCAGAGCAACGAATAGAAATAAGCCTCAAAACCCCTCGAAGAACAAGACAAAAATTTCTGACACCCAGAAGGCGAAGGGCAGCAAACCCCATGAAAAGGAAGGGATCCACAAGGAAGTCCGACAAGAGGATAAAGCAGAAGACAGAGGTCAGGGATATGAGAATAAAGCCAAGATGGGGCCCTGTAAACCAAAGTCTAATATTAAACCGAGGGTAATCCTAAATGATACAGCTCTGCAGGAGCACAGAGATCATATGACAAACTATGCGATAATTTGCAAGTTTATGGGAATCTGGCCGACAGAGAAAGCTTTGTACACTTGGATAAAATACACCTGGAAACCAAAAGGAGAGTTAAATATACATCTTGGATCCAAAGGTTTTTTTACAGTGGTATTCACGAACTTGGAAGACAAGGACAAAATTTTTGAAGGAGGACCATACTTCTATGCGGCTGCTAGTCTCTATATGCGACCATGGACGATGAACTTTGTTCCAGAGCGAGAAACATTCACATCGGTCCCGGTATGGATCAGACTATACTCCTTACCTTTAGATTATTGGATGCCAGAATCTTTAAAAGCTATAGGTAATAAATTAGGTCATTTTTTAAAGATTTCAGAGGCAACTCTCCGAGGAAGGTATACCTCCTTTGCCCGCATATGTGTTGAGATGGACTTATCAGGAGCACTCCCAGATGAAGTCATCCTGGAAGTCTATGACGATGAATGGGTTCAGGCAGTGGACTATGAACAAATACCATTCAGATGTCGCAAATGTCATGAGCATGGACAACTACTCAGAGACTGCCCTCTTAATAAAAGGGAGGAACACTAGAAAACCAACAAAGGGAAAGACCCCACAGGTTTTATCAAAGTGGGAGGAAAAGGGAAAGGAGGTGGAAAAAAGACCCAAAAGAACCCTAGTGAAAGCAAAGCAAGAAGTCATAACAGTTTTGAAATCTTAGAAGAAGTAGAAGAAGAGGAGGGAACTCAAATGAAACCAGAGGACCAGGAAGAAAGGGGGAAAGGAAAAGAGATTAGCATGGAGATCACTTAGGAACAGAATGAACACAAAACAGACCCATTGAGTACCATGGAAATAGAAAGAGACCATGATATGACTCAAAGTGAAAGTGGCACAGAGGACCAAGACTTACAGGAGATCCTTGAGAGGGAGAACCTTGAACTAGAAAAGTTTCTAGAACAAGGAGGCAACAAGGGAATTAACTCTCTACCACAGGAGGAAGTTGATAGGGTGCAACAGCTATTCCTTAACAGGTCACATCAAAAAGCTCTAGGAGCCAAAAGAGGACATGACAATCAGGAAAACAAAGGGGTTACCTCATTGGGATTAATAATAGGAAAATTGGCTAAAAACCCAGGCAAGAAAAGAGGAAGAAAGAGACAGAAAGAATTGCTGCTAGAATGTGGAAAACTCATGATTGACTCAGGTAGGATGAAATATCTCTCTAGTTACTCCTTCACAAACCCCCCTCAATGAAGCTCACAACCTGGAACATTAGAGGACTAGGGAGTAGAAGGAAACAAAGAAATCTACGTAATAGAATCAAAGAGGAAAAACCATACATAATTTTCATACAGGAAACAAAATGCTTAGTAGAAAAGATCAGAGAAAAGCATAGAAGATGGTTAAATAGATATGAGTATCTTGAGGTCAAAGCAACTAACTCAGCTGGAGGCATTCTCACTCTATGAAATCCTCAGAAATTTGGTATTCTTGATGTGGAGGCA
The DNA here is from genome assembly GCA_031772625.1 of Pinus tabuliformis. Taxonomy (NCBI): domain Eukaryota; kingdom Viridiplantae; phylum Streptophyta; class Pinopsida; order Pinales; family Pinaceae; genus Pinus; species Pinus tabuliformis. The sequence continues at coordinate 1,054,464,199 of CM062805.1, forward strand.
TCAAGGCACCACCTTTCTTTGATTGTCCAACCAGTGGGTGATAGGGAGTGTTATATGATCACCAATGTCTATGGACCTCAACCACTGGAATATAAACTCCGTCTCCTCACCTCTCTGGAGGAAATGAAAAAAATACACCCAGCATTACCCTAGATTCTAGGGGGAGATTTTAACATGATCAAATCTCTCACGGAAAAAAAAGGGGGAACCAGAACACTTGGTCGAGATTCAGTTGCCTTCCAGAACTTCCTCACCAATATGAAACTGGTGGATATGGACACTGGCAATGGAATTTTCACTTGGAACAACAAAAGAGGGGGTTCTACCCAAGTAGCCTCAAAATTAGACAGATTCATAATCTCAGAAGAACTTCTTCTCATTGGAAGAAGCCTGACAGCGTTCATCCTACCTTTTGGAGGTTCAGACCACTGGCCCATCCAACTGGAAGCTTCCTTAACTGGCAAACCAAGAAACAGACCCTTCAGGTTTGAGAATGTCTGGCTCACTCACTCTGATTTCCTCACAAACATTGAGAAGTGGTGGAAAGAAGAGCTACACTTTCAAGGCACGAAGATGTTCCTTCTACATCTTAGGCTCAAACACATCAAAGGTAGACTCAAAGAATGGAATAAAAATGAATTTGGAAATATCTTCAAAGCTAAAGGAGAAGTGGGAAATAAATTACAGGAAATTAACCAAATTCTCATTACAGAAGGCTTCACAGAGGAAAGAAAAGAGCTTGCAAACTCACTTTAGCATGAATGGGACAATAGATGTCTACAAGAGGAAATCTTCCGGAGATAGAAATCTAGAGTCCAATGGATTAAGGAAGGGGAGAGAAACACCAAATTCTTTCACAAATCCACCATAGCTCACAGAAATAACAACAGGATTTTGAAACTCATAGAGCCTCAAGGAATAGAAAAAAATACACATGAGGAAATGGAAGATGTTATAGTCCAGCATTTTTAGAGAATTGTTGAGGAAACTATAACAGACAGATCCCAATTCACGAGAAGATTTACTTAGTATATTCCTAAACTGGTCTCCAAGGAAGAAAATTATAATCTCAGCAGACTAATAACAGAGGAAGAGGTCGAGGAAGTTATCAAAGAAATGCATAATAGGAAAGGTCCAGGCCCTGATGGCTTCAATGTAGACTTCTTCAAAACATGTTGAAAGATTGTAAAACAAGATATTCTGGAGGTAGTGGAGCACTCAATAAGCTCTAAATCAGTATTGAGGGCGCTCAATGAATCCTTCATTGCCTTAATCCCCAAACAAGAAAGAGCCACCTCTCCAGACAGGTTCAGACCCATAGCATTATGCAATGTGGTGTACAAAATCATTTCCAAAGTCATTGCCAACAGACTCAAGCCCCTCCTCCCAACTCTGGTGTTAGAGGAGCAAACGGGTTATGTGCAAGGGAGAAAAATTCTCAATAACATAATTCAAGCTCATGAAGTGGTTCATTCCCTCAAAACCAACAAGCAAGCAGGGATGATAATACAGCTGGACATAACAAAAGCTTATGATAAACTAAGCTGGGCTTACATAAGGTAGGTTCTAAAAGCATATGGCTTTGACCATAATTGGATAAGGTGGGTCATGGCTCTTGTCACCACTGCGAGTTGTTCAATTCTTCTCAATGGCTCTCCTTCCAAAACCTTCAAGCCTACAAGAGGTCTCAGAGAAGGTGATCCTCTTTCCCCTTTCCTATTCATTCTCATGATGGAAGGGTTAGGTAGAGCGATTAGAGCTGCCAAGGAGGAAGGAAGAATACAAGGACTGAGACTCACTCAAGATGGAGACACGGTGACACATCAACAATTTGTGGATGATACTATGTTGCAAGGCATACCTACAGTCAAGGAAGCCAAAGCATTCAAGCAAATTTTGTATGAGTTTGCAATGGCAGCTGGCACTGAGGTAAGCCTCTCAAAATCAAATATCTTCTTTTTCAATACTGATATTTCTATTCAGATAAATCTCTCCAAAATTTTAGGCTTTCAAAGAGATTCACTGCCCTCGAAGTATCTGGGAGTTCCCCTCACCGACAAACCGCTGAACAAGGACATCTGGGAGTCAATAATAAACAAATTGAAAGACAAGATCAACAAGTGGACAAACAGAGCCCTGAACCTAGCAGGGAGGCTAGTCCTCACTAAGGCGATCCTCCAAACCATCCCAATCTACATGCTATCAGCCCTTCCAGCACCAACAAGAGTCCTTCAACAAATTAGAAACATGCAAAGAGACTTTCTCTGGGGGAAAGGGGAAGAGAAAAAGAAATGGGCTTTGGTGGCTTGGGATAGGATATGCAAACCCAAATCCCATGGTGGCTTGGGTCTACATGACCCAGGCACTCTAAACAAAGTTCTAGGAGCAAAAGTGTGGTGGAGATGGCTAAAGGAAATACGAACCCCCTGGGCGAAACTATGGAAACAAAAGTATGCAATGAACTGGCAGGAAACGACCCTCATAAGAATGACAGGACAAGTAAAAGGTTCTCAAATTTGGAACAGGGCCTGGGAGAATAGAGACTTAGTACAAAAACACAGTTTCTGGGAGATCAGAAGTGGAAATCTGGCCTGGTTCTGGGAGGACAATTGGCAGCAGGAAGGTAATCTCAGCTACGAGGAACTAGAAAGTATCCAAACAGATACCATTAACAAAGGATTAAAGAGGGTTAGTGACTATTGGGATAAGTCAAGGAACAATGGCAAATGGAGAATATGGAAACTTCCAGATTACAATGAGCTGACCACGCTGAAAACTCAAGCTCAAGCCCTGGAAGATATTCTGGTAAAAAGGAAAATCTTGACCTCAACCTCAGATGACCAATTAAGATGGGGAAGAAATAATGTGGGTCTCTTCAACCTCAAAGAAGCCAAAAGAATAGCTACAGGTCTTAACTTTCCAAACACTGACAAGACTTGGAAAGACCTTTGGAATAACCCACATTGGATGAAGATCAAACTGTTCAGGTGGCTGGTTCAACAAGACAAGATTCTAACATGGGAGAATCTCAGAAAGAGAGGTTTTGTTGGCCCCTCAAGATGTCACCTATGTGGTCAGCAGGAAGAAACCACAAATCATCTTCTCAATCTCTGCTCCTTCACTTCAACACTATGGAACTGGGTTGGAGACGTCTTCAAGTAGACAGACAGGAATGAAAATAATATCATTGTTACGCTGAAAAATTGGAGAAGAAATTTCTCGGACAATGAGACAACAAACACAACCTGGGCTTTGACTCCAGGGTTCTTGATCTAGAATGTATGGAAAGAGCGCAACAACAGGATTTTAAAGATAAAAAGGGCCCAGTGAGTAGCATCATAACGCTAATCCTTAAACAACTCAAGGAGATAGTCAACACCCTTGGGGGATTCTCTACAGGAAAGCACATTGGACACAGAGACACGAGCATCCTGGAAAGGTTGGAGCTTCAGACACATATCCCTCAGAGTCCTCATCAGACTACAAAGCATACTTTAGAAGGAAAGGCTTTATGGCAACCCCCTCCATAGGGTTTTTAAAAATTCAACATAGATGGAGCCTCTAAAGGAAATCCTGGAGATGCAGGTTATGGAGGAGTCATGAGAGATGAGGAGGGAAACATACAAGTAATCTTTCACAGTCATCTGGGAAAAGCCACCAACAATATGGCTGAACTCATGGCTATGGAACAATGCTTGGAAATACTGATAGAGCACAACACGCATAATGTTATCATCGAGGCTGACTCGGAATTAGTCATCAATTCGGTCAAGCGGATAGGCTCAGGATCAGCACCAGAGAAAATCTCAAGCCACTGGAGGCTTCTACAGGTCTATTACAGAATTCAATCACACCTAAGAATTCTAAGAACTCTCAGGTTTGTGCATGTTCGCAAGGAAGCCAACAAAGTAGCAGACTGGCTTGCCAATGAAGGGGTCAGATGCACACGAACCAACATGTGTTACAAGTGGGAGGAGGTAACAGATAGACAAATACGTGAAGGATGCTCATCTCGGGCCCTCATAGACAGGGAGCAATATCAAAACAGACAGGGAAATGGAATATCACCTTTCGTCAATGAAGAATAAGAGTACATTAGAAAGTTACACAGAGTATGGGAACTTAAGGATCTCAAAGGAAATCAACATCGTTTGCATTAGCACAAATGCTATTGGAAGCCTGGCCAGAGGAAGTCCTCGTGCCATTGGCCGTTTGCTCATGAGGAAAAAGATCAGAGGCGATAGGTTACTGAGATGGATGGTGAATTCGTGCGATTTGGCCATGGGCCGTTCGATCAAAAGGGAGTAGATCGATGGTTATAAGTAGTCGAGCGAGTTTGGGGGTCCGGGGAAAAGGAAACAGGAGTCAAAACAACTTTTGCTAAACCACCCTTATCGGGCGCCCTCAAATCCTAAAGTGGTTTTCATGAAATGCAAGTGATACCACTCAGCTGTCTACACGTGGCTGGGGGAGGAGAGGGAATACTGTTCTCATCGCGCAAGTATTCCTCGGGCCTCTGTGCCATGCGATATTAATATTGGCCGTCGGATCAGGAGGGAGAAGATCGACGGCTATAGACTGTCGAGTAGGTTAGTGGGTTCAGGTGGTAGTCAGTGAAGGTCAAATCAGCTTCCAGTTTACCACCCTTATCGGGCGCCCTCAAATCCTTAAGTGGTTTTTTTGATTTGCATGCGATGCCACTCAAACGTCTACACGTGGCGATGAGAGGAGAGAGAATACCGCCCTCATCGGGCGGGTATTCCTCGGGCTACTGCTCCGCGCGATATGGATACTGTCTGTTTGATCAGGAGGAGGCAGATCAACGGCTACTGAGAGTCGAGCAGATTTGTGGGTACATGTGACAGTTGGCGGATCCAAAACCTTTTGTACTTTGGTTTTATTTCTCCCTTTCGTACTTTGGTTTTTTCGTTGGTATTAAGTGCTGATTTATTTCTTCCCTTTGTTGGAGAATGAGTCATCTTAATGCCTGTTGTAACTTATGTAACTTATTTTCATTTCCAAGTCAATAGAAGGTTCGACTCTTGCTTTAGCAAAAAAAAAAATTATTCTAAAATAATATAATGAAAATAAAATTAATTTCAAAATCTCATTTTACATATTATCTTAAAATTTATTATAAATTAAAATATTTTTAAATTAGATACCATTTTATTTAATTCAAATTAAAGTAAATAAACATATCTTTATTAAAATTTATGCCCAAAACCTCTAATCCCAAAAAAAAAAAAAAACTATATCAAAATTATATCAAATTGAATCCATTAAATAACATCAACCATTTATCTGATTCAATTTAATAACATATACAATCTATGCATCATAAGAGATTGGACAAAACGCTAATATTTACCTTCTCAAAATTATATCAAATTGAATCCATTAAATAACATCAACCATTTATCTGATTCAATTTAATAACATATACAATCTATGCATCATAAGAGATTGGACAAAACGCTAATATTTACCTTCTTCTTTTATTGGTTATAAACTCATTAAAATAACACAATTTAAGAAACCAATTTTTTTAATATAAAATTTATAGATTCACATGGTAGGTGCCCAACTTTCTTTCAAATAATATTAAATAAAAAGGCAACTACAAATTAATTGCAAAAATATATACTTTAAAATTAAATTAATTGCAAAAATATATACTTTAAAATTAAATTAATTGAAAAAATTAATTCCTGTTATATAAAAAAAACCTTTATAATTTTTCATAAATTTTAGTTTACGATATTGTAAACTCTTAATAAAATTTAAAATAAACTATATAAATTTTTAGTAAATTGATAACAAACCATATATATATATATATATTACAATTTATTTGATTTTTTATTAACATATTTTAATATAATAAGTAGTTTAATCATTAATTTTAATTTTTTAATTGAGCCAAAAAATTTATTTTACAATCCAGTATGAAGGAATGAGTAACTCTATTTATGCTCAATATGAAATTGACACATGTACTTTTTAAATTAGAAATAAAATATGCTTTAAATAGCAAAATAATGTCAAATATGATAAAAAAATATGCTATGTGTGTAAAGTAATTAAAAGTAAAAAAAGTGTGAATAAAATGTTTAAATCTTAAGCTTTTCAAAAATATTTCAACATGAGATTTGAATAAACTATTTAAATATCTAAGTTAACTAATTTTTATATATAGAAAAAAGAATTGTTAAAAGAAAATATTTAAATGTTGCATATAATAAAATATTCAATGTAGGTTACCAATAAAATATTTTAATGTGAATTTTTTTATATATTATATATTGTTTTAAATTTTTAGTGTATACATCATGAAAACAATTTTTTTTATGGTTAAAACTTTTGAAGTGGTCACAATATTTTATAGTTTGGTTCTCTATATACTCTAGATAGCATTTAAAAATACAATCTAAACAATGAAACATTACACATTGTTTCTTACACTCTAAAGAAATTTGCATGTGACAAATTTGATCCTTCTCAGCATATGTTAGATCCTTAAGATGAATCTATACTGATTTAATTATAATTTTGAATTAAATTATCATTATTATTATTTTAAATACTTAAATATTTTGATCTACATTATTATGATAGTTATTATTATTATTTTTAAAAAATATAAATATTTATTTTTCGTAATTAATGTGAATTTAGGCTAATCTATTAAATGGAAAAATGATATACCAATAATCCTTTGGGACAGTTTAATTATCAAAATAAAATAAAAGACCTCCATCCTCAATCTCTTTCATTAACCTTAAACCTCAGATTAAAAAAACTAAACTTCACTCAACCTAACTCATCTACATCTCATAAATTAAAATAATTAAATGAAAATATTAATATAATTAATCTTTTTATCTCATAAATTAAAATATTAATATAATTAAATCTTTTTATTTACACGAACCTGTTGCGGCAAATTTTATCGAATTTTCCATTCATAACCACTCCCATAAAATTTATATCAATTTTATTCATTTGTATCTAAATGTAGACTTTAAAAATCGATGAAAAGTGTAAATTTTATATAACATTTTTATTCATATTTATTTAAAAGTAACTTTATAAATGCACGAAAAATTTAAAATTCGATGAAAAGTGTAAATTTTATATAACATTTTTATTCATATCTATTTAAAAGTAACTTTATAAATGCACGAAAAATCTTCTACCAGCGAAAAGCGATAAGGAGACGTGTCAAAATTTTCAAAGATTTCCGGAATCAACTAAAATTATTTTTTAAGATCTGTAAAGAGTCAATAAAAAAATCATTTTTAAGCTCTGTGGGCAGAAGTCCGATGACCGCGAATGGCCATCCGCGCTGACGTCCCACGCCAGGCACGCAGTCGGAATTCATAGGCGATGAGAAGGATGACGTGCACCGGTTGACTGGTATTTTCTTGGGACTCCAGGGTTTTTTAACGAAAGCTCTGCGTAACCTATGCCCTTACAAGTTCGGCATAGAAATATGCTGAATGATCAAATTATTTTTATTTTTTTAATAATAATTTTAAACATATCTAATTAAATTTTAACTATAATAAACAAAAGCAATAAAATAAAAATTCTTTTCATGCTTTTTGAGCTATATTTACGTAATGAAATGAAATAAAATAATATATATATATAATTTTTTTGATATATTATTAAATTTCTTAAATTTTTAATTTATTAGAGTAAACACAGTTAAAATAATAATTACATCTATAAACATCCGCCTGTCACGTGTAAGGCTATGATTTCTTTTAATAACAGGTATATCCCCGGACTTGCTGAAATTCAAGTATTCTCGCTGGGAAATGAAAAGATGAAATTAAACGCTAAATCTTAATCCATATTATTATTATTGTTATTGGTCTCCAGTGAAAAAATGTTTACATAAAGAAAATGTTTGAAAATCCAACATCGTAAATGTAGTTTTGTTATGGTGGTCTAGCCAGATGTCCTTCCAAGTTGAATGAAGAGTAAATGAAGTTAAGTTTGTCATATGATATGATATTAATATTGATGTGAAAAAAATTTCATACTAATTTGGTTATTATGTCATTGCTTGCACAGTCACATCTATGATGGCCCCTAGTCTATTAATTTGGTTATTATTTCATTGCTTGCGCAATCATATTTATGATGGCTTCTAGTCTATTAATTTAGTTCGTATTTTGAATTTTTTCCCGAATTCGAATTTGCTAAGTTAATTATTGTTTTTATCTCATTATAAGTGGTGACATCAACGCGCCGCCACATCTCTCGCCACTGATTTTGAGGAAAAATGTCATCCTATTCGACATCCCATTAATATTCTTTGTTCCTTTGAAATGTTTCTCTTTCAAAAAAAGTCTATTTATTATCCTATCGCACCCTTATTTTCCATCTTCCTTTCCATTTAATAATGACGTGATTCTCAGCAATCGGGAGGTCAGAACAAATTCAAGTCAAGGGGGACCCATCGGGGGTCAAAGGGGTGATGAGAAAAAAAAAAAATACCCCCGACCCCACCCCACCCCTCTTCGAGGGAGAAGGGTTGATGGGAAGTGAAGAGAGTTGTAGAAAGCTTAAAAAAAGGTAAACCCCTATGGGCAGCGGGGTTGAGGGGCCCCAGCGCAACAAGGTTGGTGGATGGTTGGTGGGGTTTCCCATCAAGGCTCAAGGATCAAGGAGGGGCCCCATCAAGGCATCGAAGGTGCATCCTAATAAGGAAGGTTGATGAAGGTCAAGGAGGGGCCCCATCAAGGCCAAGGCCAAGGCACCTTGGGTTGCTATCATTTCTCCATTCCATCGCTACTTTGGATCCTCCATTCTTTATCTGCTCATAGCTAACTTCTCCAAAGGCCCTGTAAGTCTCACTTTTGACTCTCTGAGTGGACCCTAGATAGAGACTATTATTGTCATACACAATAGGACGCAACGATTAATTTCATGTCTTGTTTTGATTAATATAACCTCAAACCTGCACTGAATTGATGTCATCTCACAAACGACTCCGTCTAAACATCGAACCACATCATGAATCCCACCAAATATTCTTCAGTCAATTCAGCATCGAGCATCATAATCCAAAATATTATTAAATTTATTCAACAAAGTAAAAATGGTGATCTTGGTTTGAAAGTTGGTTCGAAATTCAGCTCCACAGCTGACCGAAACTGTAGCAGATATTCTATCAATGCAATGGTAATTAATAAGTCTAGCTACACAGCACGCCTTTAAAAGCGTAGCAGGTCTCGCTGTTAATTTACCAACCCCATCCTATCATTCCATCAATATCGTCAATGGGTTGAGCTCGTACGTCTGTATAAACTGAAAACCGACCTCAAATTTGTGTCCATCAGCCCAAAATTTGAGAATCCAGAGACCTCCGGGAATAAAGTATTAATGTTGAAGCAGTGGGTCCCAATAGAATAGTTGGGAAGTCGGGCCTTGTTCCTCCATTTCCTAATGAAATCCCAACTCCAACACTTCCGACTACGTCGACTCCACCTGGACATTCGATTGCATATCCTCTTTTTTATAAACATTTTCATAGCTACTCAGATTGTAGCATGAAAGATAAGTTTACAATGCTAAGAATGTCATTCTCTTATTCTTTATAGAGACAACCATTGTAGCTAATAAAATGACTGTTATGTTGTTTTATTTCAACGCTTTATGTCACAAAAATTTGACATCTTTCGACTCTATAAAGAGTGTACTTTCACAAGGAAAACTCATATATCCACTCTTTAAGTGATTTAAACAAAACAATACTTGCAACAGTCATGACTCATAACTGATAATCCAGTAATAATGACCACCCATTAATAGCAGCCACTCGTCACAAAAAATAGTATTGTATGCCTATGTGTTCATGTAGATCCATCAAAAGGAGATTCTCATAAACGTATGATTGTAGACAAACTATTTAGGGAAGAGCAATAGATGAGATCAAAAGCAAGAAACTGCCAGGTCATAGAGTTGTTATTCTCATTGAAAAAATAAACAGTACCTTCTGTATGAAAAGGAAAAAATTTCAGTCTATTAAGACCGGAGTCTGGAAACCTTTTTGATGGGACCAAGATTCTGGTCAAAATGCTAATCTTGTTGATCAAGAAAATATTTTAATAGAATTATAGATTTTAGACCAAAATAAACTCCACCAATTATCGCATATTTGGTAAAAAAATTGGGTAACTCCCTTTGAAATTGTTTGAATTTCTCCGCATAAATCTTTGTTGAATTTGGCCTTGTCCATGGAAATGTACTAAATAGAAAGCCACATACACCTATACCTATGCCTCCTGCGACATTAGAGCTTGATAGATCACCCATGATCCCTGTTTTCTTAAGCTTGCAATTAGTTGCTTCATAGATTCCAAGTGCATATCCAAATGCTACAACACCCCTCACCATAGAATATGGAATTGCCTTCCATTCAAAACCACTTGAACCTGCATGCAACTGCATGAGTAGCCATGTTTCCCCTTCGATTATGACCTGCTAGTGAATGCTCCAGTGAATCAGAGATCATGCATCAAAATACAGAACTCAGAACATGCCTTCATTCGATGGTAAATAGGTATTTATACAGAACAAAGAAACTTCTGGAGTTCGGTGGGGTGGTGGCTTCTCCAGGAAGCTTATCCATTTGTCAATACTTCCGCCAAATTCTAGAAGCTACCTACTGAATTCTCTAGAGGTGTCCAGCTACTGCATTAATGGCAGTGGTTGGAATTGCCATTGTTTTCCAACACTCCCCCTTAATTCCAACCATATACTATATCACAACATACAAGACACTGTAAACATACTCTTAATTGTCATGCCCATTGGTCTAAGTCTCAGCTAGGCTTACAATATAATCTTGATTTTCTACATTCTCATTTGTATTACAGTACATTAGAGAAATTTCTTTTGATTGGAAATTTTCTCTTACAAAATGATATTGTGTGTCTATATGCTTTGACCTTGCATGACATACAAGATTGTTCCCCAGTTTGATGGTGCTTTGATTGTCACATCTGATCACTGTAGGTTCTTGTTGACCTTCACCAACATCTTCAAGTATTCTTCTAAGCCATATAGCTTCATAGGTGCCACTACATAATGCTTTATATTCTGCTTTAGTTGATGACAAGGAAACTGTTGCTTGTTTCTTACTGCTCCATGATATAGCTCCTGATCCTATGTTGAAGACGTATCCAGTGGTGGATCTCCTGTCATCTAGATTTCCAGCCCAGTTAGAATCAGAATGACCTGTCAATTCAACATTACAAGCATTAGTATATTCAATACCAAAATTGATAGTTCCCTTTAAGTATCGAAGGACCCTTTTTGCAGCTATCCAATGGCTTTCATGAGGCTTAGCCATGAATTGACTAAGTATGCTTACTGCATAAGCAATGTCTGGTCTAGTGGTAGTGAGATAAATCAGACTTCCCACTAATTGTTGATACAATGTTCCATTCACCTCTTTTGTTCCATTATCACTTCTTAGTTTGATATTTTTTCCAATGGAGTACTCACTGCTTTACATTCATTCATATGAAATCTCTTTAGCACTTCATTTGTATATTTGCTTTGTGTGATTAAGGTTCTTCCATCATTTCTCCATACTTGAAGACCTAGACAATAATGCATCTCACCAAGATCCTTCATCTCAAATTCCTGTGATAACTTTATTTTTATATCTGTAATCAATTTATCAGCACTCCTTGTTATTATTAGATCATCAACATATATAAAAATTAATACTATATCCCCATTTCTATCTGTCTTGACATACAAATTAGGATCATTTTTACTCCTTTTAAATCCTTGCTGAAAAAAAAAATTGTTGATTTTCTCATACCAATATCTGGGGGCCTGTTTTAGTCCATATAAGGCCTTTTTAAACTTGCATACAAGATGTTCTTGACCTTTCTTTACAAATCCTTCTGGTTGAACAAGATAAATCTCTTCTTTTAAGCCACCATTTAGAAAAGTTGACTTTACATCTAATTGATGCATCTTCCAATCATATTTAGTTGCCAATGCTATCATTATTCTGATTGTATTCATTTTTGTAATTGGAGCAATGGTATCTTCATAATCTATACCATCTTTTTGTGAATAACCTTTTGCAACCAATCTTGCCTTATACTTGTCTATGCTTCCATCTGCATTAAATTTTGTCTTGTACAACCATTTTGATCCTATAGGGACTTTATTTTCAGGTAATTCTATTAATTCCCAAGTTTCATTTTTCCTTATAGAGTCATATTCTTCTTTCATAGCTTCCATCCATTCTTTATGATTTTTTGCTTGTTCATAATTTAAGGGCTCAAAAACAGTCATTACTTGAGACATTAAATCATAATCTTTATACCTGATGGGGGCTTGAATCTGTCGTGTTGACCTTCTTAGAGGTTCATTACTTTGTGGAGTACCTTCTCCTTTTCTTCTCTGTGGAGTGCCTTTATCACTTCTTTGTGGACTTTGATCCTTTGATGTGTCTTTTGGAATGTCCATGTGTTCTAGTTCTTGGGTTGATTCCATAACTTCTTCTTCTTCCTTAAAGCTTTCATAAGAAGACTGCCATGTATTATGTTCATCTTCTTTTATTTGTTTATTAACATGCTCATGAAATATAACATCTCTACTTTCAAAGACCTTGTGAGTACTTGGATCATACATTTTATATGCTTTTTCATCAGTGCAATATCCAATAAAAATACATTTGATGGCTTTGGCATCTAACTTTCTCCTATCCTCTTTAGGAATATGAGCAAAGGCCTTGCGTCCAAATATCCTTAAATGACTAACTTTAGGTTTAAAACCATAAAATGCTTCAAATGGTGTTTTGTGCTCAAGATACTTAGTAGGGCTTCTATTTTTAAGATATACAGCTGTATTAATGGCTTCAACCCAAAAACTATTAGAAAGTCCTTTACTTTTTAACATACTTTGAGCACATTCAACTAATGTTCTATTCTTTCTTTCAACTACTCCATTTTTTTGAGGTGTATGTGGCACTATAAATTGTTGCATAATTCCATTTTGTTTGCAATATTTGATAAAAGATCTTAAAGTGTATTCACCACCTTTATCTGATCAAAGAATTTTAATGCTCTTTCATGTTTGCTTTTCAACCATACTCTTGAATTCTTTAAAGTATTCAAACATATCATTTTTGTTTCTTATAAAGTATACCCAGGTGTATCTAGTGCTATAATCAATAAATATAAGAAAGTAATATGCTCCACCAAGTGACTTAGTTTGCATTGGACCACATACATCAGTATGCACTAGTTCAAGTATTTCATGTTTTCTTCTATTTTCATGCACATGAAATTCTTCCCTATGTTGTTTTCCTAGTGCACAACCTTCACATTCAAAGTGTTCACCCTTTATAATTGGAAGGCCTTCTACCATCAATTTCTTTTGTAGTAACATTAAGTCATCATGATTTAAGTGTCCATGCCTTTGATGCCAAAGCTCTATAGTTGACATGCCTGTTGATGCCAAAGCTCTATAGTTGACATGCCTGTTGATGCCAAAGCTTGATGCCCATTCTTCATTACATCCAACTTGTATAAGCCTCCAACTCTCATTCCTTTTGCAACAACCTTGTAGTTGTCCCGCACATCCTTTACCAAACAATGTGATTTCACAAATTCAACTTTTAAATGTTGATCTGTGATAGTAGAGACTGAAATTAAGTTCTTCTTTAATCCTGGAACATACATCACATTTTGAATTTGTTTTTCTTGTCCATTAGGCATCATAACTACTATAAAGAGAATGAATATAATGACTAGGGGACTTTCCCACAAAACTACAATCAAGACCAAAATATTATATGGACGATTATAGATGATTCTTTTTTTGTATAGTTGTTTAATGAATTTTGTTCATTGTCACAATTTATAACAATTTTCTTTTATGTTTATTATAGTGACAAGCAAGGAGAACCAAGACATTGATCAAATGAAAGTTAAACAAAACTTTAATCAAGAACAAAATATAACATCAGGTACTTATAATTTGTCCACTTGTTTTCCTTATTATTTAATGATTCTATTCATTTTCACAATTCAAAATATTTTATATGTTTAATTTGGAGACAAATAAAGGTAACAAAGATGATGATGAGGTGCAACATTACAAATATGAAGATAATGTCATATCATATACTTATAACTTTTCTTCTTGTTTATCTTATTATTCTTCAAACTCTAATGCTTGTAACTACCATAACGTTGTATATTTTTATTATAGGAACAAATAAAAAGGATAAAATTAACAATCAATATAATGTTTTTCTTGGTATTGGTATTTGATTGAAGGTTTAATAAGAAGTACAATTGGTATTTGATTGAAGGTTTAATATGTTTACTCCAGGTTCTATCAAGATGATAAAAGAAATTATTGTTTCATCTATAAATAGTGCAAAAACCACTCAAGATAAGTGTACCATTTCAACAATTTTTTAGTAATTTCTGTAACATGAATAAAATGGTTTGACTATATTATTTTCCATTGTGTTGCAACCAAAATAATTGAAAAGAAACTAGTTATTTAGAGCTAAAGAACATTTTTTATCATAGCATTGATGATGAAGCAACAAACAAAGGGCATATTGAGAAAATGGGAGCTGATGTTGATTACACATTAGAGAAAAAGTTATTTTGGATTCATCCACATGAAAAATCATTTTCTAAAATGTGTTTCAAAAATGAATCTCTTGACATTGAAATTTGGACGAAAACTTTGAAACAAAGCACAACAAAATTTCTAAAAAAGTTGGTTTCAGAAACATTACAAGATAAACTTGTGTTTAAATGGACTGCTTCAGACTGTAAACCACAAAAGGGACATAAGGTCATTGACAATCCAACGAAAGTTATACAGACTAAATATTTGAAAAAAGTGTGGGAAATGCATACCCAATATGAGGCAACCAATAATATTATAGTTGATTGTTCAATTGAGAGAGTGAAAGAGAATCCAAAAGAAAATGTGATTCTTGCCCCTCCATTCATTGGAGCAAATCAAGGGGATAATTGGTTGATCGATGAGCTATGGAGAATGTTGCATAAACTCAACAAGGCTACGGATGTATGAGCTATTTTGAAGGATGTTCAATTACATTTAGAAGTACCTTAAGATTATCGATGTCTATTTCATGCTATTATATGTATGACATCATGAATTATTACTTTTATTTCACAACACTAATAAAATGATTGTTGATTTGGTTTGTCATTACTAAAAATAAAATATTTTTATTTTCTTGATTTTTGGTGAGATGAATGATCATTTAATGTTTTCATATCAAAATTTCCCATGCTATATATTTTTTTACAATGGATTACATTGTATGTAAAATTAATAGATAACCGGTCTATTTGTTTTAATTAGATCATTACAATTATTTGCTTTAAATGTGGTTTAAGTTATCGTTATACCTCTTAGAAATTAGTAATGTCAAGGATGACCCATGGCATTCTTATAACCTTTTTTATTCCATATAAGTTGAAAAACTATATTAAGTTGTATGTAGCACCAACATTAAACATATAATTTGTACTAAAAGAAGCACCAAAAGAAACTAAGGTAGAAACTCTATAAATTGGCATATAATTAATTAGGTTTGAAATTTAAAAATTGTATTATGTTGTATGTGAAAATTAATATATAATTAGTTTGTTTACTTGCACAGAGGTACGCAGCTTTCTTGGATTTTCTGGATATTATAGACGATTTATAGAACATTATTCACACATTGCTGCACCTTTATATGCACTAACTGGTAACGTTGATTTTCTTTGGACAGAAAAATGTGAACGTGCTTTCAAGGATTTAAAGAAGCTTGTATCCACAGCCCCAGTCCTATAAGGACCAAACTGGGATCTGTCAATTCAGATATCAGCTGATGCCTCAGATACAGCCATTGGCGCAGTCCTTGGGCAGGAAGAGGATAAAAAACCATATGCTATCTATTACATCAGCAAAAACTTATCCCCTGCTGAATTAAATTACACTATTACTGAAAAATAATTCCTAGCTGTAATACATGTTGTCAATAAATTTAGACATTATATTACAGGCTATCCTGTTATTTTGTATACGGATCATTTCTCCATAAAAGATTTAGCAAATAAGCCTGTCACAAATGCCAGAATAACTAGATGGTTGATTTTATTGCAGGAATTCGATATCACAATCAAGGACCGGCCTGGAAAAGAGAATCCTGTAGCCGATTTTCTCTCAAGAATGCCAAAGCCAATTGATGCAGCAGCAGTTGAAGATCAATTTCCGGACAAACATCTGTTTTCCATTGCCGTTCAAACACCCTGGTATGCTGATGTTGCCAATTACCTTGCAGTAGGTAAACTACCAAAACACTTAACCCCTAATGAACGAAAACAGATTGTTCAGAAGAGTACTCGATTCTCCTGGATTGGGGGCTATTTGTTTCACACAGGGGTAGACATGCATATCAGGAGATGTGTTCGAGAAGATGAAATCTTTGACATCCTAAAAGCCTGTCACGAAGGACCATGTGGGGGACAATTCGCTGAGCGTATAACTGGACACAAAGTATTATAGATAGGATATTATCGGCCCACGATTTTCAGAGATGCAAAGAAATTTGTCCAAGCCTGTGACAGTTGCCAGCGAGCAGAACGTCCTGGTCAAGCTGACGAGATGCCTCTCAAACCACAGTTAGTCATCGAACCATTCGAGCGATGGGCTCTTGATTTCGTTGGACCCATCAACCCCTCATCAAATCAGAGAACATATATCTTGGTGGCAACATAATATGTCACCAAGTGGGTTGAAGTAGAAGCATTGCCAAGAGCCACAGAGGACTCTGTCATACAGTTCCTGTTCCATCTATTTGTACGTTATGGCCTTCCAAGGGAAATAATTACAGACAAAGGATCACAATTTTCTGGCAATAGATTAGCGGCAACATTTAATAATTATCATGTCCAGCACAAAATCACTACTTCATATCACCCATAGGCGAATGGACAAGTAGAAAGCATCAATAAGGTAATAGAATCAAACCTAACGAAAACCATTGCATCACATAGGCGTGATTGGGCTGCCCGACTACCTGAAGCACTCTGGGCCTATAGAACAACATGGAGAAGCACCACTGGTTACTCACCATATCAATTAGTGTTTGGAAAACAACCCATTTTTCCTCTAGAATTTGAAATCCAAACATTACGAACAACACAGGAAGTTGGCTTGATCTAACCGAGGCACAGATTAATCGACTACAACAGATCAATGAATTAGACGAAATTAGGCTCTCTGCACTACAAAATATAGCATTGATTCAACAACAACGAGCTAAATGGCATGATGCCCTCATAAAAAACAAAGTCTTCCACGAGGGAGACTGGGCTCTATTATATGACTCTCAGTTTCAGGACTTCCCTGGGAAACTCCAGACTCGTTGGTTGGGACCATACGAAATCCAGAAGGTACATGACAATGGAACCATCACTTTAATCACCATTGACGGTTATGGATATACCTTCAAAGTGAATGGCCACTGAGTTCGTCTCTTTCGTAAACCACTCACTCGGGAATCCTTCTGCCAACAGCTACGCAGAGACACTGATATGGAGATTTTAGGGGAGGAAGAAAGTCTTCCTCACCTGTAATTCATTAAGGAATTCATTTCTTTTCACAATTTGTACATAATTTCTTTTCTTCAAACTTGTTTGTGTACATATGTTTGAACTAAAAGATTTTCAATTTTGTCGTTCCTGGAAAGAATGACATTTGCGTGTTTCTGCTGTTCCTTTTCAAAAGGAACAACATTTTTGATTTCTCGATTTTTTCTGCTGTTCCTTTTCAAAAGGAACAACACTTTCGATTTTTCTGTTGTTCCTTTTCAAAAGGAACAACACTTTCAATTTTTCTGCTGTTCCTTTTCAAAAGGAACAACACTTTAGATTTTTCTGCTGTTCCTTTTCAAAAGGAACAACACTTTAGATTTTTCTGCTGTTCCTTTTCAAAAGGAGCAACACTTTTGATTTTTCTGCTGTTCCTTTTAAAATGGAACAACACTCTTGATTTTTGCTGTTCGTTTTTCAAAGGAACGACGTTCGCTTGTCTTGCTGTTCCTTTTCTAAAAGGAACAGCATTTTGATTTTTGTTGTTCCTTTTTCAAAAGGAACGACATTGGTGTGTTCTGCTGTTCCTTTTTCAAAAGGAACGGCATTGGTGTGTTCTGCTGTTCCTTTTTCAAAAGGAACAACATTTGCTGTGTTCTGCTGTTCCTTTTTCAAAAGGAACGAAATTTGCACTTTTGAAACCTATGCTCCTTTATTGTTCTAGCATACTTTTTCTCTCTTTGTGAAACAACTTATCTCTTTTTCTGGTCCAAGATTGAGGATGCTTCTTGCCCCTATTCTTTCAAAGTCTTTTAGAGACACATATGCACTTATGCAATGAATACAAAATCACAACATACTGAAATCAGGAAATTATAAATCGCTATCTTTATAAGGCTATGTATTGGTAAGAGGACAGAAGGAAGGACATACTTATCTTTTGTTGTCATTATCTTACTAATTTTGCCCTGATTGGTTATTTTTATCATGCCATTCTTTTTTAATTCCTTTTGATTTTTGTTTAGGAATAAGAGCAAAGGGTTTATATCCTCCTATTGAGATGATAAGACTTCTTCCACCATTCCTACTCTTAAGGAGTGTTGAAACACCCTTTGTGGATATATAAGGAAAAGTTCTTTATGAAAAAGAAAAAAGAAAAAATCAAATGAATTATAAATTGTCAAATGCAGGATAGGGGGTCTCATCAAGAGCCAGCCTACCATGATCATGAGGATGGAAGTGAAGTGGCATTCCCACTATGGCCACCACACCAGGGATATGGTCTAAAAGGTATATCAAATAAACAAACCTTGGAACAGGAGGTCTCATCACGAGCCGACCTGCCCACTCTTCGCACCCTCCTCGTGAATGGCATTATGGCTAACTGGTTACCAAGGCAACATAATGGCCTACACTTTGACATCACATTCCTTAATATGCACATAAAGGATCATGGTTCCAAGAGTGAAATAAACAACTCTGCCAAGGTTATGGACACCTGTCGGCAGCAGAGCACTGTTATTGGTATCGAAGTCACATTAATTACACCAATAGGTAGGATACTAATACTCTTTTGTTTCTTATATCCTAGGCACTAATCATACATTATTTCTCGACTTATATATTGCGTGAACATTTATTACACCAATCATGGCAAAGGAGTTGACAATGACCACTTGAGATTTGGCAAGTACGATGGACATCCTATCCCCCGGCCTCGCATCATATCACAGCAGCCTCTTACGTAATACGCGATCCAACTTTATGCCTCGATTTCGGCAATCCGTTGTTTTTCTAAACATGGCATATTTTCATACGTTGTTCCTTTATGACTTGGTTACAGATCGGGTGCCGCTCCTTTCTTTGACGGCTGGGGCAGCCTATCGCATTGTGGGGGGGGGGGAGGTTAACCTCATTATTTCCCTGGTTATGTGTCAGCTCACTATTCGGGAAAGATAGTGTACCAGGAAATGGCACAGTTTAACGGCATGATATTTCTATTTTTTTCTACACAAGTTGTTGTTCATAAGTCATTTCTGTTGCATACTCTATGTTTTTTCTAAATCCGACGATTACTACCCTCTCTGTGTTTTAAACAACACAAGCAGTTGCTGTTCCATTGAGAATCCACAGTGAAACCATGGGAGGCAGGGCAATTCGAAGTGAACCATAGGAGTTGACAGTCTCCGTTGCTGCTCAGGAGATCCTGGAAAGAGCAGGATGGCTGACTTATCTCAGTCGCCTGCAGGAGTCCAATGAAACAGTGGCGATGGAATTTCTGCAGAACTTGCAGGAGGATCACTCCACGGTGAGGGGGAAGCGGATAGCGGTCACCGACGATATAATCGCAGAAGTCTCGGGACTACCAGCCACCGGACCTGTATGGACATTAAAGAAGGAAAGACTCCAGAAGATCATGGAAATTTTCCAAGACGAAGGCCAGAGCTTAACGATTAAAGGGAAGGGAGTTCTGCCGGTAATGCTAGGAGAACCCTGGGCAGAATTAGCAAGAACAGTGCAAAGCTACATCACCTGCGAGGGGAGAAAAGACGTGGTAAGGCCACGACATCTTAAACTCCTAGCTGTTTTAAAGCAGACATGCTCTGTAAATCTTCCTGCACTTTTGAATTCTTTACTTTATGATGTCGCACGAAGCCTGAAAAAGGCATAGCATGTAGAGTCAGTTGTCAACCACGATGGATTAATCCGACTAATAGTTAGTCATAGCCTCACCCAGTAGCAAAGCAGCTGGGAAGAATTAATTGCAATAATTGAGGGGAGAGTGACAGCACCTTCCCCAAAACGTAAACATACTACAAGCACACCAAAACGTCCAGAAAAACGCAGAGAATTAAGAAAACAAAAACATGTTGCGAGCACATCCAAACGACCAGAAACACGCCAGGAATCAACAAAGCGTAAGCATGACACTGATACACCAGAACAACCAGAGAAACGCAGAAAATCAGTCCGATTAGCCCAGATAAGAGGAAGGCTGGAAAAACTCCAGGAAAGCACTAGCCAACCAGTGGTAATTGAGGACGAGCAACCCTCACGGCCATAAGTAGAAGAAGAACAAGTCAAAGGAGAAAAGGAAGGAGAGGCTGAGGAGGCTGAGCAATCCAAAGAGGAAAATGATGAAGTAGCTGAGCATTCGGAAACAGAAGCTGAGCCTCCTGAGACAGAAGCTGAGCATCCTGAAATGGAAGCTGAGCATCCTGAGGCAGAAGATGGACAATCCAGGCAGGAGGAGGAAATGGGACAGCAGGTAGGTAGCCCACCATAGGACCCAGTGGGAGAAGAGGAATTGGCCGCAATCTTGGCCAATATGGGTGAGTATGGCCAACCTTCCACTCCATCATACCTCTGCGACAAACCCCAGGAAGAAGATACACCCGAAAAACCACATGCAGAAGAGGCAAAAGAAGGAAATCTGCCTGTTCATGATGAAAAGGAGATAGGAGACACTGAACAGGAACAATCTGTTCCCACGACACTAGAGGAAATTCCAGAGGAAGTAAGGATAGAGAACGAAGCCACGGAACCAGTTAGGGTTCCTACCCCAGAACAACCAGCACAAAACAATGAAGAAGCACCCCAGGAGAAAGATCCAGGGACTAGTCATGGCCCAGAACGCAGCAGAAAGCCTGCTGTTCCTTCTAATAAAACATTGGAAATTAGAGAATTACGAAAGGAACAGTGGAGGTTATTGAGCATAATATCCCAGCTCCACTAGTAGATTAGGATCCTGAAAGCGAGGCAGAGGACAAGGAAGACCACCGGGAAGAAAAAGAAGACCACTGCAGTAAGAATCCGCAGGATAAAAAGGCGGAGGACCAAAAATCGCTCTGTTGATCAAAACCCTGCTGAAGATCCAACTGTTGTTCCAAATGAAGCTGAAGGTCCAGCTGCTGTTCCAAATGAAGCTGAAGGTCCAGCTGCTGTTCCAAATGATGCTGAGGGACAGACTGCTGTTCCATTTGAAAAGGAACGGCTGCAAGCTGGTATTCGTGTTAAAAAAGAAAAGGACAACAAGGAGATTCAAACAGAGGCACCACCCTTAGGGGTGATAAGGGTTCTGAACTAGAAACAACGCAATAAGAAAGTTCAGGTAAAACTCCCGGCCTCCACTGATGCATGGAAAAGAGATCCAAAGACGTGGACCTTGCACAAAGGATTGAAACAGGCTCAGCAAGAAATGGAGAGGCTTAGAGAGCAAACAGTCCCTCGTGAGAGGTATGAAGAACTCCAACATCAACTAAGGAACGTCAACCAATCCGAAAGCCAGGCCTTTGAAGGGTGGCAAAAGGAACAAGAGAAAGTTGCAAAGGTAACCCGTAGGCTAGATATTGTTATCAAATAGATGGATACCTTGTGTTCTTTATACAATGATGTTTTAGCATGTAGGGCCCCTGCCAAAAACTATGCTCTGTTTTTATTGGAACGATACTTACAATTAAAAATAAAGGCTGTTAAAGCAGGCACCCTGATACAAATTAACACTGTCAATGATTTTATAGATTGTTGTAAACATTATGGGGTGAAGGTCCAGAGATTGCTACTCGTGCTAGATCAGGAGACTGAGTTGAACCCTGGCCCTTTTGTTGGGGACATTCAATTGCAAGAATTCATCTCATTCGGGGTTAATCAGATTAAATGGCTCAAAGCCTATAACACTTTCTAGAGACAAGAAAATGGCCTAGACTTGTGGGTAAGGGCTGAGCCTAGAGACCCAGTACAGTTATGGAAAGCACATAGAAACCTTATGAGAACTCTGGGTGTCATCGAAACGTTAGGACCCATGCACGAGGCACTCATTCGACAAAGTTTAGAATATTTTCTTTCTATCAAAGACCTCGCCATTGATGCAGCCAAATTCCGGTACCAAATCTCTAATCCAAACATCCAGCTCAGGGAGCCATTTAAGTATGAGAATTTTCAATTAGCTGCCAACTGTTTGAACCTCTATGGCGAAAGCATTTTGAGGGTAGGACCATCCTGGTTAGGATATAGATTCCGCAGTCGAATTCTCTGGTACCCTGCACCCGGATATCAAGCCCTATATGAGATGCCTGAGGGTCAAACATGCTAATTCTTTGACTACCTAGTCACTCACCATGGCTGTAGGCCTCCGCATGAGATTCCTTCTCCAGCCTATTCTCTCACTGTTTTGCATGTCAACTACAACGTTTTCATGAGGGCATGAAACAGGGTAAGCAGGGGGGTGTGTGGAGTACTAAAAAGGTATGTTTTTAATGATCATTTCAATGGCTTTTCAGTGGGACTTGTGAATCTTTTACATCATGAATGTGGAAAACAATAGAGAATTATGATAAAATATATGGAATTAGTATGCAAGACTTAATCGCTGATAGTTGTCATTCTCCTATGCAGGAAAGGGTAAAAACGAGGAGCTGCTGTTCCACAGAAAAAGACAAGAACAGGGTAACTGCTATCCCTTTGACGAAGGACCGAGTGCAAACGAGGCTAATCAGGTTGAAGCAAACCGGTCCGGAAAAGGAGGAGAAGGCACCAGCTTGGTGGAGGAGAAAAGAAGTGATTAAGGATTAACAGTTTGGCGAATCCCTCAGGATCTTCGATCCTGAGGGATCGCTGCTTTATTTATCTTATCGCTTAGACATCTCCACCGTTACCCTTATATAAAGGGACGACACTGTTAGTCTAGGGGACGATGCTTTTATGTAACTTTTTGTTAAAGATTGAACTTTGATCATCGAGTCTTGTTGAACTTGGCTCATTGTACTTTCTGTTTCATGCATTAATATAAACTTGGTGATTATCTTATCTCTGCGTCTGGATTAACTTAAAGCGGTGTACCCTTGAGGCTAAGGGCCCGGCCCCGGAGGACACTTGCTTCTGTATCACTACGATTTGATTTCTGCATGGTTAGTTTATCGTCATTGGTTGGTAATCTGATATGCTCTATAAGTTACATCATATGCTCTGTTAAGATTCATTCATTAAGGTTCTTTATATTGACTCTGCATTATATCATCAATACTTTCAGAGTTGATTCAATTGAACATTGTTATCATTTTGTTACGGAGCTTTTATGTTGTGTATTTGTGTTAAGGAAATTATCTGAAAGGTGTGTTCTTTATGATTCAGGATTCATGCTGTTCCATTTTGAAACACAGTTGTAATTCCTGTTGATGATTGGTGTTAAATCAGATTACTTTTTCAGAGTGTTGTGTGTGTATGATTTCCACATGCTGTTCCATAATTCGTAATTAATGTTGTTCCATTAGTTGGTTGCGTGATTTGCTTGGAGAATGAAAGATTGGAGTTTTGATTACAATGAGTGTGTTTGAGTTGACAGGATAGAGTTTGATTATTGCTCGCGAGGTTTAGTTATACGATTGCTGTTCCATTTTAGAATTGTTGTTCCATTCTAGATTTGCTGTTCAATTTCCTATTTGTCGTTCCATTTTTATCTGCTGTTTCATTTACTCGCATTTGGTGTGAGAGCCGACTTGTGGCTGTAGTGAGCCTCGGCATTTACTGCCTCGCTCCCAGATCCATGGTCCATGCTCTAATTTCCTTTCCATCAGTTTCCAAAGGGATGGGCTATTGCTGTCGAACCCTTGACTGATAAAGTTGCCTAGCTTTAAGAGTGTGTGCTTTAGTCATTTGAAGTAACTTAGTCATAGACAAGCATCAGTTTACTCTTATATTTTTGTAGAACGTTGTACTACTAGCATTACTATGACAAATAGCCTTAGATTGAGTCACTCTTTGAAATAACCAAACGCTCCCGGATTGACATATTAATGTGAGGTAATTAGAGGTGAAAGAGCAAGGATAATTTTAGGGGCGAATGTTCGCCCTTTGGCGAAATTAAGGGGTTTTAAATTTTTAGTGGGCGAATATTTTGTATCATAGTACATTTTTACAAATCACCTCAAATAGCCCACCTTATTTTAAGGGAGAGGGTAAAAAAGGTAAATTTATCCCTTGAAATTAGGACTTACAACCTTCCATTCGCCCATTTTTAAGAATAAGTTTTATTTAAGTGAATCCATTCGCCCATTTTCAAGAATAGGTTTTATTTAAGTGAATCCTATGGGCCAAATACCATATTATAAAAGAGGTATGGTAAATTAATAAAAATATAAATAAATGAGAGGTATGGCAAATAAATAAAACATTTTTTATATTTACTCCATAAGTCACCTTATATACATGTAAGGGTGTAAACAAATAAAAATATAAGTAAAGTGGAGGTATGGTAAATAAATAAAACGTCTCTTTATACTTACTCAAAAGGTATGGTAAATAAATAAAAATATAAATAAACTAGACGTATCGTAAATAAATAAAACCTCTTTTTATATTTAGTCCATAACCCTCATTCTATTTATGAAGGCTCAAGAAAGAGGTTTTATTTAGGTGAATCCTATGGGCAAAATACCATATTTGTAAAAGAGGTATGGTAAATTAATAAAAATATAAATAAACGAGAGGTATGGTAAACAAATAAAACATTTTTTTTATATTTACTCCATAAGTCACCTTATATTTAAGGACACTCAAAAACTAGGTTATATTTAGGTGAAACCTATGGCCAAAATACTATGGGACAAATACCATGGACTAGAGTGTTATTAATACCATACAAAAAACCATTATTAACCCTAATATTAGAATTAATAAAAATAAAAATGGCACATGGTATTGACCCATGGTATTCACCAAAATGGCACATGGTATTGACCCATGGTATTCACCTAGAATGTAGCCTATTTAAATGGGGGAATTAAACCATCATGTAGCCTATGCTAAGATTCACTAGGAATTTACAAAGTTTTATTATTTAGTGAAAGACTCGCCAAGATCTTACAAGATTTTATAATTGAGTAAAATATTCGCCATGCCTGGTGAGAGATTCGCCAAAAAATTATATATAAATATTATATTATTGATAAAATCGCCTTCCATTTTTCCTATATACCATGGAGATTCACCCATTTATTATATTTATAAATTTAGGGGGGGTTCTTAAAATTTTCCCTGTGAAAGAGACCCTTTTTATAGCTCTACATTTTGGCGCTGTTGCCGGGGAAAGAGTGTAGCCATTTGTCTTTTTCAGAGTAGTGTACGAACCTGCTAGGGAAGAGTTGGATCTTAAAAACGAAAGGTAAGAACCTGCGTGCGAAGCATGTAAAAGCCCTGCTCCACTGTCCGCTTTCCTAACAGATTTGCTCTTGCTTTGTTTGAATAGAATTTAGCAGTTCATTTGAGTGCATGACTAAGCAGAAAAAACCAGAAAAGAATATCAAGCTTCCATCCAAACCCGAAAAAGCTAAGGGGCCGGTGACCCTTGGCCGAACAACTTTCATAGACGAAATCTATAAGAAAACAAAATCTCAGCCATCAGTAGGTCCCAGGAAAATCATTTCTAAACAGCCTACTAGTTTCCTTCAGGCCACTGGATCACCATCTGTAGCCTTTGCTAAGTGCATAGTCAAACTGAAGCGCAGGACTTTCAGGAAATTGAAAATTCTACTCCAGAACTATTGCAGGAAGGGAATTTCAGCAACTTTTGTGAAGGAGAAGGAGAAACAGGGGAAACCGAGGAACCAAAATCTCCCATTGGAACAGATTAGCCATTAAACAACCCAGATAAGTGGAGCGATGCGAAAATCATTGTTGAAGGAATTCAATCTCCTCAGACATCAGGTATTCCTCTTATCCCAGATAAAGGAAGTTCCATTAAAACTATTCCTGCTAAAATCGTTTCCTCTCAACCTAGGAATACCCTCCTAGATATCCCAGAAGGTTATTGGCATATATTCGACCCTATGGCTCAGAACCAGCGAAATACTCAAACCTCTACATTACAATATCCTATAGTGGATTCTGCAGCAAATGCGCCCATGAAAGCTATCCCTCTTCAACATATCCCTACATTTCACGGTCTCACATCAGAAGATCCGGATGCATTTTTATTTGAATTTGATGTGTTGTGTAGGGGATATGATTATACCACCGATCCCCAGAATTGAAATTATTTCCCTCTACATTAAAGGGGGCTACTTTAAGATGGTTTATGGGACTAGGTGGTGGGGTCATCAATAATTGGGATCAAATGAAAGAATCCTTCTTAAAAAAATATCAGGATTATTGTAGGTCTAGAGAATTGAAAGATGAAATATTCCAAATGACAGCCAAACCGAACGAAACATTAGAAGAATATGTGGAACGTTTTCAATACAATTTACAAAGATCTCCTTATGCATCACTACCTTTACCTGATAATGTGTTAAAAATTGCATTGATAAGAGGCATGAAGGAACAGTGGATTGAAACATTAAACATCATGGGAAAAGGGATATTTATCAAGAGAATTTTGCTAACATTATTGATTTATGCATCAGGAGTTCGAGAGGTAGCACAAGAATAAAACCGACAGAATATGATCGGTTTGCAAGAGACAATAAAATATCAACAGAAGGAGTAACGCGTGTGGAGATTGGAAATTTATTAGAAAATTTTAAAACTGATATTCTAGGGACACTAACTACACAACTTGATATTATGCAGGCCAAACAGAAGCAAATGGAGGCAGAACAGAAGTTGGCAATCTTCTGCCCCCGATGTAGAAAAAAACATAGTCACAAGGAGTGTCCACTAGATACAATCCAAACATGTTCCATCTGTACAAACGATCATCTTACGGAAAGCTGCCCCTCACTTCCTGGATTAAAAGCAGTATACAAGGAAGCAGAGGAAGAACCAGAATCGGTGTACTTGATCAACCAACGCCGCCAGTGGCAGCGAAGACAATCTGGTATGTTTTCAGACCCAACCTCTTCTTTTCAGCGTCCACAATATAATGCTCAACAATATAATATGTGGAAAAATCAGCCCCCACCCCCATTTTCAAACTGGTCACCACCACCGTTTCCTTCTTCAAACCCATGGATGAATCAGCTAAACCAATCTGGTTGGCCGAATTTCCCTTATACTCCATCATATTGGCAAAATAGCCCATATCCTTCGCAATGGACTCCCCCTACTTCACAAGGTTCACCCTGGCAGACAAACTGGCAAAGATCGATGCAACAACCAGTAGGAACTATTCCGCTCCCTCAACCTACTCTGCCAGCTCTACAACAAAATCCCCAGTCTAATCTGAGACCGCAACTCCCAGCCCAACCCAACCCCAATCCAAATAACAGACTGGTCCAATCTATTCAAATCATAGAATCACCAGAAATAGAACCCGATCTGCGGGAGTGTAACGATCTTCAATTACGATTTGGACGTATCATTGAAAATGAGGGAGATAAAATAGTTCATATTCAAGATCAGTTAGTAAGAGAACATCAGTTGCAACAAGAGGATGTAAATAAGCAGCAGTCTCATAATCAAGCAACCACATCCTCTCCCCCGTTCCCAGAACGATTAGTCATACCTCGACCTTTACAGTATCCTGACTTTGACATTCTGGGGGAATTACAAAATTTGTATATAAAAATCCCGTTCCTCCAAGCCATTCAAGATATTCCTATATACGCAAAAACTATTAAAGAATTGTGCATAAAGAAACCAAGGAGGAATATAACAACTAATCCAAGAGTCCAAGTAGTTGGTACCTTATCTGATCTATTATCTGGGAAAGAAACACCCATTAAATATGAAGACCCAGGAAATCCAATTGTAACTATTCAAATTTATGGTCAGACCTTGTCTAATGCCTTAGTTGATCTAGGAGCTACAAACAATATTTTAACAACCACCACCTGTCAAAAACTCGGCATTACATCTGTAGAACCTACCTCTACTTTGTTAGAATTGGCCGACCGATCTGTGATTAGACCAGAAGGTACTCTACACAATGTCATGGTCTCTGTAGATTCCTGGGAATATCCGACCTATTTCCTGATAATTAATCCAAAAACCCGACTTGATGGACACCCGCTAATCCTAGGTAGGCCTTGGCTTGCCACTGCCGATGCCTACATTGGTTGCCGACAAGGAAATATGACCATAACCAAAGGACCTGATATCAAGAATTTGGTTCTTTACCCTCCAGCGCAGCCAAGTCTCACAATAATTAAAACTAACAAGTATCCTGTATCATACCTTATTGATAACATTAGATCTCCATTGACTATACAAGAGGCAGTTGATTTTAAAGATCAAACAGAAGATGATGGCATTAACAATTTCATTAGTCAAACTGAAACTGGATCCTGCACACAATGTCACATGATAGAAGCAACATTTGATAATGAATTAGAAGAAGATCCTCTAAAAGACACACATGATCAAACAATACCTATTACTTCTGTCGCAAATAGTAAAATTGTGGAAATTGAACCGGGAAAAACTTTAAATATCAATGCCAACCTCACATCTGAACAAGAAACTAAGCTCATCCATCTGTTCAGGAAATATCAACAGGCATTTGCATGGGATTACCCTGATATGAAAGGAATCGACCCACAATTGTGTACACACCACATTTATATAGAAAAAGATGCTAGACCTATCCTTCAACCGCAGAAAAGACTTAATCCTCATCTAAAGGATGTGGTGAAAGCGGAACTTCAGAAACTGTTAGATGTCAATTTTATTTATCCTATTTATGACAGTAAATGGGTCTCTCCGCTTGTGGTGGTACCAAAAAAGAATGGGAAATGGAGAATTTGTGTGGATTACAAGGAACTCAATAAAGCAACACAAAAAGACCACTTTCCTCTCCCATTCATAGACCAAGTGCTAGATACGTTGGCAGGAAATTTTTTTTTCTTTCCAGGATGGCTTCAGTGGATACAATCAGATTCAGATTTCCCCTGAAGACCAGGACAAAACAACTTTCACTTGTCCCTGGGAACATTTGCCTACCGAGTTTTACCTTTTGGCCTATGTAATGCTCCCGCCACATTTCAAAGGGCTATCCTTAGCATTTTTGCAGATTTAATAAATGATGGACTTGAAGTATATATGGATGACTTTACACCCTATGGAGATGATTTTGATCCAGCACTAAATACCCTAAAAAAAGTCCTACAACGTTGCATAGCTACCAGGCTTTGCTTAAGCCACGAAAAATGTTACATGATGATGACTGAAGGACTTATTCTAGGACACTATGTTTCAGCAGCCGACATTCAGGTAGACCCGGCCAAAATCCAAATACTTTTGCTTATTCCCACTCCTACTCAAACAGAGGTACGCAGCTTTCTTGGATTTTTTGGATATTATAGACGATTTATAGAACATTATTCACACATTGCTGCACCTTTATATGCACTAACTGGTAACGTTGATTTTCTTTGGACAGAAAAATGTGAACGTGCTTTCAAGGATTTAAAGAAGCTTGTATCCACAACCCCAATCCTGTGAGGACCAAACTGGGATCTGCCATTTCAGATATCAGCTGATGCCTCAGATACATCCATTGGCGCAGTCCTTGGGCAGGAAGAGGATACAAAACCATATGCTATCTATTACATCAGCAAAAACTTATCCCCTGCTGAATTAAATTACATTGTTACTGAAAAAGAATTCCTAGTTGTAATACATGCTGTCAATAAATTTAGACATTATATTATAGGATATCTTGTTATTTTTTATACGGATCATTCCGCCATAAAATATTTAGAAAATAAGCCTGTCACAAATGCCAGAATAACTAGATGGTTGATTTTATTGCAGGAATTCGATATCACAATCAAGGACCGGCCTGGCAAAGAGAATCCTGTAGCCGATTTTCTCTCAAGAATGCCAAAGCCAATTGATGCAGCAGCAGTTGAAGATCAATTTACGGACGAACATCTATTTGTCATTGCCGTTCGAACACCCTGGTATGCTGATGTTGCCAATTACCTTGCAGTAGGTAAACTACCAAAACACTTAACCCCTAATGAACGAAAACAGATTGTTCAGAAGAGTACTTGATTCTCCTGGATTGGGGGCTATTTGTTTCACACAGGGGCAGACATGCATATCAGGAGATGTGTTCGAGAAGATGAAATCTTTGACATCCTAAAAGCCTGTCACGACGGACCATGTGGGGGACACTTCGCTGAGCGTAGAACTGGACACAAAGTATTACAAACAGGATATTACTGGCCCACGATTTTCAGAGATGCAAAGAAATTTGTCCAAGCCTGTGACAGCTGCCAGCGAGCAGGACGTCCTGGTCAAGTTGACGATATGCCTCTCAAACCACAGTTAGTCATCGAACCATTCGAGCGATGGGCTCTTGATTTCGTTGGACCCATCAACCCCTCATCAAATCAGAGAACATATATCTTGGTGGCAACAGAATATGTCACCAAGTGGGTTGAAGCAGAAGCATTGCCAAGAGCCACAGAGGACTCTGTCATACAGTTCATGTTCCATCTATTTGTATGTTATGGCCTTCCAAGGGAAATAATTACAGAAGGAGGACCAAAATTTGCTGGCAATAGATTAGCGGCAACATTTAATAATTATCATGTCCAGCAGAAAATCACTACTCCATATCACCCACAGGCGAATGGACAAGTAAAAAGCAGCAATAAGGTAATAGAATCAATCCTAACGAAAACCATTGTGTCACATAGGCGTGATTGGGCTGCCCGACTACGTGAAGCACTCTGGGCCTATAGAACAACATGGAGAAGCACCACTGGTTACTCACCATATCAATAAGTGTTTGGAAAACAACCCATTTTTCCTATAGAATTTGAAATCCAAACATTACGAACAACACAGGAAGTTGGCTTAGATCTAACCGAGGCAGAGATTAATCTACTACAACAGATCAATGAATCAGACGAAATTAGGCTCTCTGCACTACAAAATATAGCATTGATTCAACAACAGCGAGCTAAATGGCATGATGCCCTCATCAAAAACAAAGTCTTCCACGAGGGAGACTGGGCTCTATTATATGACTCTCGGTTTCAGGACTTCCCTAGGAAACTCCAGACTCGTTGGTTGGGACCATATGAAATCCAGAAGGTACATGACAATGGGACCATCGATTTAATCACCGTTGACGGTTATGGATATACCTTCAAAGTGAATGGCCACCGAGTTCGTCTCTATCGTAAACCACTCACTCGGGAATCCTTCTGCCAACAGCTACGCAGAGACACTAATATGGAGATTTTAGGAGAGGAAGAGAAGTCTTCCTCACCTGTAATTCATTAAGGAATTCATTTCTTTTCACAATTTGTACATAATTTCTTTTCTTCAAACTTGTTTGTGTACATATGTTTGAACTAAAAGATTTCAATTTTGCCGTTCCTGAAACGAATGGCATTTGCGTGTTTCTGCTGTTCCTTTTCAAAAGGAACAACATTTTTGATTTCTCGATTTTTTCTGCTGTTCCTTTTCAAAAGGAACAACACTTTCGATTTTTCTACTGTTCCTTTTCAAAAGGAACAACACTTTTGATTTTTCTGCTGTTCCTTTTCAAAAGGAACAACACTTTCAATTTTTCTGTTGTTCCTTTTCAAAAGGAACAACACTTTCGATTTTTCTGCTGTTCCTTTTCAAAAGGAACAACACTTTTGATTTTTCTGCTGTTCCTTTTCAAAAGGAACAACACTTTTGATTTTTCTGCTGTTCCTTTTCAAAAGGAACAACACTTTTGATTTTTCTGCTGTTCCTTTTCAAAAGGAACAACACTCGTTCGCTTGTCTTGCTGTTCCTTTTCTAAAAGGAACAACATTTTGATTTTTGCTGTTCCTTTTTCAAAAGGAACGACATTGGTGTGTTCTGCTGTTCCTTTTTCAAAAGGAACGACATTGGTGTGTTCTGCTATTCCTTTTTCAAAAGGAACGATATTTGCTGTGTTCTGCTGTTCCTTTTTCAAAAGGAACGACATTTTCACTTTTGAAACCTATGCTCCTTTATTATTCTAGCATACTTTTTCTCTCTTTGTGAAACAACTTATCCCTTTTTCTGGTCCAAGATTGAGGATGCTTCTTGCCCCTGTTCTTTCAAAGTCTTTTAGAGACACATATGCACTTATGCAATGAATACAAAATCACAACATACTGAAATCAGGAAATTATAAATCGCTATCTTTATAAGGCTATGTATTGGTAAGAGGACAGAAGGAAGGACATACTTATCTTTTGTTGTCATTATCTTAATAATTTTGCCCTGATTGGTTATCTTTATCATGCCATTCTTTTTTAATTCCTTTTGATTTTTGTTCAGGAATAAGAGCAAAGGGTTTATATTTTCCTATTGAGATGATAAGACTTCTTCCACCATTCCTACTCTTAAGGAGTGTTGAACCACCCTTTGTGGATATATAAGGAAAGGTTCTTTATGAAAAAAAAGAAAGGAAAAAGCAAATGAATTATAAATTGTCAAATGCAGGATAGGGGGTCTCATCAAGAGCCAACCTACCATGATCATGAGGATGGAAGTGAAGTGGCATTCCCACTATGGCCACCACACCAGGGATATGGTCCAAAAGGTATATCAAATAAACAAACCTTGGAACAGGAGGTCTCATCATGAGCCGGCCTGCCAACTCTTCGCCCCCTCCTCGTGAATGGCATTATGGCTAATTGGTTACCAAGCCAGCATAATGGCCTACACTTTGACATCACATTCCTTAATATGCACATAAAGGATCATGGTTCCAGGGGTGAAATAAACAACTCTGCCAAGGTTATGGACATCTGTCGGCAGCAGAGCACTGTTAATGGTATCGAAGTCACATTAATTACACCAATAGGTAGGATACTAATACTCTTTTGTTTCTTATATCTTAGGCACTAATCATACATTATTTCCCGACTTATATATTGCATGAACATTTATTACACCAATCATGGCAAAGGAGGTGACAATGACAACTTGAGATTTGGCAAGTACGACAGACGTCCTATCCCCCGGCCTCGCATCATATCACAGCAGCCTCTTACGTAACACGCGATCCAACTTTACGCTTCGATTTCGGCAATCCGTTGTTTTTCTAAACATGGCATATTTTCATACGTTGTTCCTTTATGACTTGGTTACAGATCGGGTGCCGCTCCTTTGTTTGACGGCTGGGGCAGCCTATCGCATTGTGGGGGGGGAGGTTAACCTCATTATTCCCCGGGTTATGTGTCAACTCACTATTCGGGAAAGATAGTGTACCAGGAAATGGAACGGTTTAACAGCATGATATTTCTATTTTTTTCTACACAAGTTGTTGTTCATAAGTCATTTATGTTGCATACTCTATGTTTTTTCTAAATCTGACGATTACTACCCTCTCTGTGTTTCAAACAGCACAAGCAGTCGCTGTTCCATTGAGAATCCACAGTGAAACCATGGGAGACAGGGCGATTCGAAGCGAACCACAGGAGTTGACAGTCTCCGCTGCTGCTCGAGAGATCTTGGAAAGAGCAGGATGGCTGACTTATCTTAGTCGCCTTCAGGAGTCCAATGAAACAGTGGCGATGGAATTTCTGCAGAACTTGCAGGAGGATCACTCCACGGTGAGGGGGAAGCGGATAGCGGTCACCGACGATATAATCGCAGAAGTCTCGGGACTACCAACCACCAGACCTGTATGGACATTAAAGAAGGAAAGACTCCAGAAGATCATGGAAATTTTCCAAGACGAAGGCCAGAGCTTAACGATTAAAGGGAAGGGAGTTCTGCCAGTAACGCTAGGAGAACCCCGGGCAGAATTAGCAAGAACAGTGCAAAGCTACATCACCTGCGAGGGGAGAAAAGACGTGGTAAGGCCACGACATCTTAAACTCCTAGCTGTTTTAAAGCAGACATGCTTTGTAAATCTTCCTGCACTTTTGAATTCTTTACTTTATGACGTCGCACGAAGCCTGAAAAAGGCATAGCATGTAGAGTCATTTGTCAGCCACGATGGATTAATCTGACTAATAGTTAGTCATAGCCTCACCCAGTAGCAAAGCAGCTGGGAAGAATTAATTGCAATAATTGAGGGGAGAGTGACAGCACCTTCCCCAAAACGTAAACATACTACAAGCACACCATAACGTCCAGAAAAACGCAGAGAATTAAGAAAACAAAAACATGTTGTGAGCACATCCGAACGACCAGAAACACGCCAGAAATCAGCAAAGCATAAGCATGACACTGATACACCGGAACAGCCAAAGAAACATAGAAAATCAGTCTGGTTAGCCCGGATAAGAGGAAGGCTGGAAAAACTCCAGGAAAGCACTAGCCAGCCAATGGTAATTGAGGACGAGCAACCCTCATGGCCAGAAGTAGAAGAAGAACAAGTTGAAGGAGAAAAGGAAGGAGAGGCTGAGGAGGCCGAGCAATCCGAAGAGGAAAATGATGAAGAAGCTGAGCATTCGGAAACAGAAGCTGAGCCTCCTGAGACAGAAGCTAAGCCTCCTGAGACAGAAGCTGAGCCTCCTGAGACAGAAGCTGAGCATCCTGAAATGGAAGCTGAGCATCCTGAGGCAGAAGATGGACAATCCAGGCAGGAGGAGGAAATGGGACAGCAGGTAGGTAGCCCACCACAGGACCCAGTGGGAGAAGAGGAATTGGCTGCAATCTTGGCCAATATGGGTGAGTATGGCCAACCTTCCACTCCATCATACCTCCACGACAAACCCCAGGAAGAAGATACACCCGAAAAACCACATGCAGAAGAGCCAGAAGAAGGAAATCTGCCTGTTCATGATGAAAAGGAGATAGGAGGCACTGAACAGGAACAATCTGTTCCCACGGCACCAGAGGAAGTAAGGATAGAGAACGAAGCCATGGAAGGAGTTAGGGTTCCTACCCCAGAACAGCCAGCACAAAACAATGAAGAAGCACTCCAGGAGAAAGATCCAGGGACTAGTCACGGCCCAGAACACAGCAGAAAGCCTGCTGTTCCTTATAATAAAACATTGGAAATTAGAGAATTACGAAAGGAACAACGGAGGTTATTGAGAATAATAGCCTAGCTCCACCAACAGATCAGGATCGTGAGAGCGAGGCAGAGGACAAGGGAGACCGCCAGGAAGAAAAAGAAGACCACTGCAGTAAGAATCCACAGGATAAAAAGGCGGAGGACCAAAAATCGCTCTGTTGATCAAAACCCTGCTGAAGATCCAACTGCTGTTCCAAATGAAGCTGAAGGTCCAGCTGCTATTCGAAATGACGCTGAGGGACAGACTGCTGTTCCATTTGAAAAGGAATGGTTGCAAGCTGGTATTCGTGTTAAAAAAGAAAAGGACAACAAGGAGATTCAAACAGAGGCACCACCCTCAGGGGTGATAAGGGTTATGAACTTGAAACAACGCAATAAGAAAGTTCAGGTAAAACTCCTGGCCTCCACTGATGCATGGAAAAGAGATCCAAAGACGAGGACCTTGCACAAAGGATTGAAACAGGCTCAGCAAGAAATGGAGAGGCTTAGAGAGCAAACAGTCTCTCATGAGAGGTATGAAGAACTCCAACAACAACTAAGGAACGTCATCCAATCCGAAAGCCAGGCCTTTGAAGGGTGGCAAAAGGAATAAGAGAAAGTTGCAAAGGTAACCCGTAGGCTAGATACTATTATCAAACAGATGGATACCTTGTGTTCTTTATACAATGACGTTTTAGCATGTAGGGCCCCTGCCAAAAACTATGCTCTGTTTTTATTGGAACGATACTTACAATTAAAAATAAAGGCTGTTAAAGCAGGCGCCCCGATACAAATTAACACTGTCAATGATTTTATAGATTGTTGTAAACATTATGGGGTGAAGGTCCAGAGATTGCTACTCGTGCTAGATCAGGAGACTGAGTTGAACCCTGGCCCTTTTGTTGGGGACATTCAATTGCAAGCATTCATCTCATTCGGGGTTAATCAGATTAAATGGCTCAAAGCCTATAACACTTTCCAGAGACAGGAAAATGGCCTAGACTTGTGGGTAAGGGCTGAGCCTAGGGACCCAGTACGGTTATGGAAAGCACATAGAAACCTTATGAGAACTCCGGGTGTCATCGAAACGTTAGGACCCATGCACGAGGCACTCATTCGACAAAGTTTAGAATATTTTCTTTCTATCAAAGACCTCGCCATTGATGCAGCCAAATTCCGGTACCGAATCTCTAATCCAAACATCCAGCTCAGGGAGCCATTTAAGTATGAGAATTTTCAATTAGCTGCCAACTGTTTGAACCTCTATGGCGAAAGCATTTTGAGGGTAGGACCATCCTGGTTAGGATATAGATTTCACAGTCGAATTATCATGCACCCTGCACCCGGATATCAAGCCCTATATGAGATGCCTGAGGGT
Organism: Pinus tabuliformis; assembly: GCA_031772625.1. Classification (NCBI taxonomy): domain Eukaryota; kingdom Viridiplantae; phylum Streptophyta; class Pinopsida; order Pinales; family Pinaceae; genus Pinus; species Pinus tabuliformis. The sequence goes on from CM062805.1 coordinate 1,054,501,061, forward strand.
CAAACAGGCCAGTTCTTTGACTACCTAGTCACTCACCATGGCTGTAGGCCTCCGCATGAGATTCCTTCTCCAGCCTATTCTCTCACTGCTTTGCATGTCAACTACAACGTTTTCATGAGGGCATGAAACAGGGTAAGCAGGGGGGTGTGTGGAGTACTAAAAAGGTATGTTTTTAATGATCATTTCAATGGATTTTCAGTGGGACTTGTGAATCTTTTACATCATGAATGTGGAAAACAATAGAGAATTATGATAAAATATGTGGAATTAGTATGCAAGACTTAACCGCTGATAGTTGTCATTCTCCTGTGCAGGAAAGGGTAAAAACGAGGAGCTGCTGTTCCAAAGAAAAAGACAAGAACAGGGTAACTGCTGTCCCTTTGACGAAGGACCGAGTGCAAATGAGGCTAAGCAGGTTGAAGCAAACCGGTCCGGAAAAGGAGGAGAAGGCACCAGCTCGGCAGAGGAGAAAAGAAGTGATTAAGGATTAACAGTTTGGCGAATCCCTTAGGATCTTCGATCCTGAGGGATCGCTGCTTTATTTATCTTATCGCTTAGACATCTCCGCCGTTACCCTTATATAAAGGGACGACACTGTTAGTCTGGGGGACGATGCTTTTATGTAACTTTTTGTTAAAGATTGAACTTTGATCATCGAGTCTCGTTGAACTTGGCTCATTGTACTTTCTGTTTCATGCATTAATATAAACTTGGTGATTATCTTATCTCTGCGTTTGGATTAACTTAAAGCGGTGTACCCTTGAGGCTAAGGGCCCGGCCCCGGAGGACACTTGCTTCTGTATCACTACGATTTGATTTCTGCGTGGTTAGCTTATCGTCATTAGTTGGTAATCTGATATGCTCTATAAGTTACATCATATGCTCTGTTAAGATTCATTCATTAAGGTTCTTTATATTGACTCTGCATTATATCATCAATACTTTCATATTTGATTCAATTGAACATTGTTATCATTTTGTTACGGAGCTTTTATGCTGTGTATTTGGGTTAAGGAAATTACCTGAAAGGTGTGTTCTTTATGATTCAGGATTCATGCTGTTCCATTTTGAAACACAGTTGTAATTCTTGTTGATGATTGGTGTTAAATCATATTACTTTTTCAAGAGTGTTGTGTGTGTATGATTTCCACATGCTGTTCCATAATTCGTAATTAATGTTGTTCCATTAGTTGGTTGGGTGATTTGCTTGGAGAATGAAAGATTGGAGTTTTGATTACAATGAGTGCGTTTGAGTTGACAAGATAGAGTTTGATTATTGCTCGCGAGGTTTAGTTATACGATTGCTGTTCCATTTCAGAATTGTTGTTCCATTCTAGATTTGCTGTTCAATTTCCTATTTGCCGTTCCATTTTTATCTGCTGTTTCATTTACTCGCATTTGGTGTGAGAGACGACCTGTGGCTGTAGTGAGCCTCGGCATTTACTGCCTCGCTCCCAGATCCGTGGTCCATGCTCTAATTTCCTTTCCATCAGTTTCCAAAGGGATGGGCTATTGCTGTCGAACCCTTGACTGATAAAGTTGCCTAGCTTTAAGAGTGTGTGCTTTAGTCATTTGAAGTAACTTAGTCATAGACAAGCATCAGTTTACTCTTGTATTTTTGTAGAACGCTGTACTACTAGCATTACTCTGACAAATAGCCTCAGATTGAGTCACTCTTTGAAATAACCAAACGCTCCCGGATTGACATATTAATGTGAGGTAATTAGAGGTGAAAGAGACCCTTTTTATAGCTCTACAGAAGTGTGGTCCCAATATGGATATAATTATGAAGAATCAAATGTATTGCTAATAAATACAAAAAAACATACTTCTCAATTAATCGGATATCGATCAAACCACATCCTGGTAAAATTATATACAGGAAAAGAGCAAGATACGTGGCTTATGCAAGTTTTATTCCCCTTTCTTAAGACACTTCATCGTATCAAACAAAAACATGAGTACATTCGAATGTTCAATAGAACATGTACTTCATTGTAGTTAATGGAGATAATTTCCTTTATAAATTTGTTGAAAAGTACATTCCAATTTTTCAATACATTTTGGGCATAGTTTTGGTTGAATCAATTTGTATGATTTTATATTTTTTGAAATATATGGGAATTTCCAATTATATTAATATGTATATTTCTTATTATTTATAATTGTTTTTGCAATGACTTTGTTGTATCAATTTTTTTTCTAAGATGTGTGCGCGCGCGTGTGTTCTTAAATGAATTGTTTGCCATTCAAATTATCTTACATGAACCATCGAGGCATGTTATTTTTAATGACTTCTGTTTACTTATATGCATAAATAATCATATATAAATGTGAAATATAAGTTTTGAAATAAAACTCCTTGCAAACAAAGGTGTTATTCTTACTAAAGAAATTATAATAATCTACTTGATAAATGTTATGTGCATTATTCACTATTCACAATGCATTTTTCACTATTAAGGCTAATGAGAAATGTGTCATAGGTAAATTATTTGATCTTTTTGAAGCATAAGATATGTGATTTTTCAATCGATAGTTTTCATAAATTTATATGCTTAAATCAATTAATGGTTGTAACTGCAATCATATCATATTAAAAATCAACAAGGCACAAAGTCAGTTACTCATTGTTTACATATAAAATGCACTAATATGAGTCCATAAATGTGATATGTAATTTTTGAGATAAAAATATATTGTAAATAATTTTTCATTTCTTAAAAAAACATATATATGATGATAATGATTGATAAGTGGATTATCAAGGTTTGATTAGATACTATCATGGATGAATTATGTCATTGAACTTTTTGAACTATAAGGCATCTAATTTCATTATTTAAAGTCATTTTTTTGTAAATTTGTATTTTAAATAAACTGAAATCATATCACTTGAGCTAGAATTATATTATTGACTCGTACTTAGTTATGTCCATTAATATGAGTGTATAAATGTGATTTATAATAGCCATATACTATGATGCATTTTTTTGAAAAATAAGTCTTTTAATTTCTTGATAATAAGAATTAAGTGGACTATTTAGGCTAATGGGTGATGGGTCATAAGTGAATACTACTCATTATATTGTATGGCATTCAATTTTTAACCCATAATTTTTTTTTCATATACTCTTAAATCAACTATTTGTATATGTAATCATCTCATCTCATTTAATTTAATAAGGAATCCATTTATTGAATTTTATTTGTCTATCACGTAATTTATTAAGACTATATTAATCTCATATTGTATTGTTTTGAAACAAAGCTCTATGCAAAACAAAATTCTTTTCTTAATGAAACATGGAATAATTAATTAGCAATGTGTTAAGTGGACCATCTAGACTCATTAAACAGATGGGTCAAAAATGGTTGTATTTAAACTTTTTGCACCATAAGACATTGATTTTCCAATCCATATTAGTATTTTGTCATTTTCAATTCTTAAATAGTTTATTTGTGGTTTAAATAATTTCATAGAATCCAATATGACTTGAAGAATTCTATTTGGCTATATGCATTGATAGAAGTTCATAAATGTGATGCATTTTTTAAATGTAACTCTTAATGTAAGTAAATATATATATATTTTACAAAACAAACTATAATTAATTGATAATGAGTTTTAAGTGGTCTATATAAAACCATTTATCGACTTTTATTTTCATATCATGAGGTTTAATCTAAGTGTGTAACTGTGGCATTTAAAAAAAAATAAAACTCCATGTAATATGAAATGTACGGGTCATAAATAAATGTATTTAAACTTTATGAAACATATGGCATTTGACTTTCCCACCTTTATTGACATTTGGTAAATTTCAATTCTTGAATAAATTATTTGTAATTGAAATAATCTCATAGAAACCAACAAGACAAGTATGTATTAAACTATATTTAGTATGTACGTATGTATAAATGGAATTTATTTTTGAAATAAAGATCTCAATGTAAGTAAAAATATATTTTGTAGAAAATTAATAATTTAAAATCAATTATTTATGAGTTCTAACTGGTTTATTCTATTTTGAATTGAAAACTTTTTCTAACTATGCATTATTAAATCAATTATTCATATACGCAATCATGTCATATAAGTCAATAAGTCAAGAAACCATTAATTGATTTTTATTTAACTATCATGTGGTTTAATATGAATGTATAAATGTGCATTACTATTTCTAGAATAAAAAAACCATGTAAAGAAAATGAATTTTCTAATAAAACATGGATTAATGAATTCACAATGAGCATTAAGTAAACTATTTAAGCTCATTCAAGAGATGGGTCATAAATGGATGTCTTTAAACTTTTTGCAACATATGACATGCTTTTCCCATCAATATTAACATTTTGTAAATTTCAACTCTAAAATAAACTATTTGTACTTAAAATAATCTCATAGAATCCAACAAGACTCAGAAGTTATTTATTAAATTTCATTTAGTTATATGTATTCATACAAGTTTATAAATGTAATTTATTTTTTAAATAAAGCTATTAATGTAAATAAAGATATATCTTATACAAAACTAATTAGAATTAATTGATAATAAGCTTTAAGTGGTTTATTCAGACTACATGAAAAATCAAGTGTCATAGATGAATTCCTTTTAATACATATTTAATCTTCAAAATCAATATCTTAATGATAATTTATTTGTATTTACATTAAGTATTTAATAATTAAAGAACACGGGGACTTGTATAAATTTCAACGAAAATACATGAGTTATGTTTCACATTTATTTCTTCCCCATTAAAAATGCTTATCATTTTCTCTTCTTAGTGAAAGTAATGGCCAATCATGGTTTTCCATACAATTGGTTGACACTAAATTTACATCGAGACTATTATTGGTTTTGACAATGTTGACAAGGAGAGATCAATATCCACACTACCATCAACTGTGCTAATATTTGAAAACCCTTGCCTCCACTACTTACAAGATTTCACCACTAAAGTTTCTTATTTACTTCAATTTGTGACAATGTCCATCATAATGGAATGACTTGAATAGCCATTTAAGAACTCTCATTTTATGTACTTGGATTTGAGTGGAGATAGATGAATGGGCCTAACCTTCTTGAAATACCTAGATCAACAATGTATAACTTTTATAGTGGATGCCTGCATACTATGAAGATGAATGATGGCCCCCTCATTAGTGCTTCATAAAGGCACAAAGGGACCGTAGGAAATTGAGCACAAGAACATTTTACCAAGGTTTTAGTAGACTAGTTTCAATGCAATGCAAGGGACACCTATCCTTGTCATTTACAATAAGATCCTCACATCATCATCATTCAATCAACAAATCACTCATAGGTTGGGGGAAAGGGGGTTAGAGTTGCCAGACATAAAATTTAGACATTGAGGAATCTAGTATGTTATCCATGACTATAATATCTTTATGAAATGTTTGACATACTAATACGATTCAGCTTAAATCAATTTCTTCTAAGAGTTTGATTTCACACTTTTATTGTGTATTGATACTATTATACATAACAACCCCATGTTTGACCTATTCATGATCTCTAATTGGTTTGAAATTACTAAAATTATTTTAATGTTGAATCAAGTTAATATGGCGATTTACAAAAGAATGAATGTTGTTGAAGGCCTTGTAATAAAAAACTTCCAAATTTAATGAAATATGTGTTAAATGGTCCTTTAAGTTGATTCCTCTAGTTTTTCCACTGTGAAAGCAATTATATGGATGAAAAACATATAATGATCCAATTTGGATCACACCTCCCCCATTTTGGGAGGCTTTTGGTCCAAAAAGAGCTTCTACTATATGAGGTAAGGGAATTCGGCCCCCACCTTTTCTCTGTTGTGCCATTTAGCGTTGCCTGAAAGTTGTCCTTTCAACCCAATCTGGAAAAAGGTCATGCTTCCCTTTTCTTATTGTTATGGACATCTTCTGTAAAAATTGTATCCTCTATCTACTCCACTTGAGAATATCGTGTCAAATCCTCTACAAAAGTAGGACCTATTCTTCTTCTTGATCTAGCATGGAAGGCTCGTAGAGTTTTAGGTTCTCTACATTCACAATTGAGTAAATTCACATGTATTGGGTTAGATTGAGTTGATAGGAATTATCTCTCACCTTTTCTAGTATCTCTGTTGGTATCAATTTATGACTGACCATTTCACTTAAAAATCCTCTTTTGCTCATCATTTCTTACCATTTAACCTTTATATTTCCTCCATAACCTTTAGAAACTGAATGATATAATGTCATTGTCATTATTTTTATCTTGAAATTAATTTTTGAAATTGTTGTGTTAAAATTGAAATTTTCCAGAAAATTACAAGATGTTGTAACTTCCTGTAATCGCTCCATGGTTTGACATGTTGCATAACAGGATGGCAAATTCGAAGATTGTGGGCATGAACCTAAATGTACAAATATGGTGGATTACCTATCCACTTCAGGATTTGAAGAATATAGGTGGACGGTCAACGCTGGTCAAACCCAGCTACTTTAGCAGAAATTCCAGATTTTGTGAACATAATTTTCTATTTTTGAGATTTTTGCCTAAATGGAGGATCTAATCCAATTCGACCTCCTTTGATGTAATTGATAGGATCTTATTAGGATAATAAGGAGTATGAATAGCTTCTTTTTGTTATGGAGATTTATGATAAATAACTCAAAGGGAGAACTATGTTATTAGTTAGTCTTGATATACATATGAAAAACTTGGAAACGCAGTTGATGTACTTTTGATTCTCAGACTTAAATATAGAGCTACAATATTGAGTTCATCTTATGCTTTCAGATCCAATAATTTTCTTCATTTGAGTTAGCCTACAGTGTGCTTGCAAAGTGTGGAAGGGCCCCCACTACGGAGCTGGTACACTCCTTAAGTTTTCTTTATAAATTGCATAGATAGATTTGATATTTAGAATTTGTTATTTAATTCATGTGTTACAAGTTCATGCAATTGAAAAATTGTTAATTGAAGAGATTTGTATTTGTTGTGAAAGAGCTTTGTAAGAAGTCTCAACCAATATTCATCTTGAAGTTGACAAAAATGTTTGCTATTTTATGATTTCAATTTTAGAGTTAGTTCATAGTTCAATTTCCATTGATTAAGATTTGTAATTGCATAATTCAATCTATAGTTAGATGAATGAACCTTGTAAGAGGATCAACTATTATTGATTTCCAAAGTTACTTATCTCATTCATTGCTTTGACTAGTTGAGATTTAGAAATTGTTTTGAATTGTTATGACTTAGGATTGGAAGGGATTCTATAGAGTAAAGTTCTTGTAAGGGAATGGTAGAATCTTCAACAAGTAATTAATACTCTATTTTGTTAAATAGGCAATCAGATTTCAATCAGATTTTTTTTCATCTAAATCAATGCTTAAGTGTTTGAAAAAGACAAGGAGACACCTCTTATAACAGAGCATTGTTAATTTCACTTCACTAGGCTATCATTAGAACACTAGATCTTTCTAGATCTATATACATTAGATAAGTGCCTCTAAGTGTACCTACTTGGGTTGAAAAAAGGAATTAAAGCTTAACTTACCTTAGCAAGTAAAGCCCAACATTTTGGCGTTGTTGCTGGGGAGGTGCAAACTAGGAAGATTTAGAAAAAAAATCTAAAAATCTTAAATAAACAAAACAACAAAAACACAGATTTAGTTTTAATTCTTTAAGCCATGATTCTTTATGTCTAGATCTAGGGATGAAAAAGGAAGATTCATAAAAACCCCCCACCAAACAACTAACCCTCCATTGGGAGAAGAAACTTTAGAGAGGATTGAGTACACAACACCAACTGGAAAAGTTACTATGGAAAAACTTGAAGAAAAACAAAGATCAGGCCAGAGACTTACTCTCGTTGAAAGACAAATCCTACTAGCTCATGAGGCAAAGAAAAGATATATACCTGAGACTTCTATAGTAGGGAAACTAAAAGAGAGTAGTACAAGAATCCAATAGCCTATCCTTGAATAGATTGTTCCTCAAGAATCAGAACAGGAAGAAGAGATAGAAACCTTAGACAAGTCACATATCATAATGGTTGAAGACGGAGGATCTAGAGGACCTACTGTAGAACAACTCAGAGAATATGAGAGACAAATGGAAGAAAGGAGAAGACAAAGAGAGAATGAAGTAGCCCTAAGAGTTAGTTCAATCGGTCAAGTCAGTGCCTCGCCAATCGGGAGGTCACAAGGTCAATTCCCGAAAGCTCTTGGGGTCAGGTCAGTAAACAGGCCGAGGGGTGTGACCCCCTTCGGGTGGGGTCCACCCTAGCGTTGAACAACCCTGGACGTAGTAGACCCACTGACCATGTGTATCCGTGAACCAAAAGTGAAAAAAAAAGAAGAAAAAAAGAAAAAAAAAGAAAAAAAGAAGAAGAGAGAATGAAGAAAAAAAAGGAAATGATACTCTGTTTGGAGGGAATCAAAATCCACCAGAGGAAGAGGAATCAACATTTAAATTTCCAATTCAAGATAGAGGAGAGTACATGGATGAGGAAATTAAAATGAAAAATATCCCACCATCTATATTACCAAACTTTTATGGTATGGCATCTGAAGACCCTGATTCATTTTTGTTTGAATTTGATATAGTATGCTGAACCTATGGATATACAGATGATGCTCACAGACTTCGACTTTTTCCTGCTACATTAAAAGCAGCAACACTTAGGTGGTTCATGGGATTAGGTGAACACTCAGTCACTGATTGGGATAACATGAGAAAAATATTTTTGAAAAAGTATCAACCTTACTGTCGATCAAAAGACTCTAAAGATGACATATTTAGAATGAATCAACAAGAAGATGAGACCTTAGAAGAATACTTGGAAAGATTTTCATATAATCTACAAAAATCAAAACATAGAGCCATGTCTGTTGATCTTATTCGAACAATATTTCTTAAGGGCATCCGGGACGAATATCTAGATGACCTCAATCTCATGGGTAAAGGGGACATTTCTAATTTACCTTTTGATGAGATTGTTGACTTGTGTCAGAAGTACTCCAGAAGTAGGGCAAGAAATGGAAGAAGAGCTATGACATCTAAGATCACTAAATCTGCCACAAGAAATATCACTAGAGCTGAACTAGGAAATCTATTTGAAGATTTCAAAACAAACCTTTTAAGCACTTTGGGAAATCAAATAGACACTTTGAAAGCAAAGAAAAGACAAGATGAACAAGAACAAGAGTTATCTATATTCTGTCCCAAATGCAGATGAAAACATGCCTTGAAAGAATATCCTTTAGATAATGTGCAGATTTGTGGGTTTTGTACAGAAAATCATGACACTAAGGATTGCACAAAGATGAAAGTTTTGCAGAACTATAATTTGGAAGCCAATGCAGAGATGGAGAACATATATTTCATGGGAGCTCGAAGGCCATGGCAGCCAAGACCTCTAGGTATGTTTCAAAATCCAAATCCAACAAATTATAACATGCATGTTCAAAATTCTTGGAATGTTCCTATGCCTTACCAAAATTGGTTTAATCAACAACAACAAACTTATCCACAATAGGGATGGAGAGGATATTCCTATCCTCAACAATTTTCTCAACAACCACCTCAGCAATATCAACAACCATTTTCTCAACCATATCCTCAACACTATCAACAACAATATTCTCAGCCATATCCACAACAATACCCTCAACAACCAGTTGCTTATCAACAGAAAAATCCTCAGCAAACCTTACCTGCTCCTCCACAAATAAATTCACCACAGCTACAATTACCATCCAATCAACCTCCTAAACCTACGTAGTTACCAACTCAAAACCTAACTAACCAAAATAACCGAATAGATAGACCAACCTATAGCATGGATGAGGGACCATTGTACCCAATTATGCCACTACAAAACATTGAACTAAGGTCAGGTCGAATTCTGCAAATGGAACCTCCACTTGTTCCAACACAGTCACAAAATGAGAGTCAAATTGATGAACAAGAAATACCAATACACAACAAACAAAATGATCCAACACACAGCAAACAAAATGATCCAACACATAGAAAACAAAACAATCCAGAACAGGGTCCACAAAACAAAACAATACAGTCACCTCTATTTCCAGAGCAGTTACTTCAACCAAAATTACCCATACCATTGCCACAATTTGATGTTCTTGATGAATTGAGAAATGTGTATGTCAAAATGCCATTACTCTAGGAAATCAAGGATATTCCAATTTATACCAAATCCATTAAAGAACTCTGTCTCAAAAAGCCTGCAAAGAAAAGATTTGATCCACAAACAATACATGTTATTGGTAATTTAGCTGGCTTAATGTCAAATGTCATTTCCATGGAAAAATATGTTGACCCAGGCATACCTAGAGTCACAACAATTATCAACAAAATTTCAATTCCAAACACTCTAATTGACTTAGGAGCTACAATAAATGTTATGACATTGGACACAATGAAAATTTTACAGCTAACAAATTTATAGTCAACACCGATTGTTTTGGAATTAGCAGATCGCTCTAAAGTCATTCTTGAAGGGATACTGGAAGATATAATTGTTTCACTGGACTCTTGGGAGTATCTAGTTGATTTCTTAGTACTCCAGCCAAAATCAAACTTAGGAGGACACCCACTCATACTTGGCAGACCATGGTTGGCAACTACTGATGCATTCATTGGGTGTAGATCAGGTAACATGATTATTTCTAGAGGCACAGAGAGAAAGAAACTTACCTTGTACCCATCAGCCCAAGCTCCAACAGTAACACATAACCTATGGCTTGATGACAAATACAATGATAGGGAAGAAATACAATCTATTTTAAGCATCAATCAAATTTATGATTTCAGGGAAGACAATAATGAAGATTTGGTAGAAATGTTTATTTCTCAACCTGAAGTTTCGGAGGAATTGAGAAATGAACAATACACTACTGTAGATCAAATATTGGCACAAAGCTTTCAGGAAACTTGTACCATGTATTCTCTGAAAACATTATTTGAAGATATCTTTCCAATCAACTCCATTACAAACACACAAAGCAAGACTATAGAAATCAGCCCAGGAAAAACATTGAACATTGGGGCATTTCTAGAAACATCTCAGGAATGGAAATTGCTTGATTTGCTGACCAAATACCAAAAGGAATTTGCTTGGGACTACACTGACATGCAGGGAATTCACCCGGAAACTTGCACTCACCATATCTATACAGACACTAGTATTCAACCAGTGAGGTAGCCACAGAGAAGGATGAACCCCATGCTTAAAGAGATTGTAAGAGATGAATTGCAGAAGTTACTGAAAGTAAAGTTCATTTACCCCATTTCTAACAGCTAGTGGGTATCTCCACTAGTGATAGTCCCCAAGAAAAATGGTAAGTGGCGAGTTTGTGTTGACTACAGAGAACTGAATAAAGCCACCCTTAAAGACTATTTTCCATTGCCATTTATTGACCAAGTTTTGGATACATTAGCTGGAAAAATGTCATTTTCCTTCTTGAATGGTTTTAGTGGTTATAATGAGATCAGAATAGCCTTAGAAGACCAAGACAAAACAATGTTTACCTGTCCCTGGGGCACATATGCTTACAATGTTTTACCATTTGGCTTTTGCAATGCTCCAACAACATTTCAGAGAGCAGTATTAGCAATTTTTGCTGATCTGGTCCATGAGTGTGTTGAGGTATACATGGATGATTTTTCAGTATATGGTGATTCCTTTGACCATTCTTTGCAAAATCTTGAGAAAGTTTTACAACGATGTATAGAAACCAACTTTTCTTTAAGCAATGAAAAATGTTATATGATGATGAATGAGGGAATAGTCTTAGGACATCATGTTTCTTCCGAGGGAATCAAGGTAGATCAAACCAAAATTCAAATTATTGTCAAATTGCCAATTCCAACAAATCAAAAAGATGTAAGAAGCTTTCTTGGTTATGCAAGCTATTATAGGAGATTTATTGAAAACTTTAGTAAGATAGCTTTGCCTTTGTTTAAGCTTCTTGCAAAAGATGTATCTTTCAATTGGAATGGTAGTTGTCAAACTGCTTTTGAGAAACTCAAAGAAAAATTATCCACTGCTCCAGTTTTGAGGGGACCCAATTGGACTTTACCTTTTCACATATCAATTGATGCATCCGATATAGCAATAGGTGCTTCATTAGGGTAGAAAGAAGATGCTTTAACTTATGCCATTTACTTTATAAGTAAAAAATTGACTCCTGCTGAACTCAACTACACAGTAACTAAAAAGGAAATGCTTGCAATCATACATGCGGTGAACAAATTTCGTCACTACATAACTGGTTATGAAGTCTTTGTTCACACTGACCACCCTGCCATTAGATACTTAATGAACAAACCTATAACTAATGGCAAGATCACAATATGGTTATTATACTGCAGGAATTTAATCTCATAGTGCTGGACAGACCAGGGAAAGAGAATCAGGTAGAATATTACTTTTCTAGACTACAAAATCTAGGTGAAGATGTTCCAGTTGAAGATTCATTTCCTGATGAACACTTATTTGCAATTTCAGTGTTAACCCCATGGTATGTTGATTTAGCTAATTACTTGTCCACAGGAAAAGTACCTCCATCTTTCAGCTCAAAGGAGAAGAAAAGACTCATCAAGAAAAGTGCAAGATATTCATGGGTTAATGGCGATTTGTTTTATACTGGTTATGATATGATTATTAGAAGATGCATTAGAGAGGATGAAATTATTGACATACTAAAATCATGCCATGATCAACCTTGTGGTGGCCATTTTGCAGCCAAGAGGACAACACACAAAATTCTTAGCCTTGGCTACTATTGGCCATCAATTTTCAAAGATTCAAAGAAGTATGTGAGAAGTTGTGACAGCTGCCAACGCATGGGCAGACCAACCACCTCCAATGAGATGCCACTACAGCCACAAGTACATCTAGAGCCATTTGAAAAATGGGCTCTAGACTTTGTTGGACCCATTAATCCACCATCCAAAGGTAAGAAGTACATCCTTGTATGTACCGATTATGTGACTAAATGGGCTGAAGCAAAGGCACTTGTAAGGGCAACTAAACAAACAATAGTCAATTTCCTTTTTGAAGAAATCTTTGTTAGATATGGAGTGCCCAGAGAGATAGTAATAGACCAAGGGACTCAATTCACTTCTAGACTGGTTCAAGAAATCACTGACAAGTACAAAATCAAACACAGAAAGAGTACACCCTACCATCCATAGGCCAATGGCCAAGTGGAATCTACAAACAAGACACTGGAAGGGATCATGACTAAAACAGTGGCAACAAATAGGAAATATTGGGTAGATAAGCTCAATGAGGCACTTTGGGCATATAGAATCACCTAGAAAAACACAACAAGGTTTACACCTTATCAGCTAGTGTATGGCAAAGAAGTCATGCTGCTAATAGAATTTCAAATGCATACTTACAAATTGGCTGCAGACTTAGGAATAGACCTTTCTAAAGCACAAAAAGAAAGAATCATTCAATTGAATTAGTTGGAAGAGATGAGACAAAAAGCAATGGAAAGGACAACAATGATACAACAACGGAGGAGACAGTGGCATGATAAGTTAATCAAGAAGAAAGAGTTTCAAGTTGGTGATTGGGCATTACTCTTTGACTCAAAATTCAAAGACTACAAAGCCAAATTTACAACCCATTGGATGGGCCCCTATGAAATCATTGAAATCTTTGAGAATGGATTAGTCAAACTCACTACAATTGACCAAGAAGGACGAACATTTCTAGTAAATGGACACAGGCTAAAGATTTATCATAAGCCTGTCAACAAAGAAGATTTCATGAAGACAGTGACATAGAAAAATGAGGTTTAGATAGTACAACAATCTACTGTAATATCTATGCCTTAAGTTATCTTTCTACTTTAGAATTTTCAAAAAAAAAAAAACAGTTTAGATGTGAAAACCAGACTCTGGCACACTCTAAACACGAATTCTTACAGGAAAACCAAGAAATTGGCCAGTAAGAATTCATTTTCTTTTTCATTTGTATTTCCAAATAAAATCCTCTGTTATTTACATTTCACAGTGATGACTTGAGGACAAGTCATATGATCAGCAGGGGAGGAGAAAAGTTTGAACCTTTTCATACTTTTTCATCTCCTTATTTTCAGAATTTTATTACAGCAGAGGAAGGAATTTGTTTTACTTTCATTTTTCAGTAGACTTTTCAACAAAGCATTATTTTTCAAGATGGGACCTGTTAAGAAGAACACATTAGCAAAGGGACCTGTTATATGCAAATTTTCAAGATGGGACCTGTTAAGAAGAACACATCAGCAAAGGGACTTGTTATATGCAAATTTTCTAGATGGGACCTGTTAAGAAGAAGACTGCACTTAAGAGAGAAAAGGATTGCACCATCACATTCTGCTATGCCTGAACACATCAAACAAGTCAAATAGAGTTAGCTTTCAAACAAGGAAGTATCTGAAGGCTGTAAGAATTTTAATTTTAATACTTTAATTTTTTTTATTAATTCCAATTTTTAAATAGTGGTTCATAATGTTTATTGATTTCAGTTTATATAATCCATCCTATCCTATATCACACATACTCATTTTTCTGTCCTATTTATTCCTACTCTTAAAATCTAGGCATCATAACCTATATATCCTATTTTCCATTCTGTACATAAATCCTTAAACATGATCCTTAAAGCCTATACTCTTATCCTATATATACCATTCCACTTCAACCACTTCAATCTATCAATCATATGTACCAACAGATCCACTAAAACAAGCATATTCAAGATCTAATTAAATAGTCAAAAGCCACAAATCAGAAGCTACAAATCAAAATTTTGAGGTACAGGTCTAGGTCCAATGATTTGTATAGTTATGAAGTTATATAAATTTTTTATGGTTTTTAACTTAAAAAATAAAAAATAAAAATAAAAATCACAGTACATATGTTATGATGATCGAAAAGGGTAGTGCAGTAAGATTATGACAAAATGTCATCATAATAGAGATCAACGACTAGTTAGAGGGAACCTTAATGATTCGTAGGAAGAGACTATAATGATCTATAGCCCTCATGGTCTTAGTCAAGGTTCATACCATACCATCATACCCAATTTCATCATTTGAATTAAACATGACTGTTGCTCATAGCTATCGGGCCTATTATTAAGAAAACGTTGTGTGAAGGAACCAAGGGTTCATTACATAATTGAACGTTGTACAAAGGCAGTAAAGCTCATCATTAACGCAAATGTTGTGTTGAAAGAGGTAAAGTGAACGTTGTGGAGTATTGGTAAGAGCCCGAACACATAGGAAGTGTTGTGAATGCTGTGGAGAATTATGAATGCCTGAGAACCCTCTCTGAGGTATGCGTATGATGTTACGAGTATGTTGACAATGAAAATGTCAACATATGAGTAAGAAAGGCCATGACACGCAGGATAATTCCACAGGACCGGTAAAAAGGGAGTTTCCAATCCAAAAATAGCAGCGTCTTCCACTTGAACAGAGACAAAAATAGCAGCGTCTTCCACTTGGACAGCGTAGGCTCAGGTAGTTTTCTCGCAAAAATTTTGGTAAATTTTTCTTACAACACAGGGTAAAAGAAGTAAATTTTTCTCATAGCAACATTTTTCTTACAACACAAGGTAAAAAGAGGTAATTTTTTTCTCATGGAAAAAAGAACAGAGCCAGAACAATTCGACCTTTCCAAAGTGCATAGAGACTGCATAGAAATATTTAGGGCAAAACAGTGGTTAACACTCTTAGAAAAATTCAATGGGCACAATGAGTTAACAACCATGGAATTTTCCTCTTCATTCACTGGAGAAAGAGCCACTGTAGGGAACCTATCTTTTAGAGTCTTAGAGGATACAATTGCCTAGGCTATAGGCATAAGTCCAGAGGGAGAGAAGTATTTCAAAACAAAGCAGTTTAAGGAGAAAACCTGGACACATTTTGTATCTAGAACAAGGGTATCAACAGTTAATTGGAAGTCAGGGATTCCTAGGAGTTGGCTCATTCATCCATGGGATGAAATAGTCTATGTGATTCAAAAATTCATAACATGTGAGGGAAGATATAGTATAGTGTTCCTTTATCATATCAAACTGCTAATGCATCTAAGGGAGACTGTGTTATAAGCTTGCCTTATTTTCTTTTGCAAAGCTTAACTAAGATGTGTAAAAGCTATACAAAAAAAAAGAAGTAAAAAGGATAGGAGCCTATATCATTTTGGTTTGGTGAAAATCTTAACTGAGTTTGAATTGCAAAAGATAGGTGTGTCATGGAAAAAAAATTTGGTGACTAATGAATTTATAGCAGATGAAGAGCAGGAAGGGCAGCAACATCTAGAGTTATTGATTGATGTGGATGATATAGAAGAAGAATTTTTAGAGCACAGACCTAGTATCTCTACTCCATCCAGCAGCAGTATAAAGACAAGAAGAATGGTAAGAGAGGAAACTGAGAAAGATGAGCAGGATAAAAATTTTACCACCTACACAAGGAAGTCCAAAAAGACTAAATTTGGTCAAAGAGGGAAACAGTGGAAGAAGATGATATTTTACAACAACCTCAGTATGATTATATACAAGGATTGGAAACAAGAGATAAGGAGAAGGAACCACAAGAACAAAAACTTTCAGGTAAGAAGAAAAGGAAGTTGGAAAGGAAAGTTGAAAAATTGCAGCAACAACTTATGGAGTCTGAAGTTTTGGAAAGGGTGGTGAAGAGAGAAAATGAAACTCTTAGAACTCAAAGCCATAAGTTTCAAGAATAAAATGAAAAGTTGAAGAAGAAGGTCAAAAAACTCCAAGCCTACAAGGTTCAGATTGGTAAGAGGGCCTATAAACTGTACAAGCAGAAGAAGGCAATCAAAACTAAATACCAAATTTTGAAGATAGAGTACAAGGCCCAAATGAACATCAATGCTCTACTCCAGGCAACTGAGGCAGAAGCAGAAGCAGAAAGAGGTGTTTGACAGGTTAGAATTCATTTGCATGAGGGCATGCAAAATCTTGAGTTTAGGGGAATGTTGGTATTAATTTATGACTGACCATTTCACTTAAAATTCCTCTTTTTCTCATAATTTCTTACAATTTAACCTTTATATTTCCTCCATAACCTTTAGAAACTGAATGATATAATGTAACTGTCATTATTTTTATCTTGAAATTAATTTTCGAAATTTTTGTGTTAAAATTGGAATTTTCCAGAAAATTACAAGATGTTGTAACTTCCTGTAATCGCTCCATGGTTTGACATGTTGCATAACAAGATGGAAATTTTGAAGATTGTGGGCATGAACCTAAATGTACAAATATAGTGGATTACCTATCCACTTCAGGATTTGAAGAATATAGGTGGACGGTCAACGCTAGTCAAACCTAGCTACTTTAGCAGAAATTTCAGATTTTGTGAACAAAATTTTCTATTTTTGCCCAAATGGAGGATCTGATCCAATTCGCCCTCCTTTGATGTAATTGATAGGATTTTATTAGGATAATAAGGATTATGAATAGCTTCTTTTTGTTATGGAGATTTATGGTAGATAACTCAAAGGAGAACTATGTTATTAGTTAGTCTTGATATACATATGAAAAACTTGGAAACATAGTTGATGTACTTTTGATTCTCAAACTTAAATATAGAGCTACAGTATTGAGTTCATCTTATGCTTTCAGATCCAATAATTTTCTTCATTTGAGTTAGCCTACAGTGTGCTTGCAAAGTGTGGAAGGGCCCCCACTACAGAGCTGGTACACTCCTTAAGTTTTCTTTATAAATTGCATAGATAGATTTGATATTTAGAATTTGTTATTTAATTTATGTGTTACAAGTTCATGCAATTGAAAAATTGTTAATTGAAGAGATTTGTATTTGTTGTGAAAAAGCTTTGTAAGAAGTCTCAACCAATATTCATCTTGAAGTTGACAAAAATGTTTGCTATTTTATGATTTCAATTTTAGAGTTAGTTCATAGTTCAATTTCCATTGATTAAGATTTGTAATTGCAGAATTCAATCTATAGTTAGATGAATGAACCTTGTAAGAGGATCAACTATTATTGATTTCCAAAGTTACTTATCTCATTCATTGCTTTGACTAGTTGAGATTTAGAAATTGTTTTGAATTGTTATGACTTAGGATTGGAAGGGATTCTATAGAGTAAAGTTCTTGTAAGGGAATGGTAGAATCTTCAACAAGTAATTAATACTCTATTTTGTTAAATAGGCAATCAGATTTCAACCGAATTTGTTTTCATCTAAATCAATGCTTAAGTGTTTGAAAAAGACAAGGAGACACCTCTTGTAAGAGAGCATTGTTAATTTCACTTCACTAGGTTATCATTAGAACACTAGATCTTTCTAGATCTATATACATTAGATAAGTGCCTCTAAGTGTACCTACTCAGGTTGACAAAAGGAATTAAAGCTTAACTTACCTTAGCAAGTAAAGCCCAACAATCTCAAAGGGACCATATAATAGAGCCTTGATTTTCTTACCAAGATCTTGTAGCCTATCCTTGTTCAACTATAACCATACTTTGTCTCCAACCTTGAACAACTTCTCTATTATGTGTTGATCATACCTGGCCTTATATTTTTCTAGTGACTACTGCAATGTCTCTTGTACCTATATATGGATTTTCTTGATCCTTTCTACAAACTTTTCATCCCTCAAGGCATCCCTTGTAATATCATCCCTTACTCCTCCTTGCTACCCATATACAATATCCAAAGGTGAAGGTGGAAAATATCCAAAACAAGTTTTAAATGGGGACTTACAAATAGAAGTGTAGAATGCTCTATTATAAGAGTGTTTTATATATACCAAATTTTCATCCTAGGTCTTCAGATGCTTCTGATTGTAACCCCTCAAAAGTTGAACCAAAGTCTTGTTGACTACTTCTATTTTTTCATCTTTCTAAGAATGGAATGTTGTAGACCTCTTTAACTTTGTTTCCATCTTCTCCCATAATGTAGTCTAAAAAGAGCTGAGAAATATTGTGTCCTTTTATGAAACAATGATCCTTGGAATCCCAAAGTTTAGCCAAAATTTTCCAAAGAACAAGTTTGTTGCTTCTTTCCCAATGATGGTCTTTTTACAAGGCATCAGAACACACATATTGCTGAACCTGTCAAATACCACGAATAGTTAGTCATGTCCCTTCCTGGTTGTTGGTAAACCTCCCACAAATTCCATGGAAATGCTTTCCTAGGGATGAGTGGGTACAAGTAAGGGATGATATATACCATGTTTCCTATTTCTAAGATTGTTGCTACACCAAGGCATGTGTCCTTTTATGAACCTAGCTACCTGTTCTTGCATCTTGGGCCAATACACATAACTCTGCAAGTTGGCCACTGTTTTCTCTATACCAAAGTGCCCTGCAGCCTTCTAGGTGTGGGCCTCTCTAATCAGCTACAATCACTCAATTTTAGGAACACATAACTTATCCAACCTATAGAGTAATCCAACCTAGAGATGGTAGTCAATGGTGTTGTCACCATGATGCACATAACTATGACTTTGCAACTGTTGAAACACCTCCTTGACTCATCCTCTGAATATTCCTCTCTGTATGCATCATGGGTGCATGGCTTCATGTGCATCAGAGTTCCCAAAGCTATGATATTTGATGTGGGTGGCCTTGAAAGCATGTCAGCCAACTTGTTTGTGTTTCTCTTCTTATACTTAATCACTAAATGAAACTACTATAGAAACCCCATCCACTTGTAATTCCTGGTCTATTGTAGCTTACTCTGGGCCTGTAGGTATTGTAGAGGTTGGTTATTTGTGTGGATTGATGTCTGCTTCCCCATGAGATAGTGCTTGCACTTCTTCATAACTTGCACCAGGGTATAAAGATCCTTGTCATAGGTAGGGCAGTTAGGAACTACCCCATTAAATACTTCATGATGGTAGCATACAGGCATTCCCTCCTACATCAAGATCACTCCCATAACATATCCACTCGCATTTTTCTGCACATCGAAGGGTTGTTGCAAGTTAGGTAATTATAGAATTGATGATTGACTGGTCTTCTTCTTTAACTACTTAGATGCTCTCTACTGACCCTTTCTGAACTAGAAACTCTTTCCACCTGATATTATGGCATGGAGTGGTTCTACTTCTTCTGAAAATGAGGCTATGAATTTCCTCAGGTACTTTGCTACCCCAATGAAACTCCCAGCCTCAGAAACATTAGTAGGCATCAACCATTTCATGATTGCCTCCACCTTGGTAGGATCAATTTTCAACTCTCCACATATCACATACCAATATGCACCAAAAACTACTTTGTAAACTCACACTTCTTGGTATTCGCTAGTAGTTGGTACTTCTTTAATGTCTCTAGATCCTACGTCAAATGTGAGATGTGCTCCTCCTAGGTAGCATCGCATCCCAGTATATCATCCAAATAGAAAATAGTAAATGAATTTATAAAAGGGTGTAGTATATCATTCATTAACCTAATTAAAGTAGCTGGTGCATTGCATAGGTCAAATGGCATGACTAACTACTCATACAAGCCTTGCCTAGTTTTGAAGGCAATTTTCCAGGTATCTTTTTCTCTTACTCAAACCTAGTGATATCCAGAATTTAAGTCCAACTTGGTGAAGTATTTTTTGTTGTTGCAATTGATCCATTAGATCATTTATCCTAGATAGGGGGTACCTATTCTTGAGTGTGATTTTGTTCAATGACCTGTTATCTATAAAAATTCGCCAAGTCCCATCCTTTTTGTCACGATAATGATGGGAGACCCACATGGTGATACATTGGGTTGAATGCTACCATTTTCCAATAACTACTACAATTGTTCTTCACTTCACTTGCTTCTATAATATAATATCTATACAACCCAATGTTTGGCAATAGGCAGTCCGAGAATATATGGATGTCGTGCTCCACTTCCCTCTTGGGTGTTAACCCTTTAGGATCGTGGAAGACATCCTTGTATGCTTATAAAAACTCTTCCAGTTGTTATTTCTATTTCTTAGTACACCCTTAAAGGTATTCCTTGCCTCTCATTAACTCTTCTATAGTCTGATTATTTCTTAAAAGAAGTAAAGCATACTTCTTGCTAGAACTAATCAATTTCTTTTCTTGGTTGGCACTTATGAGTGAAATGTTTTACTTGCCTTTGCATGTGTTGATTGTGAATGATTTTCCATCCTTGAAAAACTAGTATTGGTTGGCTCTCCACATGAAGATTGCATCTCTCTTATAAATGTAGGGAATTCCAAGCACCACCCCACCTACATCAAGGAGAAGTACATCTAATTATAATTTATCAATAAAATAAGCATTGATAGCAAACCTAATTTTTCACTTTTTTATCACCTTCAACTATACATAATTATTTACCCATCCCAATGGATATGGGCTTGGATTATTATGAAATTCCAATCCCAAATTTTTTACTAGCTCTCTACAATGAGATTCTCCTGTGATCTCGAGTCAAACATAACATCATTCTTTGTCTTCTTGATCTATATCTTTATGTGGAAGAGTTTGGTGATTTATTTCGCTTCCTCTTGCTAAAGGCTAGTTAGATCCACCTCCTTCTACATTGATTTATATATGATCATCTCATCCACATATGAGTTTCTTTCAACCTAGTTGCTCGAATAAATGACCATCAAAATCTTCTTCTTCTTATCTTTGTTTTTGTTCTTTGGGTTAGGCTTTCGATGCAATTTCCAACACTTCTCCTCTGTATGATGGTCAATTTTACAGTGGTTGTTGGGATCCTTACATTAATATGTTTTTATTTTTCCTCCTTTCTACCACTTCTTCCCATCCTTAGAAGCATCCCAGTGCTCCTTCTTCTACGGTTCACTTGATTTACCTTTCTTCTAGTCTATGTTCTCCAAGTATTTTTCCTGTACCTAATCCTCATCCACTAATATGGGATCAACAACATCACTTCCACAAATGGATTTATAGACCCCCCAGATACTTGAGGATTACATTCGGATTCTTTGATGAGATACCTAGCATTATTTCCATATTTCTGAACTTTTTGGTGTACTCTTGTACAATCTACCCCTACTTTTGCTTGAAGTAGTGCCATCATATCCAAAGGTCCTCTATTCCTACTTTTGCTTGAAGTAGTGCCATCATATCCAAAGGTCCTCTACATACCTGATAGTGTAAATATGTGACTTTATTAGGTTTTTAAAGTCCTCCCACTTAGTCACTCGAGGATCCCCCTCCAACCTTAAGGTTTTTGTGTGGCTTTCCCACTAGGTCAGGGTATGGCCCTCTAATTTCAGTTGCACAAATGAAATCTTATGTTCTTCCTTTATATGATTAACATTGAAATAAACTTATAATTGTTGCAGCCAATGATTTAGGTTCAGAGTGTCGATCTCACCTTGGTACGGCTTGATATCGACCTTCACTTCCATTTTGAATAGGGACCATGAATGGTTCATGACACTAAAACTACTTTTCTCTCTTTTGTGTCCTTTCTTTGACTCGTTTTCAATTTCTTCCCTATCTCCTAATCTACCCTCTGATCGGTCCTCTTCATTAGAACCCCCATCTTCTTCGAATAGTCCAAGCTTATTGCTAAGGGTCAACATGAGGATATTCACATTAAAACTTATATCTACAACTTGTACTTCCACTCAGACAAAGAGGTTATAGGAAAAGGGAATTGAGGCACTAGAACTTCACATGGCCCTGAGAAAATGACCCAGATCCACCAAGAAATAGACAAGCCACCGAACAAGAACCACCTAAAGGGCAATGATATACCGCCTGCCCCAGTGCCAAAACCCAGGCTATGACTAGTAAGAAGCAATCTTGGAACCCCTAATTTGTCCTCGAAGGCTACAGAAAACCTTGAGGCATCCAAGGTGACCAAAAAACATGATGAATTGCCTAGAATTAAACACAATGATGCTATGAGGGTGACATAGGGCACCTTGGACCTGACATGTTCGTATGGAGTGACTTATGATGGCTTGCACATGACCCTTGAGACATTTTTTGTAGTATGTAACACTCATTAGCCCTTATTTCACATTTTAATGGTTTATTGCACTCATTTGGAGGGTGACATCATACTTTTGGAGCATTTATTCCCATAATTATGGTCTTTTATGGCATATTTGTTATGGTGTTGAGCTATGAGATTGGCTTGTAACCTTTTTCTTATGTAACACTTAAAGTGAAATTTTCAATTAGGATTCTTAGTCATATTATTTGTAAAGTGAGTGGGAAAAGGCTCATATAAATAGAGCCTCCCCCTCACTTCTCTTTTCATCATCACACACATGTAATTCAATCTCTCCAAAAGAGAGAACGAACTAGCTTCTTTTTCACTACTTGGGAATAATATGATCTTTTATGGATGCAACTTGCTATGGGATGAGACTTTTTCTTGGAGACATTATTTTGGGATTGAAAAAAGTGCTATTGTGGAAGATTTTGTAAGTCCATTGCTAATCATTGATATTTTACATGCTTTTCTTTCCCTTTTGTGGTTTGTAATCGAAGTTTGGGGATTCAATTTTTTGAGACTTATAATGTTTGTACATAACATTGTTTGTTGTATGGACATGTTCTTTACACTTCTAGGAAATATAGTATTAGAGGACTTGCAGAGTCTCTGAGGCTGGAACTGCTAACATACAATATTGGAGTAAATTTTGGGCCAAATAGCCTTCTCTGAAATGTCTAGGCATATTAATCAGTGTTGATTTCCTGAGTTATGTGATATTCAACTACAAGTTGATTCTTTTCTAAGAATTATGTTTATTCTTCAATCTGTGTTCAGTTTTGAGGGTTCTATTTGCTGAAATCTGTACATTTAGCTATTGTTACTGAGTCTCCCATTGTTATAGATGATTTTTTTATATTATTACTCCATGTCAAAGGAAAATAGGGACTACAACAATTTATAAGTTTATCTTGTTTTGAGGGTTTTAAATGGTTCTATGATGGGAATTTGAGTTTCAAAATGCCATAATGTAATGCACTTTGTAGATATAAGTAAATATAAACTATTTCTACAGTTGTAACCCAATATTTTGAATGGAAGCCCGTCGATGTACCCATCTGCAATGTTGGAATTTCTCATAGTTTTGTTTTGGATGAAGTGCCTGTCAAAGAGATTGATCTTACAATAGGGAAAAACCTCACTGGGACGATGTATTATAATATTCGTAATGGAAATATTAAGTGATAACAACAGTGAAACCATAAACATGCAATAAAAAAAGGTACATGCATGCAGAAATATTGGATTACACCAGAAATAACACCCAAAACGTTGAGCCATTATATTATATTAATCAAATGGGGTACAATGAGTAGGATCAAAAGCACCTTGCACTTGCTACAACAAGTTGGGCAAGATCCCAGGTGAATATGATAGTACTCGAGTGCTAGAAATGGCTCTGCTACCAAAATCTACATCCACCCAGAAAACAACTACTGCCACTGGAAAGGGACTATTGATTTACCCCTCCAAATTTCTCCAAAATTTTTGAAAAATTAGCCACGAGCACTACTCCACCAACTCAAACAAACCCAGAAATATCTCACGAATCCAAGTGGTGGAAATGGTCCTAAAATTAATTGCGTCATCCTCTAGCAATTTCGGTTGTTGGCTGCTGACTAGAACACTGATTTTCACCAAAAATATTGCTCATAAAATTCTATGAAATTAACTCCAAAATCCTCTCATCAAACCCACAAAAACCCAGAAAGGGTTCGGCCCAAATCCACCAAACAAAAATTATCCAAAATTGGTGTGTCTCCTCCAACCATTGGACCAACACCTAGTCCAAAAATCTATGCTAAATCTATGCTCCAAAACTCCTCCCTGTATCCAGAAATTCATTCAATATTTCTCCGAGAAGAGAAGTGAGATTCTAGCCTTCAAATCCCATTAGCTCTAAGTTATTTTGTTGCTACAAGTTGAGCCAAGAAAATGAATGTGCAAGCCCTAGGAAGGAAAATTCACCCCACACTGAAGCAAGTACCTCCAACCCTGAAAATCACTCTAGATTTTTGTACTCAAGGAAATTTCATGTAAATTCCCAAAGGGAAATTTGTCTAGAATATCCTCCCCCAGGCACCATGAATTAGATTTTTCATCTTTGTCAAAAGATAGAAAAATTGACCCAAGTGATAGCCTCCAGTATAACCCGACAAATCACTGTCCAAACTCTGGCCTAACAATAAAATAATTTCCTAGAAAAACATGGAGCCTATGACCCACTCTTTTTCCCACAATGTGCACCACGAGAATACCTCTGTACCCAAGGAATGTGCACTACTGATTATACTCGTGCAATGATTTCAAATGGAATCTTCGAATTGAGCTCCCTCAAATTTCCTCACTAGGGAGACACTCGAGGTTCCCTAAAATGAGGGTGGAATTCCTGCTTGGAAATCCCTTATGCAGAACAACATGGGTTGTCTTAGCTAAGCAGCTCAAGGGAACTAGACTTGAATTGTAAAATTATAAAAGATACCAAATGGTGGTCTCCAAGATATATTTATAATTGTTGGCCCTCTCTCCCTTAGTGGTCCCCACCTTCCACTATTTCACACCCATTCCTCTCTCTCTCTCTCTTCTCACTAGTGTGAATTACTCCATTGGGTTGAATTTCCTTCTCTTGTCACCCCTACATTCCACTAGAGTTGTAATTTTCTATTTCTTCTAAGTCCCATATGCTAAAAATGTCTCCAATGCTCAGATTACAAAATTGTGCTATGCTTAGCATCTCCCTAATAAAATCCATTTATCTCTTGAAATAAAAAATCAAAATTGGGGACATTACAATGCTCCCCACCAAATATTTCTTGTCCTCAAGCAATGCTTGAACAATAACCCTCTCAACTGTTGATCCCCATTGTCACTATAAACTATAACAGGGTCCCAAATGTGCCATTGGATCATCCCTAATCTTTGCACTATCTTTTCATGAAGGAGTCCCTCGATACCGAGATCCCAAACCAACCTGATCAGCGTGAAGCACCCCTTGCTCCACTCATATCTTGCCAGGTATAGGAATTAGAAGCCCTCTGCCTATCGCCAATAAGTAGAGCATCCTAATAATGTATAACTTTGTCCAACTCCCCATGAAGCGTCACTATCGGGTAGTCCATCTCATGCAATTTGATGGTAATCCCCTAAAGATACAACCCATCCCCTGTGGATATGAATAATCACACACATGAGCTTCCCCTGATATCCACGTGTTGGTCATCTTGCCATCCTAGTGAAGTCGCCCATGCCACCAGCGTATTACTGAATCCAAATGGAAGATCGAAATGATCTTCCCCTGTAGAAACCAACTCATTTCCAAGGGTATTTGGAGTGCCAAGTCCTATGATTCGTAGATCCCATGCTAGTCTAAAAATGCTTCCACCATGTTGTCACTATGAAAATCTAACCATGATGGTCTTCACATCATGTGCAAGTTGTATCCTCCTCTCCTGGGACCTTATGGAAAAATATCTATAGGGCCCCAACGCGTATGGCCCAGACATCTCTACGATGTCATGACCTACCCATCCAACACTCATCCTGATCCGTAGTAGCAATAAGGGAAACCACCTCTCCATTCAACAAAGGCCTCAATGCTCCCCCACATGTCAAACCATGTGTGAGATCAGTCATCCTCTGTCCTGATCCTGCTCATCATGAAACAAAGTGTCCAACCAGCCAACCAAATCCCTGGATCCCAAAGCTAGAATGACTGCGACATAGTACTGACGGCTGTTAGCACCAAAATGTACCACGTCTCAAGTCCCTGCATGCAATCATCATATGGACTCCATAAATCACGAACCAGTCTGGTGCATGTGAAACTGCCCTACACCGACCATACCACGTAGTGGGATCTGTCCTCTTGCCTCCTGTAAGGGTCCCTTAATACTTCCTAGAGTCTAAACATCTACTTGCAAGAAAGGTTCACCAATCGATGCAGATGCTCTTGAGACACCTCAGAATGTCCGCCAAAAGGGGGTCATGCATCTCCCCGAGTATGGGCTCAAAGGTGGTGCAAGTGTTACCTCTGTAGAAGATTAGACTACCCCCAATTCCACATCCACCAAATCATGCCTTGACCATATTCCATAGCTGGAAAGCCTCTCTCTTGATGCATTGAGTCCCATCCAACTATCTCACATGAATCTCCTAAGTCCTGTTGCTGGTGATACGAGCATCAAGAGACGACATCCAAGCCCCCTGTGTTAGTGTGCAATGTTGGAGAGCGATAAATGGAAACTCATGGTTAGCCCTTTTATCAACTCGCTCTCCAACTCTGAGTGTGCCAAACCCAATGGCATGCCTGATGCCCTCGTCAGGATATCTCTTTGGTGGAAACACTTCAAAAGCTAGTTGTTCATCATCATGCTCTTCTACACTCAAATTAGTGCCTCTACACTTTTCTGCATAGCACTGAACTTCGTGGAACAACTCCATGCACCTTTGGATACCAATGCTCAATTCCATGCCACCATGTACCATAGACCATCCCAAATGTACCCATGCATCCACCACTCTGCTAGTACACTGACTATTGTGTGATCCACACCTCCTCATCTATCCAAGTACACCTTAATGGCCCAACTCCTCACATGTAATCGAGAATAATGGTATCGGGCCGAACCTCAGTAGCTCTGGTGGCCAATACACAGATGAGAGGCCTGTCTCCATATGATTCCCTATCGATGCAACCTCCTCCTATCTACTCTTGCCAAAGTGGGATAATCACCCTGTGATCCTATGCTCGATCAATATGCCAATGTAACTCATGAAATCTTCTTGCTTCCCTATCAATCCATATTGTCACTCATGTTGCTAGAATCCCTTAAGGGAATATGAAAAGGTGTGTGCACCAAACCATGGAGTCCATCATGTAGCTACTACCAACACTTACTTACTCCACGATGTGATGGAGAATCCCACCTGGATCCCAATAATAATCTAACCACTGAGCCCCTATGGTAATCCACAACCTCTGTTCAACTGTGGCCATGAATGCATCTAACTTCCTAGCCAACTCCACTAGATACCAACTCAATATATCTCACCATCCAACCCGGATAGAGGGATCAAATGCCTGAAAAACCATGCACGGAACAAGTCCTCCATCCTATGATTGTTTCACCTTGCGTGACTCATGTCACCTTATTTGGCTAGTTTGGCCAATCCATGTAATCTTCATAGGTAACATGGCCTCTCTCTCACTAACATGCGGAGGCGACCCAATAATGATGAAAGCCCCATTGATGTATGCCTGAAGGGCACTTAAATATGAATTATGACAACTTTGTTGGTTGTCGATGCACCTAAATGCTCCTCATCAATGACTATCTCCAAGGACAATTTCTCATCCTCCTATACCATGCGCTTACCATGAGCCACTAACTTCCCCTCCACAGATAGATCTAGATTCATAATATCCTCAACAATAAATAGTAGGTAGCTTCTTTCTAGAAGCTCTGTCACAAATTTGTATGCCTTTATACCTATCAACTCCTCATCAATAATGGATATGTCTCCCGATGCCTCATCAACCTGTTGTGCATCGCTATCACCTCAAAACTTGGACACGACCCTGAAAACCTAATCAATGGATACCTGAACAATGGATGGCACCTCCTCAATGTTGGACATCTCTATGTCTCCTTACACCTCATCAAAGGATGGTCCTTTATGTGTGTGATCTATATGCTCCTCACAACCTTGCATGCCCTTAGCATCATGCACAACCTCCTCCTTAGGCTCCTGATATATAAATCCGGGTCTCCACTAGCAAAAGCACCTCTTGGTCTCACCCTCTAACTTTTCCTATCCTTCTTGCTCCTTTTGAGGAGATCTGGTGCCTTGGTTCTATTGAATCTCCTCACATGGTGTATATGGTTGCACCCCCATGACCTTTGCACCTCTAGTGTCTCTTCTATATGAATGAGGATGGATTTGGTCCGACACCTTCCTCGAGTGGGCCAATCTCTCATCATTTGAGTAGATTCCACCCCATAATTCCTGCATACTAAATCTTCCTTGAGCCATGGGTTTTCTATTACTTATCTCGTCACTATGCATACATGCCCAAAGATTCCATGATCTAGTAGGCTAACCCACAACTAGCCAAGATCATGGCTTCGATACCACTCTAATATTCCTAATGGAAATATTAAGTGATAATAGTAGTGAAATCATAAACATGTAATAAAAAATGTACACACATGAAAAAATATCAGATTACACTAAAAATAACACCCAAATCGCTAAGATATTTTATTATATTAATCAAATGGGTTAAAATAAGTAGGAATATAAGCATTTGGGACTTGCTACAACAAGCTAGGAAAGATCCCAGGTGAATATGATGGTACCCAAGTGCTAGAAATGGCTTTGCTACCAAAGTTTGTGTCCACACAAAAAAAACTTTTGTTGCCGTTGGCAAGGGACTATTGATTTACCCCTTCAAACTGCCCCAAAAATTCTAACAAATTAGCCAAGGGCACTACTCCACCGGCTCAACCAAACCCAAAAATATCTCACGAACCCAATTGGTGGAAATGGTCTCAGAATTAACTATGTCCTCCAACAATTTCTACTACTGGCTGCTGACTAGAACACTGATTTCTTCTAGAAATGTTTCCCATAAAATTATATGAAATTAACCCCAGAATTCTCTCACCAAACCCACAAAAAATCAAAAAGGGTTTGGCCTGAATCCACCGACCTGAAATTACCTAAAATTGGTGCATTCTCCTCCAACTGCTGGCCCAACACCCAGTCCAGAAATATCTGCTAAATCCTTGCTCCAAAAATACTGCCCTTAGCTGGAAATTCCTACTATATTTCTTCCAGAAGAGAAGTGAGAGTCCAACCTTCAAATACCACTAGATCTAAGTGATTTTTTTGCTACAAGCTAAGCCTAAAAAATGACTGCGTGGGCCCTAGGAAGGAAAATTCATCCCACAATGAAGCAAGTACCTCCAGCCCTGAAAATCACTCTAGATTTTCGTACTCCCTCAAGGAAATTTCCTGTAAAGTCCCAAAGGGAAATTCCCTGAGAATCTCCTCCCCAAGGCACCATGAATTAGCTATTGGATAGTTGGCATTATGTGCATGGCCAATGGCCTTGAGAAGGCATATGAAAATGTGTTGGAATTGATGTCAACAATCATGCTGAGGAGTTGTGTTGGGTAGATGGAGTACTTAAGTGTTGGTAGGAGTGTTGGCATTAATCTCAACTAGACAAGCTTGGATGCTTGTTGCAGTAGATGTTGGTAGTGATGGCTTAGGAGGAAGCTCACGATAGCTGCAGGCATCATGTAGAGAATCATCACAGTATCAAGATTACTGGAGAAGACATCAAATGATGATTACAATGATGGACCAAGAAGGAAGTCCATGGTCGTTGCAGGCCTCATGCAAAGAATCACGGACTTTCCAAAGTACAATGGACTCTTCCAGAAATGGACTTGTGGTTCAAAAGTTATAACCTGCTGAAGTTCAGGGGTTTGAAGCCTCAAGCAGGGGAGTTGAGCATATTTGAGATCGGAGATCAGAGGCCAAGCCATATCGGCAATTGACGATCGGAGGGTAGCGATATCGGCAAACATAAGTCGGAGGTGGAGCGATATCAGAGATCAAAGATCAAAGGCCAAGCCATGCCGAAAATTGGAAATAGGAGGGCAGCAATATCGACAATCACAAATAGGAGGCCCAACCATATCGAAGATTGAAGATCGGAGGCTCCACAATATCGATGATCACACATCGATGACACCAGCCATATTGATGATCGCAATCAGAGGTCAACACACAGTAGTGTATTGACGAATCAAAAAATCGGAGGACAGCCATATCAAAGATTGGAGGATCAAAGGCCTGCCATATCGGAGGTCTCGCAGATCGAAGGAAAGGCACAAGGCCAAATCGACAATCGATAGTCGATGGGTCTAGGAAATATCGCATATCGGTGATCAATATTTTCAAAATGACAACATTGGGAAACTTCCAATCAGCAAATTTTGATTGAGTTAAATAAATTGGGATTGAGGTTTCTTTATTAAATCGCTAGGAGAACCAAAAAGAAATTTACAAAGGAATTATTTTAAAAAACGGTGTATGCGACGCATATTTCTCTCTCCTTTAGGAGGACACGTGGAGGTATTCATTTGGGGATGGTAAGGATAGATGGTAGTCTTAGATGAGATCCGAGGTGGACAAGTGGAAGGATCTGATTGGTTCTAATAAGGGCACATGACATCCGGTGATGATCTCCGATAAGGATAGATGGTTGCAGGTGATTCGCTCCGATAAGGACTCATGGCAGCAGGTGGTTGGATTTGATAAGGACAGGTGGGAGCAGTGGATGAGCTTCGATAAGGACATATGGCAGTGTCTGGTAGGCTCTGATCAAGACAGGTGGCAGCATCAGATGAGCTTCGATGAGGACACATGACACGATCTGATTGGTTCTGAGAAGGCAAAGTGGCTACTGACATCAGCATGATGTGACTATTTGGAGGGACGCGTGGTAGGCCATTTTGGTGTTTTTAGGTGGCCTAGTGGGCCATATACGGGTGACACATGTCACCACTTAGAAGATACCATGTGGCAGGTGATGAAGTCACATTGGTGGTCATGATCTGAGGTTTGCAATGGTTGGCACATTGGTCACATGGTAAATTTCTGATTAGAGGGCTTCGATATATGGGCTAGCATGCGGTCATGAAGAGGTCAAGAACCAAGGGCTAGGGTTGAACACAAGGGACTATCGGTGATCAGTGATAAAAGGTTTGTGATGGACAACACATGGTCACAAAGTGGAAATCGCCGATGTGGTTAGCACATGGTTTAGAGGAAACACAATAAACCAAGGGTGCGGTGTGTTAACAAAAGAAGCACAACGCCCGGTGGGAGTCTAAAGGATTAAGCACTAAAGGGCTAAGCGAAAAGTCATGGCCCATGGTTCGATGTTGAGAAATGCATGGTAAGGGCCTAGAAAGAGGAGCTCAGAAATCAGAGATCGGCGATCGACAGATTGTGATTTCTGGCACATGGGAAACAATTGAAAAATGCCAATAAGGGGGCTTTGATGGTGTATGTGCTTGGTTGTGGAACAGAAAGAAACCAAGGGCATAGAGATTTAACACAAGGAGAAAGGTCCCCGATAGAATGATAAAGGACTTAGCGTCTTAAGGCCAAGCCCCTGGTCATATCACCAGTCCTATGGTGGAAATTTGATGAGGGCTAAATCAGAAGGGGCTTGAATATTAGAGAGACAATAGAAAAATGTGTAACATTTCGTTAATGTGATGTTGTGATAAAAATATTTGATACAGAAGTATAGAGGAGCATTGAAGACTTATGGGTCAGCATCTACAAGAGTAAATATGTGCAGAGGAGTTGGTCTCTGGGATGAATAGGCGACTATCAAAAGCTCTAATTCACGACAACAAGGAAAATGGTCCATAGAATGTCCATGCTTGAGTAAGCAAGTGGATTGAGAATTAAGTCTCATTATGGAGAAAATAGTCACGCTAGATAGGTGCCCATTCTCAGTGAATGTAGTGGCAGAGACCAAGTCCAATGTAGACAGCAGAGTGCAAGGCCATGCCAAGGTACAATGCACAGTTCTAAATGAGGACAGTGTGACAACATTGATCAGGGAGACAACAAAGGAACAAAACCCATGAGCTCGATTGAGCATGGAGGGGGAATGCAACACAGTTCCCAGTGAAATCCAAGAGGAAAGAGCTATGTGTGTGTGCACTGCTATGAAAGGCTGAGCGAGAGCTAGTTCTGTGTGTAAAGGTCGATAGTGCCTAAGTAGAAGAAAAGAGACCCTGAGAGCAACACTCTATGTGTAAGGCTAAAATGCCTTCGCCTTATGTAAGAAAGGTCATGAGTTGTATGTGTGATGTGTGAAAGGCCGAAGGTGCCTGTGAGGCGCTATGAGCAAGGCTGAGAGTTGAGCATGTGTTGTGGAGAGAAAGAGTCTGAGGGTTGAGAGTGACTACTGTTGAGTAGATCACAGGGCTACTAAAGAATGTTGTAGAGAGCTGCAAAGTGCAACAGTGTGAACAGAAGATGAAAGATGAGATAAGGTAGAGTTTCTAACAATTTACAATGAACACACTGTTCCTATTTTGAACGCGGGTTGGTGCCTGAAATCAAGAAGTTGGTGCTTCCATCTCTAGTGGAGCTTGAGAAGGCTTGGGTGTTTGTGCCTCATGCAAGTTGGTGCTTGCATAAATCCAAGGAGTTGCAAGTTGGTGCTTGAAAAAAATCCATGATTTCGGTGCCTCATATGGTGCTTCTAGTAAGCTAGACAGGTGTCTACAAACAAAGGGAGTTGGTGTTCCCTGCTAGTTGATGTTAGAAAAAATGTTGTGTGTGGAGCATGATTATTCAGAGGTCTTTGTTTCAGTCGGATGTATACCCTAGGACGTTTGTACAACCCTCCACGCGGGGGGGTGCGGGGGGGACTTGTCCCCCCACGGGGGTCCAGGGGGGCCGATCCCCCCTGGCTGGGGGGTCCGGGGGCCAGCGGTCCCCCAGCGGGGGCTCGGGGGCAACGCCCCCGAAGCTAAAAACAAATGTAAAATTGCCTTGTAAAAGTATAGTAATTTCTAGTCAATCTGGGCCGTTCATTAGGCGGATGATATAACGGTAGAACTTATGTTTAGTTTAGGGTTTTTTGCCCTAGAAGGCAACCCCTCTCTTTGTATGAGGGTATTGTATTTGAAGCTGTGAAATAGTTCTGTATTCTGTGAGCGAGAAACATAGAGGTGAAACTGTGAGAGAAAACAGAGATATTACAGCGGATTCGCTATAGGTTGTGTCTCTTCATTTTGTTGGATAATAGAAAGGAAGGACTGGCTGTTCGGTGTGGACGTAGCCCAAACTGGGTGAACCACATATATCTGTGTCTCTCTTGTTTTGTGCGTTTTCTGTGTTTATATTTCTGCAATATTTTATGTGTTCCATTGCTCCGTAATATATAATTTTCTAACAAAAAAATCAAAGGGAGTTGGTGCTTCCTATGAGTCGGTGCTTGCAAAACAGATTAATGTAATAGAGTAGGTGCTCTTCTTTACATTAATAAAAAAAACAAGCTTGGTGTTTTCCTGAAAGGGTTTCCATGTAAAAAACCTTGTGTCTCATGTTGGTGGGTGCTTATATGTGGATATTATATTGCTGCTCATTATATTCTAGTTTCCAAGTTTAAATCAGGAAAGTAAATTGGCATAAAAAGTTAAATTAGCCATAATATTGATTCACCCCCCTCTCAGTATTATCATTGTTTCCAAAAATTGGTATCAGAGCCAAGTTCCTTTAGAAATAACTTAATTGCTAGAAGGTAGATCAAAGGGAAACAATGGCTAATGAAGTTTGGCTAGCAACAGAAGAAGTTCCATTCTTAGATAGATCATGCCATGAGCTCTGGTATGAAATCTGGAAGGTTAGAATGGAAGCCTACTTGATGTCCTTGGATGGTGATATATGGCTCTCCATATTAAATGAAGAAAAGAATGAAAAATCCAAGGAGGTCATCCTGAAAGGGCTATCTAAGTCAGATGCTAATAAAGTAAGGCATTGTGAGTCAACAAAAGAAGTGTTGAATAGACTACAATGTCTGTATGGTGGAGATAGCCATGAGGCTCAAGTAGAGGCTGAGGAGCCCTACTGCTCTGGAAATGAACCAGAACAGGGTAATGTTACTGTTCATCACATACCTGCTGATGAGGAAGAAGTATCAGAAGAGATACCATGCTGCTCAAAATCTAGCACCTCTGGTGGTGAAGAAAAGGATCCAAATGAAAGGATATTTTCTAGAAATAGGTTGACCTTGACTCTAAAGGAGGTCAAGGACCTATCAGAGGAAATTCTCAAGCAAGAGGAGAAACTGAAAGTCTATGAGCTTGAGAATGGAAAGTTGAGCAAATCATTAGTTGAACTAAATGCTCAACAAGAAGAGGCTAGTAGATTGACTGGGATGTTAACCCATCAGTTGAGTGAAAAGGAAGCTTGTTGTGGGAGACTACAAAATGAGGTAGTCTCATTGAGACATGACTTAGAGAAGTCAAATAAAGAGTTGTCTCAATATTAGAAGCTCGAAGGTTCCAACAACAACAAAATAAAGGTTACAACAACACCAACAAGAGAAGAAAAGGTAGTAGGAGAAGGCTAAACAGCAGCAACCTGTAGTGCAGCAGAAGGCTAAGAAGAAACAGCTAGTAGTGCAACAGAAGCCCAAGTAGCAGCAACAACAAGTGAAACAGAAGAGGGAAAGGAATTTGCAAGGAAGAGTGCAAGATAATAATGTAAACTATCATAGGAGGCACCTGAAGAGACAACAGAGGACCCCTCCTTCTCAGAGATAGAGCCTTCAAAGAAAAGGTAACCTTTTTCATCAAAATCCTTTTCTTGGTTTTTGTTTTTCTTGCAAAAATTTTGGACATAAAGCCATAGACTGTAGATGGCATGCAAGGAAACAAAATGTGCTGGGTAGCAACAACCCAAGAATGTACATAAAGGTTGGGAGAAGGCAAGTTGTCTATGGTAGGAGTTTTGGAAAAGCTTTGTCAAAAGGAGTAACTCCTTTGCCACATTCCCAAGCCAAATCAAATGCTACAATTGTGGCAAATTTGGTCACAAGGGAGCCTGCTGTAGTCATGGGAAGTCGAAGAATTCATTTTAGGCGATGCGATGAAGTGAATCCAAGAATGTCTTCGGTGCTTCGTGTCATAAGAGAAATATGAAAAGAGGAGGAAGGAATAAGGAGATGACCGTTCTATTTTTGTATAAGATCCCTCTGTAAGGTAGAAAGGCTCCAAGAGGGTTTGGGTGAAGAAAGAGGAGGTGAAAGAAATATTTCCTCTATCCATGTGCAATAGAGAAGAAGCCCAGATAGGGGCAAAGAAGAAGCATGATGGGAATGATTTTGTCAGGTCTCGACATTTAAAGGTATAGAGAAAGAAGGGGGATGATCTGCTCAGGGGGAGTAGATCCTCTATTTCTCTTCGGTGAAGGAAGAGAAGAGCCATGAAGGATGAACAAAATGGTGCATCCGATTGATGAAGGTGGAGTCCAGCCAACATGAGGAGGACACAACAATAACTTTTGTTGTGAGAAGAAGCAAGGAAAATTTTAGGGGCTAATACTCATAGATGGGCTAATTTTCCATGTTTTTTTCCAAAAAAAAAGATTCGCCAATTTCCATTTTTTTCTAAAATTATTCGCCCAAATTTTATAATACACCATTATTTTACCTTAAAAATCACCAAAATATTATATCGACTAATATAAAATCATTAGAAATCTAAATATTTCTACAAAAATATCACCAAAATTTTTACAATTTACATATTAGGGACTAGTAATATTTGCCAGGGTTTCTAAACATTAAGATAAACTTCAATACTTAAAATTTTCCCTGAGAAGAAGATGGGCTAGAGTGGAAGTGTGGAATGATAGGAACCTCACAGTATTGTCAGGTCCACAAGATATGTCCCCAATCAAAGGGGAGACAGATTTGTAGGAGATTAGGAAGAATTAGATAAGGGGGGGTTGATTTGATAAGCAGTAGTAGGCAACAAATGAGCAGCCTTAGAAAGGAAGATTGTTGAGAAAAGGAAAGGTTTGCATCTTTGATGAAATACTCTTATTTCATTTAAGTTGTAAGCCGATAATGTATAGAATTATTTTGTTCATAAAACACAATTGGTATATGTTTTTTCATGTCCTTTAACCCTCAATTTGTATAGCTATGTCAATTGGTTGTGATGGGCTCATGTTGAGTAACCATGTGTGCAAACGGACATTTCTTTTTAAGAAAATAAATAATAGATTTTTCCTGGTATAGCGTCCCATTTGTATCATTTCTCTTGATGTAGTTGCTATGAGTTATGAAGCAATCCCCATAGCATGAGAATCATCTCAAGGGGATAAGTGGAGATGATCAATAATAAGAGCAGTCCCAGAAGTAGTAGCAGCAACGAAGAAGGTGTTGTAGTGGCTACAACACCCTCCAAAATTTTGGCCTGCACCTAATTTCGGAGCCTCCCTTGAGAGTTTCTCTTAACGATTGCATACACTTAGATTCACTTCGTGAGCCTGTGTGAGTCTTCGTACTTACCTTTCTTGTTCATTCCACCCAAGCTTTTGCATGTTGATGTTAATGTCATGTTTGCGACCATGTTCTAGTCATGATCAAGGTCTTCTCTTCGTGTGTACATGTTATGTTCGCCATGAAAACATCTGTCACACTCACACACAAAGTCACATTCACTATTGAGTAAACATTGTCACGGTCGATCAATGATCAATCACAAGTGTCACACTTGTCACTTGCACTATCGGTCAGTCATGTTGAACATGTGTGTCTAGATGGTTTGAGTCGTCTCTTTTTCGAGTCATGTAAGTGTGTGTTTGCAGGATCACATATGCATCTTTCGCTCGTTCACACACTTAGTCATTTTGCTAAAGTTATGACATTCAAACTCCCCTATGATAGCCAGACAATCACCCCACCATCGACTCGATCGACTGTCACCAAAAACAACGCAGAAGCACCAATCAAGTCATTACAAGTTTCACTGCCTGCAAGAAAATCAATTAGCCTTCAAGCTGGTCAACTGGAGGATTTGACCCAGAAACCACCCTGGGACTCATTCCCCTCAAAAATTGTGCAGAGGTTGCAGACCTTGCCCCCTCCACTGGTTGGGAAAATTGTGCAAACAGGCCGGACATACACCCATTTCCCATCCTTGTCCCCCCTCAGAAAATTGCGTAGTTTTTACAGCCAGTCCTCCCGATCGACGACCAACTGCTCACCCAAAAAATTGCGCAGTTTTCATGAGCAAGCCCTCTGCTATCCAGTAGTCCACTCAACTCAAAAATTGCATAGAAGTGATTAGCAGACTAGCCTCCAAGCCTTAGTGTAGTTTCTCTCGCTAGCATCTCCCAGCAGCAGACTGCCAGTTCCCTCCAGGAATTGCATAGTTTCTACTACCAAGCTCCCTGCAGCTGACTGCCAGTTCCCTTTTGGAATTGCGCATTTTCTGCTGCTAGTGACCTAGCAGCCAACTACCATTTCCCTCCAGGAATTGTGCAGTTTTTGCTGCTAAGCTCCTAGCCCATTCCTCCAAAATATTGTGCAAATCCTGTTTTCCAATCCTCCCTGCAGCCTGTCCTATTGCTCTAAGAAATTGCGCAAATTTTCCATCAAGCCCCCACTACTTGCTTATTCCAGAAAATGTGCAGATTTTGTCTACCTTGCCTTGCCGCAACCTAGACTGTTCTTCCCAAAAATTGTACAGTTTTTCCCTCCAGTCGAGCCATACCTCACACAAAGTCACTGTCATTTCGGATTTCCTATATTCATCACCGAGTGACTCTTGCACAGTTTTTCATTAGCAGTGACCAGAGTAATCATCCCACCTAACAACCTTGTTGCCTCTCCCAATCATCTGCATCCGAAATGATCATGTGTCATGCTAGACTAGGAGGTTTTTGGATTTGATGTCGTCTCCTCATAAGTGACTGCAGATATAGGTACACCAACAAATATGGCGCGATGACAAATGGGATGAATGAAGGGAGCACATGCAGAAGGACAGGTTCACCAATGGATGAACGAATGATGCATGCAAAGAGATGTGCTCACGAACGGATGATCATGAAAAGATGTGTTTGCGGACATACGGACGAGAAAACATGCAAGATGTGCTCATAGATGGATGAACAGACGAACATGCACCTTTCGTGAATGGATGAGCCTGTCAAGCCTTCCAACATACAAGCAAGGAGCAACGTGCCAAAGAAACGTCACGCAAACCAACAGCCATCAAAGACTCCACATGCTTTGCCATTCAAAGGTGAAGTTGTGACACACCATGAAGACATCCATCACCCAAAAACACTACAACTCGACATGCACTCCAACAATAGCACAAATGTACTAGCATTATCATGTCGAGTCATGTCATGAGTCATGTCGTCCACATCTCTGCTATGGGCCATGTTGTCAAAAAATGTAATGTAACGTGGAAGTCCACGAGACCCACTTGTTGTACAAAGAGTCATGTAAAGTCGAAAATTCATGGAAGTCAAACAGTCATGAGGGTAGTCTAACAGCCACAAGGGCCAGTTTCACCCTTGGCTATAAATACCCCCTCATTTGTACATGAAAAGACTTTTCACCTCAGCTCCTTCCACATAGCCAAGAGAGTCTATAATATTTTCTTTGAGGAGTAAATAGTGGCTCCAACGTCCCGCACACAGGTTTAGTGATGTATGGTGTAACGATGTGTCTTGGAACTTTCACTTAATTCAGAAGCCTTCTAATAGGCCAACACGTTTTCACACATGTATTGTAACTATTGTAAGACTAATCTTGAACACTTGTAATGCATGTTGCTTTAACTTATGTTGAACATTTGAACTTATTTCAATTGTTGTAATACATAATCTATTAATGAAAATGTGTTGTATATGATTTTAACGTTGTCTCGCCCGTGGTGGCTACCTCCACAGACATCAAATAAACCTTTCACATAAAACTTGTTGTAACGATCGTTGCACTCATGCGGACTCATCCACTAAGTGTTGTACGTCTTATCTTCCCTTGTGTGTTGTGATTGTCGCATCTGTGTGGATTGATCATCTGGAATCTATGGATGTCCTATTGTGTTGTGTGTTCCTAGCAGATTTGGAACTTCCTCCCAATCGACTTGGGACTCACTCTCTCTCCCTCTATAGTGAAAGAACCATTGACACAAGTAAAACTAGAAATCACCAGGCACGCGAACCTCACTTCTCGAAGATGAAGCAAACCACTATGTTGTGCTGACAAGCAAGAGTTGAGGGAAATCCTTAAGATAATGGCAATCAGGTCATCATATCGGATGGGACTCCCACACCAAACAGTGTGAGGTCTAATTGGGTCTTCATATTGGGGTGATACCATGAATGTTGGTGGGTCCAACATCATCAACATTTCTGGTGCTAGAAGGAGCAAAGCGAGTTGTATATGGCTGAATATCCCCTCACACTCATTCATCAACCATCTGGTCAAGGTAGTAACTCACACTCCCTCTCACCTACACGCGACTCTGTAGTTTGCCTCACCTCCTAGGATTGAACACGAGATTCTATATCAACAACTTCGTTCCATCTGTCCCATCACTTGCTAGTTCGCAAAAGTAGTCGGACTAATCCTAGGCATACAAAATCTTCTATACACATTAAGAAAGCCAAAATCCACTCCTACAGGAGTTGTTGTATCATCAATGGAAGAAGCAATCCTTGCCACACTTGAAGGTCTAGCAGAAGCTATTGAAGATGGAGAGGAACCTCCGGTCTTCCGACAAGGTGAACAAGACACTCTTGTGATCTTGAGATCAGACTCCGGTACAGGAGGCAGAGGGGAAGGCAGCAGAGGAGGTGGAGGCAGAGATAAACCAACAGACTCAGAGCCAGAACCATCAGACTCTGAAAGAGAGGAGGAGGATGAAGAAGAAGAAGAGATGGCTGACCCAAATCTTGAATGGATGACTCAGGGACCATTGGCTCTCCCAGTTGTTCTGCACAAGATGCCGAAGCGAGAGGAGAGAGTGAACATCAAGTTTAACCCTTACAAAATGTTGAAGGTAGAAGATCACTTGGAAAACTTCTACCTACAGTTACAGACCCTTTAGGTATGGTATAACGACATAGCATGTAGATTGTTTCTATGTACCTTGGACGGTTGTGCAACTGCATGGTATCACAGCCTTCCACCAAACTCTATACAGAACTAGGGTGCATTCAAACGCATGTTCCTTGAGAAGTTCGCTGATGAAAAGACCCTAGCCATGCTACTAAAAGTGTTGGGAAGCCTAAATATGGAGGGAAAATAAAAATTAAAAGAGTTCAATCAAAGGTTTACATGCATGTTGAACAAATTTGCAACAGACACCAAACCTCATGACTCCATCATTGTTGGTTACTACATGTCCGCACTGCTGACTAGCATTGCACAGTTCTTCAAGTGAGCTGTGAAACCAACACTCTTAGAAAACTGTGAAGAGATTATTGCTGCTAAGAAAGACCTGTGCACAATTGGGGTCATAAAGGATGACGAATCAACAACGGACTCCAAAGATGCGAGCAAGAAGTCCCAAGCGATAGCGAGTAAGGGTAGATACAATGAAGCAACTAACATTGAAAACCTCACTCGCCTCATCAAGAACTTGACCATGGAAGTGTCTGAGTTCAAACAATGGAAAATGAACACATTTGCAAGTAGCCATCTGCCCAGGTAGAGACAGGTAAGCAGCTCATCAGGTAGCAACCGGTTTTCTCCAAAAACTACGCAGATATCTGTGTTCTAGGTCAAACACTGCGCAGATCCTAAGTTCTATTCTTTCCACGAAGAACATCACCCTGAGAATTCTTGTTCGGGACCGGAAGCGAGTCGTAAGCTCTGTCTATAGTCATACACTCGATGCAGAAATCAATATGCAGGAGTAGTCCAAAGACATTGATGATGACAAAGAGGTTGCACCCGATGAACCATCAAGTTCTGGGCATGTGGTGAACACATATCAATGCTCGCAAGCGATGTCGAAGATGAACACAGCGAAGCAAGCCCGAAGTCAAAATGACCGATACAATCTTAGGAGTAAAGGGGCTCCCCTTACACTGGGGGAAGCACAGAAAAACATGAAACTGTTTATGAGGAAGGTTGATCCACCGGATGCCGCAAAGAAAAAAACACAAAACAAGTCCGGGAAAACAACAACGGATAAGAGTACCTCCATGAGTAGGAATCTGCAAAACACTCCGTCCGACAACACGAACATCCATTCTACACAGACACCTTGGTGAGTGTACCACCTATGGAATACAAGATTGAAGATTATAGATGACATGAAGAAAACTTGAGCGAACATCAGTTTGTTTGAGTTGGCTAAGATCTATAGTCAACAAGACATCTTGTTGCGTGCATTGGGACAGACAGCAATGAACAATTCAGCCTCTACCAGCAAGGGAGAAAGCACACTTCCTGGATCACTTTCCACTATGCTCAACACACTTTAGATGGAAGAAGTAAACTCAGGTTGCCCTGCATTCCTACTTTCATTTGAGGTTTTTAACTACAATGTTCACAACTGCTTGGTTGATGCTGACGCAGAAGGCAATGTCATGCCCCTCTCCATTGCTAAAAATATTAATGCATAATGGAGCAAAACATCCACGCGAATCATCCAACTTGATCGAACATTGGTACCATCCATTGGTCAACTACGAGACGTGATCATTCGACAATATCATGATAGTCGAGTTCACCAATGCATCAACATAGTTGTTGTGGACATACTAGAAGCATACGGTCTATTGCTCAGCAGAGACTGGTCCAGTAAGCTAGATAGATATTTCACTACAGAATGGTCTCACATGTGGCTTTCATACAAGGGAAAATGCAACCAAATTCAAGTGTTATCCGAGAGGTATATGAAGCACAATGTCACTCCCCTTAATGGCGAGAATGAACCGTTGTCCTTCGCACAACTCATGTTTGGCAACTGCCTCCTTGAAACAACATTGGGCTGTTATCTTGCACAGCTAGCTCCAACCCCACAAGACACGTAGTTGGGACTCCTTCCTTGCCCAGCTGATGGTAATGAAACATGTACATTGCATTGTACCAATAGTAGCAGTAGAAATAGCAACACCAGTAGCAACAGTACTAGCATGTCGACCTGGTCGTGTACAAATGAGCTGTGGGCGATGGATTTTGATGAATCAAAGACACATGACAGCTCAAGGACCGGGTATATCTCATTCGCCCAAAACAATAGAAAATGCATGATTTCAAGTTTCTTGAAGTTCGAGTGCACAAACAATGTTTTTGAGTACGAAGCACTCGTGTTGGACTCACAAAGGACCATTAGCCTCAGCGTGGTTGCACTCAAAGTGATACTGCGCCCCATAAACAATGTTAATGCTTTCAAGTACGTAACAACTGATGGAGGCGAGCATGAGCATCCCCTGAAAATTATAGTTGATGGCAAGAAAGGAAACCTCATCCTCGAGGATGTGGTTTCTCTTGAGTAGATCTATGATTTGTAGAACTTCTGTCAAGGGCTAAGAAACAACAAAACACATAGGCCCACCACTACAAATGAAAAAAGCAACCTGGGAACCAATCACGATATGAAGATAGTCAGTCTCGGTACAAACTACACACTACATCAGCGACAATATTTTGACTGCTTGATCAAACAATACCAGGATGTGTCCGCATGGGTAGATAACAACCTAAGTACATACAACACATGAGTAACCCAACATGGGATTCTAGGTAAAGGAGGAGCCAAGCCATTGCCAAAAAAGCTAGGTAAAACACATATGTCATTTGAATTCCTCATATAGAGAAGATTGACTAAGTTGTTAGATGTTTGGATTACTTACAAAGTTTTTCACCATACATGGGTTTCTAACTTAAGCTTTGTACGTAAGAAACCTGAGGAAATTCGCTTATGCATTGATTTCAGAAACCTAAACCGTTCCCTAAATAAAAACAACTACCTCGTGCCATCATGTGAGCCTATGTTGTACATAGTATTTGAAGTAGCGATGTCCTCTTCACTTAAGGGTCTTTTGGAATACCACCATGTTCTAGTAGTGGGACCCGATGGACTTATACTCGTCCATGAGAAACTTGGCACACACACATTCCATCTACATTCACTTGACGGGAGGGTTGACAACCTTCCTCTCAATGGCCAAGATCTCAAGCTTTACTTCCAGTAGGCCAGGCCACGCCCCGTGCCATGTACATAGTTTGCTTACTGCTTGTTGTTTTCATCTTGTTTGATTTTGTTATTATCTTTGTTTTTACTTTGTTTGTTCTGCTTACTGTTTTTGTTTATGTTTGTTTTGTTTGCT
This sequence comes from Pinus tabuliformis, assembly GCA_031772625.1. Taxonomy (NCBI): domain Eukaryota; kingdom Viridiplantae; phylum Streptophyta; class Pinopsida; order Pinales; family Pinaceae; genus Pinus; species Pinus tabuliformis. Next base: position 1,054,544,997 of record CM062805.1, read on the forward strand.
TGGTATATTACTATTTTTGTTTCCGAAATAAGTGTTGCCAACTACTACGTTCTGGCTTTTGAATAGAGTATGTGGCTGAAATTTGAAGAGACTTGTGACATTGCAGCACTTGGCCAGTCTTATGTCCATCTTATTTGTGCTTGGTTATAACCTTCGGCCGATGAAGTCTTGACGGAAAATATGAATCGTATGCAAGTGAAGTTTTGGTCCAACCATGAACCTGCGTCCACAATGGGAAGCCCCATGCCTGTAGTCGGGCTTCTTCTCTGTGTGTTCAAGCTCATCCAACTAGTAGAAATGGAGAAGGGGAAAATATAAACGAGAAAACCTATGTCACAGGTCTTACACGCTTCTCTGAAGGAACAACCTCTTCTGCTCTCAATAAGTTGGGATCCCTCTTTTGCCCCAAAAATAAATAAGTGCCAATGCACATACCTCTTAAAGAATACAAAGGAAAAAGAAGAGAAAGGCTTCCCACGCAGAGAGGTGAAGCATGCAACTCCACTGAGGTACTAATCAAGCTCGCTGGCAGTGGAGAAATGTGTGTGTTCCTGTGTGAATCCATCGAGGTACTCTCCAAGCCTGATGGAAGCAAAGCAACACCAGAGATGAAAATTTATACTCTGAAATTCTTCAACTTGCGAGCTAAACTACCCTTCCTGGATTTGAAAAACTATGATCAAGCTGAAATTTTGATTGTGTTTGACTAAGTTGGCAAAAGGTGAACCATGTATGTCCATGGGGTAAGTGGGGAAGTTGAAGTAACCTGCACAACGATTCAATACCCCCAAAATACCAAGGCCCTGTGCTATCAATGAACCAAAACAAAGAAGATGGATTTCTACTAGTGTGTCTCCAAGTGTTGTAGCGGCTACAACACCCTCCCAAATTTTGGCCTGCACCCAATTTCGGAGCCTCCCTTAAGAGTTTCACTTGATTGCTGCATACACTCAGATTCATTCCATGAGCTCATGTGAGTCTTTGCACCCACCTTTCTTGTTCATTCCACCCAAACATTTGCATATTGATGTCAATATCATGCTTGCGACCATGTTCTAGTCATGCTCAAGGTCTTTGCTTCATGTGTACATGTTATGTTCACCATGAAAACATCTGTCGCACTCACACATGAAGTCACATTCACTGTCGCGCAAGCATCATCACAGTCAATCAACAATCAATCAAAAGTGTCGCTCTTGTCGCTTGCACCATCGGTCAGTCATGTTGAACATGTATGTATGGATGGTTTGCGTCGTTGAGCCATGTAAGTGTGTGTTTGCAGGATCACATATGCATCTTTTTCTCGTTCACACACTTAGTCATTTTGCTGAATTTTTGAAGACCAGACTCCCCTCTGATATCCCGACCATCACCCAACCATCGACTCGATCGACTATCGCCCAAAACAGCGCAGAAGCACCAAGCAAGTCATTTCAAGTTGTGTTTCCCTCAAGCAAATCAGTCAGCCTTCAAGCTAGTTAACCGGAGGATTTTACCCGATAGCCATGCCGAGACTCATCCCCCTCAAAAATTATGTAGAGGTTGCAGACCTTGCCCACTCTGCTGGCTGCAAAAATTGTGCAGACAGGCTAGACAAACACCCAGTGCCCATCCCCGTCTCCTTGAGAAAATTGCGCAGTTTTTCCAGCTAGTCCTCCCAACAAACGATCGGCTACTCACCTACAAAATTGTGTAGTTTTCATGAGCAAGCCCCATACTACCTAGTAGTCTGCTCAGCTTAGAAATTGTGCAGAAGTGATCAGCAGGCTAGCCTCCAAGCCTTAGTGCAGTTTCTCTCACCAGAAGCTCCCAACAGCAGACTGCCAGTTCCCTCCAGGAATTGCGCAGTTTCTGTTGGCAAGCTCCCAGCAGCTGATTGCCAGTTCCCTTCAGGAATTGCACAGTTTCTACTGCCAGTGACCTACTAGCTAGCTACTAGTTCCCTCCAGGAATTGCGCAGTTTTGGCTACCAAGCTCCCGGCCCATTCCTCCAAAAAATTGTGCAAATCCTGTCTGCCAATCCTCCTTGCAGCCCGACTTGTTCCTCCAAGAAATTGCACAAATTTTGTTGTCAAGCCCACGCTGCACGCTCATTCCGAAAAATGCACAGATTTTGTTTGCCTTTCCTTCCCACAGCTTAGACTAATCCTCCCAAAATTTGCACAGTTTTTCCCTCCAATAGGGCTAGACCTCACGAATAGTCACTGTCATCTCAAATTTCCCATCTTCATCACCCAGTGACACTTGCGCAATTTTTCATCAGCAATGCCTGGAGCCATCATCCCGCCTTGTAACCTTGTTGCCTTTCCTGGTCACCTGCATCCGAAATGATCATGTGTCATGGTAGACTAGGAGGTTTTTGGATTTGATGTTGTCTCCTCATGAGTGACTATAGATACAGGTACACCAACAAACATGGCGCGACGACGAATGGGATGAAAAAAGGAAGCACATGCAGAAGGACAAGTTCAACAACAGACGGACGAATGATGCATGCAAAGAGATGTACTCATGAACAGATGATCATGCAAAGATGTGTTAGCAGACGAACGAACGAGCAAACATGCAAGATGTGCTCACATACAGACGAACAGATGAACGTGCACCTTTCACAAATAGATGAGCTTGTCAAGCCTTCCAACATACAAGCAAGGAGAAACGTGCCAAAGCAACATCAAGTGAACCAAAGACCATCGAAGACTTCGCAGACTTTTCCATGTGGAGGTGAAGTTGTGACACACCATGAAGACATCCATCACCCAGTAGCACTACAACTCGACATGCACTCCAACAGCAACACGAATGTACCAACATTGTCATGTCGAGTCATGTTGTCCATATCTCTACTATGGGCCATGTTGTCAAACAATGTAATGTAATGTGGAATTCCAAGAGACCACTTGTTGTACAAAGAGTCATGTAAAGTCGAAAAGTCATGGAAGTAAAACTGTCATGAGGGTAGTGGAACAACCACAAGGGTCAATTTCACCCTTGACTATAAATACCCCCTCATTTGTACATGAAAATACTTTTCATCTCAGCTCCTCCCACATAGCCAACAGAGTCTGTAATATTTTCTTTGAGGAGTAGGCAGTGGCTCCAATGCCCCACGCACATGGTTAGCAATGTATGGTGTAACGATGTGTCTTGGAACTTTCGCTCAATTCAGAAGCCTGTTAACATGCCAGCACGTTTTCACACATGTATTGTAACTGTTGTAATACTAATCTTGAACACTTGTAATGCATGTTTCTTTAACCTGTGTTGAACACTTGAACTTATTTCACTTGATGTAATACATAATGTGTTAATGAAACTATGTTATATATGTTGTTAATGTTGTCTCACCCATGGTGGTTACCTCCCCAGACGTCAGACAAACCTTTCACGTAAAACTTGTTGTAACAATCGTTGCACTCGTGCGGGCTCATCTGTTGAGTGTTTTACGTGTTATCTTCCCTTGTGTGTTGTGACTGCCGCATCCACGTGGACTACTCCTCTGGAAGTTGTGCACTTCCAGTTGTGTTGTTTTTTCCTAGCAGAGTTGGAGCTTCCTCCCAACCGACTTGGGACTGACTCTCACCCTCTCCCTCTACAATGAAAGAACCATTGACACAAGTAACACTAGCAATCACCGGGCATGCGAACCTCACTTCTCAAAGATGAAGCATACCACTCTCCTATTCTAAAAGGCAAGAGTTGAGGCAAATCCTTAAGATAATGGCAATCGGGCCATCATACCAGATGGCCACACTAAACATTGTGAGGTATAATTGGGACTTCATACCGGGGTGATCCCCTAAATGTTGGCGGGTCCAGCACCGTCAACAAAAGGGTAAGCCAAAATGCATCATTGTAACTTGGTATTTGCAGCAGCAACAATACCATGCGTAGTTTAATGGGTATCAATCTTTTTGATACAAAAATATGCATTGGTGGATAGAGTGCCCAACCAGCAGCAATAAGGTGTCCAAAACTAGAATGACAAATCAAAGACAGTATTTGTTTAGGGGGATCATATCACATTTTCCCAGTTTATGGACTAGCAATAGTGGCAGTCCTGGTAGAGAGGTCTGCAAGGCATAATGCACATCCCAACAGTTATTCTCTAGTCCTCACAATCGATGAGAGCATGGGGAGAGAAAGGAAGCTTGTAGCCCCTTGCCATTGATGTCAAAGGGGGAGAAAAGTTGTGGAGAAGTTGTGATGGCAAGAAGGTCATTGGTGTCTCATGCCATGAGATGTGTGGAAGCAACTTGAGGTTTGGCCATCACTTGGAGAAAAGGATGGTGTGTTGCCATCAATGCCAAAGGGGGAGATTGTTGGACAGTTGGCATTGTGTGCATGGCTAGTGGCCTTGAGAAGGCATCTGCAAGTGTGTTGGCATTGATGTCAACAGTCATGCTAAGGAGTTGGGTTGGGAAGATGGAGTGCCTAAATATTGGCAAGAGTGTTGGCATTAATTTCAACTAGACAAGCGTGAATGCTTGTTGTAGCAGATGTTGGAAGTGATGGCTCAGGAGGAAGATCATGGTCGCTGCATGAATCATGTAGAGAAGAATCACAGTAGTAGGCTTATTGGAGAAGCCATAAAATGATTATTACAGTCATGGACCAAGAAGGAAGTCCATTGTTGCTGCAGGGCTCATGCAAAGGATCACCATTATGGGTGTGATTCTTAGATCTCTGGAGATTCAAGGAGAAGAAAAATGGGGGCCCAAAAACTTTGAAGGCCCCAAGGAGAAGCTAAAATCTCCCCCTATCTCCCCTATCACCAGGTTATGAACTTTCATAAAGGTTTTCAAAAGCAAAGATGGTTAGTATACTTCCTTGTCTAAACATCGCCCATATATATTGAGTATCATGAGATCCAGTCCCAGCTCAACTGATTAGACCTTTGCTCCCAAGACTATTTCCAAACTCCAGTAGTTATTTATCCTAAATTAGATGAGATTGAACCCCATAACAATTCCTTTATATCACTCTCTTGCATCCATTGTAATGAATATCCAACTTGGGAACATCCTAGAAAGCACCTCTCTAACCAAATCTCTGGGGCTTAGAGTCTCTTGAAGCATAATAATGTACAAATGAGAAGATGAGACACGTATCTTCAGAGCTAGTTTTTTCTCGGGTATTAGAAAGACCCCTATAGCTAAAGGAGAGGGATATCTTTTGGGAGCCCACCCTGGGGCTTGCACTAATCTAAGTGCCCAATCCAATGATTTTTGTTTATCATCTGCTTTGTCTATCTAAGCCTTACGATGAGCTTTGGAGATATTTGACTTCCTACCCCTTCCCTTAACATAATAGTATGTTCTTACAGATCCCTTAAACCCCCAAAATGAACAACTAAGGAGTCTTTATGTGAATGAGGTCTGGGATTATAAAAGATAAATATCAATTTGGTTGAGGCCAAGGGAGACAAGGAACCTGAAAGGAGACTAGAAGGGATGGTTTTGGTTACAATGTTGTCCAGAGAGTATCCATTACTTTTTTTGAGAAGGGACTAAGGAGGTTGAAAGACTAGGCTAACATGATGGAAAAGAAGGAAAAATAGAGCCATCCACCAGATTAACAAGTTTGATTCCAAAAGGGAGAGGCCTGGAAGGATTAGGCCCCAAGATTGGCATAAAAAACAATGTAAACTTTGAAATGGGAACTATAAACTCAAAACGGGAACTCTAGCCAAAAAACCCCAAAAAAACATCAAAAACAGTGCTAAAAACGAAAAGTGTGTATACTGGAACAATGTTTTTATTTTTTAGGTGTTAATTTTGAACATGTTTTAAAAATGGCAGTGACTATGAACTTTACTATGAAATTTTCGTGCAAAATATAGCTTCAAAATGAAAGTGATGATACTGGAATAATGATTTTTTTTTTAGGGTCAATTTTCAACATTTTTAAAAAATGCTAATAAAACCAAATTTTTATGTGTCAAACAAAGTTGTTTATGAGGAAAAAACACATCAATGTTTTTGGTAGAATATCATTTTTCTTTCCTAAGTATAAATTTAACATGTTTTCAACCATAACATGCTAGGGTGGGCACCACAGCCCGACTCGTCCCCTACCTCTAACCCCCCTCTCGACACCCTCACTACCTTCACCCACACCCTGCGCCCCTGCCCCCCTTAATCCCTACCAACCCAACCCAACGCCCGCCCGAGCGCCCTCACCCTTCCCCCTGCCCGACCCGGGCGCCCTCCCAACTCCTTCCCCCCCAACCCCCTCAACCCCCCCCCCCTCCGCCGGCCGGGGCGCCCTGCCAACCCCCCCTGCTTGGTCCCCCACACAACCCCCCATGCCCAAACCCTCTCAAGGCCCCCCTCCCACGGCCCGGCCGCCCTCACCCGCCCCCCCAACCGACCCCCCACCCGGCCCCGGCGCCCTCACCTGCCCCTTGGCTCGAGCGCCCTCACCCGCCCCCCCAACCGGCCCGGGCGCCCTGCCAACCCCCGCCTAGGCGCCCACACAACCCCCCGCACCCAACCCTCTCAACCCCCCCTCCCCCCGACCCGAGCGCCCTCAACTGCCCCCCCCACCTGGCCCCGGTGCCCTCACCTGCCCCCCGGCCTGGGCGCCGTCACCCGCCCCCCCGCCCGAGGCCCTCACTCGCCCGCCCGCCCGACCTGGGCACCCTAACTAGCCCCCCCGCCCGGCGCCCTCACTCGCTCGCCCGCTCGACGCCCTCACCTGCCCGCCCCCCCGGGCGCCCTCACCCTCGCCCCCCACCCGGCGCCCTCACCCTCCCCCCCCGCCGGGGTGCCCTCACCCGCCCCCCTACCGGGCGACTTCACCCGCCCGCCCACCCGGCATCGTCACCTGCCCCCCCGCCCGGGCGCCCTCACCTGCCCCCCCGCCCGGGCACCCTCACCCGCCCGCTCGCCCGGCCCAGGCGCCCTCACCCTCCCGGTACCCTCACCCGCCCGCGCACCCTCACCCGCCTGGTGCCCGGCCCCCCACCCGGGCGCCCTCACCCACCTTGCCTCGACCACGCAACCCGGGTGGCCTGCGCCCCCGCCCGACAGGTGGCAGGGAGATTCCCCGCCTGCCGGGCGCCTGCCTCTGCCGTGCCACCCGGATGACGCCTGCCTCTACCGCGCCACCCGGGTGATGCCTGCCTCAGCTACGCGACAGCACCACCCGGGCGTCTCGCGCCCCCGCCCTGTAGGTGGCAGGGAGATTCTGAGAATCGCCCTGCCGCCTGTCGGGCGGGGGCGCGAGCTGCTCGGGTGGCGCCTGCCTCGGCCGCGCGACCCTGGCAGCCTGCGCCCCCGCCTGGCAAGCGACAGGGCGATTCCGGGAATCCCCCAGGCGGGCGGGCGAGGGCGCCCAGGCAGGTGAGGTGGGTGAGGGCGTTGGGCGAGCAGGCAGGCGGGTGAGGCGGGTGAGGGCGCCAAGCGGGCAGGCGAGGGCGCCTGGGCGGGTGAGGTAGGTGAGGGCGCTGGGTGGGCAAGGGCGCTGGGTGGGCAGGCAGGTGAGGGCTGCTCGGGCGATTCTCGGAATAGCCCTGCCGCCTGCCGGGCAAGGGCACGGGCCACCCGGGTCGCGCAGCCGAGGCAGGCGCCACCCGGGCGGCCCGCGCACCCTCCTAGCAGGAGGCAGGGTGATTCCAGGAATCGCCTGGGCGGCCCTGATCCGCCCGCCCACTCAGCGCCCTCGCCTGCCTGCCCCCCCGGCACCCTCACCCGCCTCACCCGCCCAGGCGTCCTCGCTCACCCGCCCGCCCGACGCCCTCACACTCCTCACTCGCCGGCCCGCCCTCGCCCGCCCGCCCACCCGACGCCCTCGCCTGCCTGCCCGACGCCCTCACCCGCCTCACCCGCACGCCCGCCCTTGCCCCGCCGCCCGCCCACCGCCCTCGCCCACCCGCCCGCCCGGCACCCTCGCGCGCCTGCCCACCCGCCGCCCTCGCCCGCCCCGACTCCCTCACCCGCCCGCCCAACGCCCTCACCCGCCTCACCCGCCCGACGCCCTCACCCGCATGCCCGCGCGGCGCCCTCACCAGCCCGCCCCCCAGCCCGGGCGCTGTCACCCGCCTACCCCCCGGGCTCCCTCACCCACCCTGCCTCAGCCGCGCCACCCGGGCGGCCCGCGCCCCCCCCCAGCAAGCGACAGGGCGATTTCGGGAATCGCCCTATCACCTGTCAGGCGGGGGCGCAGGTCGCCCTGGCGGTGCCAGCCTCGGCCCCACCTGTAACAACCTCGCAAACCGGGCAGGAGCGCGGTGGACGAACTCCCCTTCACACGGCAGTTGAGGGTGGGCACGACCTAGGTAGGCACACACGACAGCGGGTGGGCGCCCCTGCACGGCGGGCGGGCGCCCCCATGCACGACGGGCGCGGGTCTACCCGGGTGGGTCACCCGACGAGCTAACACATGGACAAGTCACCCGGCGGCATGACGAGTTGGCGGGCGTGGGCTTGCACGGGCGAGTCACCCAACAGGGCGACGAGTTGAGGAGCGCGGGTCTGCACGGGCGAGTCACCCGGCGGGGCGACGAGTTGATGAGCGCGGGTCTGCACGGGCGAGTCACCCGGCGGAGCGGCGAGCTGGGCACGGGCGAGCGCGGTTATGACAGCGGCGAGCTGGGCACGGGTGAGCGCAGAACGGCGGCGAGCTGGGCACGGGCGAGCGTGGACATAACAGCAGCGAGCTGGGCGCGGGCGAGCTAACCGACGGAGCGGCGAGCTGAATGCGGGCGAGCGCGGTGGTAACAGCGGCACGACAGAACAGTGGGTGGGCACCCTTGCGGGCAACTCGTGCACGACGGGCGGGCGCCTCGGCGGGCGACCCGTGCACGACGGACGGGCAACCCGGGCAGGCGACCCGACCCTGCGACAAAACAGCGAGCTGGTTGCAACGAAACGGCGGACTGTGATTTTTACACTTGGTGCGAAATAACAAAAGAGGCCAAAGCCTTATATCATTTGCAAAGGAGGCTTTGCCAAAGGCAAAGGCCGACTTGCAAATATGTTAAGGCAGGGGCTTTCGTATGAGTTTTGTGGGGTCGGCCCAAGGGCTTGACACCCCTTCACCAAAGGCAAGCAAGCGTATATATTTGAGGACGCAAGGCTTCATTTGGCAAGAAACAAGCACTTCGCTCTCCTCTCTACATTCGAGCTAAGGTAAAGAGACGCAGCAGGAAGTGCGCACATCTCATGCGCATGAGATAAGTGCGCAGATTTACCAAGAGGCCGGTTGTAGGGTGAAGAGACACGGTTAAGGCAGTTTTATGTGCAGGCCGAGTTGGTGGAGTTCTGTGGCTCGGGAGAGCTCGCTCCTACCAAGGGAGGTTGACACATGTATGTAAAGGTGGTCTTGCCTATATTGTAAAAGATTCTAAGTGTTGGCCGAGGACTTTGCCCGGCACACTTGTATGTATTATTGAAAGGTTCATAATATATTATTTTGGGCGGACTCGTTCGGGAGTTGCCCCTCCCTCTATAATTGTGTGCAATTGTTATGTTCATGGTTTAATTGCATATTGTTTATGAACGTGTATGAAGATTAATGCATTTTACTTAATTGAGAAAGATGAATTAAGTATGTTTATGTGAAAGGCGTAGTCCATATGTACAAGTATTAACAAAAAGAAAGTACACGGTGGTGCCGCACCCCGCCGGGCACGGTTGGAAGACTACCGTAGACTTGGGGGCGTGACAGGTGGTATCAGAGCAGGGTTGCTCGTGGAGACTTGAACAAGGTTCAAGTGTTGAAGCATATCAGAGCTCGGTCTAGAGCTGGTGAGCAAGGTTTGCTCGTGAAGGTTTCAAGACTCAGTTTGAGCAGGGTTGCTCATGATCAAGGTTATGGAGAACAGTTTGGGTTACATAGACTTGATGGTTTGTGGTAAAACCGTTCAAGCCCTGGTAGACACGAATGTTGCACATAGCTTTATGACTACACGGTTAGCAAAAGAGACGGGGCTGACATCTATTATGGAGGTCGAGACAGTGGACTCTAGAGCTAAGGTGGTCGGTTTGGTACACGATGTACCTATACAGATAGAAGAATGGAGAGGTCAGTTGGACTTCATAGTGATGAAGTTGAATGGCTTCGACATGATACTTGGACGAGATTTCTTGAAGGACAGCAAGGCTATTGTTGTCCTCTTTCGTGATGAAGATGTTGCAGACATGACTACGATGAAGGATGAACTTGAAGCTGATCAGGGTGAACCAGGATCGTGCAGTTTGGCAACATGGATGAATGAGGTCACTCACTTGGAGGAGCCTCATGATGATGAAGTAAGTATTGATACTTGTGTTTCATTTAAACATTTGGTAGATGGATCATGTGTAGGAGAGGGCAAGATCAGCTTGCCTAAGCAAGGAGACATCTTACCATGGATAACTATGATGGAACCTTGTATGAAGAAGCAAGGGTTGTTACCTGCTGAAGGACTTGTTGAGGTTGCTTGCTACCTTGAGATGGAAGATGCAAGACCCCGAGACAAGGGTGGAAATTGATGATCATTGTGGATGATTGGGTCATGCTTTAGCCACATGGCTAAGTGCCCGGCATGACTCATGGACAGATTGAAGGGCACACCCTTGGGTGGACTTCTCATGGCCGAAACCAAGGGATAGTCTTGATGGACACTTTGGTGGAGCTGTGATGGAAGAGACTCGTGATGACATGATGATATGGTTGGTGACTGAGTTCACTAAACCGAAGATTGCAGATTGGATGGAGTTATGAGCAACTATGGAGCATTCCTACTACATGAAGAGCTGAGGCATCTTGCAGGGACCTTTTGGCCGAGACTTGCATGCTTGCTAGAGTGTTGGTTGGGGTGGTTTATGGAGCTCATGATGACATGAGATCATTGTGACTTTCGGGAGACTTCATACATGGTGGACTTAGAGGATTTGAAGCATTAAGGAGCCGAGGTCGGGAGACTTTGATGCAGTATGGGATGCATACTTCCAAAGTACATGTATGGGCATGGCTTGGAAGGGTGACTTGATGTGGAGGATCGATATGAGACACTTTGAGGTGATGGAGGTCACGATGACGATGATGATGCCTTGGTGGCAACACTTGGGCATGAGTTGAGCCGAGACTCAACTTCTTTTCACACATGATGATATTGGGATAAATGTGGCTAATCATTTATGGCACATTCACACCAAACATCATGGACAGCATGTTGCAGATCAGGTGGATGGAGTTCCGTGGATCTGAGCATGGAATTATAGTGATGGGTGTTAACACATGGTTGAGGTGTGTAGCACTTGTCGATATTACATGGGCAGTTTGGCACATGGAGTTGATGACCTGATGGAGACAAACCTTATATATGTTGCAGTGGTGTATTTTCCTTATATGGGGTGAATCTACATTATGGTTGATTACAACCTTGGTAGGGAGCTACTAAGGTGAAGTGTTGTCGAGGTCGACAACGTTTTCGGGTGGAGGAGGATGTAACGACCTCGCAAACCGGGTAGGAGCACGGTGGACGAACTCCCCTTCACATGGCAGTTGAGGGTGGGCATGACCCGGGTAGGCACACACGACGGTGGGCGGGCGCCCCTGCACGACGGGCGGGCGCCCCGTGCACGATGGGCGCGGGTCTACACGGGCGGGTCACCCGACGAGTTAACAAATGGACGAGTCACCCGGCGGCATGACGAGTTGGCGGGCGCGGGCCTGCACGGGCGAGTCACCCGGCGGGGCGACGAGTTGAGGAGCGCGGGTCTGCACGGGCGAGTCACCCGGCGGTGCGACGAGCTGATGGGCGCGGGTCTGCACGGGCAAGTCACCCAGCAGAATGGCGAGATGGGCGCGGGCGAGCACGGTTATGGCAGTGATGAGCTGGGCACGGGTGAGCGCAAAACGGCGGCGAGCTGGGCACGGGCGAGCACGGACATAACAGCAGCGAGCTGGGTGCAGGCGAGCCAACCGACGGAGCGGCGAGCTGAATGCGGGCGAGCACGGTGGTAACAACGGCATGACAGAACAGTGGGTGGGCGCTCCGGCGGGCAACCCGTGCACGACGGGCGAGCGCCCCGGCGGGCGACCCGTGCACGACGGGCGGGCGACCCGACCCTGCGACAAAACAGCGAGCTGGTTGCGACGAAACGGCGGACTGTGATTTTTACACTTGGTGCGAAATAACAAAAGAGGTCGAAGCCTTATATCATTTGCAAAGGAGGCTTTGCCAAAGGCAAAGGCCGACTTGCAAATATGTTAAGGCAGGGCCTTTCGTATGAGTTTTGTGGGGTCGGCCCAAGGGCTTGACACCCCTTCACCAAAGGAAAGCAAGCGTATATATTTGAGGACGCAAGGCTTCATTTGGCAAGCAACAAGCACTTCGCTCTCCTCTCTACATTCTAGCTAAGGTAAAGAGACGCAGCAGGAAGTGCGCACATCTCATGCGCATGAGATAAGTGCGCAGATTTACCAAGAGGCCGGTTGTAGGGCGAAGAGACACGGTTAAGGCAGTTTTATGTGTAGGCCGAGTTGGTGGAGTTCTGTGGCTCGGGTGAGCTCGCTCCTACCAAGGGAGGTTGACACATGTATGTAAAGGCGGTCTTGCCTATATTGTAAAAGATTCTAAGTGTTGGCCGAGGACTTTGCCCGGCACACTTGTATGTATTATTGAAAGGTTCATAATATATTATTTTGGGTGAACTCGTTCGGGAGTTGCCCCTCCCTCTATAATTGTGTGCAATTGTTATGTTCATGGTTTAATTGCATATTGATTATGAATGTGTATGAAGATTAATGCATTTTACTTAATTGAGAAAGATGAATTAAGTATGTTTATGTGAAAGGCGTAGTCCATGTGTGCAAGTATTAATAAAAAGAAAGTACACGGTGGTGCCGCACCTCGCCAGACACGGTTGGAAGACTACCGTAGGCTTGGGGGCGTGACACCACCTGTCACGCCCCCAAGCCTACGGTAGTCTTCCAACCGTGTCTGGCGGGGTGCGGCACCACCGTACACTTTCTTTTTTCAATACTCGTGCACATGGACTACGCCTTAACCGATATAAACATGCTTTAATCGTTATCTTATAACCATATGAAAGCATTAATCTTCATAATTCATCATAAACCATTCTTAACATTTTCATGTGCAATAAAACTGAATAACAATTGCAAACAACCGTGTAGAATGGGAGGGGCAACTCCCGGTAAAGTCTGCCCGATATTGTATTATGATAATCTTCAATATTACATCAACAAGTGTGCCTGGCAGAATCCAAGGCCAACACTTAGCAATATTTACAACAAGGCATAAGACAACCTTTTACATACACAATTATGCACCTTTGCTTATGAGCGGGTACCCGCACGGGTCACCAAGACACTCATACAATTCTGCACCAAACCGTGTACCAAAACTCCCTCAACTGAGATGACACTCCACATAAACCAATCTGAAATATGCGAGGTCTTCTTCACCTTTATGCGCATGAGGAATGCGCATCTCCTTTAAGACCTTCACACCTTTTCCTTGTCTCTTATGCGAGGATCACTTGAGCGAAGTTCGATGATGAGAATGAAGCTTCATCCTCCATAATATATACGCATCTTCCTTATGTTTCAAGGGGGTTGCTTAACTTATGGCCGACCCCACTAATTAACACATAAGCCCACGTATTATTATATTATGTTATATTTTATTTTAATTAATTATGCATATTTACATATGCGTGCAAGCCACCATATAATATGTTGATACATGCATTGTCGTTCATTTGGAGAGGGGCGTTCAGCCTTAAGGCCGACCCCCATATCCTCCACTCCACGCCCATAAAACACGTATTAACACGTCGACCTGGCTTATGGTTCGTCGTATATACACAAAGGTCCCAACACTTGGTTTATTCAAGCGTTTCCTTTCGTCGCACATACGTTTTGTCGCATAATAACGTCGCACCGCAGCTCAGATGTTTGTCGCATTATGCTCGGCTCGTCCTTCGCATAACCGCACCCGCTTGTAGTATGACCGCGCCCACGGGTCGCCCGCCCACCGTGCACGGGTCGCCCATGGGTCGCCCGCCCATCGTGCACGGGCCGCCCGCCTAAGTCGCGTTCGTCTGCCCATCGTCGGGTCCGCCCAAGTGTCGGAGGTAGCTCGCCCGCTTGTCGCACTGCCCGTCGTCGTGCCAAAACGCGCCCGTCGTCGTGCCAAGAAGCGCCCGTCGTCGTGCACGGGGCGTCCGCCCATCGTGCACGCCTGCCCGAGACTCAAGGGCCTTACATTCTCCTCCACCCGAAATCGTTGTCGTCCTCGACAACATACCATCTTGGTAGCTCTCCACCAAGATCACCATCAACAGGAAGTCATCTCAATCCATGATGATCAATCATCATGTGTCGTCCTCATGTGAACTGCTGCCATGATACTCCAACATAATGCTAACATATCTCTGTACATGCCGACCCTCATGTCTGAACTAGTTGGGTAGCTAATCCAACTATCACACCCAAACAATGAGAATGCACATCCTCATGCCACCATCAGTCGTTCCTCAAAGCATCCTGCCACATCCTGAACTCGATCAAGAATCCATCCATAATCCATGCTCAGGTCCATGGAAACTCCATCCATCTCATCTGCAACATGTTGTCCATGATGTTTGGTGTCAATGTGCCACAAGTGATCAACCACATTTATCCCAACATCATCATGTGTGTAAAGTAGTTGAGTCTCGACTCAACCCATGCCCAAGTGCAACCACCAAGGCATCATCATCATCGTTGTAACCCCATCACCTCAAAGTGTCTCATCGATCCTCCACATCAAGTCACTCTTCCAAGCCATGCCCATACATGTACTTTGGAAGTATGCATCCCATACTGCATCAAAGTCTCCTGACCTCAGCTCCTCAATGCATCAGACCTCTAAGTCCACCATATATGATGTCCCCAAAGTCACAACAATCTCATGTCATCATGAGCTCCATAAGTCATCCCCAACCAACACTCTAGCAAGCATACAAGTCTCGGCCAAAAGGTCCCTGCAAGATGCCTCAGCTCTCCATGTAGTAGGAATGCTCCATAGTTGCTCACAACTCCATCCAAGTAATCAACTCTCGATGTGCCCCATTCAGGTCCATGAAGCCCTCTTCATCATCTGCAACGTGCCATCCTCAAGTCTCCAACCTGATGTCCATGACTTTGTTGCCCATGTAGTCCAACCAAGTACATCACAACATCGGTCATCCTCATCCAAGCTGCAATCTTCGGTTTAGTGAACTCGGTCACCCAACCATATCATCATCATCACGAGTCCCTTCCATCATAGCTCCTCCACCAAGTGTCCATCAAGACTATCTCTGGGTCTCGGCCATGAGAAGTCCACCCAAGGGTGTGCCCTTCAATCTGTCCATGAGTCATGCCGGGCACCTAGCCAAAGTGGCTAAAGCATGACCCACTCATCCATAATGTTTATCAAGTTCCTCCCTTGTCTCGGGGTCTTGCACCTTCCATCTCAAGGTAGCAAGCAACCTCAACAAGTCCTTCAGCAGGTAACAACCCTTGCTCCTCCATACAAGGTTCCATCATAGTCATCCATGGTAAGATGTCTCCTTGCTTAGGCAAGCTGATCTTGCCCTCTCCTACACATGATCCATCTACCAAATGCCCAAATGAAACACAAGTATTTATACTTACTTTATCAATATGAGGCTCCTCTATATGAGTGACCTCACCCATCCATGTCGATAATCTGCACGATCCTGGTTCAACTTGATCACCTTCAAGTTCTGCCTTCATCGAGTCCTCATCATCATGTGATTCTTCCATGTGAGTGTCCATCCATGTTGCCAAAATGTATGGTCTTGGTTCAACTTGATTAAACTCAAGTTCGGCCTCCATCATACCCTCATCATCACATGGTCCTCCCATATGAGTATCTTCGTCTGTCCATGTCCATGAGCTGCATGATTCTGGCTTAGCTTGATTATCTTCAAGTCTAACCTTCATCATAGTTAAGTCTTCAACATCTTCGGCCATCATGACTTCCTCTTCCTGGTCTGCAACTTCATCTTGTTCCATTGCCTCACTGATTTGAAGAAGTCCTTCTCGTCCAAGCATCACATCAATGCCATCTGTATTTATCACTACGAAGTCCAGCTGACCTCTACATCCTTCCATCTGTACAGGTACATCTTGTATCGAACCTACTGCCAAATTCCACGAGGTTATTTCCCAGTTCTCCATAGTAGATATCAGCCCCACTTCTTCTACTAACCGTGCTGATATAAGGTTATATGTGCCACCTGTGTCTGCCAACGCTTGAACATCTTTGCCACAAATCTTCAAGTTTACAAGACCTCGGTTGTTCTCCATAACCTTATCTTCACCTGTCAACTGCCACGAGCAACCTTTGCTCTGATACCACCTTTACTTCGGTAAAGGTGTGTAGCAGCTTCAATACCGGATCAGCTGCTCTGATACCACCTGTCACGCCCCCAAGCCTACGGTAGTCTTCCAACCGTGTCTGGCGGGGTGCGGCACCACCGTACACTTTCTTTTTTCAATACTCGTGCACATGGACTACGCCTTAACCGATATAAACATGCTTTAACCGTTATCTTATAACCATATGAAAGCATTAATCTTCATAATTCATCATAAACCATTCTTAACATTTTCATGTGCAATTAAACTGAATAACAATTGCAAACAACCGTGTAGAATGGGAGGGGCAACTCCCGGTAAAGTCTGCCCAATATTGTATTATGATAATCTTCAATATTACATCAACAAGTGTGCCTGGCAGAATCCAAGGCCAACACTTAGCAATATTTACAACAAGGCATAAGACAGCCTTTTACATACACAATTATGCACCTTTGCCTATGAGCGGGTACCCGCACGGGTCACCAAGACACTCATACAATTCTGCACCAAACCGTGTACCAAAACTCCCTCAACCGAGATGACACTCCACATAAACCAATTTGAAATATGCGAGGTCTTCTTCACCTTTATGCGCATGAGGAATGCGCATCTCCTTTAAGACCTTCGCACCTTTTCCTTGTCTCTTATGCGAGGATCACTTGAGCGAAGTTCGATGATGAGAATGAAGCTTCATCCTCCATAATATATACGCATCTTCCTTATGTTTCAAGGGGGTTGCTTAACTTATGGCCGACCCCACTAATTAACACATAAGCCCACGTATTATTATATTATGTTATATTTTATTTTAATTAATTATGCATATTTACATATGCGTGCAAGCCACCATATAATATGTTGATACATGCGTTGTCGTTCATTTGGGGAGGGGCGTTCAGCCTTAAGGCCAACCCCCATATCCTCCACTCCACACCCATAAAACATGTATTAACACGTCGGCCTGGCTTATGGTTCGTCGTATATACACAAAGGTCCCAACACTTGGTTTATTCAAGCGTTTCCTTTCGTCGCACATACGTTTTGTCGCATAATAACGTCGCAACGCAGCTCGGATGTTTGTCGCATTATGCTCGGCTCGTCCTTCGCATAATCGCACCCGCCTGTAGTATGATCGCGCCCACGGGTCGCCCGCCCACCGTGCACGGGTCGCCCATGGGTCGCCCGCCCATCGTGCACGGGCCGCCTGCCTAAGTCGCGTTCATCCGCCCATCGTCGGGTCCGCCCAAGTGTCGGAGGTAGCTCGCCCGCTTGTCGCACTGCTCGTCGTCGTGCCAAAACGCGCCCGTCGTCGTGCCAAGAAGCGCCCATCGTCGTGCACGGGGCGTCCGCCCATCGTGCACGCCTGCCCGAGACTCGAGGGCGTTACACCACCACCCGGGCGGCCCGCACCCCCGCCCAGCAAGCGGCAGGGCAATTCCAAGAATCGCGCTGCCGCTTGCCGGGTGGGGGCGTGAGCTACTCGAGTGGCGCGACCAAGGTAAGCGCCACCAGGGCGGCCTGCTCCCCCGCCCTGCAGGCGGCAAGGTGATTCCCGGAATCACCCTACTACCTGCCGAGCGGGGCCTCGGGCCGCCCGGATGGCGGGGCCGAGGCAGGCGCCACCAAGGCGGCTTGCGCCCCCGCCTGCCGGGCGGGGGTGCGGCCGAGGCAGGGTGGGTGAAGGCGCCCGGGGGGGGCGGGCGGGTGAGGGCACCCGGGCGGGCGGGTGAGGGCACCCGGGCAGGCGGGTGAGGGCACCCGAGCAGGCGGGTGAGGGCACCGGGCGGGCAGGCGGGTTAGGGCACTGGGCGAGCAGGCGGGCAGGTGAGGGCGCCGGGGCGGGCGGGCGAGGGCGCCCAGGCAGGTGAGGTGGGTGAGGGCGCCCATGCAGGTGAGGTGGGTGAGGGCGTCGGGCGGGCGGGCAGGCGGGTGAGGGCGCCGGGGCGGGCGGGTGAGGGTGCCTGGGTGGGTGAGGCGGGTGAGGGCACCGGGCGGGCAGGCGAGGGTGCCCCGACGGGTGAGGCGGTTGAGGGCGCCGGGCGGGGGGTGAGGGAGGGCGCTGGGCGGGTGAGGGCGCCCAGGCGGGTGGGCAAGGGCGCCAGGCAGGCCGGCGGGCGAGGGCGCTCGAGCGGGTGAGGTGGGTGAGGGCACCAAGCAGGCGGGCGAGGGCGCAGGGCGGGCCGGCGGGCGAGGGCGCTGGGCGAGCGGGTAGGTGAGGCTGGTGAGGGCGTCGGGCAGGTGAGGGCGCCGGGCGGGTGGGCGGGTGAGGGCATCAGGCAAGCGAGGGCGTCGGGCGGGTGGGCGGGTGAGGGCACCCGGGCGAGTGAGGCGGGTGAGGGTGTCGGGCGGGCGGGCGGGCGAGGGCACCCGGGTGGGTGAGGCAAGCGAGGGCGCCAGGCGAGTGAGGGCGTTGGGCGGGCGGATGGATGAGGGCGCCGGCTGGGTGAGGGCACCCAAGCCTGGCGGGCGGGCGGTGGGGGCGGGTGAGGGCGTCCAGGAGGGGGCCGAGTCCGAGCGGGGGGTGAGGGCGCCCGAGCGCGAGGTGCAGGTGAGGGCGCCGGGCAGGGGGGCGGGTGAGGGTGCTTGGGTCGGGCGGGCGAGCGGGTGAGGGTGCCAGGCGGGGGGGCGAGTGAGGGCTCCCGGGCCAGGTGGGGGAGCGGTTGAGGGTGGGTGAGGGCGCCTGGGCCGAGGTGGGGGTGGGTGAAGGTGGGTGAGGGCGCTTGGGCCGGGGGGCGAGTGAGGGCGCCGGGGCTGGGTGGGGGGGCGGATTAGGGCGCTCGAGCCGGGGGGGAGGGGGGGGGTTGAGAGGGTTGGGGCGCGGGGGTTTGTGTGGGCTCCCGGGCGGGGGGGGGTTGGCAGGGCGCCCGGGCTGGGGTGGGGGGCAGGTGAGGGTGGGTGAGGGCACCTGGCCCGGGGGGTGGGTGAGGGCGGCGGGGCTGGGTGGGGGTTCGGTTGGGGGGGCGAATGAGGGCACCCGCGCCGGGGGAGGGGGGGTTGAGAGGGTTGGGGCGCGTGGGGTTGTGTGCGAGATTTGCAGACATCAAAGACCCATTAGAAGAGGAAAATGAGCAAAAGGAAACAAAAAATATTGTGGAAGAAGACAATGATGAAACTCTAGAGGACGAAGAGTTTGGATTACGTGACATTCTTGATTAAATTTAAGTTATGCTTGTAAATCAAGCTTTGCAATGTTTTGACTTTGACATTTTATGAGAAGAATAAACACTCAATTAGGGTTGTTATACGTTCAATATCTGTAATATGTGATTTTCGCATTGATTTTTAAGTTAATCATTATTTTTTGAAAAAAAAAATGATTATTATTATTTTTTTGACATGAAATTCATAAAAAGGCTATTATTTAACCATTTTTAGTTAAAATTATCATATAAAAATTGTGATTTTGACATGTCAATTCTAGTAAAAAATTATCAAAACGTGTAGTTTTTTAGTTATATTTATGTTAAAAATGGTTATTTTTATGTCCATTGTTAAAAAATATTGTTTTTTAGAAACAATTATTTCATGTGGATTGAAAAATTAATTAAGGATGTATAAATATGTAGAATATCGAAAATTCTAAATATCGACCTCCTAATTTAAAAATGCAAAACAATAAAAACCTCACTAAAAAAAAATTAAAATTAAAATAAAAAAACAAGAAAATGTGAAGAAAACCACCACTTCAAAAATGATCAAATTTACAAAATAATTATTTACATTTTATACATTAGAAAATTTAAAGCCAAAAAACAGGTCTTTTAAAAAAAGGGGGTGATGCAGAATACTCACTTTTTTAAATCAGCATGAAAATCACTACCATTTTAAAACGATTCTAAAACTTAATGTACATAAAAAAATTAAAGTGCCAAAAACTATGCTCTAAAAAAAACATGTTTGTTCTGCATCACCCCTTTTCAAAATCAGGTCACTTTTTTGCTATCTCTACGAAACAGGTAACAGTATCAGTTCCCGTTTCAAAGTTTACATTGATAAAATTTGAAAACACGTGAGAAAAGGGGCAAGAGGTCTCAGATGTAGAGTTACCCAGAGTAGGAGATCCAAATCTAGTGCTCGCCACAGTGTCAAATTCTGGCTCTTCTTGTTGAGAATTCAGTAGGGCAATGCATATGTTAATTCTCTTAACTTGATAACTGTTTGTGTTACCTTTTTACTTATTAGCTTTGATATTTGTTATTCCAATGTGAAGTATATCAAACAACTACTAAAAACAATAAGAACATTGACACATTATATAGGTTGCAATCCAGGGCCAAAACCCCTCCTCCTGAGGGGAAAACTCGAAAATATCTTCTTATTTTTCAGATCTTTCAATTGACGAATACCATGGCCTAGACTCAGACAAACACCCTCCAATATCAAGTCTTCCTCGGCCTCCAACTGCAATATCTTTGACCTCCCAGTAGATCCGAAATTTTGCTCCCCATAAACTGTTATAACTGTTTCTTCTTCTCAAGGAGACTTTGATCTTCCTCTAACTGCTTTTCCTTTGAATTCTTTTGCCTTCTTTTGGGTCCTAGGGCTAGTAGAAACCCTAAGATACCTTCGCTTACCTTCTTGCCTTCAAAATCGAATTTTAGAATTTCCTAGTGCATAAACCCTAACTTTGCAGCCCTAGAAGATTCTGCTGCTTAGACTTCACACTGCCCCAGAATATTCTTCTGCCTAGACTTCGTACTGCCCCAAAAGACTCTGCTGCCTAGATTTCGTATTTCCCAAGAAGATTCTGTGGCCCAAATTTCGTATGAGAGATGAGTGAATGAATGATCCAAATGGAGGATGAGTTCCCCTTATATATAGGCTCCTTCAAGGGTGGACGTGGATCTTCATTTAGCCCAACTTGACAGCTCATTAGGTCGACTTGATCTTGGAGTTATTTTCGACATTTTTAAGAGAAAATAATTTTTCTTTTACAATTTACAATGTGCCCATAGGGTCTATCATATATGACAATGACTCCTATACCGAGGACAAACCCTAGACGCACTCAATGGGTGCTTGAACTATAAAATAAATTCCTTGGGCAAGAAACCCAAGCTCAAAAATAATAATATACATTGTACTCATTTTATATACAAGAGTACATTTCATAATAATGAAGACCGAACCTAGTTACACATTCTTCAATACTCGCTCTTAACTAGGGAGGTATTCATAAGAGGTACATGGATATTCTCAATATGAAGATATCTCATAAGAAGAGTCAAATTGGTAGCCTATCTGTCTAGCATCATAATAACCAACATTGTCACATAACAAGGCCTTGATTAACATCTCTATCTATCCACAAAGTCAGACAACAATGCTGGAAATACCAATGATATATAGATGCCATCATCATTGTCTCTCCAAGGTACATACTCCACCCGGGTGTTCATAGAGTATGCCCTCCCATTGGACTATTCTTATCTTAGGTAGATAATCCTCAAAGAATATCAGTGCACGAATATTCTTATCTTGAATTCCCTACCACATTATCAAAGAGTATCGAATGCCAGATGGTTACCCAATCCTGCATTCTTTCTCCCAAAGTGAAGACAAGAATGTTGTGTCTATCTCTCCCTCTCAATTAGGTAGGAAAAATACACCAAACCAAGCTTGTCCCTTAAGTATGCAAGCTTCTTGTTTGGAAGTGAATTCATCAATATGTCAGCTACCTACTCAATAGTGGAGATATAGTGTAGCTGCACCACACCATTTTGTATTATCTCTCGTATATAGTGATACTTGTTGTTTATATGATTTGTCTTCCCATGAAACATTGGGTCCTCAGACAAATGAATACAACTGGTGTCATCGCAAAGTATCACTACAGGGTTCATCAGTCTTTCAAACAAGTCAGATAGTAGTTTCCTTAACCAAACTTCTTCCCTGCCAACTTCACATGATGCAACATATTCTGCAACCAGATTGTGCTTTCCTTCTTTCAGCAACATTGGAAAATGTATTCTCTAGTTTCCTTTCCCTGCTCATGGCCTTCACTCAGACCTATAGCTATTAGTCTTGGTCTAGTGCATGACACATGAAACATAAAACCATATCTATTACTCCCTTTCAATAAGAAAGCATCTCTTTATCCAGACTCCTCTTAATCTTAGGGAGATCACTCTTATTCATGCTTTTTCTAGGAGATTAGCTTCGTCCTTTTTGACACGGGAGAATATTTTCGTGGCTTCCAATCATTTCATTGGAGTTATCATCAACCTCATCATGCCTGTCAGATTGAGCATCTTCACCAAGTTTAGGTTTGTGTACCTACACAACTTTGATAGCAAGTACAACTAGATCTATAGAAGCATGATGTTATCCATATCAGAATCACGAAAGCATTTCAACTTTATACAAATCGGATACCCAAACTTTTAAACAAGAGACATATACTTTTCAATAGCTTGTTAGGAACTTTTTTTATACATCCTAGATTATTTCATAAAAACATTCATTCCATTGAGGGTTTCAATGTTACTTCCAAAGGTATGACATACCTTACTACAACATATACAAAACCCTATAAACAATTTAAATTATAAAGCATCCAACATTCTTTCAAAAATATGCATGTTAGACTTCTCACTAGGGATTCATACAAATCCTAGATTTCATGCAAAAGAATCAATCAAAGTCAATCACAGCTTGGTCATTATCATGACCAACTTCCTCTAGGGTTAGTTCCAACTCCTAGATTTCCAGTCAACTATCAATCAATCACTATCATGACCAACTACTAGTAGGGTTAGTTGCAAACCCTAGGTTTCTGGTTAATCATCAGACTCAACCAAAAATTCAAATTTCAACAATCTCTTTTACAAGTCTCAAATTACCATATAGTCAACATTCATCAGAGATTTCTACTTCAACTAAGGTTCAACTCCAAGACTTTAGAGTTTCATTTTCACAAATTCAACAATCTTACACAGATCTCAAATCATCACATGTCAGAGATTTTTCTTTGACGAAGGTTTAACTCCAAAACCATAGAAATCCACAATCACAACATACATAGATCTCAGATTGTTATATTTCATACTAGACAATGTCACTACTAGGATTTTACTGTAAAACAATCACTTAATAGATTTCAGTTTGCTATATCACACATGCTAGATAGTTTTAACTCGACTAGAGTTTAGCTATAACACCCTAGATTACCAAACACCAACATCTTAGAATCTTAGACAAGGACTTCCATAGAATCCTAACATTCATGACCATCAATGACTAGGTCAACACACATATCTAGGAATTCATAACCATACATAAGAATATCATATGTCTTAAAAACAATAATACATCTTGACCTGGACCAACCTAGGATATCAACCAAAAGGACATATCTATATATGCCTATATTTCATCATCATGTAAATACATTTCATATCATGTGTTAGTCAAAACCTACTTCACAAATATAAATAAGAGTTAGACTCACAACTGTCTTGATTAGGGTTTGATCATACAGACACACATACTGAGGAAATCATTTCTAAAGACAATGTAAAGAGTCTTGCTCAGACATTCCACCAAACCCCAATGAGTTAGGGTTCCAATGTAGAAACATAGCAAACCCAACATTACCAAAACTTCAAAGGTTTAGGATTTTGGACTTTATCATTCCTCCCTAACAAGTTAGGTTTTCTTGATCATACTGAAATCCTAAACATGACATTATCAATAAAACTTTAACTACAATATCCCTAATCAACTTAGGGTTTCAAACATTCACAATAGCATACCCTACAGTTAGGGTTTTTTAGAACCTATCTAGGGTTCTACAAAATCATATAAGAGTGGGGTGGGTAGATTTATCAAGAGATGAATCACCCAAACAAGAATCACTAAGA
Organism: Pinus tabuliformis; assembly: GCA_031772625.1. Classification (NCBI taxonomy): domain Eukaryota; kingdom Viridiplantae; phylum Streptophyta; class Pinopsida; order Pinales; family Pinaceae; genus Pinus; species Pinus tabuliformis. The sequence goes on from CM062805.1 coordinate 1,054,569,230, forward strand.
TTCAATACAACTAGTCATAACAAGGTTAGTAATAGATCATCAAATGAATAATACTTTCAATTAATGTATTCAAAGCATACCTTTGTTTCTTAACCTTGTCTTGAGAGATCCTTCCTCTTGCAGTGGTTTTCCTAATCAAGACAACAAAGGGAGAAAGATGATTAGTATTTAATATATTCAAAACTAAATGAGTACATGAACCCAAAACTAAAAAGACATGAGATCCTTATCTTTGTTGGGGGTTCCCTCCAAAGCCTGAGGAAAACCTATAAACATAATTTTGTTGAGGTGGATGTTGCTTCCATCTTCTAGATTTATAGATGATGATCAATTCCTTTAACTGGATAGCTCTTGTTGTTTCCAAGTTCCACATAATATGTGGATCCTCATTTTGATAAGTTCTTCAATCATGTGCCTTGATGCATCACCATTAATCACCCAGATGTCTATAGAGTCCTTCATCCCTTTCTTTGAGTGATACATTCTTTGAAGAGAATACGAGACTCCATACTTCTTTGATACCTTTGAGATGGCTTGTAATCTTCATGATGACCTTCTTCATTTTAGATGAAATCTTCATGATGCCCTTAGAGAACCAAAGCTCTAAAACCATGTTGAGAATTCAATAGGGCAATGTATATGTTAATTCTCTTAACTTGATAATTGTTCATGTTACCGTTTTACTTATTAGCTTTGATCTTTATTATTCCAATGTGCAATACATCAAATAGCTACCAAAAGCAATAAGAATAGTGACATAGTATATAGGTTGCAAGCCAGGGCCAAAACCCCTCCTCTTGATGGGAAAACCTAAAAATCCCTTCTTATCTTTTAGATCTTTCAATTGACGAATATCATGACCAAGACTAAAAAAAACATCCTCCAAGATCAAGTCTTTCTCGGCCTGCAGCTGCAATATTTTTAACCTCCAGTAGATCTGAAATTCTACTCCTTAGCAATTGTTGTAATTGTTGTTGCATCTCAAGGAGACTTTGATCTTCCTCTAACTACTTTTCCCTTGACTTTGCTTGCCTTATTTTGTGTCCTAGGGCTAGTAGAAAATGCTAAGACACCGTAGCTTCCCTTCTTTCTCTTCTTTCTTTCAAAATCCAATTTTAGACTTTCCCAGTGTAGAAACCCTAACTTCGCAGCCCTAGAAGATTCCACTTCTTAGACTTCACACTGCCCCAGAATATTCTGCCATCCAGATTTCGTACTACCCCAGAATATTGTGTTGCCCAGATTTTGTACTGCCCCATAAGATTTTTCTACCCAGATTTCATACTGCCCTAGAAGATTCTGCTACCCATATTTTGTACTGCCCCAAAAGATTCTGCTCCCCATATTTCGTACTACCCCAGAAGATTCTATTGCCCAGAGAGACAAGTGAATGAATTATCCAAATGGAGGTCGAGTAACCTCTTATATATAGGCTCCTTCAAGGGTGGATGTGGCTCTTCATGTAGGATGACTTGAAAACTCATTATGCTGACTTGATCTTGGAGGTATTTTTGACATTTTCAAGATAAAATAAATTTTCTTTTACAATTGTTGTAGCGGCTACAACCACCCTCCAAAATTTTGGCCTGCACCCAATTTTGGAGCCTCCTTTGAGAGTTTCACTTGATGACTACACACCCTTAGATTCACTCCATGATCTTGTGTGAGTCTTTTTATCTGCCTTGCTTGTCCATTTCATCCAAGTTTTTGCATGTTGGTATCTAAGTCATGCTTGCGACCATGTTCTAGTTATGCTCAAAGTCTTCACTCTGTGTTTACTTGTTGTGTTTGCTATGAAAGCATCTGTCGCACTCCACAAGGAGTCACATTCACTATCGCACAAGCATCATCATGGTCGATTAATAATCAATCACGATTATTGCGCTTGTCGCTTACACCATTGGTTAGTCATGTTGAACATGTGTGTCTGGATGGTTTGAGTCATCGTGTCGTTGAGTCATGTGAATGTGTGTTTGCATGATCACTTATGCATCTTTCGATCATTCACACACTTAGTCATTTTTTTGAAGTTCTAACGACTAGAATTCCCTCTTACAGACAGACCATCACCCCACCATTGACTTGATCTAATGTCACCTAGAATAGCGTAGAAGCACCAAGTAAGTCTTTCCAAGCTGCGTTGATCGCAAGTGATCCAATCAACTTTCATGCTGGCCACTTGGAGAGTCAGACTCGACAGTCACCCCAAGATTGACTCCCCTAAAAAATTGCCCAAAGGCTGCTAACCTTGCCTGCTCTGTTGACGGAGGAAATTGTGCAGACAGGCCAAACAGACACCAAGTGCCCATCCCTGTCTCCCTCAGAAAATTGCGTAGTTTTCCCAGTCAGTCCTCCCAACAGTTGACCGGCTGCTCATCCAGGAAATTGTGCAGTTTTCATGAGTTGGCCTTCTGCTGGCCAGGAGCCTTCTGCTGGCCAGGAGTTGGTTCAGCTCAGAAATTGCGCATAGATGATCAGCAGGTCGATGTCCCTGCCTCAGTGCAGTTTCCATCGTCGGCAGCTCCCAGCTAGTTCCCTCCAGGAATTGTGTATATTCTATTGCGAAGCTCCTAGCAGCTGACTGCTTATTCCCATTGGGAATTGCGCATTTTCTGCTACCAGTGACCCAGTAGCGAATTGCCAGTTCCCTCTAGGAATTACGCAATTTTGGATGCCAGGCTCTCGGCCAGTTCCTCCAAAAAACTCCGCAATTTCTGCCTATTGATTCTCCATGCAGTCTGACCTATTCCTCCAGAGAATTGCACAAATTTTTCCTTCCAACCCATACTACCCACTTGTTCTAGAAAATGTGCAGATTGTGTCTGCCTTACCTTCCTGCAGCTCAGATTATCCCTCCCAAAACTTGCACAGTTTTGCCTTCCATCCAAGCAAGAACTCGCGGACAGTCACTGTCGACTTGGATTGCCCATATTCATCACCCAGTGACTCTTGCACAATTTTCATCAGCAGTGCCTGGAGCCATCATCCTGCCTCGCAACCTTGTTGCCTCGTTCCAGAAAATTTGTAGATTTTGTTTGCCTTGCCTTCCTGCAGCTCGGACTACCCCTCCCAAAACTTGCGTAGTTTTTCCTTCTAGCCAAGCCAGAACTTGCGGATAGTCATTTTCGACTTAGATTGCCCATCTTCATCACCTAGTGACTCTTGCACAATTTTCATCAGTAGTGCCCAGAGCCATCATCCCGCCTCACAACCTTGTTGCCTCTCCTTGTCACCTACATCCAAAATGATCATGTGTCATGGTAGACTAGGAGGTTTTTGGATTTGATGTCATTTCGTCATGAGCGACTGCAGGTAGAGGTACACTAACAAACATGGCGTGCCGACGAATCGGATGAACGAAGGGAGCACATGCATAAGGACATGTTCACCAATGGACGAACAAACGATGCATGCGAAGAGATATGCTCGCGAACAAATGATCATGCAAAGATGTGTTCACAAACGGACAAACGAGAAAACATGTAAGATGTGCTCACGGATAGATGAATAGACGAACATGCACCTTTTGCGAACAAATGAGCCTGTCAAGCCTTCCAACATACAAGCAAGGAGCAATGTGCCAAAGCAACATCAAGCGAACCAACGACCATTGAAGACTCCGTGCACTTTGCCGTGCAGAGGTGAAGCTGTGATACACCATGAAGACATTTATAACCCAACAACATTGTAGCTCAACATGCACTCCAGCAGCAACACAAATGTACCAGCATGTCATGTTGAGTCATGTCATGAGTCATGTTGTCCACATCTCCACTATGGGCCATGTTGTCAAATTAATGTAATGTAATGTGGAAGTCCAAGAGACCCACTTGTTGTACAGAGAGTCATGTAAAGTCGAAAAGTCATGGAATTCAAACAGTCATGAGGTAGTCGAATAGCCACAAGGGTTAGTTTCACCCTTAGTTATAAATACCCCCCCATTTGTACATGAAAGGACTTTTCACCTTAGCTCCTCCCACATAGCTAAGAGAGTCTATAATATTTTCTTTGAGGAGTAAATAGTGGCTCCAACGCCCCACACTCAGGGTGAGTGATGTATTGTGTAACGATGTGTCTTGGAACCTTCGTTTAATTCAGAAGCCTGCTAATATGCCAGCACATTTTCGCACATGTATTGTAACTGTTGTAAGACTAATCTTGAACACTTGTAATGCATGTTGCTTTAACTTGTGTTGAACACTTGAACTATTTCACTTGTAATACATAATCTATTAATGGAAATGTGTTGTATATGCTATTAATATTGTCTCGCCCGTGGTGGCTATCTCCCCGGACATCAAACATACCTTTCATATAAAGCTTGTTGTAACAATTGTTGCACTCGTTCAGACTCATCCATTGAGTGTTGTACATGTTATCTTACCGTGTGTGTTGTGACTTCCACATCCATGTGGACTGCTCCTCCAGAAGCTATGCATGTCCTGTTGTGTTGCGTGTTCCTAGCTGAGTTGGGACTTCATCCCAACCAACTTGGGACTCACTCTTACCCTCTCCCATTACAATGAAAGAACCATTGACACAAGTACACTAACATTCACCAGGCACACGCACCTCACTTCTCGAAGGCAAAGCAAACCACTCTCCTGTGCTTACAAGCAAGAGTTGAGGCAAATCCTTAAGACAATGGAAACTAGGCCATCATACCGGATGGGACTCCCACACTAAACTATGTGAGGTCTAGTTAGGACTTCATACCGAGGTGATCCCCTGAATGTTGGTAGGTCTAAGACCATCAACAACAATTTACAATGTGCCCATAGGGTCTTTCATAGATGACAAAGACTCCTATACCTAGGACAAACCTTAGAAGCACTCAATGGGTGCTTGACCTATAAGGAATTTTGCTTGACCTATAAAATAAATTCCTTGGGCAAGAAACCCAAGCTCAATAATAATAATAATATATTTTTTTTAAATTTATATACAAGAGTACATTTCATAATAATGAAGATTGAACCTAGTTACACATTATTCAACACTTCTCTGAGCTGTTGAGCCTGTTTTCCATCTTCCACGATTCCATTAAATCCACTAAGTTTTTCTGAGTTGTCCTCCTATACCCTTGAAGAGCTAGGGGAGGAACCTTGTGTTTCGATGCCCTTGGCTTGATGTCATTACCAGGACCCCATACTCCACCCATCTCCATCCATGCCTCGTTTTGTCTCCGCTTGTCTTTGAATCCCAATGGGAAATCCTTTACCACATGCCCAAGTTTATGACAATGCCAACATCGAAACAACAACTCTTCATAGTCCAAATTTTGCAAATGGGACTTCCCCTCAAAATAAATTCTCAAATTTTCAAAAAGACCATCCCTCAAATCTAACCTCACCAATATTATAGCTACCCTTCTAGTTCTGGTCGACAAGAAGGATGTATCTGCCTCTAAGAATTCCTTAATTTCCTCCCTTATCACCTTAAAGACATCCTTGGTCCATAGTAAAGGTGGGAGATAAGGTAATCTTACCCAAAATGATACTTCCTCCTACTTTTCTTTATTTGCATCAAATAACAAAGTCCATCTTTTAAGTAACAAGGGTGAGGATGTGACGATCCAATTTCTTGCTAAGATCCATGTCGCGTCTTCAACATTCTTGAATGAAAGGGTGAACCAAACTCGAGCAAGAACTGTCACCTTTGCTTCACCAACTGAGGAATTTCAAGAATTACGCTTCACCCAATCACTAATTTCCATAGCTGTGAAGTACTTCCCTTTTGTGTGTCCCACTAGAGTGTGTTGATAAGCTGCCATTACTGTGTCAAGTTTGATTTCTTCTCCTAGAAATAATTTTTTATCCTCTAACTTGCACATGATTCCTTTACCCTTTTTCCTCTTGGAGCCAATTTGTCATGGAACTTCTCCATCCTGTTCTATAGGTTGTTCCTCTACTTCTTGTCTCTAACCAGTAGAAAATTGCATATTGTCTCCAATATTTCCTCCAACTTGTGGAGAGACACCTCCCAAGACCCCAAACTCCACTAATTCATTGTTCCCTTTAGTTCGTAGCTCTGGATGGCCTTGGCTTTGTGGTTGAGTCCCAATTGGACTCTTGGGGAGTCCTCCCGATTTGAGATTACAAGTTCCTATTGTCCCCACCAAGCTTCCCTCAATTTGAGGTAGTGGATCCTTCGAGAAATCATGTTCCCCCCCCACAACACCTCTCCCCACCGCCCCCCCCCAACAAATTTTTGCACATACTGATCTCTCCCCTTCTTCATTACAATCTCCAACTCCAAGGGTTCCAGATAGTACTTAAGAGGCTCCCTCCTTCATTTGCACAACCCTTATAACTCCAATGTCCTATAACCCAGATCTTCCCAAGGGATAAGCTCCACTGGTCACCCTAAGCCACAAATCTTCACTATGTCCTCTAACCCTCCAATAAAGAATATTTCTTCTAGACCTACTACATTAATAGGAGAGCAGTCTAGATCACTTATTGGTTGTTTAGTCGGGGCCTAGGTCATTTCTATAATAGATCGCAAAAAGGCATTTCTTTTGCACTAGGGTTTCCATTTCGACTTAGTGTCAATTCCACATCGCCTCCCACTCTGTTGATGTGCTTAGTTGTCGACCCTCCTGTCGCTGAAATCATTAGTAGTTTGTGCATGCTAGCAGGTGGAGAGGTTGTTGGTGGTTTCAATCTTTCCAGATTCTTCTTACAGGCCTCCAACCCCCATACCGCAAGAATATCCAAAGGGCCGGGCTCCAACTCAACCATCTCTGTTGTAAATACCATATTAGTGCTGGTTATAAAAAAATTACCCTTTGAATCGATCCTATTCCTATTGACTTGATCCAGCCTTGTTGTCATGAGGAAATAGTTTCAATGTAGCAATACGGTTTAGCCAAGACATTAGGCATTGACAAACGCATTGGAAAGGGCTCGGGTTGGGTCTACAAGGCTTGACTCCCCTAGACCCACATGTAGGCACTATACTCACAACTTCCCTGACACCCTCAATCACGTCCTCTACCTGCTCCAGTTGCATCCATTGAATAGTTCAATTAACATCTATCTTTTCCAAGCGTTCTGTCCATTTGGTGTTTTTATATTTACCAGTTTTAGCTCTTCAATTAATTCTTTGAAATGTTGCGATTCCTTATCCAATCTACGTATTCCTTCTTTTTTCCATACAATGATTTTATCAAAATGGAATTTCCTCCCATTAACCAAATTTATGCTTCCAACTATGATTACAAGTTTTTGATTTTTTTTAGAAAAGTTATTTCTTCTTCTTAGATAGTAAGAACATATACACTTGTTCTACATTTATTGTTGTTTTTTAAAATTAATAGAGATAAATTTTGAAATGATTGCAAATTCTTATAATCCCCATCATCTTCCAGAAAATTTCTATACTATTTAATACAAAAATATTATAAAACTATACTATTACAACTTCCAAATTTAAAATTTACATAATCATTTTATTTTTTAATATTTTAGAAATACAAAATTGAGACAACTTCTTATTAATTAAACTAAATAATAATATATTAAAACATTTAAAATTTACATAATCATTTTATTTTTTAATATTTTAGAAATACAAAATTAAGACAACTTCTTATTAATTAAACTAAATAATAATATATTAAAACTTAACTCATTTCATGACGCTAAAGTTTACAATCTATTAAAAACTTTTCATTTCATAATACCAAATATTATATGCTTGTTAGCCTTTCACATTCAATAGTGCCTTTGACAAATGCACATGTGATCCGATCAGATTTTTGGGCCCAATGTGGCAACAAATATCATCGGGATTCCCCACACAATCTTTTACGCAACAACGGCGATGGTGAATGAAACAAAAATACGTGTAACAGTGGGATTATACCAATGGTATAACTTTGCACACCCAGACTGTGGGCACTCCCAACCATTTTACAGTGGGATGTAAAGTATAATTGAGTTTGAATGTATTTTTGGATGGTTTAATTCTCGAAAAATGATTTATGACTTAAACTTTCTCATTAAGTTTGAGTTTCAAATCATATGGTACTGAGTGTTATTTAAATTAATTATTCGTGTTTTTTTTTTTCTCATTTAAAAACAAATTAATTTTTATTTATAATAAACTAACTTAAATTAATTATTTGTTTTTTTCTTTTTTCTCACCAAAAAAAAATTAATTTAATTTATAATAAACTATAAAAATTACATTAGTAGACATACTCACATAGTAGCAAAAAAGAAAACATGTATATACCATGTTTACACAATTCATTAAGTTTGAATTTAAAATTAGATGAGACTAAATCTCACTCAATGCAATTAATCTAGGCAAGAGTTAACCGGCGTGCCATAGGGCATTAAATGCTTGGTTAGCTGCGCCCTCGATATCCCGATATAACACGCACGCCCGGTGACTTTATAAACTAGCATTTGCACCAGACGTTGCAAAGAAAACGCCGTAAGGCAATGGATAACATATAACACTATGTAAAGCCATCAATAACATATGACACTAATTAATGCTTTTTTGACCCACCACCTCCGAGCTGGCACCCGCTGCGCTGGCAACCAACACCCGCGCAATTTCAAACGAGCCCCCGCGCCAAACATTCATTTGCTCCATTTGCACAACCGGAACAGGTCCTCTCGAGCATTCGTTTCTCCCGCTCACGGTGCTTGCTCATTTGCTCCATTCGCACAACCGGAACAGGTCCTCTCGAGCATTCGTTTCTCCCGCTCACGGTGCTTGCTCACCTCGCAGGCCCGCTCGCGGTGTTGAATCCCGGCAGGCTGTGCCCCAGGCGTAAGGTAAATTATACTCTGTGAACAATGACATCCACCATTTTGGCAACCAACACCCACGCAATTTCAAACGATCCCTCGCACCAAACATTCATTTGCTCCATTCGCACAACCGGAACAGGTCCTCTCGAGCATTCGTTTCTCCTGCTCACGGTGCTTCCTCACCTCGCAGGTCCGCTCGCGGTGTTGAATCCCAGCAGGCTGTGCCCTAGGCGTAAGGTAAATTATACTCTGTGAACAATGACGTCCACCATTTTGGCAGGTGCCCGGAAGGCCCATGCATACGAATCCCACCCCGTGCTGCTATAAATTGTCTGCATTGGCAACTCCCAGCGTCTTGCGAAACATATACATTCAAGGTCTCCATTTGGGCGCAGGTTCAAGCGACATTGAAGGTGTTTTCCCATTGCATCGTAATCAGTTACTAGATTTATAACGAACCACTTAGCCATTTAGACATCTTCAATAGTTTTTAGGACGTGGTTTAATGGTTAATAGTTAAGTAGGGAGGTCTAATCTCAAACAAAATTATATATATCTGAAAATTGCTCCAAACGCGGTGCAATCTCAAGCAAAATTATATATATCTGAAAACTGCTCCAAACACAATTTTTTTAGTTGAAAAAAAATATAATAAACCACCGCCATTACAATTGCAAACTCAAGCTCCTGCATCCAGTGTGCTTGATTGTGTACTACCCACTTAGCCATGTAGGCCATGAAAATAAGATAATCCTAAACCACCGCCATTGCAAGCTTCCTGCATCCACTGTGCCTGCCTGTGCACTTTTGCCAGGTGCATGGTTTATTTGGGCTTTTCATTGGGGTGAGATTTTGAGTACAAATATATTCAATTCTGTGAGAGGAATTCGGTGCACATTAATTTTCACATGCTTGCTAGGAAGGATGACCATGGAAAAATGCAAGGGCGCCAACTGGTGGAGCATTGATGTAAGAAGTAGGCTCAGACTACCTGAAGTATGTTGCCACATTTGCTTTATCCTCCTTTTCAACTGAAAACATTTTCCAATGCTCCTTTGGTGTGGTGCCATTGCTTTCTGCAATAAATGAATTATACCTTGCTATTTTAGCAACAAAAAATATAATTGCAAGTGAATCTCATTTTTGTGTCAGATCAACAACCTTTTTCTCGAACTTCTTGTTCCTACTTGCTGAAAGAAAACTGTGTTTTTTGTTATCAACCTTGAATATTTCTTTCATGTCTTCTCTTGCATTATTATGGCGATCTGAGTTCTATGTCAAATGAAGTGACCAGACTGCCATAAGATTAGGCTAGTAATGCAAGCAAGGCGATGACTGCATGTACATTTTGAATTGGTGCCTCAACAGGTGCTAGCATCTCTAACAATTTTTTGAAGTGATTGATGTTGTTGGCCACATCTTATGTTGTCATCTTTATTTGTGAAAACTTCCTCAGCTATATCTTAGGATGACAGCTTGATATTCATAAATGTTAAACATCTTGAATTTCAATTGATTGTTGTGTTTGGCTACATATTAGGAGCCTCCTCTTTATTTGGTGAAGGAAACTCCTCTTTTATTGGATGGGGTTTCATATTGTCAAGGAAACTCCATTTAAAATATTAATATACATTCGGCATACATTGTGATTACAATTCTAATCTACGGTGACACGCTGTGAGTCAAAGGTTAATGAATTTAAATTTGAAGATAAAAGTACAAACCAAAACGAATCTCTTCATTAAAGAATCTTGAGCATATTAGTTGATGATTAACAAAATAGAGTGGTGATTAACCCAATGTCTTAAGAAACCCAGATTAATTCAGACAGCGTATAGTTAACCAAGTTACATTTACAGAAGACAAATAAATTCTGATTCGTAGACCATAAATACCTCTGTAATACCCTCGGGCTGCCCACAGTTGCCAAGAACAAGAATTGAAATCGCCTTAAAATCGTATGAAAACAGAACAAAATTGTTTCGCTTAGAAAATAACAGTGCTTGAATATAAAACTTTTTAAAGACGATTTGCAACGTAATTGTCCGAATTATATAATTTGAATGATCTGGACGAGCCTGGAAAACGGCGGGCCAAGTTTCTGTCAAACTCAAGACAGGTCATTTTTTTTCCATGCGCACAGGGTTGCTATTGATATAACAGCACAAGGCTACGCATGCAGGGAAGAAAGACATGAAGAGTCTCTGCGAAGAGTCTCATCGCCAGCAGAAGAGTCTCATCGCCAGCAGGCAGTCTCTGCGAAGAGTCTCATCGCCAGCAGAAGAGTCTCATCGCCAGCAGGCCAGTCCTTGCTTTTCATGGCCCATTACCATGGGAAAAAAACCATTTTTCTATGAAAAAACAGATTAAAAAATAACATAACATAGTAACTTGCCGGATGAAAAGCTTTACCAAATTGCCTTTCATTTTTCAACATATCTCCTCTCAGCAAACATCTGCGATTATTATTTTTCCACCCTACAGCCAAGGTCCAAGAGTACGGATCAGTAGATTTTAAATATATCCATAACATAGCATTCCAGCACAGCAATGCACAATTTATATATACATTGTGAAAATTACTTCTCATCCATTCATGTGAAAGAAAAAGCACGATCAAAAGAAACCTTCACCAGCATATATTACAATCAAATTTCAATCATACAACTACAAACAATTGATATAAAAATAGAAAACACACAGGATAAAATGAAAATCAACCAAATGAAACACAAGATCAAAGAAAATTGAAACAGCGAAAATTAAAAAAATCAGAAAATTGAAACATAGGAAAAATGAAAATCAACCAAATAAAATACAAGATCGAAGAAAATTGATACATAGGAAAATTAAGAAATGATTATACATCCAAGATTATAAAAGAAAAAAAACAGAACAAGGACAAGATAGAAACTATAACCAGTTACAGTAATTAAAGAATATATAAAGTGCAGTAATTAATTACCTAGAATGAAGAATACACCCAAATTACAGGAATTAAAGAAGCTATAAAATAAATAGCATAAAAATTATACCCAAATTACAGTAATTAAAAAAAATCTAGAATATGTCCAAACAAAAGCAAAATCTCAAGATGCTTATGCTTGTGAGCACACCGTATCAGATTGGATGGGGTTTCATATTGTCAAGGAAACTCCATTTAAAATATTAATGTACATTCGGCATACATTGTGATTACAATTCTAATCTACGGTGATTACAATTCTAATCTACGGTGACACGCTGTGACTCAAAGGTTAATGAATTTAAATTTGAAGATAAAAGTAAAAACCAAAACGAATCTCTTCATTAAAGAATCTTGAGCATATTAGTTGATGATTAACAAAATAGAGTGGTGATTAACCCAATGTCTTAAGAAACCCAGATTAATTCAGACAGCGTATAGTTAACCAAGTTACATTTACAGAAGACAAATAAATTGACAAGTTTAGACCATAAATACCTCTGTAATACCCTCGGGCTGCCCAACTCTAGGAATGGAAACAGTTGCCAAGAACAAGAATTGAAATTGCCTTAAAATCGTATGAAAACAGAACAAAATTGTTTAGCTTAGCAAATAACAGTGCTTGAATATAAAACTTTTTAAAGACGATTTGCAACGTAATTGTCCGAAATATATAATTTGAATGATCTGGACGAGCCTGGAAAACGGCGGGCCAAGTTTCTGTCAAACTCAAGACAGGTCATTTTTTTTCCATGCGCACAGGGTTGCTATTGATATAACAGCACAAGGCTACGCATGCAGGGAAGAAAGACATGAAGAGTCTCTGCGAAGAGTCTCATCGCCAGCAGGCAGTCTTTGCGAAGAGTCTCATCGCAAATCCCTTGATGTGCAAATCTTTTCCAGGGGAATGGATCTAATCAAGCACCATGGATCTAATCAAGCACCAGGGGTCAAATCCCTTGATGTGCAAATCTTTTCTCAAGTTTCATAGTAAAAAAGGAAGTTTGAGAAAAAGAGATTTGATCCATCCCAAAACTGATTTTTAGTAATATAAAAATAATATACTACTTTATCTCTTAAGTAATTCTCATATAAAAAAATTAACTCATCACAAACTGTAAATCAACTAAAAGTAAAAAGCCAAAACAATTGTATGAACATATTCAAAAGGTTTTTTTGCATTTGATCCGAAAACTATAAAACCAATAGATTGTTGAAAAGGGAGATGTGTATTCTTCTCTTTCAATAACAAATCTTGAAGTTATTTGTGGAGGAAAGTGGAGGAAATCCTCTTATTGTAGAAACTCTCTCTATGTATTTCATGTTTTGAAGTAATCCATTTATGCATGAGAAAACCAAGATAAATATTGTGTAATCACAACTGTGGAGTACAAATAATAATTTGGTAATAGTATGGTTTCATCACAACGATAAAATAAAGAGAAGGGCAATATCAAACTATGAAAACTATTTGGTTCAATCACTTGTTTCCACCGTGCCTCCAATCCAATCAATAATGTTAGAATCCAATCAATAATGTTAGAATTCATTGTAACTTAACTCGCAACCTTTATTGTCACTCAACTAAAAGGCATGAATAGTTCCAGTGTGGGTTGTCCTCCATTTTGATCAAGTTTGGTAGAGAAATAATGCCGACCCACAACTTTTGTCCTTCATTTTGATCAAGTTTTGTAGAGAAATAGTGCCCACCCACAACTTCTTAGCCCAAAGAAGTATTTAAATACATTGATACATTGAAATTAATCGAAGAAGAGCCCTTACATATGTAACATTGGATTTCTTTCAAGTATAAGCTTAAAAGAGGACTAAAATCCTTTAAAACACTTATTTATACAAGAATTCCCATTGAGAGTAATTGATCCTAGTACTACAATAAATATTGTGTAGTGTATGGAATTTTAACTTTTCTAACCACATTGCTTTGACCATATAGATTTGAGAAGATGGAGAAACTTAGCCCTCAAAATGCCTTTGTCCTACATAAGATACCCTACTCGCGAAACTACCTTGAATAGTAGATCACCCGCATCTTCATTATTAAAAACTTTTTTAAGCATAGGTCAAATCAAATCATTAATAGGTATCCAAATTTGACCTCTATAAATGGTAATTATCATAACTCAAGTCAAAGAAATTAAAACCAATCTTTAAACATATTCTTTATATTGACCTATCTATTACAATTTATTGGCCAACACATTGACTTATTATATAGATCCATAGAAAGTGCAGCACATTCTCAAAGACAAGTATAAATTTATGGAAAAAAATAAAATTGAATGTTATATGATTAATTCTCATGGAAATTGTTAGACATTCATGTCAATGGCAGTATCCACCAAAGGAAATATAAGATTCTGATATAAATAGATGACATTTAGTGCTGGAGAATTATATGTACTAGTTCCCAATAGGAGGAGCGGTTGAATCATGAAACTACTTCCTTTTAACACTGAACCCGCATAATATTGATGTTTAACACTATCAGATTATTCTCTATGTTTTCTATTCAATCAAACCAAATTCTTAAGCCACATATATTTTCGAAATGCACCACAGAAACAAGCAATAAGCATCCCAGAATAAGTAGCATTATAAATATAATAGAACATCACTAGTTTTGATCAAATGTACATGGAATAATGTCACTCTCGGTGCAACGATTTTCGCTTCTCTCCTTTTTCTTTCAACAACTGACAGTGTGATACTTTACTTCTGCATAAATTGATCCAAGTTTGCTCTGCTGCTTCCCTTCCCTTTAACTACGGTAGGCTGACATGTGTTTGCTTCAATTCTTGAATTTTTCTGCTCGACTACTCAACCTGATTGTTAAATTTACAATATTCAACCATCCCTTTTTCAATTCTTTGCTTCTGCGCTTCACCCTGGTTCAGGGTACAATAAACCCCCTCCTATAGAGGTTCAATCTCCTTTTGCCGAGAGAGAATTTCTTCAAGCTCGATAGCATTATCTCTGGCTTGAGCCAGAGTTGTAGTACGTCTATTCGTTAGATAGTAGCCAAGATCTCCATCGAATGCACTAAGATATTGTAATAAAACATGATGTTGTGAAGGCTTAAGGTCATTGGCAATAATCTTGAGCAAACTATAAAAACTTTTGATTAAATTCGTGAACATTTTCAAAATTCTTCTTCTTTATCTTATAAAACTGGCTAAGCAATGATGTTTCACTTTTCCTAGTTGCCCACCTTTAAATGAAACAATCGCGGAATTGCTCCCAACTATTGATGTCTTTATCAGGTAAAACCCTGAACCAAGAGAAAGCAGCCCCTTCCAAGGAAAGAGCAAAAAGTGTCATGAACACATCCTCTTCCTCAATATTAAAGACAGCCATATAATTGCAAAATTTATCTATATGTTCATCCGCTGTGATTACTTTATTTCCTGAAAATTTGGTCAGCCAAATATTAAATCCATCAGGCATCTTGTTGGGATATCCAGGAAGAGCAGTCATATCCAAGGGTTGGAAAGAATAGGTAAGCCATGGCTTAGCCGTTGGAGCTACTCTGGCTTGTTCATTTTTTCGGACTAGTTCTTCAGTAATGGCCTCTATCTCTTTTCTTGCTGCTGCAATCTGTGATAAAAGCTCAGCCTTTTCCAGTTCCCAAGCTTTACGTGTTGCCTCTGACTCTGCAGATATCGCCTGAATTTTGTGCTGACCTTCGTGCGATTGAGTCTCAGCTTTTGAAATAGAAGCTTCATGTTCCACCTCTTTCTTTGCAAGTTCTTTTCTCAAATCTTTCTCAATTTTCTTCGACTTATCTGACAAAATAGTCTTTTCATCTCTTAAGCTTTTGATTTCATTAAGAAGGATTTGATTGAGATTCTGCAACTTCGATATCTGATCATCTTCTATCTTTGGAGAACTCAATTCTTTCGAGGAAGCGCGTCCGTCTAGAATTTCAAGATCCGTTGTCTGAGTAGTTCTTTGCCACCTCTTCATCTTGTCCACTGGGGTGAACTGCCTGAGACAAACGATTAAAAACGCCTTTCTTGTTTCGTTACCATACCTAAATATTCAAAAACAAATATATAACTGATTAGCACTACCGCTTCTAACAAATCTCACAAAATAGAACTGAATCCCTCTACCGCCTCTAACAAATCGGACAAAACATAACTGAATCCCGCTACTGCTTCTAACAAATCGCTTACAAGTTAAAGAGTTGCCAGTACATCGCACATTCCAAGGAAGTTAGTTAAGAACCGTGGAATTGACGGAGGAGACTCATGCCAGTATGCAAATACTGTAAAAAAAGAATACACTGAACTTTAAAAGCAGAAAAACAGCGTACACTGAAAAAATATTGAAAAACAGCCCTGGCAATCTCAGCTATAAAATTAAAGAAAATGTGCATGTACATGATTCAAAACAATCAATCTTTGAAAACAGCCCTGTCAATCTCAGTTAAAATTTGCAACTTGATATGATTTGAAATCCTTAGCTATACAGCCCTAACTCTCAATTTAACGAAAACAAATATAAAGAAAAAATAACTGCTCTAAAGATATAGCATATCAGAATACCTTTTCTACGCAGATGACAAAATGACGGGCTTTTGCTCTGCCAAATTGCTTGTAAAAGCCTTTCCTGAAATTTGTTTGTCCCGGACACGCTGTTTCTGAATACTGTTTCTCTCTGAAAATTCTACAGTTTCTAACCTGCAAACTGTGAAGGCTAGGCAAATATTAAATAAAACTGCTATAGTGATATACATGGCAGCGTCTGTGTTATAGTGATATACATGAGAATAACCCCTCTGGAGGCAATGAAACTGTTGAAGGGCCCGTTCAAGTTCATAGAAGTCGTAATAATTGTTACATTCCGCTCCCTCATTCTCACGGCGAAAGTTCTTGTTCCTCCTCCGATGTCCAACCCAATTCGAATTGTCTTCTTCTTCAGATTCAATACCTCGTCGACAGAGTAATCCATGGAGCCACCGCCATTTACCCACCTGGTTTTCTCCCGGCCTTGAAGATCAAGCCCTTCTGGTATTTTCTCTGAATGAGGCACGAGTAATTCTTGCAAGAATATGCAGTCCAGACGACACTGTAAAATCAGGGGGCTTTTCGCATGCTCTGAGGAAGTTGCAACTTCTTCCTGAAGCTCAACCGTGAGCCCACAGATGTCAAGTGAAAGGTGAAACGTTTTTTCAAGGTTTTATTAAATCAGACAGTTAATCAGACGATTGATTTTTGTTCAATCGTCTAACAAAAGATCTAACAAAGATCTAACGGCTACGATTAGGACAGAAAGGCATTTGGGGGAGTTCACTTCAAAGGGAAACGCCTTACGGCGTAATAAAAAATAATGGGTGTGTGTTATAGGGATATTGAGGGCGCAGCTAACCAGGTATTTAATGCCATATGACAGGCTGGTTAGCTCTTGCCATATTCAGCTACCCCAGGGGGACAATTATATTCATTTTATTATACAATAAATATTTTAATTATTTATTTTTCAATTTAATTATATTTTAAAATTAAATTATTATTGTTTTGAATAATTAAATATTTTAATTTATATCATTATTATTATTTTAAAAAATTCAAAATATATTTCTGGGTAACTAGGGTAGGATTAGCTAGTCTATTGGATAGAAGAACGATTTACTCATTACTGGAAACTAGTGGATTGGACGAAAGAACAATTTAATCTACCCATTAATGGGATACTAAGCATGGTTGAGCTTGGATGCCCCTTGGGATAGTTTAATTCCAAGAAAAATGACTTCAATCCTCAACCCCTCTCATTAGACTTGAATCTCAAATCCTATGGGACTAAACCTCGCTCAAACTAACTAATCTATACCTCTTAAATTAAACTAATTTGAAAATTTAATTTAAAATAAGTAATAATTTAAACTAATTTAATTTAAAATCGTTAAAATAATTGCTCCAATGGGGCTTGAAGGAGAAGTGGCAACAAAGATCAGGAGGGGCACCCGCCACTTCACCTGCTCTCAAGAGTAATAACGGGGGGGGATGTGCCCTTCCCCCCTCCCCCATGCATGATACGCGCAATGGGTTTATGTAAGATACCAAACGACAAAATTTTAATAGATCTAGCACACTTCAGTGTTCTAATTAACGTAAGATTTCAAGAAAAATGAGGATACATAAGTGATCTAGAAATGCAACCCTTTATTTATAAATTACTAGCTAAAGAAAATAACACATGCCCATACAATAAGATTGGAACCCCTGCAAATGTAAGATACTAAAGCCCACTTGTGAATCCTGGATGGATCCACCACACAAATGTCACCATGAGGTTTTCGTTCGGGGATCAAGCAAGAACTGACCACATCGAGTTCTCAACAAACACACAAGAAGATAGACAAACTCATGATGATCCAAAGGTCTAGCTCCTATCCCCTTTAATAGACTTGATGGACTCTCTAGAAATCTTATTTTATTATTTTTCCTCGAAAAACAAAGGCAAATACCATGGGCAGATCCCATGGGAAAATACCATGGTAAATACCATAGGTAAATTCCATCCATTTTGACCATATCAAAAAAGGGAATATTACAAATCCTATCGCCCAAAGTTGTCTCGCCCTCAAGAAATTCACTTCTATCCACAACAAAATCATTTGTACATTGATACAAGGGTTCCATACAACCAAGTGTGTCATTCCACGCCTCCATGCTAAATGATCTTGAATGGATCCTTTGATACCTGGATCCCAAACAATCCTTCGACCATTCCTTTCCTCAATAGATTCACATGGATCCCAGACAATCCTTCAGCCAATTCAGCCCCCAATGGATTCTCCTAGATCCCAATGCCACCTAAGTCCTAGGATCTGTGGGTTATGATACCATCTCAACCTTCCATCACTGCCTATGCTTAAGGGCCCAAGCTACAATATTCCCTTGGCTAAGAATATCCCATCAATAGAGTTCCAACTCATAATCTCTCACCAATCCATATCGTGGGAAGGATATAATGCATGAATGCCTACACATGGAATAAGTCTACCATGTTGATGTTGGTTGATGCTCAACTCATGCTGCTCCACCCGATCACCCAACATGATCCATTTTTATAACTTTGTCCTGCTCTCCCTAATGTATAAAGATGGTTTGGTAGTGTCGCAAGCCCTATCTATGTACTCCTATAGAGGGCTGCTCTGGAATTCCCAATTGTATTCCTCATGCTACCTTATGAGGGACTTGAGATGTTCATCTACACTAGACAGTTTGGCTACTAACTCGGCACATACCCCTACAAGCTCCTCAATTTTCCTGTTCTCCTGTAAGATAGTGTCTTGGGCTGTCCAGATTCTCTGTTTCAACATCATAAGATATGTCCTGAAATGCGTGATCTTCCCCTGAAAATCCTCTACGAGTGATTTTGGTGCCCTATTGAATGTCTTTGTACTTGTTTGCACTGAATGCTCCATGACCACAAATTCAACTTGAGCCTTTGATCGACTCTCTGGGAATGGCTCATCCTACACATTATGTTTGTCATGCTCCTCCTCATGATCATGCTCATTATGTTGGTTCACTATTGTTGGCTCCCCACTCAAGTTTTCCTAGCCTCCCACATCTGTGAAGACAATATGTTCATTATCTCAATTGTCGAACATAGATGCACTCGTGGACTACTATTTATACTTGATTGCTCATATTTTTTATGGACATCCTCCCGGAGACATATGGAATCAATTGTATAGGAGTATGCCTGATCAACACCATTAGGTGGAATTTCCTCATGCACTTACGAATGCTTTTCATATTGCAAGTATCCCTCAATAATATCGTGTTGTTGTTCACCATCCTAGAAATCAATAGATCCAACTATAGAAGACTTCCCATGATATGTAGGAATCTCCTCTTGTTTTGTCCTTGTTGAATCCTTCCTATCATTTAGACATGAATGGTTAGGTACCCAAGGTCACTTGCAGATAAAGCATAGTCGTCTCCTCCTTAGTTCATTCTTGTTACAGGTTTTTTTTTGCTTCCTCCATCAGCCTTCTCAACTCGTTCCTAGTTAGCACCCTTTTGAGAAATTTTATGTTTTTCCTGACCAACTTCTCGACTAGATCATAGGCGACTAGTGATACCATTCGTTTCTTCCTCTAAGGTCAATAATTTGGATCTTGGTATCTTGCAGATGTCCACATCTCCTAAGAACAGGGACACAATCTTTTGCATGCTTGTTTTGACACAGTCTGGATGAGTTGATGTAATGTTGGTGTAAAAGCTTTGGAGTAATTGAAAGATTAAGTTGTCACATTCCAAATTCAACATAATGGTGCCAAAGATAAACTCTACCATGATTTTTAAAATTCTGCACTGCTTCTAAAAGGTCGAAAGCATGATGTTGTTCAGGCCTTGAAGGGCTTCTACTATTAGTTGAATCTTTCTCATGATATCATTATTGTAAGGTAGTAGTGGTGATGTTAAAGCTATGATCATGCTGAGACAAGATGCAACTATGAGCTTGACCTCTTCACAAGGATGCTCCCAGAGTTTGGGTTGTATTAACACAAGCATAGATGGATTGAAGGCCGAATTGAGTTTCTTCCATTCTGGCTTCCCCACCCTGGACAAACATGTGTCTGATCCTTCCAAATTATGAAGGTCTATGTCTGAATTTTTTTGTTGCAATTTAGATCGAAGTGTGAAGAGACACTTTCTTTTTACATCTTCCTTCTGAATATCACTTGACTGCTGAAGGATAACATGGATCTTCCGAGAGAAAAACCTATTGCTTTGCTTTTGTTTTGATCTGTACATTGTTGCTATTTTTTATCTACAAAAGTATTGTAGCCTAGAGAATCAACTGATGTATTATTATGTTGATTCCTGTGGCATTTCCAAAAGTAAAATGATGACATTATGGTTTGGCATCAATGGATCTCAATACTTAGTCTTCTTTATCTCTCCTTGACTCTCTTCAATAAAATCAATTTACTCCCCTTTTGAGAAATTGCTCTATAATGGGATTGAATCTTCAGCCTCCATAAAGAAATTGAACACCTGCAAATAATAATAGTGAAGAAAATAATAAACCAATACAACAATTACACCTGTCAAAACCTCAAATAAATCCCCCAAAACACAATAATTATTTTTAATCTACTCTTCAAAATGAAGCAGCCTTTGCCAATCATGATGGCTCATAGACATGGCTGAGGACATTGGTAACATTTGTCAAAATCCACGGTCAATGCAACAGCAAGAGGTAGCTTGACCTTCCAATATCCATGGGAGAAACTTCTTTATTTTGACTGAACATTTCGTTTAAGTCAATGGAAGGCTACCTAGACTACTCTACCATATAATACATGAATGGGTCACTAAATATCAAGATAAGATCGTGCGGCAATGACTGGAGTGGAATTAGAGATGGATTTGAAAAGAAAATGGCACAACAACAAGATTGAAGTTTTAAAAGTTTGGGCATTCATTCACTCAAATTGTTCTCACTCTCCATCTCAATTCGTTCACTATGCTTTCTATATCAAACATTTCATTCTCTATTCTTCCAAACAACAAGAATGAGCTTACCACGCATATCAATTACCTTCTTAAAAGAACCCCAAATTCATCCCACACTTTCAATGCCAATTGTAGTGCATATACTTGCTCCACAAATTCCTCCCAGAATTTCAATGCCAATGGCAATGCAGAGAAACACATTAAAAAATTGTGTAACACCAACAGGCTTCGAGAGGCAGCAGAAACCTTCAACAATATGCCTCTTTCAGCTAAATCTTATGTCTCTCTCTTCACCTGCAATTTTTTTGTTGAGACACCAGATACCCTTGTCTGTTTACATACATATATTGGAAGCAAGTATTGTTCCATATTTTATAACTTTAAATATGGTCATCAATTGCCACCATGAAACAGGTAGAGTAGATTGTGCGTTCAAAGTGTTAGAAGAAATGAAATCAGATGGGTATAGTCTTGTTAGAGATAATGGAGACTATCCTAGAATAGTGAATTGGTTCACGATACTTCAAGATAGGAATTAGTTTCTATTTCCTACGGTATGGTTCTAACTTCCCTAAATCCATGATTGCTATATAATGTGTGATGTACATGGACAATGTAGAGCGTTCTGCAGAGCCAGAATCTCCTGGTTCAGACTCTCTTTCGTAGAGCTGACCAGTGGATGTTTTTTTATTAATTCAAACATCACTTTTTAACATGGTATCAGAACAACAAGGCTGAGAAACTTGTTCTTTGAGTGAAGGATTTGAAAAGCGCACCTCAGGCGAAATTGTAGTGTGCGTTTGAGGGAAAAATCGCGCTGATCCCATTGTGAGACTTCCGCGTGTTTTCATTTTGCTGACCGTCGCGAATTAAATCGCACCGACTGTGCAAACCAAAAAAGGGGCCGCGTCTTGGCAGTGGCTGCCAAGAGAAGGTTGCGTGGAGGCCGAGGTCCGCTGAGAAAAGGTTGCATGGAGGCCAAGGTCTATCGAGAGGAGGCCGTGGTAGAGGTCACGAAGGAAGCCACGGTGGTTTGCGTGTGTGTTGCAGGATCAAATAGTATTGGAGACCGTTTATCACAAACACTGTCTTTCATAAAGATTCGGGGTAGATCTAACATATATATATATATTTTACTTGTCAAATTTTTTTTAATCGCCAAGATGAATAATCAAATGATTGAAACATACTTGAATGAGCATAACAAGCTCGATAGCTCCAATTATGTGAATTGGAAGTTCAAGATGCAGACTCTGCTAGAAGTGCAGAGTGCTTGGACGATTGCAAATGGGGATAAGTAGAAGCCAACAACTGGATTAGCATCGATCCTATATTGGGAGAAGCGAGAAGGTAAAGCAACGATGCTGCTGAAGATGTCAGTGAAAGATTGCATCATACCACATATCAGAGAATGTAAATCAGCAAGCGAAATTTAAGGAATTTTGAAGGATTTGTATGAGGTCAGGAATACAAATCGTCTTTTGTTCCTGAAGAGCAAGATCTTATCCCTAAAGATGAAGGAAAATGAAATAGTTGCTTCCTTCATAGCGATGATCAAAGATCTGAAGAACAAATTGGCAGACATTGGTGAAACAGTTGTAGATACAAATCTAGAAACAATTACCATGAATGGTGTGACCGATGACTACAAAATGTTTATCACTGGGATAAATGCGAGAGAGAAAATCTCAAAGTTTGAAGAACTGACAAGAATATTAATGCAAGAAGAAGAAAGAAGATTGACTCTGAAGCACCACAGTGCTGATCTTGCATTGATGGCGAAAAAGAATTTCTTCAAAGGAAAAGGAAATCCGCAACAACAAAATGGAGGAAACTCACAGAAAAGACCAAATCAGACTCAAGGTATGCATTCGAATAGAAACAACTATGAAATTAAATGTTTTTATTGCGGAAAACTTGGTCATATAGTTAAAGAGTGCAAGAAGAAGAAATATTATGAACAACAATAGAAGCAGAAAATACATGCAAGTCATCTTGCAAACGATAATCATAAACAGAACTTCAGATTGTTTATGAGAGACTTTGATGAGAATGTTAATGCAAACATCTAGTATGTAGATTCGGGAGCATCAACACATATGACGGGAACAAACAATGGTTCGAAGATTTTAAAGAAATCAACAACGGAGCACAAATCTACATAGTAGAATCGAAGATGTTATGAAGCTTTACTATCAAATGGTGGTCGAAGAACATACTCTTTGACCAACTTTGAATTGCTAGGAGGATGGCGTATGGTCCTTAGGACCTTGGCACCTCTACCTCTACCATCTACGTGTTGCTTGACCATATCGTATACCTTTGATGCCTCTACGGTTTGCTCCACTCTGCACACAAGATCGCTTGGTCATGAACTTCGATCCTCCACGTAATATGACTGCTCAGAATGTCAGCACCCTTGAAGTCCGACGGATGGTTAAATAGGGCCTAGCAGACTTCTGCTCACAGAAGTATGGGCTATCGGCCTTCGATCTCCTGACAGTGTGCGAGTAAACCCTTTGACCACCTGTTTGAATGACCGTAGGCAGATTAGTAACGTTCCTCTATCCTCCAACCCATGAAAAAATTCCCCGGCTGTGGCTGTCAGTCAACGATCCCTCACTCTACGGTGCATAGTGGCTTCACGATCCGTCCTTCAGATTGCACACTTTCATTACGCCCATCTATCCTTTTGACTTCCCGCGATTTGATGTCAGATTTAATCTTCAGGATCAACTGTGAATACGCCCAGTGTCATTCTGCCAGGAATGCAAGTGTTTTGACCTTCACGGGCAAACCCTAGACTTGTGGAATGGAGCCTTCTCCACTAATTATTCGAACTTATGACAGAGAGATCAATGTGATATGCCCTGAACCTGCTCAAGAGTTAATTGCACTCAACGTTTCCAAATTGTTACAGGTTCGACGCTCAATGCTGAATATTGTTAAAATAAGCTAATTAGAGAGTCATTAACTGAGTGTTTGAGTGTTGGGTTAAGTTGAGTTAAGTGACAAACAATTTTTAGTGTGTGGTTTTATGTCAAGATATTTTAGAGGAGTTGTTAGTCAAAAAAGTTAAATACTTTTCACCAAGTTCATTGTGAGAATCAAGTTTTTGTGTATTTTGTGTGTGAATTTGTGTTTTGTCTCCTCTATTTTTCCAATAAATTGATATGAAACTGAAATTATAAAGAGTGAGAGAAAACAAATTAACAACCATTAATGTAAAAAGAGAAATATATTTTTTCTCATACTTAATGTTATAACGCAGGTTATAAATAATATACAAGGCATTATAACCTTCGTAAGCTTAACAGAAAACCACGTTACAAGTCTCAGACCTAAAAATATTTCTAAAAAACCTACACAGCACTTAACATTTCTGAAAAACCTAGACAACCTTTATCAAGTATTAATATTGATGGGAATAATAATGTACAACAAAAAAATGGTTACATAAAACAAACTCTATCACCATAAAAATATACTTTTATTTTACCTCAAAAATTAGCCATGGCTTATGTTACTATTAAAAATCACTGTCAACAAAGTACAAATGCATTGTTAACAAAGTAGAGATGCCTATGTCTCTCAACAAATTAGGTAGTCTTTGTCGCCAATTACAATGGAGGGAATTGTATTATAACTATGTATGATAACTTTGTTTCATAAAATGTAATATCGATTTTCCCTTAAAGAATAACCATTCATGTTGCTAATATTACAAATTAATTTAATTAAAGTATGATAATATATGTTCTAATTGAAGTGTAATAACATATGTTACTCTAACAACTTGGGCAACATTTGACGTTATATATTGTTGAAGCGAATGACAATGTAGTCACACCAAGTGGGAAACAATTGGAACATGGATCTTTTTCAAAACTTGGGTGTAACAAAAAGTCGCGATTTTTTTTAAAGATACGTTTCAAAATTCTATAGATAAGAAGATCTTATAGATATAGAAAGCTCCAATATAAATAATTAAAGGACGTTTAGAAAGTAAAACTATAGACACGAGTAGAAGCCCACTGTGTAAAATTCTTTTGGATCTTAAGAAGTCATACAAGAACATTTAAGAGAAAATTGGGATATGTTTTTTCAATAATTCACAAAATCATGTAGATGAAAGTGACATTATTAGTGGAATTATGTATGAAATGAGGAAAAAATGCAGTGAAGATTCTAAAATTGGGAATTTTGTCTAACACTTAAATAGAGTGATGGGTAATATTAGATTAATGGTTGTGCAAAAGATACATGATGATTTTATGCTTAGGAACATGGATTCAAAAGTTAAATCAATTAAATTTGGTTATAAGACTTTGCTATGTGTATAATTTGCTTTCACATTATGTTAATCATAATATCATAATTTATATCCTTAAAAAAATATAATTAACTTTGTTTAAAAGTTTTTAGGGATGTTTTTATTTTTTTGATATACTGATCACTATGGGTTAGATATACTATATGGTATTATAAACATTGTAAATATTTTTTATAGTTAGTAAAATGATGATGACTAAGACCAATATACTATTAACACCCATAAGGACTATGATACTATAAGAGGAGAAAATTAAAAAGGTCAAAGGGATTTCTTTGTTATTCCTTTATCTATCATATCTTATCATCTTTATCTTATTGAAACTGTGAGTAGTGGAGAAAACAAATTCCTAAAACTAACTCATCATTTCTATACTTTAACAAGGTGTCTCCCCTACGCTTTGTGAACAAGTAGTGGGGGACTTTTTGTTAGGATAAAGGCATACAAAATTCAAATGGAAGAAAACAAGCTAGGAAAAAGGGAAGAAAAGGAAAGTTTTAGATAAGGGAAGGGAAGAGCACAAAGTTCCAAGAGTATATAGGACATGCCAACCATGAAATAGCAGTGGATACTTGTTGAAAAGCTAGAGAACTAAGAAAAGGTATCAGAAGTTTCCCGACATCAGTTGGATCTTTCTATTTCTACCATGTTCCATGAAAAGCACAAGATGAAGAGACTTATAATGGATTGAGAAGTAGAGAAGGAATTCCTTCTGTATTTTAAGAGATAGGTGATGTGGGTCTATGCAGGTACTATGGCCTTTGCCAAACTTGTAGTGGAATTTATCTTGGATGAATTGCCTATAGACTAGACTTAGGACCACCGTTCCTACTTCATCCTCGTGGTATCATAGCCTAGCTAGCAGGAAAAATTTCATAACAAATAGTCAACCACATGTCCAAAAACAATAACTCATTTCAAATGACATTTTTTAATTAATAAATTTAATTAAAATGACAAAAAATACATAACTACATTGGAAATAATATTCTGGAATATTCTATGGAGGCTAAATCCTTACCATCCACCTAATCATTATTGATAATTAAATTAAATTTAGAAGGGTCGTTATAATAATTACTAGCCTAAATCCATCTTAATTCCGGATCTATAAAGTGCTTAGAGAGATCACATCTCTTGAGGTGTAAACCCTCTTTAGAGTGAAAAGTGATTTGATCTTTCTCAACATTTGGTAAATCCCAAATTAAAATAAATCTAAATTAACATATAAAATATCATTTTTTTATAATAATAATAATAATAATAATAATATCCATTTTTAAGGTCAGAGCCAAGCCAGACACCAAATTGGTGTATGAGACCCCCTTGTTTGTGGGACAAGGGACCCACCTCCACGCAGTGATTTGACTGCTAAGTCTACGAAGGCATACATACTCTACCCCCTCTGGTTTTGAACCTGTGACTTCTTAGGAGGAAACACATGCTCTTAACCATTAGGCCCAATAAAATATATAATAATTTGTTCTTAAATAAATATTTATATTTAATAAAATATTTTCAAATTAATTTTCTTAATAAATATTTTTTTTAATTTATATATTATTTTTTGATTTTATATTTTTGATAATAAAAAAAATGTCCATTTAAAAAAAAAATAAGCCATAATGGAATACTTTAAAAGCCCCCAACACAATTGAATCGAGAAAAAGCTCGAAGATTGAATTGTAATAATTCCGTCCCATTTAACATTTCTGGCCTTTAAAACTGATAAAATCGTTAATGAAAAATGAATCAATCTCAATAAACTTCTGTTCAATAGTTGAAATCATCTTCGGGCATAACGAATCTACTTGACGTCTCCAAAGTTTCGAGAATGATCCCAAGATTTGATTGCAAAAAAAACTCTAATTTCTATTTATGGTAAAAAATTTGCATTTCATAAACATACATGGTGTTTATGCATATAAAGATAGTAAAGTACAAGACGAAACAAAAAGTGAACAGAACATAGCATAAAGGTTTTCGTGACGAAGAAGAATAACCACGTTGCATAATGCAATAAACAACAAAAAGAGCTTGGCAAATGGAATGCGAATGAAATGATATTTTAATGTTTATGACATTAAAATTAGTTCTTGGCAAATGGAATGCGAATGAAATGATATTTTAATGTTTATGACATTAAAAATAGTTTATGAGATTATTAGTTTTTGTTTTCATTTTTTGTTATTTAATTTTTTTGTTATTTAGATTGATTATGAGTTGATTCAACTTCTCAACAATCTCTTTGTTGAAAAGACAATGTCAAGAAACCAATACTAACATATTCTCATAATTTTCTTTGATGTCTTTGAATGTATCACATTCCAAAATGAAATATTTTTCCAATTCCAATGCCAGTTCTTCCCAAGCTTCTTTAGGCCTTTTCCACCTTACTGTTTCACACCGAAGTTGATGTGAGTTGGTTCTTAATTGAGCAATAAGAACATTTTCCCTCCATGAAATGCTAGCTCCAATGAACTCTTTTTGTTGTAGATCACACGGAAGGTTGAATTTTAAATGTATATAAAAGAAATCATGTTTTCATTTCCAAGTAATATCAAATAAAATACATGGATAATAGTCATGTTAGTTGTTCTTGTAAGAGAATATGGTCAAGAGTTTGGTTTTGGTCTTTCAAATGTACATATGACCATTAAAAAGATTATACATGTTGATCTTTGAGTAAAGGCTAGAGAAAAAAATGTCGACTAAGTTTATGCCTCTATTTACCACATATAAATTATACAAGTGAAGAGAACAAATACATGTGACATGCATGGATACTACCTTACAAAATTACAATTCTTGAAAGTGAAATGTTTATTTCTTAATAAGTATATTATTGTGATGAATTTAAGCCATGTTATTGACTTAACCTTATGACTTGAAGAATTTAGGGTTTATACCCTAGGTACCATATTTGGAATGAGGGAAATTAGTACATTGTAGTTTGTTAAACATTGATTCCTTTCAAAAGACTCTTAAAACTTTTGAAATTGTTCATTCACTATTATTAACTTTTGTTAGCTCAATAACATAGGGTACCTATCAAAACCCTTTCAATGTACTAAAATTAATCATGAGATGTGTGTGGACAATACTTATAAAACAAAATGAAAAATTGTTCACCTTTGTATCATAGTATTAAACATACATACAATTGCAAATAGTCTAATGAGTTAGTTCAATTGGTAGTTGTGAAGGATTTATATATAAATATTTCTATCCAATGATGTGGTTGGGATGCAACAAAGAAAATTCTAGGAGTTGACTTTTGTAATTTAATTAGCTTTTCATTTTTCTTCCAAAAAATATTTGTGTAGATTATATATAAAAAATATTTTGGTGACAAGTAGGTATATTATTTTTCCATTCAACATTAAATTTTGCCTTAACCTAGGTTCAACTTGGCTCTGATGATGTTAATAATAATACTTTCACTTAAGATATATCCAAAATTTTCTGAAAAATCCATAAAATTATGAGAAATTTGGTTTATAATAATTGCATCAAAAAGTCACATTTTATAATAATATATAAACTAAATTACTGTATTCGATGAATGGTTAAAGTGCTATATTGGATGAATGGTTGAAAATAGGAATTTGAGATCTCTTCACCAACATAGACAAGATGATTATTGCTATTCATGACCATATGCAAAGCTATAGATATTACGTTATTGACATGATCAATATTTTGTTCAACCATCATTCATTTCTTAAAACATAAATGGAGGAGGAATACATTTGAATTGTATCATAGTTATTTTATAAAATATAAATTAATTACACATTATAACATCTGACCAAAAAAATCTTGATAACAACATCAAATTAATAAATCAAATAATAAATAAATAGCTTTTCGTCTCAACATTAAAACTAACCCTAAAGTACAACTTATTTAAAAAACAAACCAAAACCATTCATAACCCTAACGAAAGCACAACTTATTTATTTAAAATCAAAACAAAACCTTTCGTTGAATTATCAAATTCCTCCGATGTTTTAAGGTTCTCTAAGGGTACACCAAGTACACTTGAGTAAGTGGATGTGAGTGGATCATTCAACAACTCAATTCCTATGAGAGTCAAATTATTGGCATAACTTTCAACACTACAAGATAAAGTAATACATTAAATGATCATTCAATTGTAAATAACATAATGAGTTTTAAGGCATCATCCAAGTGATTTAAACTAACCACATAAATTTTTATCAAATTTAATATCATTTACGCCAATTTTGATTTCTTTTTAAAGCTAGATATCAAAATAAAAAGTCAATTGATTCATGTTGTAGTTTATTTAGTTAGTTGGGTTTAGTTTAGGTAGTTGAGAGGAGTGTTATCCTCCTCACCAAGGTTCAATTCCAAAAATTGAAATGTTGATTTATTAATAAGTATATTGTTGTGATGACTTTAAGACATGTTGTTAACATAATCTTATGACTTGAAGAATTTAGGGTTTACCCTAGTTACTATCCTTGTAACGAGGGAAACTTCTATGTTGTAGTTTATTAAACATCTATCCCACTTCAAAGCACTCTCAAAACTTTTGAAATTGTTCATTCACAAATATAAACTTCTATTAGCTCAATAACATAGCAAATATTTCAAAACCCTTTCCTTGTACTAAAATTGATGGTGAGATGTGTGTGGATAACACTTATAAAAACAAAATGAAAATTTGTTCACCATTGTACCATAGTATGACACTCACACACACAATTGCAATTAGTCCAATGAGTTAGCTCAATTGGTCATTGTGATTGTTCTTGACCATTTCACCATTTCTATGAAAACATGTGGCAAGGTCTCAAATATATATGTGAGTGTGTATGTGTGGGTGTGTAGAAATTAATATTAAGATGGTGAGTTAATATCCCAGTTAGGAAAAGATTTTGTAAATAGAATCTAAATTTACGTGACAAATTAAAAAACATTGTAAACTTCATCAATATCAATAAATTTTAAATAAATCAAATTAACTCATTGTACGAGAGGCATTCAAAAATATAGATATGGGGACACGTGGAATCCCAATTTAAGTTAAATAAAACTTACAAATAATGATACAGTTATAACAGTAAAAATAATTATTGGCTCTAACAACGAGAAACGATGGATCAGAAAGTGTAGACTGTGAACTCCCATTTCAAGGCCGACCTGTTATTGGGGTCCGGAGTTCGAATTTCACCTGGCCAACGATGATTCACCATTCCAAGCGTGTAACGATAAAATGTTTCTAAGTGATGAGACCAGGGGTAGAAGAGAGACAAATAAAGGAGTTCGTTCCAGACAGACAACCTGCAGGTAATCCCAATTGTTATCGTCCTGCATGTAATCCCAACTGTGTATAAACGATTCTCGTCTTGCAGGTAATCCCAACTGTTTTTTTCACTCGAACAAAGTGTCCGTCATTAAGTCCGCCATAAAAGATCAGTGTTTCAATCTAACACACATCATTAATGGCTTCTATATAAGCACCCATATAAGCACCCTTTCAGATTGCTTGTGTGTGTCCACTAATGGCCCGAGATAAACACAAGAATATCAAATCAGTTTGAATCCCCCGGATAGCTTATACTGCTGAGCGCTTCTTGTCGTCACTTTTCGTCCCCAAAAATCCGTCAATCCGTTAATGTTTTTTATTTCTGTAAATTGAAGCAGCTTTTCTGCATGTACTTGCCTTCTATATCCATGTCTGCATTTTGTTATCCATATCCACTCTTAGAAGAGAATCAGGTTTAAATATCCAGAGCTAACACTAGTGGTGCCACTGCAAATCTATTACAAACACCAAAACTTCACAGGCTAGAGTTGGTGATGGGACTTGCTTTCATATTGAGAAATGACTCTAGATTTCACCCTGTAGCCTCGTCACATCCGCAGACAACTTGGAGGTTGTTAACTTGTGTGACATGGCTCTTGTCACTCATTTAGCTTAGTAAATTCGACTTAGAGGGCTTGGAGTTCAGTTAACCATGTGTGATTGCTAAATTTTAGTAATCCAGTTCAGTTTTTTCCAGTTGTATTATGTTAAACTAGTTCTAACTATTGATAGAACTAGTGGAAGGTCAGTTGTGCAGTGGGACAATAGTCTAACTCAGTGATCATCAAATTAACTGATAAATCGGCTCAAAATAGCTAGTGCATGCAAGAAATTTGAGTTCCTCAGCTGTGGTGGAGATTCTAAGACAATGTAACAAGCAGTTGTAAACTAGTTTGAGTGTGCAAGTGTTGCATGCAACCAGATGATCAATCTTTGGGAATTGCACAATCAATTGGAGGAAAATACTAAAAAATAGGAACTATTTCCTTAGGATTTACACAAGGAAATAAGGGCTCAAGCGGAGTCAAAAATTGACTAAGTCTAGATCAGAGCTTCTCATTGAGGAGAGAGAAAGGTTATTCACTTGCAGATTACGCTCAAAGAGGGCAATCAATTGTAATACATTCTTTATTCATCTAATTAATGCAAAGATGCTTGAAGGGTTTTTCGCAGTTGGGTTTCCCTAGAAAAATACTGTGCGTGTGTGGTTTTTCTTATTGCATGTTTGTGAACGTTGTTCTAAATTGTGAATTAATTTCCACAGAGCATTAGAGTAGAATTATGCCTCTTTATTTTAGATCAAATTTCTTGAGTAGTTGCAATTATATCATCATATTTCTACACTAGAATCATGCACATACTTGGAATAATTGCTTGTATCTTCGACATCTTTGTTTTGGATCTTCCATTCTTTCTTGTCATTTGTTAGAATCACAAATTCCAATAAAATAGCTTCACTACCATATTAAAGTCACGAGTCTCGATATGTATAATCATTTTAACTACAAGACTATAAAGACAAAATACTCACCATTACCATGTCTTCCAATTTTGACCTTAAGCAAGTGATCAACTTGGACACACCTAGTGATTCTCATACTATCTATAATACAACCAATAGTTTCCATTTACTATGACATCACATTGTCCATTTACTAATCTTTGACACGTATGAGAGGAAAATGGACAATATATCTATGCAGATCCTTGCTTTCCATGACCCACACAAAAGCTCATCATCTATAGTAGTACTATTTCTTTCTTATTTTTCTATTAAGCATCACCATTCACTAGCTTTATCTATTCAAAGTAACAATTATACTAATCAAGTGCCTTGTCAAAGTTACTCGTCTATTTAGCGTCTTCATCTAGAGTCTCATTTAATCTTATTCTTTGCCTTATTTTGCCTTTGGTTGCATCATCTTTACTAAACTTTCTTCCTTTCTACAATTAATCATTATATTTCTTCATGTCTTCATAATATGTAGTACTCAACATTCCTTCACACTTTTGACCAATTCCAACACAAACTTTAACTTGTGACAATAGTTGGTCAAATTAAATAGCATTACAATGACAACCAAACTTTTCTTCCACCCATACTTACCACAATGCATTTAATTAACATAGCATACTAAATATTACTAAATATTTTCAAGGCTTCTTAAAACTTCATCATAAATTTAAAATTGAGATGTGTTCAATAACAATGACCATATACCTCCTTCTCAATCTAAAGACCTTTTAAAATACTTTTTCATGATCTTTATATTCACCAAGATGATCTCTTACTGAACCATAAACATGTCCTTTGAATTAACATGTCATTTGAATTAACTTTCCTTTGATAAAATGGAACTCCACATGACCATTGCAAATACTTTTAAAGTATTCTCCATAACTGTCCATACACTTCTAACAAAAAAAACCCCTTTTTTATCACTACAAAATGCTGAGATTGTGATGCAGGAGCATCCAGCTCCGAGGAGACAGAAGATCGATGACTGGCTCGCGAAGAAACAGGACACGACTTCAAGAGTGGTTGGACAGGTCATCAAAAGAAAAACTGGTTGTTGTCTTTTGTTAATCATTGTTCATTTCTTTTCTTTTATTTATTTTCAGAACAAGTTAAGTTACTGGTTGTTAGCTTAGGTAACCAACAACTGTTTAGTTAATTTATTGTTTAAAGAAACAGGTAACAGTTATAGAATTTAGTTTCTAGACGGTTATATTCAGTGTAGCTAAAAATGAAAAAGACGAATGTAAGAGGGACTTTTTTTTGGTTCACCTCAGAACGAGAAATAAGAAGAAGCAGCAAGACAATACTTCAAAAACCCTCTGTAACAGAAATATTGTTTTCTTTTCTGAATATAAACTACTGTTAATTACTTTTCCATATTGTACATCTGAGCATTACAAAGCATTTGTTATTTTAGAAATGAATTGATATAGAACGAAGTTATCATACTGTAACTAGAAATACTGAAGCATTACAGGCATCAAGCCAAAACCATAAGTTATGTTATCAGAACTAACACACAGCAAGGTAGCGTAAGGCGGCCAAACAGCATATGCATACAAGTATTGCGAGGATAAAGGAACGACACAGGCATCGTAGCAAGCCAGGTTGCGGCCATAACAGAACAGAACCCGCAAGCAAACACAAAGAGCAACACGGCCGTTTACAAATCAAATACAACGACT
This sequence comes from Pinus tabuliformis, assembly GCA_031772625.1. Lineage (NCBI taxonomy): Eukaryota > Viridiplantae > Streptophyta > Pinopsida > Pinales > Pinaceae > Pinus > Pinus tabuliformis. The sequence continues at coordinate 1,054,603,341 of CM062805.1, forward strand.
ATTAAAAAGAGGTAACAGTTCAAGACCCACTGATTCCATTAATATAACATTTCATAAGTCTTTATAAACAACAGTTCGACAAATAACAACAGAGTCATATATCAAATCCGGCACCGCCGTAACAGTATAAAGTCCAAAACCTTGTTGCATGGAGGTCATATAATGACACAAAGGAACGAAACCCTGAGATTGTAAATGCCAGCAAAGGGGCACGGCTAACCCTACAAAATCTAACCAACAGAAACCTACGGCAAATTCCACATTGTATAACCTATAGAAACGCTGGAATAGGAGTAGACCCTACCCGGTCACAAAGGGTACCAGGGTTGGAGAAAGTTGAAGACTGCAAGTTTGAAACCCTCGCGAGCAGAGCTCCCAACCAACCTGCACAGAACAACGATATGAGTTAGTGCGTTTCTATAACCAGAACAAATATCAGAGTGAGAGAAGTAAAGACAGCAAGGTGCGAGAGGAAGAGAATAGCGGACCTACCCAAGGGTCGACGGAGACTGCCGAGCCATAAACCAGTTCCACAAGCTGAAAGGCACAAAAACCCTGTAAGCATCGACAACAGGTGACAGAGGATGATAAAACATAGCACGAGAGTTTACCTCGAGGCCAGGTTGCGTTCGGAGGAGTGATAGTCTCGTGGTTGTGAACACCTGCACAGAACTGGAGCTCAGAAATCGAAAACCAAAAGGATTACTTCGCCAAATTCATGAAAATATAAAACCCTTACCACAGACTTCCGAACCAGACCATTGAAGACAGCAGCTACAGTGAAGGATTCGCATCTCAAACAGGGCCATAGTCAGTGACAGAGCGAAGGATACGGTGGGTTAGCGCACAGAGAGCATCGCCATAACAACGCGGAGCAGGTAACAGTAGAAAGACAGAGTGTAAATGAGCCGAGGATAACCCTTAAGGGTTTAACATAGGCGGGAAGCCTTTTCAACGGGAGGAACCGGTGACCATACCCAATAACCGGCAGATAGGTGTTGTAAATGCGCCTCGGTATTGGGGGCAGATATTTGTCCGCGCCCAAGTGTGACCACGTGGGACTGAGGTGAGTCACGTGGCTGTGACCACGTCACCAGGGCTGGGCCATCAGATTGTTTGTCTTGCAATTTCATTTTAAATTTTCAAATTTCGATCACAATTTATTACTATTTTTCTTTGTGCAAAGATTTTCAATATAAAGTAAAGGATCTCAATACTAAACCTAAAATTTTTTAATATAAAGTAAAGTGTCTCAATACAAAATCTCCATGTAAAATATAGAACGTGTACGATTACCTATGAGCGTCTTCACAAATAGTGATGGGACTTCGACGCTGCTCCAAGGAGAATTTCCATGGTCTCCGTCCAAAGAGCCTTCACTTCTGATTCCTCCTCCCATTAAATGATTTTCTTTAGCAAGAAACTTTTCGGCCACCTCCTCTTCCATGTGTTGAGCCTCAGTGTATGAGAATATAAACAAAATCCTTCTCCTACGGCACCCTGCATAACATGCCCTTCTCCATGGCACATATTTTAAGTACTTCAACAAATTTCAAGTTTTTGTTTCAACTTCACATTGAAATCCCCAGTCTTCTAAGAAGGTTTTGTCGTAGAAGGATATAAGCATTTCCCTCATGTTGGGAACCACCTCAAGGTTGACTATACCCACTTCAAGGTTGACTATACCCATGGTTTGATTAAAGTTTAAACCTTGAACTCTCCTGACATATTAAGCGACAATAGCTAACTTTCAAATATTTTATTCCTGTTGTTGCATCATTCTTTTCAACCTCGATGGAGAGTGATGCCCTGATTTTGATTGTGATCCCTCTTTGACTCTTCCACAACATTGCCGTAGTGCAATTTCGAAATGCAAGAACCTCATAGTGATCCAAAGAACTGGTCAACATAACATGCTTCTCACCTTCAAACACACATGGGCTCTGGATTTTAATTCTTGGTTAGCACATGGGTTCTGGATTTTAATTCTTGGTTGATAACTCGTTCTGATATTTGGAAATTTCTATTTAATTAATTTAATATTTATAAATATAAATATAAATATGAATTTTTGTTTTAGGATAGATATATTATTTTAATCACATAACTAAATCCAATAAGTATTTCAACATTATACTATTTTAAAAACTAGCAATCGCCCTTAAAGATATAAAGGTATACCAAAGGAATATAAAATTTGGAAAATCAATTTACAAGACGTGAACTTGCATGAAGAATACCTTTCTACACAACCACCCAACTAAACTCTATATATATAATAATATTAAATAATATAATAATGAATCAACAATGGATCTAGTTGCCAAAGCAACATTATAACTTGTACCAAAACCAATGAAATTGTCCACCGCCTAATTGTCCACAAATGATCCTTAAATGCCACCTAAAAAAACACCCTTACTTTCTATCCTCCCCTCTACTTAGCCTTCCTCTCATTGTTGTTATTAAAGACTCAGGTTGTTCATGAATCTTGTTTTGCATGAAATGCTTGTATTTTCCCTTTTTTACTTGTTCAACTTCCATGTGTAAAATAGATAAAGCATGTTCAATAAGAAGAGGATGTGGTAAGCCCCCATCTTCTTTGCTTTTTGTCAAAATCAAAGTTGAATAGTGACACACTACCATCCTATCAAAAGCATATAAAACAATGGCATATTCGCGGGATTCATTTGTGGTAATTCATCAACATACTGCATATTTTAACAAATGCAAAACAAATGGAAGCACATATTTCTTGTGTATTGGTGTCTAATCTTCACTTTCATTGATGGAAAGAACATCAAGATTCATTTTCCAGTAATATGATCATGCAATCTTGAAAAACAATGCCTCTATCCTTGGATGAGATTTCAAATATAAAGGAATCACAATAGTGTACTCCTAAAAAAACATATGACATACCTTAACATAAACAACTTCATTATCGTCAAGGACCAACACTTTTTTTGTATGTTCAATCCGGAGGCAATGATTCCATCTAGGGACAACTTGAGAGATCTAAGCATTTAAGTTGAATAAGATTCCAAGTGTTTCAGTGGAGATGGTCAAACTACAACAACTCTTCAAATGTAGACGTCGAAGTTGTGGATTCCCCATGAATTTGGAAGCATCTTTAAACTTTTGTATCCATTGAGATTATCCAAAACTATGTGATTCTCATGTTCATTGAATGTGTCATAACTAAGTTTGAGGTTCTTTTGTATATCTTGAGGAAGTAATTGGTCAAGTATATTCAATAGCTCTTTCTAGTAAGATATGTTATTTTTACCACATAGTGAAGCCCCAAGCACTTTCAGAGCTAGTGGCAATCCATGGCAGGTCTTTAAAAACTCATCTACGACATTATTAAATCCTAGTGGTGGCTAATCAACATTATCTACATCATCTAATACTATGAGAGTTTTAACACTTGGACATGTGCCTTTCAAGTTCTCCCAAACCTTTGTTGAAACTCTGGATTTTGATATCTAAACCTTTAAGGTCCTTAATAAGTTTTCTCTCTAAAGATTTTAAAGACATTTTGGCCACATCGAAAAAAGAAAGAAAGTATATGTGGTAAATTGATCTACTAGCATTGCATAAATGTTTGGCCAAAGCTTTTTCAAGCTCCACCATAGCCCACACTCTCCACAACCTTGGCCTAGTCCTATGCCAGCCCTTGAAGTACTGACCCTTTAGACTCTTCTACCTTTTTTGGGAGACCGGTTGGATGTGTTGCCACAAACAAGAGTGGTTTTGTAACATTTTTCACAACTTTTCAAGCTCGAGTTCGCCACTGAAATTTCATTGAGAGAAGCACATAAGTTGTCATATATCTACCTAAATAAATATAATGCCCAAGAGCTTAAAAACCAACCAAGTAAAAACTTAGGACACAGATTGAGACAATGGCAAATCCTCACCCTTTAAAAGTCGCCAAATCCAAGCTGGTTATATCTGCAACATGAAAAAGAGCATTTCTCCAAATCTGAAATTTTTGGCTATCGTATTGCCGTTTCTCTTCAATTTTGTGCAGGATACAACGTACACTCTAAATAAATAAAAAGACATTTAGAAAATACTTAAATATATAATAAACCAATCTAAATAATAACCAAACTAATATATATATTTTAAATTAAAATATGTCTTGAATGTATAATGAAGATATGTCTCATAAATTAAAACTTATCAGCTATAAAAATATTTCTTTCTTTTACGACAAATTTTACCCATCCTTATTCATTGTGTATATATTTCTTTTATATTAAATAATAATAAAAAATAATATGCACTTCAATATTTTGCTATTCATAGTCATATCGTGAACATTTCTCTTCAAACTACTCTTGGCCACCTGTACAATACATAGCAAGACCATTCAATGCCGACACTTGTTCAGAAAAAGCTCAGAACACACATGTTTTACAACGTGGTTGCTTTATAAAACCAACAATATTAACCACGATGGCAATGAGATTAGCAACAATGGATACTTTCTAATAGCAAATATTAGTTTTTCTAGCAATGACTATCCAAAGAATTCATAGGTTTTTATCGATCAAAGAGAATGGTATATGAACAACAGAAGGACCCCCAACATTTGCAGAAATTATAACATGTCAATGTGCATTACTTCACACAATTATAATTTCTAAAAATTGAATATTTTGTTGAGAAATTTGTTGATCAAACACATGATTCCATTCATAGAAATTCCAATATGGAAACATCGTTTTAGGATGAGAACTATAAAATCACAAGAAAATGATTTGTTCCTTTCCAAAATGGATCAGGGTGATTAGAATTTGGAGACGATAGGGAGCAGCAATAGCAATCTTCCCAATAGATATTGTTATTGAGTGAATGTAATATGGAATCTATGGTTTCACTTTATGATCTCATCGATGTAACATGGATGTACATTTGGAGATTTCCATGAAGAGGGTGAGCTCTGAAGAATTAGTTGTAAAGAATTAAGCATATGCAATACCCACGGCCAGCCTGAGATTCAAACATTGATTCTGACCATTCATGAAGGTATTGAATATGAGTGTCAAGAGAAAAAGGAATTTGACACTATTTCCATATCAGACATATCCGTCAGTGATGGACTAAGGTTTCTCTCATTAGGATAAGATGTCAAAAAAATCATAAATAAATTACACTAGATCCAATCTCATCAGTGCTCATGGGGCTGAATAGGGTCCTTTTAGAAAAAACATATAGACCACGTTCAACTCCATCAATATCCACGCAGACAATACCTCTGCAAGTATATTACAGCCAATCATTCATTTCACAATGCAAACATGCAGAAATTCCCCATGGACTTCCGTACTTGAACCTTAATTGAGATGAACCCTCACCTCATTTTATTTCGATGAAGTATGGGCTTAACTCATAAAAGAATAAACATGTCAGCGCCATGGAGGCATTGTACTCGATGAGATAATGTAAACCCATGTAGGGGTTTGTTGTTACCTGCTATCTGAAGAACCAATAGAGGAATTGTAAACCCATGTAACGTTGCTTATTGGAGCTATATTGGAGTGTAGGTTAGTGTAAATTTGACGTGTTTTTTTACTAACTTTTGTGTCTAAACGAGTAGATGATAATTACTCGTTAAGAAGTTTACTTTAGGGGTCAAGAAAGTTAAAGTAAAATTCAAACATAATTTCCCATTAAAAGATACAATGCTTACTGGAATAAATTATTGTAATAAGATGATAACATTATCACCGTGAGAGAAATTATTGTAATAAGATGATAACATTATCATCGTGATGGATAGAGAAAAAAAAAGTGAACAGAATGGATGTTGCTAATATTTAAGTCAACAAAAGATTAAGGTCAATGTGAAATATCAAGCCTTTTTTCTCCTATCAGAATAGGAATAGGAAAGTGACCAGGAGTTCTATAACATAAGGACCACTCTAAAATATTAAGCATTTATCCTTCTTCAGAAGGAAAGAAATATAGGTCTCTCCATAGGGTACAAGGGTACACCAAAGGAATATAAAATTTGGAAAATCAATTTACAAGACTTGAACTTGCATGAAGAAGACTGTTCTACACAACCACCCAACTAAACTCTATATATATAATAATATTAAATACTAGCATTTGCATCACATGTTGCAAAGGAAACGCCGTAAGGCAATGGCATAAGAAATAATAGCATAGAAGAAAGAAGTCAAAATTCACGCCACATTGAAGGGCTTGGCTAGGCAGATGAAAGAGGGAGGATATGTGCCTAAGACAAATTTTGTGTTGCAAGATGTTGAGGAGGAAGGTAAGGCAATGGCATAAGAAATAATAGCATAGAAGAAAGAAGTTAAAATTCACGCCACATTGGAGGGCATGGCTAGGCAGATGAAAGAGGGAGGATATGTGCCTAAGAAAAACTTTGTGTTGCAAGATGTTGAGGAGGAAGAGAAAGAATACATTCTCTGTGGACACAGCGAGAAGTTGGTCATTTCTTTTGGGCTTATCAATACAACCCCTGGTACATCAATCCAGATACTTTTGACCTTAAGCAAGTGATCAACTTGGACACACCTAGTGATTCTCATACTATTTATAATACAACCAATAGCTTCCATTTACTATGACATCACATTGTCCATTTACTAATCTTTGACACATATGAGAGAAAAATGGACAATATATCTATGCAGATCCTTGCTTTCCATGATACACACAAAAACTCATCATCCATAGTAGTACCATTTCTTTCTTATTCTTCTATTAAGCATCACCATTCACTAGCTTTATCTATTCAAATTAACAATTATACTAATCAAGTGCCTTGTCAAAGTTGCTCATCTATTTAGCCTCTTCATCTAGAGTCTCATTTAATCTTATTCTTTGCCTTATTTTGCTTTGGTTGCATCATCTTTACTAAACTTTCTTCCTTTCTATAATTAATCATTATATTTCTTCATATCAATCAACTTTCTTTCACACTTTTAAATAAAACTGGTCTATTGTCAAAATGACCAATTCCAACACAAACTCTAGCCTGTGACAATAGTTAGTGAAATTTAATGGCATTACAATGACAACCAAACTTTTCTTCCACCCATACTTACCACAATGCATTTAATTAACATAACAAACTCTCTATTTTCAAGACTTCTTAAAACTTCATCATAAATCCTTCTCCTACGGCACCCTGCATAACGTGCCCTTCTCCGTGGCACATATTTTAAGTACTTCAACAAATTTCAAGTTTTTGTTTCAACTTCACATTGAAATCCCCAGTTTTCTAAGAAGGTTTTGTCGTAGAGGGAAATAAGCATTTCCCTCATGTTGGAAACCACCTCGAGGTTGACTATACGCATGGTTTTATTAAACCTTCAACTCTCCTGACATATGAAGCGACAATAGCTAACCTTCAAATATTTTATTCCTGTTGCTGCATCATTCTTTTCAACCTCGATGGAGGGTGATGCCCTGATTCTTGATTGTGATCCCTCTTTGACTCTTCCACAACATTGTCGTAGTGCAATTTCGAAATGCAAGAACATCATAGTGATCCAAAGAACTGGATACCATGCTTCTCACCTTCAAACACACGTGGGCTCTGGATTTTAATTATTGATTCACACATGGCTTTTGGATTTTAATTCTGGGTTGATAACTCGTTTTAATATTTGGAAATTTCTATTTAATTAATTTAATATTTATAAATATAAATATGAATATAAATTTTTTTGTTTTAGAATATATATGTTATTTTAATTATATAACTAAATTCAGTGAATATTTCAACATTACATCATTTTAAAAATTAGCAATTGTCTCTAAAAATGCAAAAGTACACCAAAGGAATAGAAAATTTGGAAAATCAATTTACAAGATTTGAACTTGCATGAAGAAGACTGTTCTACATAACCACCCAAACTAAACTATATATATATATATATATATAATCAACCTTGGATCTAGTTGCCAAGGCAACATTATAACTTGTACCAAAACTAATAAAATTGTCCACTGTATAATTGTCCACAAATGATCCTTAAAGACCACCTAAAAGAACACCCTTTAACTTGCTATCCTCTCCTCTAATTAGCCTTCCTCTCATTGTTGTTGTTAAAGACTCAGGTTGTTCATGAATCTTGTTTTGCATGAAATGCTTGTATTTTCTCTTTTTTACTGTTCAACTTCCATGTTCAACTTCCATGTGTAAGATAAATAAAGCATGTTCAATAAGAAGAGGATGTGGTAAGCCCCCATCTTCTTTGCCACCTAAAAAGAACACCCTTTAACTTGCTATCCTCTCCTCTAATTAGCCTTCCTCTCATTGTTGTTGTTAAAGACTCAGGTTGTTCATGAATCTTGTTTTACATGAAATGCTTGTATTTTCTCTTTTTTACTGTTCAACTTCCATGTTCAACTTCCATGTGTAAGATAAATAAAACATGTTCAATAAGAAGAGGATGTGGTAAGCCCCCATCTTCTTTGCCACCTAAAAAGAACACCCTTTAACTTGCTATCCTCTCCTCTAATTAGCCTTCCTCTCATTGTTGTTGTTAAAGACTCAGAGTATTCATGAATCTTGTTTTGCATGAAATGCTCGTATTTTCCCTTTTTTACTTGTTCAAACTTCCATGTTTAAGATAAATAAAGCATCTTCAATAAGAAGAGGATGCGGTAAGCCCCCCGTCTTCTTTGCTTTTTGTCAAAATCAAAGTTGAATACTGACACACTACCGTCATATCAGAAGCATATAAAACAATGGCATATTCGCGGGATTCATCTGTGATTCTGTGGTAATTCATCAACATATTGCATCTTTTAACAAATGCAAAACAAATGGAAGCACATGTTTCTTGTGTATTGGTGTCTAATCGTCACTTTCATTGATGGAAAGAACATCAAGATTCATTTTCCAGTAATATGATCATGCGATCTTGAAAAACAATGCCTCTATCCTTGAATGAGATTTCAAAGACAAATGAATCACAATTGTGTACTCGTAAAAAAAAATATGACATACCTTAATCTGAGCAACTTCATTATCGTCAAGGACCAACACTTTTCTTGTATGTTCAATCCGGAGGCAATAATTCCATCTAGGGACAACTTGAGATATCTAAGCACTTAAGTTGAATAAGATTCCAAGTGTTTAAGTGGAGATGGTCAAACTGATTGCACTTTCAACCCCGTGCTGAAATAAACCAACAGCGTGGCCATACTCCTGGTTTTGTATCAAGATCAAAATAACGACTAGATGAATGGATACAGTTTAAAGACTATAAAGTCTCAAAGAGCTCAAAGTCACTCACCGGGTTTCCCCTTGTGGGAAGGTATATAAGTATTACCTTAGCCATTTCATTTTATGAGAGCCATATTACTGGAAGGAAAAAAATGGAATTAAATTTATTATTTATTTCGAATTGAGAGAGTTCTATTAAAAATCCAGGAATTATTCATTCATTCTATTTTATTTCAAAATTATTGGTTAAAAAGGTAATTAAAATGAGTTATTTATTTGAAATTGAGGAGTGTTTGGGAAATCATGAACTTGACCTTTCTTTAACATTCCAGCTGAGTTTGCCCATGGTTCAAATAGTTTTAGTATTTTTATTCGTTGAAAACAATATAAGAAAGAACTGCAAGAATAAAATAAAAGATTATCACACTATTGGAAATTTTCAGAAATAAAAATATAAGTAGATGATTATAAAAAATACGATATAAGATTTATGGGCATTATAAATAAATATATGTTTTTATGGATTTTAAAATGTAATATATAAATTCTTACACTGAATAAATGGATCAGACTGAAGTATAGTTTAAAAAAAAAATTATGATTAAAATTTGAATTATATTTTTTTTTTCAATTTTGTATATATAACATTTTAAAATATTGATTTTAATTTTAAATTAATATATATATTACACAATTATAATATATACAATTGTGTAAGAAGTTTTCTTATTAGAAATGGAAAAAAGCAAAATATATATATATATATATATATATATATATATTAATCTTAATTAATTATAATTATAAATAATATTAATTATAATAATAATACATATATATTTAATATTAATATTATATTAATTAATATCGTATTATATTAATTATTTTTAATTATAATAATAATAATTAAGTAAATAATTATTATAAATTAGCTAATTATATAATATTGTATTATATTAATTTTTATTAATTATAATTATATTTATTAAATAATTAATTTTTATAAAATAATTAATTAATAACTAATTAGTTATTATAAATTAATTAATTATAAATTACATTAATTAATAATACTTTACCCAATAATGTTAATTGGTTAAGTTGAAATAATATTATTTTAGATGCTAAAATGATAATACTAATATTTTAGCATTTTAAATATTAAATAATAAATCATTAAATTAATTAATTTATACAATATTTGTTTAAGTTTACAATTAGTATATAAATATTTAGTGTTTAATATATCATTAATATTCAATTATGACATTATTATAATATCAACAAATGTAGAAAACATTATTAAAATAACCTTAATAAAAGTTTAATATAATATCAATGGTACATTAATAATATATTATTCCACACATTTTTACTGCCTTATTTATAAATTAATTTATCCATTAAAACATGTTAATTATAGTTGACTTTTATTGACATGGTCAACTATAGTCAACATGGTTATATTTGAGTATTGTTGACATGGTCAACTATAGTGGGCAACATGACTACCATGGTGAACCATAGTTACCACAAACATCATGGCCTATTAGTAGGTTACCCACTGTCAACCATAGTGAACTATATTGAACTATGGTTGATGACCATTCTTGAACATGGATGCCTTAGTGGATGGTCATGGTTTTTCATAGTCAAACCATTGTTGAGCATCAACAACCACTATTTCATTGGTAACCATAATGAAATCATGGTCAACTATAAAGACATCATAGTTGAAATATGGTCAAGCACTGTCAAACCATATTCAAACCATGGTCATTTATAGTAAGACATGTTTAACTATGGTTGATAATAGTCAAATCCTAGTGAAATGTTGGAGAGTCATATGCAAACCATGTTCAACCATAGTCAATCATGATCAACCACAATCAACCATAGCAAAATCATGGTCAGCCATAGTCATACAATCATTAACCATAATCATTCATAGTTAGGACATTGTTAGCGATGTTTTGAATCTTGTTAACTATAAACCTTAAACCAAGGGCCCACCACATTGATCCATAAAATCAATTGAAACTATAAAACCCTAGAAGAGTCTCGTTATAATTCACTCTCGTTAATTGTTGTTGAAGAACATAAAAAAGACATATTATATTATTAAGCCCTAAGTACTAAGCACCATATATTATTAGCCAAATATTAGAAACCCTAATATTAAAATCGATATTATGAAACCTATATTGTGGACCAGGGAAAATTTTAAGAACCCCCCCTAAATTTACACGTATAATAAATGGGCGAATCTCCATGGTATATAGGAAAAATGGAAGGCGATTTTATCAATAATATGATATGTATATATAATTTTTTGGCGAATCTCTCACCAGGCATGGCGAATATTTTACTCAATTATAAAATCTTGTGTTTATTGAATACACAAATGAAATCATTGCATTTCTTTAAAATATCTTTTGAAATCAAAATTACCGAAATTACATATCGATAACCTAGTGGGTGTAGGATAAAATTCACCCGTGCCATTCACAGAAAGCATGAGAAAAAACCTAATACTATATATAAAACCAAGAAAAATTCAAATTCATCACTTCTAGGGACCTCGTAACCACCGTGCTAATACACAAGTATGTTCCTTTTTGCTATTAGAAAAATTATCCAAATTACAATCTGTTTACTCCAGCATATGTTGCAAAGTGATAGAAGGATGACTAGTGCAATCAATCCATTCCTTTTAGCCCTGGATTTGTTTCAGTTTAAAACAGAAGTATACAAATATACTTGTCCAATGTCTATGCTTTAACCATTCACCTTAAGATGTTTTTACAATATAATTTCCTAAGTCTATTTAATATCTTCATTATCATAAAAACCAACCTATATCCATCTTAACTCCACATCTACCACTCTTAAGGGGATGGAATCTATTTACCCCTCTGAGCACTTGGTAGACCCAGAATTAAGATGGATCTAAGATGATAGAATTTCCCCTTTAAATAGTCTATGCTCACATGAATACCATGGTATTACCATGGGTCAATACCATGGGTTATCATAAACTTGGAGCTTAAAAATTACTATTAGTAATTTATAAAAATTAATTGTTGATTTTTATTTTAACCAAGCTAAAATGTTTAACATACATTAAATTACAACATCCATTTTTACTTTTGATTGGATCAAATATTTTTTCACTCTATGCTAGTTTGCATATCACGATATTTGATACCTCTCGGGGGTTAGTAGATCCAGAGTAAAGATGGATCTATGCTGGTTTAATTCCCCCATTTAAATAGGCTACATTCCAGGTGAATACCATGGGTCAATACCATGTGCCATTTTGGTGAATACCATGGGTCAATACCATGTGCCATTTTTATTTTTATTAATACTAATATTAGGGTTAATAATGTTTTTTTGCATGGTATTAATAACAATCTAGTCCATGGTATTTGTCCCATAGTATTTTGCCCATAGGTTTCACCTAAATATAACGCACTTTTTGAGTGTTCGTAAATATAAGGTGACTTATGGAGTAAATATAAAAAAATGTTTTATTTGTTTACCATACCTCTTGTTTATTTATATTTTTATTAATTTACCATACCTCTTTTACAAATATGGTATTTGGCCCATAGGATTCACTTAAATAAAACCTCTTTCTTGAGTCTTCATAAATAGAACGAGGGTTATGGACTAAATATAAAAAGAGGTTTTATTTATTTACCATGCGTCTAGTTTATTTATATTTTTATTTATTTACTATACCTTTTGAGTAAGTATAAAAAGACGTTTTATTTATTTACCATACCTCCACTTTACTTATATTTTTATTTGTTTACACCCTTGCAAAATATTTTATTTATTTACCATACCTCTCATTTATTTATATTTTTATTAATTTACCATACCTCTTTTATAAATATGGTATTTGGGCCTTTGGCCCATAGGATTCACTTAAATAAAACCTATTCTTGAAAATGGGCGAATGGATTCACTTAAATAAAACCTATTCTTGAAAATGAGCGAATGGAAGGTTGTAACTCCTAATTTCAAGGGCTAAATTTACCTTTTTTACCCTCTCCCTTAAAATAAGGTGGGCTATTTGAGGTTATTTGTAAAAATGTACTATGATAAAAAATATTCGCCCACTAGAAATTTAAAACCCCTTAATTTCGCCAAAGGGTGAACATTCGCCCCTAATTTTTTTTATGTTGTGGACTCTAATATTAAACCCAATATTATTAACCCTAATACTAAAAATCCCATAATAAATTATGAATATCAAACTGTTTCAAAGAACTTTATTCAAAAATTATTATTTAACTTGCCTGAAATAGAAAACTTGAGAAACATATAACTAGGTTAACGCACAATTAGATGCCTATAGAAAACATGAAAAACTTATAATTAGGTTAATGCACATTTACATGCATACATGTAGGTATACAATTTTTTTGTCAGACTTGGTTAGGTAGTGTTTAAATGTCTTTCTAGTATTAATCTCTTAGGTTTATAATATTAATAATCCCTTGGGTGTATAATATTAATCCCTTGGGTTTTTAATATATCCCTTGAGTTTGTCAATCCTTGAGGTTTATAATATTAATCCCTTAGGTCTATAATATTAATCATAGGGTTTAATATAATCCCTTGTGTTTATAATCATGGTCAACCATAGTTAACCATGGTCCAATGTCACATTATGACAAAGATTGTCTCAATATGAAAATCAATCATGGTCAACTATTGTCAACCATAGTCAACCATTGTCAACCATCATCAACCATGTTCAATCATGGTCAACCATGGTCCAATGACATAGTGTGACAAAGATTGTCTCAATATGAAAATCAACCATGGTCAAGCATTGTCAACCGTGGTCCAACATCACATTGTGACAAAGATTGCCTCAATATGAAAATCAATCTTGGTCAACCATGGTCCAACGTCGCATTGTGATAAATATTGTCTCAATATGAAAATCAACCTTGGTCACCATGGTCAACCATGTTTATTTTACCATTTATAATATTTATCATATGGTTTATATATCTTGGTTTATAATATTTGTCTTAGAGTTTATCATAGGATTTTATCAATATGAAAACCAACCATGGTCAATCATGGTAAACATTGGTCAAACATGATTTCCCATGGTCAATTATGGTCAATCACGGTTAACCATAATCAAGAATGGTTCAAATTTACATTGTAACAAAGATTGTGTCAATATGAAAATCAACCATGGTCAACATCAAGCATGGTCAACCATGGTCTAATGTCATATTGTGACAAAGATTGTTTCAATATGAAAATCAACCATGGTTAACCATGGTAATTCATGGTTAACCATGGTCAACAATCATGGTCACATTGTAACAAAGATTATCTTTTGGACCAACATCACATTGTGACAACCATAGTCATCCATGGTCAACCATGATCCAACGTCGCATTGTTACAAATATTATGTCAATATGAAAATCAACCATGGTCAACCATCGTCAACCATGTTTATTTTAGGGTTTATAATATTTATCTTAAGTTTATAATATTATTCCCTTGAGTTTATAATCCCTGAGGTTTTTAGTAATAATACACTGGGTTTATAATTCCCTCAGGTTTACCAAATCTGAGGGTTGATATTCCTTTAGTATAATATTATTCATAGGATTTATAATATTAATACTAGGGTTTAATATAAATCCCTTAGGTTTACATCGTCAACCATGGTATAATGTTGCATTGTGATAGATTGTCACAATATGAAAATCGACCATGGTCAACCATTATCAACTATCGTTAACCATGGTCAAGCATGGTCGACCATAGTCCAACGTCACATTGTCACAAAGATTGTGTCAATAAGAAAATCATCCATGGTCAACTATGGTTATTCATGATCAAACATGGTATACCATGGTTAAACATAGTCCAACGTCGCATTATGATAAAGATTGTCTCAATATGAAAATCAATCATGGTCAACCATGGTCCAATGTTGTATTGTGAAAACTATTGTCTCAATATGTAAATCAATGATCTGAATTTGAAACTACTTGAAATTTGTTTGCAAGGTATTCAATTCAGAATTAAACATGTTTAAAAGATTTCCATGTCTTGCAGAAAGAAAACACATGAAATTTTCAGCTGTTCATGACCCATTTAAGCATAGCAGAGTTATTTCCTTTTACTGTTTAACACATTAAAACGAATTTGATCTGCAAAATAAATCAACCACAAATGCAAAAGAAGTTGATAAAGCAGTTCACCCCCTCCAGGGCTACGTCTACTAGGTCCAAAGCTCCCAACCGGGCTTGTCCTTGTTTTTATTAAATGCTCAAATTGAAAATACAGCTGAATAGAAGCATCTATAGGTGAAACAGATGGAAAGAATGGATTCATAACACTTGAATCCTTCAGGATTGACTATTGGATCACCTCCAATGGATACCTGCAACCCTATACAGTCTTCACAAAACTGGACCCTAGTGGCTCCTAGAACTTTCACGGCTCTAAAACCACTGAAAATGACCTCAGATGGCTATAATACCTGCACCAATGGCTTCAGAAGGTCGAAAATACCCAAAATCAAAAAAAAATTCGTCCAAAACCGACTTTCCTAGCCAAAGTTATGGCCACTTAAAGTTTCTCCAGTTTGCCCCTAGAAAAACTCCAGCTAACTTTAGTTAACTCCAGTTAGCTCCACCAATTATGGTGGGTCCGCCAAATTTGGCGCTCCTGCCAAAATTCCGCAAACTTAACTGCAGTTACATTTAATGTTTGGTGGTTGCCTCGGATTTCGTGCCCGACGGAATATTCCTTTTTTAAATTTTTTTGAAAAATTAAAATTTCTAATGTTATGGACAAATTCTTCTTTTTGACATAACTTCCTCATACGGCGACCGCTTTTCGAATCGTTTGCAGCGCCAGAATCGGGAAGACGAGCACTTTCCAGTAATTCAACTTTGAACTAGTTCTAAGCACTTTAAATTTTGAGCATTTTACGACACTTAGGACATGAGCACCTGATCACGCCTCCCCATTGGGAAGCTTTTGGACCCCAAAAGCCTTCAACTACCTGTTAAAGAGGTGAGGGTACAGCTCCCTCACTCTGTCCACCTCCATCCACTTTTCCTTGTTCGGTTTGCTGCCTTTGAAACCAACCCGAACATAATCTACACTGCCCCTCCTTGAAGTGCGTGTCCTTCTGTCAAGGATTGTATCTTCTTTCAGCTCATCTAAGAATTCTGGCGAGAAATCTTCTATAGATGGCAGCTGAACAGCATTTTCATGATCAACAATCAAAGGAGGTTCATACAAACGTAAGTTCTCCACATTGACAACAGAATACATTTGCATGTAGGAAGGCAAATCTAATTGAAAAACATTATTTCCAACCTTCTTGAGGATTTTGAATGGACCATAACGAATAGGCTTCAGGTTTTTACCTTCTCCTTGCATCCTTTCCTTACTAATGTACAGCCATACCTCATCCCCTTCTTGAAACTTGTGATCGACTCTATGCTTGTCGTGTCTTTCCTTGTACTTGCCTTGACTCTTCTCAAGCTGTTCTTGAATTTGCTGATGTATTTGCTAAATTCTTTCAATGAATGAACGAGCTTTGTCAATGTCACTATGTCCCTCAATGGCAACATCTTTCTCAAGAATGAAATCAAGAGGTGATTTTGGCAAGTAACCAAAACAAGCTTCAAACGGTGAGGTGTTTGTGGAAGAGTGCTTGGCACGATTGTAAGCATGCTGTATGTAGTGAAAATGTTCATCCCAAAGCTTGGGATGCTTGCTGCAATAACCTCTCAAGAGGTGCACAATGGTTCTGTTCACAACTTCGGTTTGTCCATCTGTTTGCGGATGGAAAGCAGTACTTTTCTTCAACTTTGTGTCCATCATCTCCCATAGGTTGGACCAAAAATTCCCCACAAATCTGGAATCCCTGTCACTAATAATGGAAGTAGGCAAACCAAAGTGAATCCATACATGATGAAAAAATAATTAAGCAGTTATAGTTTTCTTACAAGGCATAAGTATACACATTTTGCTGAAACGATCAACTACTACATATAAATAATCATGCTGCTTTCGAGATTTTGGCAGACCTCCTACAAAATCCATAGAGATGCTCTCCCATGGTCTAGAAGGTACCGGCAAAGGAGTATACAAACCAAGCTTCCTGTTGCTAGGCTTGCTTGTAGCACATAATGAACAACCTCTTATGAACCTTGAAACATAATCTACCATGCGAGGCCAATAACAATACCTCTGTAGATGTGCAACTGTATTGCTCACACCAAAATGGCCAGCAATAAGAGAAGAATGAGCTTCTCTTATGACATTTATCCTCTCCCCTTGTGGTATACACAACTTGCCCAAATGAAACAGCAAATTGTTATGCATGTGATAGTCATTTTCCTCTACATGATTTCCTTTACTCAAGTTAGCATACACATCTTTAAAGTCATCATCAGATGCATATTGTTCTATGTAACTATCATGTACAATGGAATCATTCTTAAGTAAAGTAACAACACCAATAATAGGCCTTGAAAGCATATCAGCGACCTTATTCAAAGTACCTTTCTTATACCTTATTACCAAATGGAACTGTTGCAAGAAGCCCATCCATCTGAAGTGTCGTGACTGTTGTAACTTGCTTTGTGATTGCAAGTACTGTAAGGGCTGATGGTCGGTATGTATAACAATTTCTTTGCCCATCAAGTAGTGTTTCCATTTTTTGACGCTTTGTACCAACGCATACAACTCCTTATCATATGTAGGATAATTTACAACAGCACCATTAAAAGTTTCAGAATGAAAAGCAATAGGCTTACCATGCTGTAGAAGAACTGCACCCATAGCATAATCACTAGCATCAGTTTGTATCTCAAATGGCTGTCTCAAATCCGGTAATGCAAGGACTGGAGCTGAACTAATCTTCTCTTTCAAAGATTCGAAAGCTTTTTGTTGCTTGCCTCCCCATTAGAAAGCATGCTTCACACTTGTCACTGCATGCATAGGAGCTGCTATAGAAGAGAAGTTAGAGATAAACTTCCTCCAATATTGAGCTGCACCCAAAAAAATTCTTACCTCTGTTATGGATTTGGGAGTAGGCCACTTCACAATAGCCTCAATCTTAGCAAGATCAATTCTCAAAGCACCTCCTCCTACTATGTGTCCCAAATAAACCAAAGAAGTCTTTCCAAATTCACACTTTGACATTTTAAGAAATAACTGATTCTTCTTCAAAACATCAAGTACTTTTCTAACATGCATGACATGATCTTCTCTAGACTTGCTGAAAATTAAGATGGCATCTAAGTAGACAATAACGAAATCATCAAGAAAAGGATGCAAGACATCATCCATTACCCGCATGAAAGTTGCAGGTGCATTGCACAAACCAAACGGCATCACAAGCCACTCAAAGAGTCCTTGTTTGGTTTTAAAGGCTGTCTTCCAAATGTCACTTTCTTCAATTCTTACTTGATGATATCCACTGCGCAAGTCTAGCTTAGTGAAATATCGAGCATCTTTCAGCTGATCTAGCAAATCATCTATCCTTGGGAGTGGGTAATGATTCTTTACCGTTATCTTGTTCAAGGCCCTGAAATCAACACACATACGCCAAGTTCCATCTTTCTTTGGAATCAATACAATCGGTGACCCACATGGCGAAGTACTTGGCCTTATGAAACCCTTGTCCAACAAGTCCTTTATTTGCTTCTTTATTTCAGCATTCTCCATAATAGACATGCGGTACATGCCTATGTTTGGAAGAGGACAATCTGGATGCAAATGGATTTCATGCTGAATCTCCCTCTTAGGAGGCAAACCTGTAGGCTCCTGAAACATCTCATGATATGCATCAACTACATCATACAAATCTGATTTAAGTTTTGGATCACAATTGTCAAATGACTCATGATTCACATCAACCTTGGGCTTAATCATAAGAAGAACAAAATTCTTACTTGAATTGACCAGCCTTTTTACCTATCCTGCATTCACCATCGCTATATTTGTCTTCTTGCGATGAGCTCTAACAATGAACTCCTTGCCATCTTTGAACAGATGATATTTGTTTTCATGGCGATGAAAGATAGCTTTCCTGTCAAACAAGTAAGGACTTCCCAAAACAATTCCCGCTATATCAAAAGGTACCACATCAAGTTCAACTGTGTCAATAAAATGTGCAGTAATTGCAAAGCGCAATGTGCACTTTCTTGAAACTTGTAAATTTGCATCCTTGCAAATCCATCCAAGTGGATATGGCTTCGGATGTGGAACGGTCTCAAGTTTAAGCTGCTTGACCAAGTCCTCTGATATAAGGTTTGCTTGTGACCCACTATCAAAAAGTGTGTCAATTTTAGTATGTTTTGAAATCACCCTCACATGAAACAGTTCAATTCTTTCTTCCTCATTAGGAGCTTGTACATGGCAGTTTGAGGTACTAGTGCTGGCTTGAGTTTCAATTTCTTTTTCCTTCAAGTTTTTCAAACCCATGGCTGTAATTTTGGTTTCATCACCTGAATCTTCCCCTAAATCTTGTGGTGTAGATGTAGTGGCAGCAGTTTTCTGTTTCCCTTTGGATTTGTTAAATTGAGGTCTTTTTTCAGGATATAATTTCCAACAGTTTTTCTCCTCATGACCTGGTTTAGAACAGTGTTTATAGATCACTTTCTCACTCTCCTGTTTGACAGATGCATTCTTTTTTCCCTTTCCCTTGGAGGTTTTCTCTTTGTTTTTCCCCTTGGGGGGCTTGTTTCTACCCTCTTCAAATGTATTTTTTCCCCTTGCCTCTAAATGGGTAGCTTGGACACAAACCTCGTCCAGGCTAGTAGGGTTAAACATCAAGATGGTGTGTCTAAGGTAGCTATGCAAGCCACCAATGTATTTCAGCAAGGTTTCTTGGGTTTGTAAATCTACCCCTAACAAGAGAGCTCTTCTCCTGAATTCTTGGGTGTAGTCTTGGACACTCTGACCCTTAAGTTGTCTGAAATTTTGCCAATTCATAATGGCCTTCTGCATGTGAGCAAGAGGATAACACTGTTTTTTAATGGTTAATAGAAATTCAGGCCATGTTAAGGTAACCTTACCAAATTTTTTGATCTCCTCTTTAGTCTTGGCCTCCCACCAGACCAGTGCTGCTCCATCCATTCTCAAAGAAGCCAACTGAATCTTTGTGGCATCATCATGCATATTTTGGATCCTCAAGTAAACTTCCAACTGCCTAATCCAGTTGTCAAGCTTTTCTGCATTCACTTCACCATTAAACATAGGTAATTCGAATTTTACATCAAGCTTCAAAAAAGGACTTTTTCCAGAGGATCTATGCTTATGAACAGAAGAAGACGAGGATGAAGAGGAAGAAGGTGAAGATGGGGGTGGTGGATCACCATTTCCTCCATGTCCTTTCTTGGAATGATCATCATCCTTCTTACCTCCTGAAGAGCCCTCTCCTTCATGTGGATGTTTGGACCCTTCTCCAGCCAATTTCTCATTTCTTTCTTGGTACAATATCCTCACCATTTCAGTGAGGTCCAAGAAAGCCTTTCTGAAGACTCTTTCTTCTTCTCTTGGATCTGTCTCTGTAGGAATTTCTCCTTCATGTGCAGACATTCTTGAAGCTTCTGCTGAGACTCTTGAGGGTGAAATTGAAGGTGGAGGTGATGGCTCTCTAGCCTTCCTTGACTGAGGATTCTCTCGTTCTCTAGTCAACTGTCCTTCCCCTCTTTTAAGTTTCAACCTAGTAAGCATCAATACTTTGCAAGACAGTTAGAAGATCTTTGCACAAAACCCTGAGCTCTGATACCAACTTGATCTAAATTTGAAACTACTTGAAATTTGTTTTCAAGGCATTCAATTCAGAATTAAACATGTTTAAAAGATTTCCATGTCTTGCAGAAAGAAAACAACATGAAATTTTCAGTTGTTCATGACCCATTTAAGCATGGCAGAGTTATTTCCTTTTACTGTTTAACACATTAAAATGAATTTGATCTGCAAAATAAATCAACCACAAATGCAAAAGAAGTTGATAAAGCAGTTTACCCCCTCCAGGGCTACGTCTGCTGGGTCCAAAGCTCCCAACCGGGCTTGTCCTTGTTTCTATTAAATGCTCAAATTGAAAATACAGCTGAATAGAAGCATCTAAAGGTGAAATAGATGGAAAAAATGGATTTAGAACACTTGAATCCTTCAGGATTGACTATTGTATCACCTCCAATGGATACGTGCAACCCTATACAGTCTTCACAAAACTGGGCCCTAGTGGCTCCTAGAACTTTCACGGCTCCAAAACCTCTACAAATGACCTCAGATGGCTGTAAGACCTGCACCAATGGCTTCAGAAGGTTGAAAATACCCAAAATCAAAAAACAAATTCGTCCAAAACCGACTTTCCTAGCCAAAGTTATGGCCATTTAAAGTTTCTCCAGTTTGCCCCTAGAAAAACTCCAGCTAACTTTAGTTAACTCCAGTTAGCTCCACCAATTATGGTGGGTCCGCCAAATTTGGCGCTCCTGCCAAAATTCCGCCAACTTAACTGCAGTTACATTTAATGTTTGGTGGTTGCCTCGGATTTCGTGCCCGACAGAATATTCCTTTTTTAATTTTTTTTTGAAAAATTAAAATTTCTAATGTTATGGACAAATTCTTCTTTTTGCCATAACTTCCTCATACGGCGACCGTTTTTCGAACCGTTTGCGGCACCGGAATCGGGAAAACGAGCACTTTCCAGTCATTCAACTTTGAACCAATTCTAAGCACTTTAAATTTTGAGCATTTTACGACACTTAGGACATGAGCACCTGATCAATCAACCATGGTCAACCATGTTTATTTTAGCATTTATAATACTTATCATAGGTTTTATATACCTTGGTTTATAATATTTATCTTGGTGTTTATCATAGTATTTTCTCGATATGAAAATCAACAATTGTCAACCATGGTCAATCATGGTCGACCATGGTCCAACGTCGCATTGTGACCAAGATTGTCTCAATACGTAAATCAACCATGGTCAACCATGGTCCAACGTTCCATTGTTACTGTTATCACAAATAAAATTTTCACATTTTTTAATATTTTGAAAATGCTGATAGTTTTAGTGTTAGTATTCAAATTTGTAATAAACAGGGAAATTTGCTTAATAGTAGGCCTATGAAACATTTTCTTTGAAAATCTAAGTAAATAGACAGGAAAGTTTGAGGTCATTTTTCAAACATTGGAAGGACTCAGAGCTTCATCGGACCCTTTCCATTGGAAATTTCTCTAATGCAGCTTTCCAACGGTATATAGAAATCCCCAAAAGGACCTTGGAATAAAAAATTATAGCAGTTTGAAGTTCCCCTTTCAAAACCAAAAAAAGAGGGAAAATGCCTAAGTGTTGATCCTGGATCCCGCAAATCAGAGTTTTTTGAAGCAACAACAGTATAAGTTGTAGTGCAATGATGATCAACAATATTGGTGATCAGAGGGTCATGACACATAGCCCATCGACAATCAGTGATCGTAGGTCAAGAGCTATCACAAATCGGTGATCACAACAGTGGAGGACCATCATAATCGACGTTCTGCGATTGACAAATTGCAAACAAGGTGAATTGGCATATCGGAGAAAAGTGTGATATGAATGTTGTGATAAAGCGTTAAACTGCTGGGAAAAGGGGTAGATAGTGTTAAATCGTTGGGAAACACAGATACAGGTTAACAAAGGATTTTCATTTCAAAACAGAGCATAGTCGGGCCTTTTTCTCTCTCCTCCATCTGCACACGTGGCGTAATATGATTGGATCCGATAAGGGACATGTGGCAGTCAATGATTGGATCTGATAAGGTACACGTGATGGGTTGCAATTGGTTCCGATAAGGGCCATGTGGCAGCTAATGTCATCATGACGTGGCAGTATGGTGACACGTGGCAAGCGGATTCATCATTTTTAGGGTTCATATGGGGCCAAAAAATGGTGACACATGTCACAACTGACAATGTGATACGTGGCAGTGATGATTTCATGTATCAGAGATTGGTGATTGGAGGTTGGGGCGTGTTGTGCATCTTAGTGCAACCTCTGATTGAAAATCGTCGGGATTATGGGCTCTCATAGGGGGGCTAAACTACAGTCATGTGAAGAACCACAAGACCAGGGCCTTAACACAGAAAAGGTGATCAAAATTCGGCAATGGGAAAAGTTTAATTATTGTGAACCAAGCAACCTCTGATTGGAAATCACCGATATAGAGGGCTCTGACAGGAGGCTCTATTATGTAATTGTCTTCTTCCATGCCTGAGAATGTTAGTTTATGAGATTCGATTTCATTGATGCTCCTCTCTTAAATTATCAGTCATTAATATTTGTTGCTCCAGCCTTCTATAAACTATGTTTCGTTCAATCTCTCTTTCCTCTAATTTTCCAAACAATCAAAGGACTTATGACTTTTCATGCTTTGTACAACCTTCTCATTGGAGCTGTGATATCAAGTGTTTAAGTAGCTAGACTCCATGCCCAATGGTTTTGAAGATCACCCAAACAATTCATACTTAGTGAAAAATATGGCCACCTGAACTCAATTGCATAAAACCTTCTACTACAGCGAGCATAGGGTAGTTGAGTTTTACGAAGAGATTGGTGCAGGATGCGAGGGAGAATGTGGTAGCTCCATCAAATTTATGCAGGCAAAGGAGGTCACCGTAAAGGTACATTGGCTACATGGCTCTAATGACTGAGCTTGTAGATACTGAGCCATCCTATTTTGAGGAAGAAGTTGAGCAACCAGTTTGGGTTGATGCAATGGTGGAAGAATACATATCCATCATGAAGAATAGTGTTTTGGAAGTGGTCCCAAGACTAGCAGATAAATCTGTTGTGGGTTCAATATGGATCTTCAAATCTAAGCATGCAACAAACATAAGCATAGAGAAGTATAAGGACAAATTCTTGGCTAAAATATTCTCTCAAGTTGAGGGAATTAACTATGAGGAAATCTTTGCTCCTGTAGCAAGGTATTCATCCATTAGATCAATTCTTGCACTGACTGTGCAGATGGGGTGGAAGATCCACCAGATGGATGTAAAAACAACATTTCTCAATGGCGTTATTGAGGAGGAACTATACATAAAGAAACTAGAAGGTATTGAGACATTTTATCGGGAGTCTCATGTGTGCAGACTCAGGCGAGCATTATACAGTCTCAAACAGACACCTCGAGCTTGGTACACTCGGAAAGATAATTATCTCACTGGATTGGGCTTCACCAAAAGTGAAGCAGATGAAAACCTCTATCATATTTTGGTAGAAGGTAAATTTATTATCATTTTTTTTGTATGTTGATGATTTAATATTGACAAATGATGAGCAGTTGATCATCCCTTGCAAGGAGGACCTTGCAAGGGAATTTGAGATGAAAGACATGGATCTCATGAACTACTTCCTTGGGCTAGAAGTATAGCAAGGTGATGGGGAATTGTTTGTGTCTCAAGAAAAGCATGCCATCGAGATATTGCAGACATTTCACATGGAGAGTTGTAAGCTCATGGAGACATCTCTAGAAACCAACTAGAGGAAGGTGAATGCCACTTCAGGTGAAGAGGTTGATGCTACCATTTACTGGAAGCTAGTGGGTTCATTGATTTATCTTGTGAACACATGACCAGATATGTGTTATGTAGTCAACCAACTGATCCAAGCTATGGTTAGGCCGACCAAATTGTATTGGAAGGAAGCTAAACATGTTTTACGGTACTTCAGAGGCATACTAGGGCACTACCTAGTATGGATTATGGTACAAACGGACAAAGGGACTGAATTTGTATGGTTTTAACAGATGTAGATTGGACAAGGGGTCCATCCGACTAAAAGAGTACACCAGGTGGAATTTTCATTTTTGGGTCTACATGTTTCCTGGTACAGTAAGAAGTAGATGTATGTGGCACTCAACTCGACATACCTTAACATGGGCAACTTCATTATCGTTAAGGACCAATGCTTTTCTTGTATGTTCAATCCAGAGGCAATAATTCCATCAAGGGACAACTTGAGAGATCTAAGCACTTAAGTTGAATAAGATTCCAAGTGTTTCAGTGGAGATGGTCAAACTGCAACAACTCTTCAAATGTCGATGTTGAAGTTGTGGATTCCCCATGAATGTGGAAGCATATTTAAACTTCTGTATCCACTGAGATTATCCAAAACTATGTGCTTCTCCTGTTCATTGAATGTGTCATAACTAAGTCTGAGACTCTTTTGTATATCTTGAGGAAGTAATTGGTCAAGTATATTCAATAGCTCTTTCCAGTAAGATATGTTATTTTTCCCACATAGCGAAGCACCAAGCACTTTCAGAGCTAGTGGCAATCCATGGCAAGTCTTTAAAAACTCATCTACGACATCATTATATCCTAGTGGTGGTTAATCAACATTATCTACATCATCTAATACTATGAGAGTGTAACACTTGGACATGTGCCTCTCAAGTTCTCCCAAACCTTTGTCGAAACTCTGGATTTTGATATCTAAACCTTTAAGGTCATTAATAAGTTTCCTCTTTGAAGATTTTAAAGACATTTTGGCCACATCGAAAAAAAAGAGTATTTATGGTAAATTAATCTGTTAGCATTGCAGAAGTGTTTGGCCAAAGCTCTTTCCAACTCCACCAGATCCCACACTCCCCACAACCTTGGCCTAGTCCTGTGCCAGCCTTTGAAGTATTGACTCTTTAGACTCTTCTACTTTTTGTTGGTGACCGATTGGATGTTTCGCCACAAACAAGAATGGTTTTGGAACATTTTTCACAACATTGTGCACAAACTCGAATTCACCACTGAAAATTCATTGAGAGAAGCACATAAGCTGTCATATATCTACCTAAATAAATAAAATACTCTAGAGCTTAAAAACCAACCAAGTAAAAACTTAGGACACAGATCGAGACTGTGGCAAATCCTCACCCTTTAAAAGTCGCCAAATCCAAGCTGGTTATATCTGTCGTTTCTCTTCAATTTTGTGCAGGATACAACGTACACTCTCAATAAATAAAAAGACATTTAGAAAATACTTAAATATATAATAGACCAATCTAAATAATAACCAAACTAAAGATATATATATTTTAAATTAAAATATGTCTTGAATGTATAATGAAGATATGTATCATAAATTAGAACTTATCAGCTATAAATATATTTCTTTCTTTTACTACAAATTTTACCTGTTCCTATTCATTGTATATATATTTCTTTTATATTAAATAATAAAACAATAATATGTACTTCAATATTTTGCTATTCATAGTCATATTGTGAACATTTCTCATCAAACTACCCATGGTCACTTGTACAATACATGGTCACCTGTACAATACATAGCAAGACCATTCAATGCCGACACTTGTTCAAAAAAAGCTCAGATTGGACTTCATGGCATTGGGGCAGTCCAATGTGGCGAAACTGTTGAGTTCCACAGATTTGATCTATGAACATTTATCTTCAAACTATACCCATGGCCACTTACACAATGCTTAGAAAGGTCCTTCAATGCCGACCCCTGCTCAACAAAACTCAGATTGCGCTTCATGGAAACCAGTCGCCCCAATGTTGGGAAACTCTTGAGTTCCAGAGGTTTGATATGTGGATTCTCCAGAGGCGGTCGGTGGTTTTACCAGCGCACTTTCATGTCTGCCAGACAGTAATGCAAGGTGATCGCCGGCGGGAGGATTTATCTTTGTCAGTCCACCAGAGATCAGCAGACTTACGTTGTGAAATACAGGAACAAGGGGAGCCTTGCAGGACTTGACAGACTCCACATGAGGAGGAGCTCATGTAGGCATAGTTCATCCATGTCAAATATCAAAATATAATGGTTGACTTGCCACGTGGTAAAATATATTTGGATGAAGGAAGACTAAAATGATTTTTTCTCATTGTTAGGGTTTGTTCACTAAATATCTAATAGTGTTGTTTTTAGTGCGATTTTTTTGAAATAAAATTTGTGGGTTTTTTGGTCTAATTTCTCTAAAATTTGACGAGAATTTATTAAAATCACAAGTTTGATGGGTAACCCCTGCACAATGGAAGTGCTCTAAGAGTTTTTCAGTGTTGAACCCATATATGCAATCAAAAAACCAGTTTAAATATCACAAATCAAGATTTCACCTCAAATTTTCCACAAGATTCACATTGGAAAGTACAAAAAGTCACACTAAAAACAACTCCATATCTAATTAAAGAAAATCTTTCATATCCAACAATTTTTCACTGTATATAATTATGTCTAAAACAAATAAAAAATTATATATTTCATAAGTCTTTTGAATATCTAATAGTAGGGTTCGTCTCTCTCACATATTGTTGAGATAGAGACGTTGTAATGTAATGTTTAATATTTTGACTAAATCAACTTACATAAAAATAAAAATAAAATAAAAATTTAATTAAATAAAAAAATTCATATAATATAAATAAAAAATAAAAATAGTGCATGGTATTAACAACTCATAATATTGACCTATTATATTCATATAAAATATAACCTATTTAAAAAAAAAAAAAATTACCCCGATCCATTTTAATTTTAGATTTACATATTAATTTCCTTTTATTAAAAATATTAATTAACCCTTCTATTATTTTTTATGAGATAGATTTGTACCAAAAGTGTTATGTGTGGAAACAACATGAATAAAGGAATCTGAAAATTCTCCTTAAAGCATACATCGAATGAGATCCGTTTTTTCCTATAAGAGATGCTATCTTGACTTATACTTCCATCATGTATGATGGCAGGCATCTGGACGTTGAAAGCACTGAAATTATACATGCTGTCAATGTGGATAAGATGAAAAATATTAGGTCAGTTGAGCGCACATAAATGTTTTACAACGTGGTTGCTTTACAAAACCAACAATATTAACCACAATGGCAATGAGATTAGCAACAATGGATACTTTCTGATAGCAAATATTAGTTTTTCTAGCAATGACTATCAAGAGAATTGATAGGTTTTCATCGATCAAAGAGAATGGTATATGAACAACAGAAGGACCCCCAACATTTGCAGAGATTATAATATGTCAATGTGCATTACTTCACACAATTATAATTTCTAAAAATTGAATATTTTGTTGAGAAATTTGTTGATCAAACACATGATTCCATTCATAGAAATTCCAATATGGAAACATCGTTTTAGCATGAGAACTATAAAATCACAAGAAAATGATTTGTTCCTTTCCAAAATTGATCAGGATGATTAGAATTTAGAGCCTATAGGGAGCAGCATCACCAATATTCCCAATAAATACTGTGTGTTATTGAGTGAATGTAATATGGAATCTATGGTTCCACTTTATGATCTCATCGATGTAACATGGATGTACATTTGGAGATTTCCATGAAGAAGGTGAGCTCTAAAGAATTAGTTGTGAAGAATTAAGCATATGCAATACCCACGGCCAGCCTGAGATTCAAACATTGATTATGACCATTCATGAAGGCATTGCATATGAGTGTCAAGAGAAAAAGGAATTTGACACTATTTCCATATCAGACATATCCGTCAGTGATGGACTAAGGTTTCTCTCATTAGGATAAGATGTCAAAAAAATCATAAATAAATTACACTAGATTCAATTTCATCAGTGCTCATGAGGCTGAATAGGATCCTTTTAGAAAAAACATATACACCACGTTCAACTCCATCAATATCCACGCAGCCAATACCTCTGCAAGTATATTACAGTCAATCATTCATTTCACAATGCAAACATGCAGAAATTCCCCATGGACTTCCGTACTTAAACCTTAATTGAGATTAACCCTCACCTCATTTTATTTCGATGAAGTATGGGCTTAACTCAAAAAAGAATAAACATGTCAGCCCTATGGGGGCATTGTACTCAATGAGATAATGCAAACCCATGTAGAGGTTTGTTGTTACATGCTATCTGAAGAACCAATAGAGGAATTGTAAACCCATGTAACGTTGCTTATTGGAGCTACATTCAAGTGTAGGTTAGTGTAAATTTGACATGGTTTTTTA
This sequence comes from Pinus tabuliformis, assembly GCA_031772625.1. Taxonomy (NCBI): domain Eukaryota; kingdom Viridiplantae; phylum Streptophyta; class Pinopsida; order Pinales; family Pinaceae; genus Pinus; species Pinus tabuliformis. Next base: position 1,054,632,606 of record CM062805.1, read on the forward strand.
CTAACTTTTGTGTCTAAACGGATAGATAATAATAAATCGTTAAGAAGTTTACTTTAGGGGTCAAGAAAGTTAAAGTAAAATTCAAACATAATTTCCCATTAAAAGATACAATGCTTACTGGAATAAATTATTGTAATAAGATGATAACACTATGACCGTGGAAGAAATTATTGTCATAAGATGATAACACTATCATCGTGATGGGTAGACAAAAAAAAGCGAACAAAATAGATGTTGCTAATATTTAAGTCAACATTTAAGTCAACAAAATATGAAGGTCAATGTGAAATATCAAGCCTTTTTCCTCCTATTAGAATAGGAAAGTGACCAAAGTGGACCACTCTAAAATATTAAACATCTATCCTTCTTCTAAAGGGAAGAAATATAGGTCTCTCCATAGGGGAAGAAGGTTAAGAAGCCTCCCATTAATGCATTTAGTATTTTATTGGCCCCATAAACTTCTTAATGAAAGCCCTTTCTATAGAGATATGAGCCTTAATCGTAGGAGGTAGAATAGTGATTTTAAACTCTCACGACTTCAATAGATTTGAGAAAAAAATGTAAATTTGTTTATTTATAGGGTTTCATGTTTTAAGGGCTCAAATATGAGGGCTTATAACATCGTACCTTATTGTTTGAGCATGAGATTCAAGTTTGAATGGACCATGATAGGAGAGGATATGAACAAGGAATTTCTTTAGCATATTTTTATTAATTATTATTATGCATATGATAAACATAGAGATAACGTTAGTACCTTTCGTGAGAATAAGTTTTCACTCATACCAAGTTTTTTTCATTAGAAACTCTTAAATATTTTGTGTTAAAGGGTTATGTATTTATCTATTCAACCAAAACATACAGAAATTACAATTTTTCAAGAGGAAACTCCCTTCCCTCAGAGGGTGAGGGATCTTCTAAGGAGTGGCTCTCATCTTTCTTCACGAGTCTCTTTAATTTCATGTGAAATTGATGACATGATAATTTGCAAACATAGGATATGTTAAATCTATGCTTCTATCTCTAAGAGAGGACCCTATGGTACCTCTCTCTATAAATTCCATTATAGTTGAAGAGAAATTTATTAATCCATTGGGAAGTGTTCCTCATGTAGAGCTTTGAAATTACACCTCTTCTATACATTTTCCCAGACTTTTCTCCCTTACCAGCACTCCATAAGCTATCAGAGATCATTGCATATTGATTTTAAAAGAGCATTTAAGTGGTTTTCTGACTATGTTTTTGTGTTTTCTGTTTGAACTAGATTTTGCTCATTAGCTGCGGAATCCAATCACTTTCCGCAGTTGATTCAACTTTCCGCAGTTGTTTTTGTTAAACTCTATGTTGCAGGTGTCACCAGGCAAAACAAGCCACATGGGCAAGTTAGAAATGACCTGGACATGGATCAAGTCCTATTGGTTCAGCTGAATTCATCAAGGGAAGTTGTGGTCAACGGTGGTCCAACGTAAGAGTCCTATGGCAGCCAGACTCTGTTTTCCAACACGTGAAGGATTTTGAAGGATGCGTGGCTGTTCCTAACTCTCTGGGGTTTGTTGCCACCTGTACACTGACCCATGATGAGAATCTAACAGCCACAATTGACAGATTTAATATTCTCGGCAACCAGTACGCTAAATCCATGGACGTTGTCTTTTACGTGTCCCCTGTTCACGCAGTTCTATAAGAAAACAGTTATGTAAAATTTGTTATAAATAACGCATTTCTATAACATATAGTCTTAGTCTTTTTGAATGTAATTTTGTTGTTAAAAACACATTGTACCGTGACACTAGTTTTATTGCTATAACTATGTTTTGAAATATATGAGAAGACTTTGTTTCTACATGATTGCGTTAATATAATCTTGGATTGATAGCCTGTTGACCGAGGTTGTGCAGAGGGCCCCTGTACGCTGAGGTTTCGTATCCCTTGTTGCTGTAAAGTTTTATGTTTTCTTATTTCCATTGCATATATTCCACCTGTGTATATTTCAATTGTCATGATATTAACATTCCACTTCTGTTCATGATTTTATAGCTTTGTATAACACTGATCAGTGCATCAGGATAGAGTAGGCAGCCCGTGCATCTGCATATAATTTTCACAATGACTAATGACATGGGATTAATTCTCTGCTGACTTTGCTTTTCCTAGTTTTTAATTCCAGTTTTGTTTTGTTGATTTCAGTTTTGTTTACTTGCTTTGTTAGTTGGCTTAGATATTAAATTGTTCATATCATTGACGGTTACCTCCGAAAGCCATAACTAGACTAACTGGTGAGGAATCAGATTATGAATGTTGTGATTTGATTTTAATTTTACTTTTCTGCAATTAGATATCAGATTGATCATTTTATTGACGATTATCTCCGAAAGCCATAGCTAGATTAACTGGCGAGAGGTCGAACTATGAATGATGTAATTTGATTTTAGTTTTACTTTCCTTGCAATTTTTTATTTCTTTGAGTGCAGTAGCTTAAATCATTTTTCTATATTTAGACAACAGCAGAGATGATAGTTTCATGATCAATAGTTCATTACTTACTTGTTTTAGATAGCAGCACATCTTTCATTCTTGTTCAAGTATTACTGTCTTCACTAGTATATTCTAAGATATTCTGGAGTGTTAAGTGCTGGAAATCATTATAGAGGACATAATTGCCTAAAATCTATATCCATACTTGCCTTCTAGAGACTTAAGAATAGGATTTTCATTCATAATAGGAGATAAACGAAGATAAAAACCCCCAAAACAAAATAAAAATCGAAAACGACAAAAAGTAAGGAAAGGTTATCTTGCACATATAGTGCACCACACTTCATCAGTTTATGACTCCCGGATTGATAATTAATGTAGAAATTTAGGAGACACTAAATTGGCCAAACATTTTGGCGCCGTTGCCGGGGAAGTGTAACTAGGTAGCCAATCTTTTAAAAAAAAAAAGAAGGGAAAAGTTGATAACTTCTTAAAGTATGTTCTCCTCTTGCACCTAGTGTGATCTGGAGGATCAGAAAAGAGAGTTGTTAGTTAAATAATTTCTTGATTATGCTCTCTTCTTGCACCTAGTGTGACCTGGAAGATCAGAAAAAGAATTATTAGCCCGACTTGAAAAATAAAAAAATAAAAAATGACATGCATAGAGCAAGAGATTCTAGGGGAAGGTTTATAGCTAGGGCCAAAAGTTCAATTTTCACAACTCCATCTACTTCAAGGCATAGACAAGATACACCTCCATCATCTCTGACTCACACTCCCAGCCTTAGAATTCCTGGAATTCAAGGGGCAGCAGCTGAATTAGGAGACTCTCCCACACTATCCATCAAATCTGACCTAGGAGAAGAACCTTTCTTCACATCTATAGGGGAAAACATTGTAATCAAAGCAGTAGAATCACCTGAAGAAGAGGAGGGAGAAATTCTTCCTCGTTCACCATTAATAGAAGAACCAGAGGACTCTGAGAACTCTAGGGAAACTATCATGACAGAGGAAGTAGTGAATGGATTTGGAGGGGGCAGAGGTAGAGGTAGAGGAGGAGGAAACAATGGAGGAGGTAGAGGTAACAATGCGGGAAATAGGGATGGAGATAACTCATTTGGATTCCTTATAGCCGATGAGGAGACCCATACAACAATGAAAAATATTTCACCATCCGTCCTCCCAAACTTTTATGGGTTACGAAGTGAGGATCCTGAAACATTTCTATTTGAGTTTGAAGTCTTGTGCTAAACCTATGACTATATTGAAGACTCTCAAAAACTCAAACTGTTTCCTTCAACATTGAAAGGAGCTACTTTGAAATGGTTCATGGGATTAGTCACTCAATCTATTAGGACTTGGAATGATATGAAACAAACATTTTTGGATAGATACTTGGATTATTGTATGCCCACCAATCATAAGGATGAGGTATTCAAGATGATGCAAAAAGAAGATGAAAACTTGGAGGATTTACTTGAAAGATTTCAATACAACTTAAAGAGAGCAAAAATGAGCAATTTAGATGAGGAAACCTTGAAAGCCCTTCTATTGAAATCCATTAGAGATGATTGGATAGATATTTTAAACATGATGGGGAAGGGAGATATTTCTCAACTTCCACTCTATGACATAGCAGAACTATGTGTCTATCTCTCAAGGGGAAAATCTAAAACTGGAAGAGGGCCTAGAGATCCTTCTCTTATTAGAGCAAACAAATATGCAATTGGATCAGTAAGTAGGGCAGAGATTGGCAATATGCTTGATGAGTTCAAAACTGATATTCTAGGGAGCCTTAGTGAACAACTAGACACCCTTAAAATACAAAACAAGTAGAAAGCAGAAACCGAAGCCTTAGCCATCTTTTGTCCAAAATGTAGAAAGAAACATGCTTTAAGGGAATGTCCCTTGGATGCAAAATTTGTAGAGACATGTATGATTTGCTCAGAAAGCCATGAGACCAAGGATTGTCCTTCAATTCCTGGGCTCGAAGCTGTCTTTCAGGAAGATCCAAATTCAGTAGAATCCCTTTGTTTTGTTTCAAGAAGACCATGGCAGGGGCCATAAAATCAAGGATTTAACAATCCTATGAATTTTCAGCTCCCACCAAATTGGAATTCTTAGCAACAACCTTGGCCCCAATCTCAAAATCTGTACCAATCATGGGCACAAGGGTTGCAAAATCCTTATGGGAGATTCGCTCAATTTTATCAATATCCTCCATATTTTCAAAATCAACAAAATCCACAAATTCCAAATCAAAACCCATAGCATTCATTACCATTTCTGCAACAACAACCTTCTCAACAAAATCCAAATTCTCAACTCTTGCTTCCATTTCAACAAAAGACAAATCAACTGCCAGCGCAGCCATTGCCAAATCCCAATAATAAAAATCCTCAGAATGCTTACATGGTAGAAGGACAACAATTTCCTACCTACATGATTGTTCCTCTCAATGATGTACAACTCAGGTCTGGTAGAGTTTTAGAAAAACCTTCTATAGATGTTCAAGAGCAAGATACCTCTGAGGAGGATTCTCTTAAAGCCAATAAAGGTTCTAAGGAAGCATCTCTTCAAAACCCAAACATTCAAAAAGAAAAATAAAGAGAGTCCACCCCCACAACTCCTATAGTTAAGCAACCTGCATCTTCATCCACACCTCCTTTCCCTGAAAGACTACAAATTGACAAAGGGGTGTAAAAACAAATCTTGTTGCCTGACTATGATTTCCTAGATGAACTAAATAATGTCCGTATCAAGATTCCCTTGCTACAAGCCATTAGAGAGATTCCTATTCTAGCAAAAACAATAAAGGAGTTGAGTTTGAAAAGACCAGGAAGGAAACCAAGAGATACAAGAAGAATCCACCTGGTAGGAAAAATTGCAGATATCATGATGGGAAAAATTACCATGCAGAAATATGTAGATCCAGGTAGTCCAATTGTCAAGACACACATAAATGGGATAGAAATTCCAAATACTTTAATTGACTTAGGGGCTGCTATCAACATTATGAGTAGACAGACTATGGAACAGCTTAAACTTCCTAATCTTCTTTTTACACCTACCTTACTGCAACTTGCAGATAGATCAATAATCAAACCAGATGGCGTATTAGAAGATATTTCAGTGTCCTTAGATTCTTGGGAATATCTAGTAGATTTCATGATTTTGACTCCCAAGAGTAATTTAGGAGGGCATCCACTCATCTTAGGAAGACCTTGGCTAGCCATAGCTGATGCTTTCATTAGTTGTAGATCTGGGGATATGTACATTTCTGATGGTAGCTCGACAAAGAAATTCAATATGTATCCTCCAGCAAAAGAAATTACAGAAGTAGGAGACAATGAATGGGTCGATGATGAGGACACTATACAACCTGTCTTTACCATTTCTGAAATCAGTGAAGATAGTCAAATTCTGAACACATTAGAAAAATTTAAAACATCCTCAGAATATGACCACACACAATTTCAGTTAGATTCTGACATTGAGTATTTATCATCAAGACAAATGTCTATTTACTCTATGGAAGAGTTTGGTAGTTCTACCATTGAGATTTTTCTAGGTAAAGCACTGAATATGAACAAAAATTTGGAAAAATCACAACAGGGAGAGCTAACCAAAATCTTGCAAAAACATTCCACTGCATTTGCATGGGAGTATACTGATATAAAAGGTATTGACCCTAAGACTTGCATCCATCATATCTATATTGAGGAAAACAGTAGACCAACCAGACAACCTCAGAGAAGGATGAATCCAAATCTTAGGGAGATAGTGAAAGAAGAGCTCCAAAAACTACTCAATGTAAACTTCATTTATCCAATCTCAAATAGTCGATGGGTTTCTCCTTTGGTTATAGTACCCAAAAAGAATGGTAAATGGAGGGTATGCATTAGTTACAGGGAATTGAACAAAGCAACTTTGAAGGATCACTTTCCTTTGCCCTTTATTGATCAAGTATTAGATACATTAGCAGGCATAAAGTACTTTTCATTTCTGGATGGTTTTAGTGGTTATAATCAAATTCAGGTAGCACGTGAGGATCAGGACAAGACCACATTTACCTGTCCATGGAGAGATTTTTCTTATCGAGTACTTCCTTTTGGATTATGTAATGCACCCGCAACATTCCAAAGAGCAGTACTAGGAATTTTTTCTGATCTAATCCATGATTGTGTAGAGGTTTATATGGATGATTTTACAGTTTATGGTAATTCATTTGAAGAGGCATTAGAACATTTGGAAAAGGTACTTATAAGATGTAGAGAGACAAACCTTTCATTAAGCCATGAAAAATGCTTTATGATGTTTACTGAAGGTATTGTTTTACGACATCATATTTCAGGGGATGGGATTAAAGTTGATAGATCAAAAGTTGAAGTCATCTCCAAGTTGCCTATTCCAAATTGTTAAAAAGATGTTAGACGTTTTCTAGGATTTACTGGATAGTATAGAAGATTTATAGAAAACTTCACTAAAATAGCATCTCCACTCTTCAAACTACTTACAAAAGACTGTGAATTCAAATGGGATCCTGATTGTCAATCAGCATTTGAAACTTTGAAAACAAGAATATCTGAAGCGTCTATCTTGAGAGGACCGAATTGGAAACTTCCTTTCCATATTTCTACAGATGCTTCAGATACAGCTCTAGGAGCTGTGTTGGGTCAAAAATATTTAGTTCCTTATGCCATTTACTATACCAGTAAAAATTTGACTCCCACTGAGTTGAACTATACTGTAATTGAAAAAGAGTTCTTAGTTGTTGTTCATGCAATTAATAAGTTTAGACACTATATGATAGGCTATGAAACTTTTATTCATACCGATCATTTTGCGATTAGATATCTAATGAACAAACTTGTTACTAATGGCAGAGTTACAAGATGGCTCCTACTTTTACAGGAATTCAATATTACTATGTTGGATAAACCAGGGAAACAAAATACAGTAGTTGATTTCTTGTCTAGGATTCAGAATACTAAAGAAGATTCTCCTGTAGAGGATAAGTTTCTTGATGAATATTTATTTGCAGTAACTACTAAGACTCCTTGGTATGCAGATATAGCTAACTATTTGGTTATAGGGAAACTACCTCCACATTTATTTCCTAGTGAAAGAAGAAATATTATTCAGGAGAGTTCAAAATATTCATGGATTTCTAACGAATTGTTTAAAACAGGGCCAGATCTTATAATCAGAAGATGTGTTCGGGAAGATGAAATGTCTGATATTCTCAAAGCATGTCATGATGAACCATGCGGCAGACACTTTGCTGACAAAAGGACAGCCTATAAGATCCTCTCTTTAGGATATTATTGGCCATCCCTCTTCAAAGATGCAAAACAATATGTCAAAAGGTGTGACAGCTGCAAAAGAGTAGGGAAACCTACCATACCAAATGAAATGCCATTGCAACCACAGGTACTCATCGAACCATATGAAAAATGGGCTTTAGATTTCATTGGACCTATTAATCCATCATCTAAACAAAGAAAGTATATATTGGTATGTACTGATTATGTCACTAAATGGGTAGAAGCCAAAGCATTATTTTCCGCTACTGAAAATTCATTTGTTAGTTTTCTTTATGAGGATATTTTTACTCACTTTGGTGTTCCAAGAGAAATTGTGACAGATCAGGGAAGTCAATTCACATCCAACCTGGTGGAGAAGCTGATGGAAGAATATAAAATCAAGCACAGAAAATCTACTCCTTACCATCCGCAAGCAAATGGTCAAGTGGAGTCTACAAACAAAGTTATTGAAGCCATCATCACCAAAATTGTTCATCTACACATAAGAGATTGGACAGAAAGGCTTCTTGAAGCCTTGTGGGCCTACAGAATTGCATGGAGAAATACAACAGGACATTCTCCCTATGAACTTGTTTATGGGAAAGAAGTCCTGCTCCCCATTGAGTTCCAAGTCAAAACTTTCAAGATGGCAGTTCAGTTGGGAATGGATCTATCAGAAGCCCAAAAGCATAGAATGAAGCAGTTGAATGAGCTAGATGAGATCAGACAAGAGGAAATCCTAAGAACTGATCTAGTTCAATATCAAAGAGATAAGTGGCATGACAAATATATCAAGGAGAAAAAGTTTCAAGAAGGAGATTGGGCATTGCTATTTGGTTCCAAGTTTAAAGAGTTTAAAGGAAAATTTCAGACTCATTGTGAGATTGACAAAATCTTTAGCAATGGAGCAGTAAGAATCAAAACCATTGATGAACATCAAACTCCTCTTATTGTGAATGGCCACAGATTAAATATCTATCATAAGCCACTCCCAAAAGATGAATTTGTCAAAATCTTTCAAGATAGTTCTGCAATAAGGCTGGTGAAGAAGAATCCTTCTTCTCCACCAGCCTAGCCTTTGCTCTTTTCTGTTTCTACAAAAAATAAAAATAAAAAAATAAAAAAATAAAAAATGTGTATAAGCCTAAAAACCAATCACTGATTGGCAGTCTTATACAGAAAATACAGGGCGAAAATCAGGAACTTCTGACGCCCTATATTTTCCAAAAAAAAAAATCTCTCTCTCTCATTTCACAGTTTTGTGACACTCCACTTCATTTCATTCCACTTCATTGCACTCCACTTCATTTCATTCCACCCCATTTCATTTCATTCCTCCAATAAAAGTTTTTTTTTCATGACCATTTTCATTCATTCAATTATCATTTATCCATCTCCATTCAATCATATGATTGCTATGCCAATTTCCGTAGCTGAACCCAGTTTCCGCAGCCAGAAGCAGTTTCCGCAGCCATCACTCTGTTTTTCAAAACTGACAGTCAGATGTTAGTTAAATGATCATGAAAATCAAATGCAGGTATGACCAAGGACCTATTTTGAAGATATGAGGCACCTAAAAGCATCAACAAGGAGTAGGTGATCAAAGGTTAATGGATGAAAAGTGGAAAAAATTCCAAGGTATGGGTAAGATTTATTTCAAATAGCATTTAAAAGCACATTTTACATAGTTTTGAAACCACGACTCCATTATATGCAATGATTGGTGTTGATAGCTCCATAACCGTTCCACGACCTCTATATGATTCCTCCACAAGCCTTGCATTTATTTTCAAATAGCCTCATGATCAAGCCTCCAGTTTTAACTCGTGTTCGGCTTTGCTTTGACATTCCACCTGTAATTATGGGACGTGGTTGATTTGATCATGGATTTTCTCCACCACACAAATTCCGCAGCCACTTCTTGAGCATGTTTACGTCTACTTCAGTTTAAAACTCTGTCGGGCTCATTTTACTCCCCTACTATCTTATTCAAGTCGCGTTTGTATTCCTACCCTGTTCACATAAGCCTCTCCTCCGCTGCATAAACTCACTCCTGCTACCTGTTCTCTGTTTTCCATTTACAGTCACTGGTTTTTTTCCATAAATCTTGTCCATCTCCCGCTAACCCAGCCGTCTCACCTCCGTTCATCCAATACCCATGCAGATGTGTTAAGACAGGAGGAAAGAATGGGACCTCTGTTGAGAGCAGAACCGGAAGGGCCCAAATTTATGGAAGGGTATCCGCAAGTGAAAAGCATGCTAAGGAAGGCCCGGTGGTTACAATTTATTCAGAAATTCAAAGGCTACAACAAGGAAGTTACGAAGACTTTTGCGAGGTCCTTTGACGGCATAGAAGCAGAGATTGGAGACCTTAAATTCATAGTCACAGAGGCGTCCATAGCAGCTGCAACCGAGCTCCCACAGGAGGGAGAACAGTGGTTCAAAAATAAGAGCTTTGACGAGAGAGCATGGAGGGTTATCCTATGAAATCCAGGTATGGATGTAACCATCTTTAATAGAGGAATCCCTGTCTCTGCTTTACAAGAAAAATGGGCTAGTTTACTATTAATAATCCAAAAATTCATTACCTGTGAAGGACAATTTGGGTCAATGTACATGTATCACACCCGCATGCTGATGAATTTTCTAGAGAACCAAACTCTTAATTTGTCCTATTTCTTTCTAAATAGCCTGAAGAAAATGTCCACCACAGTCCAAAAGAAACTGGGGGATGTAGAATCCCACTTGTATCACCACGGCCTTGTGAAGATTTTGATATAAAAACATTTAAAAGAAAAGAAGGACACATGGGAGCAGTTTTTAGTTAGAAATTTCTTTAAGGATCCACAAGAAACTCCTAAAAGCAGCACATCAAGGAGAAGCAAAAGAAAGAAAACAAGTGATAGAATTCAGGATACCCCTACTAACACAGTCAAAGAAACTAGTAGGGAAGAAATACTACCTGAAGATAGAAGGAAAGAACTGAGGGTAAGAAACCAAGAAAATCAAAAGGAAAAAGAAGTATTGAGGATGTTCACCAAACCCCAGAACCTTCCTCAGAAGAGGACCACCAAATACTATCTGAAAGACTAGTTTACCTTCAAGAACAGTCAGCTGCAACCAAGAAGAAAGGGAAAGAAAAACAGAGTTCTAGCCCACAAAATTTGAGGAGAAGTTCCAGACTTAAAGGGAAGTTGAGAAAAATACAAATTAAAGGGCCCCACTTTATTGATTTAGGAGGGGAAACACTGGAACAACCTTCAGCAATTTCTCCTAGTCGTGGTCCCCACCATACTCCTATTTCTCAGCTAGATTTTGACATGAGTCCTTCTCGGCCAGATTTTGAGATCAGTCCTTCTCAACAGGATTTTGGGGTTAGCCCAAGAAAGACCACACCTGAGATAGACCCAAACCAGCAAGAAATGTATGACTATATAGAGTCCTTGGAGAAAACGGCCACAGATCCAGGCACTTCATCTGCCCAACCTAATACAGCCCAAGAAGCTCAAATCCAATCACTGAAATAGGAAGTTTTTGAGCTGGAGGTCTTAAATAGACATATAAAAAGAGAAAACGAAACATTGAAGGAACAGGGTAGATTAGATAAGATTATTCATGACAACACCATGTTTCATCTTGGGCTATGGCAAAAGAAAAATAGAAAGTTAAAGAAAAAGAACAGAAGGTTGAGCAGGGCTCTCATCAACCTTAAATTCAGGTGTCTAATGAGGAAGTCGAGGATGGAGTGGTCCCAAGAAAGAAGAAGAGAAGGCTGGACATATTGGCAGAGGTCTCAGAACACATGAACTGAAGGAGGGTGATTAAAGTTTTGGTTGCATGGGGACATGCGACACCTTCACAGTGGGGGTATGTAGAGCTTTGAAATTACACCTCTCCTACACATTTTCCTAGACTTTTCTCCCTTACCAGCACTCCATAAGCTATCAGAGATCATTGCATATTGATTTTAAAAGAGCATTTAAGTGGTTTTCTGACTATGTTTTCTGTTTGCTGTTTGAACTAGATTTTGCTCATTAGCTGCGGAATCCAGTCACTTTCCGCAGTTGATTCAAATTTCTACAGTTTTTTTTGTTAAACTCTATGTTGCAGGTGTCACCAGGAAAAACAAGCCACATGGGCAAGTTAGAAATGACCTGGACATGGATTAGGTCCTATTGGTTCAGCCGAATTCATCAAGGGAAGCTATGGTCAACGGTGGTCAAATGGTGGTCCAACGTAAGAGTCCTATGGCAGCTAGACTCTGTTTTCCAACACGTGAAGGATTCTGAAGGATGTGTGGCCGTTCCTAACTCTCTAGGGTTTGTTGCCACCTGTAGACTGACCCATGACGAGAATCTAATAGCCACAATTAATAGATTTAATATTCTCGGCAACCAGTATGATAAATCCATGGACGATGTCTTTTACGTGTCCCCTGTTCACGCAGTTCTACAAGAAAACAGTTATGTAAACTTTGTTATAAATAACGCGTTTCTATAACGCATAGTCTTAGTCTTTTTGAATGTAATTTTGCTGTTAAAAACCCACTGTGCCATGACACTAGTTTTATTGTTGTAACTGTGTTTTGAAATATATGAGAAGACTCTGTTTCTACATGATTGCGTGAATATAATCTTGGATTGATAACCTGTTGACTGAGGCTATGCAGAGGGCCCCTGTACGCTGAGGTTTCGTTTCCCTTGTTGTTGTAAAGTTTTTTGTTTTCTTATTTTCATTGCATATATTCTACCTGTGTATATTTCAATTGTCATGATATTAACATTCCACTTCTGTTCATGATTTTACAGCTTTGTATAACACTGATCAGTGCATGTATGCTTCAGGATAGAGTAGGCATCCCGGGAATCTGCATATAATTTTCACAATGACTAATGACATGGGATTAATTCTCTGCTGACTTTGCTTTTCCTAGTTTTTAATTCCAGTTATGTTTTGTTGATTTTAGTTTTGTTTACTTGCTTTGTTAGTTGGCTTAGATATGAAATTGCTCATATCATTGACGGTTACCTCCGAAAGCCATAGCTAGACTAATTGGGGAGGAATCAGATTATGAATGTTGTGATTTGATTTTAGTTTTACTTTTCTGCAATTAGATATCAGATTGCTCATGTTATTGACGATTATCTCCGAAAGCCATAGCTAGACTAACTGGTGAGAGGTCGAACTATGAATGATGTAATTTGATTTTAGTTTTACTTTTCTTGCAATTTTTTATTTCTTTGAGTGCAGTAGCTTAAATCATTTTTCTTTATTTAGACAGCAGTAGAGATGATAGTTTCATGATCAATAGTTCATTAATTACTTGTTTTAGATAGCAGCACATCTTTTATTCTTGTTCAAGTATTACTGTCATCACTAGTATATTCTAAGATCTTCTGCAGTGTTAAGTGCTGGAAATCATTATAGAGGACATAATTGCCTAAAATCTATATCCATACTTGCCTTCTAGAGACTTAAGAATAGGATTTTCATTCATAATAGGAGATAAACAAAGATAAAAACCCCCAAAACAAAATAAAAATCGAAAACGACAAAAAGTAAGGAAAGGTTATCTTGCACATATAGTGCACCACACTTCATCAGTTTACGACTCCCGGATTGATAATTAATGTATCAATTTAGGACACACTAAATTGGCCAAACAACTCACTACCTCATTTTCCTACCTTTTCAATTGCATTTCCTATGTTATGTGAGTAGATGTGAGTTACAAAGGACATGCTTCGCTACTACATTTGGGGTCAAAAAAACAACATTTATTACAATTTTAATTTCAACAAAAACCCTTGGTGTCATTTTTGGTCTTGGAATTCATCATAACTCAAAAAAAAAAGTAAAGAAAAGGAATTCATAACAGTTAACATATCAATGATCAAGATGTTGCATAATTGTGATTAGATATGTCAACACTTTTTTTTCCAAAGAAAAAAGCATACATTCTATCCATAGCAAAAAAATATGAGTACATACTTTAGGCACTAGTGCAGAAATAAGAAAATTTGTTCATGACTATTTTCTTATATAGATATTTTGCATTATCCTTTATAATAGATTCTACTAAAGTGGTGCATAGGTTTTTCCAAAAGAATTTACTAGCTAGGTGCCCCAATGTGTCCATTGAATTACATCACCTTGTATATACAATCCTTCTATCTAGACACTTTATGCTTTATATTACAACAAGAAAGAGGTATATCCCATAATTGATCCACTAAACATCAAAAGAAAACTTTGCCATTGTCACAAGTTTGCTATCTAATCTATGATGTTACTTAAAATGTGCTCGTTTATGTACAATCTTCTTGAAATTTCTGATAGTGTAGAGTTCAGTTATGCATCAACTTTTGGTTTAATTCAAGACATATATGAGAGAAGTAATTTGTTTGAATATTCTAGCAACTCATTTGAGTTGTATTACTAAATTCATTAATGTAATGCCTCAAATAGTCTGCTACCATTTAATCCAATTGAATACAAAGGTCAAATCGCAAAAAAAATTGGGGCCTAGTAATATGTTTATACAAGAATAGCTTAAACAATGCTTCCAGGGAAAGCAACTTCACTCTATTATTTGAGTTGTTATCCATGTCTGCAAAGAAATCCAATCAATGGTTATGTTATATAGTATTCCTCTCTCAAGTTCCTCCTCATATTTGGTGTTTTCAAAAACCTCCACTGTATGGATTTATCCCATGGCAATTCAAAAATGACTCTCTAACTCCTAGACATATCTTCTGTTATGGATTTTTTGGTGATACCAACAATCTAGGTGGTGACCTTTATTTTTAATAATGGTTGATATTGGAAGAGACTAGAGTTGTATGCTATCCATATTCTCCACATAGTGAGGAAAGGAATCACATAGCACCTTTTAAGTTATGGCTTATTGAACCATTCTTTTAGTCCTTCCTCCATAGTGGGCATACACCAAATGTTGTTATAACCCATCCAACAATCTATGTCATTCTAAGTTTGAACTATGTAAGCTCAACTATTAAAAATATGATATATGGATTCAACTTCATTTATGCATAGATAGCAAATTTTGGGGCTTTGTTTGTTCTTTATTTGTAGATTCCAAATTTTATGTCGCCACCATTGTTCCTCTCCATCATCAAAATTTAGTGCACACCCCCCCCCCCCCTCAATTTCCTAATTTGGATATGTAATTCCCTCTACTGTTGTTCCTCTTCCATACCAGTTCATTATAATTAGAGTCTATGTAAATATGACCTCTAAGCAATGAAGAGATGAGAATTTTCCAATGATAGTTTTTCCCCTTCTAATCCAATATCACAAGTATTCATCCATCATTGGCACCATATGTTAGTTTGATCCACATAAACTATTTGATTTAGAGTATTCAATCCTCTAGCTCATAAATAAAGGACCACAGTTTCAAGAAAAAATACACTGTTATCACAATCCATAATGGCATCTTCCCTAGACATATTTGACTACCATCACCAACTTTCCATGTCAAGTGTGAACCAATAAATGGAAAATATACAATGAATTCCATTTATTGTAAGATTTTTTCAGCGAATTTTGAGGTGATGAAATTCATTTCGATGAGGCCCACAATTTTCATTCCCAATCACATATTTCATTATCCTTTTTTCTCAAAACAACATGGTTTCTCCATTTTTTTCTTTATTATCCACCACATCCAACATGATCAGATTATGTGTTAAAAAAATGAGTGTTTTTATTGTAAGTTACAAATTTGATTGCTTTGTTGTGTTTTGGTTGGGTATCATGTATTTTGAAGGACTCAATGGGATACCCCTTGTTGGAGAGGTAATCCCCTCTGCGGATAGAGGCGATCCCCACTAGCCCAAAAATGGGTCTAGCAACAATCAAACAATGCTATCATGCAAGTTCCTAATTGCAAATTAAAGGTGGATTATGAGAGCCTACTTGGATTCCAACGCTAGTGTTGTAGAAGAGTCGACACTCCCGTTCCTTTGCTCCGGCCGGTCACGATCCCCACGATCTCCGTGAATGGACACCTGCACATGCAAAGAACAACACAAATACAAGCATAAAATCCAATAGATGCAATTATATATCGGTCAGAAAAGATATAACTCAAACATCATTACAATGAACAACAAGAGTGGAACCATAATGATAGTCATCTATTATTGATAATCAACAAAGAAGAATACAACCATAGTTCTGACGTCAAATCCTCCTTTGGCTGGGTGATCAGCTACATATGTCTTGCAAAGCTTGTTGGGATTGGGAACAAGCCTCTCTCTCTTTGATTATGAATGCAAAGAAGACTCTTACAACAATCTCTTAGACTTCTGAAAGTATAATTCTCCCTATGCTCGAACTAGCTTGTCAAATGCAACAGAACAAGCTTTTATAGATGGAGGAGAAGGAGATACAATGAATCAAGACATCCATGGGATTGGCATTATCCTCAAAAAGCTATTATGGATAGAGGAAAGGGAGATACGATGAATCTCGACATCCATGAGATTGGCATTATCCTTAAAAAGCTTCATGAGTCGAAAGGAAAAAACCTTCGGGCGTGCGTTTGTTAAAAAGCTTTTCCAAACTCGGTTGGCGCGGGTATAGTTCTGAGACAGAGCGCCAACTGGCGCGCCCTCTTTGGAGGATTTCCCCCATTGGCGCGGGTAATACACTGTGGATCCGCGCTAATGGAAAAAGGGGACTTTTTAAGGATATTCTGCAGGAGATGTCTTCAGGGCATATGAAGTCCATACTTAGGGGAACATAATGCAAGTGTTTTCAAGTTATGTCACTTCTCACAGGTCCCAGAATGAGTCCTCCAAAGTGCAGGAAAGGGGTAACAGGGACGGTGACAAATGGTGACAAATTACTGTGTAACAGATGCCCCCTAAAGCATGAGGCTCGAGAGAGAGAGAGGGGTGAAATGATTTACAAGAACACATGCAGCTGCCGCCAGAGAATCTGCATAGAGAGGTACAACTGATAGCTCAAGTATATGATATATGTGGTATGGGCGCAACCATCCATAACAGAGTACATAATAATCTAGATCCAAGGTATGGGTGCAGCCATCCAGTGAGGATCGATGAATAGACTCAGGCATGCTCACAGCCATCCAGTGAATGAGTCATGTAACAATAATCCACAAAACCGTAGCCTGGATTCCAATAGACAAAATCCAAGGTCTTGCGCTCCATCTCGACCCAAACAAAAGTACAAATTCAAGCATGCGAATACATGAGTTGAAGTCGAACATGCATGAACATCGTCTGATTACCAGTCAATAATGAAACTGTTAACAGATGCGAGAGGTACAACCAATAATGAGAATGGCCCTCAAGGTACTATAGGTACGATCTACGACGTGTGAATCAGTGAGCTGGCGTCGAACACCCGTAGAATCATTCGATCAGAGGCCAATGATGAAAACCTCACGTCGAACACGAAGAACCTGCCATTGAGGCATGCAGGCTGCAAGGCACCGAAAGGGAGTCTCTAGATCAGCTTCCTGGATAATGAGTTGAAGTCGACAGGAAGTGACCTTGATCGAAGGTGGGCCATAGTGTTTCCCACATCATCGACAGGAGACAGAGGAAGAATGTTGTGGTAAATCAGAATTATGTGAGCTATCAGAGGGAGGTTGTTATTATGCAGAGGTCAACTTCTCTTGAACATATTGGCGCACGACATTGGACTTGGTAGTATTTGACATCAATGGATCAAAGGTCATGGTGACGAGGCAATGAGCAGATGAGAGGTCAAACAGGATCACCCAAATCTACGGAGGCAAGTGAAAACGAGATGAGATGTCCCCACCCAGACACGAAAGCAGATAAGTGCCATGTTCAAGAGCGACATACTGCTGACACGACAATAATTATGGTTCCATTTTCCCCCACCATTTCTGGTGAGTACCCCAGTTATTTTTATTAACAAGCTTGACGGGGATAGCATGTGCTTGTAACATCATCTCGACAGATTCCAATGTCATCAAGTTTTAACGAGTCTAACAGAGGAAGAACTCGGTGCCTTTTCATGTTTAGAGAGTTTGAAAAGACAGTAGAAAAGAAAACTCCAAGGGTGTCCTTTTTCGTAAAGTTGTGTCTCTCGAGCCCGAAAAAGTATAAAACAATGCTCGAAAGAACTGGCCGATCATTACAATCAAGGAGTACTTTTCATGAGTAGTGATTTCAACCTGAAAAAGTAAAAAAGCGATCGAAGCCACGTCGCTTCGTAACCGTTAACGAACCTGAAACGACAAGGGTCCGACGATCTTTTCGTTTTTACACGGTCAGAAAAGAGTTTAAAGACGACCACCTCTTATTTACGTTTAACGAGTCAAGAGGGATAACTCGGCGATCTTTTCATGTTTAGAGAGTCAGAAAAGAGCTGAAAGATGACTCCACAGTGACTTTTCGTGTATTTACCAAGTCCGAAAAAGTATAAAATACAACTCGTTTCACCATCAAAATTGCGTAAAAGACCTGTCGCTGAACAAAAAGTAAGCGTAAAATCCATTTTCGACCAAAGATATATTAAAATATTCAAAAAGTAACTTTTCAATCCTGAGTATAAGTCAAAAAGTTATAAATATGGTGAAAATGGTAAAATAGAATTACTTTTACTTTTTACCTCTCTGAAGAGTAGCACTGGTTTGTTTGGGGAGTGAACTTCAGATGGTGATTATGGCCAATCCGTGCAACCATTCGGGATTTCGTCGGTCCCAGGTAAGAGGCGCTTCCCTTGGCTCCATTTCCATACATTTTTTTTATGCTTTTGCTTCCTGATTGGCCTCTGCAAGGGGGTATTACAAAATTTAGGGCTTCGCCCATTAGTGCGGGTATCTGGCACGGACCCGCGCTAATGAGGCGATTTTTCCAAAAGGGTCGCGCCAACTGCGCAACTCAATTTTTCGCTTAAAATTTCCCAATGCATTTTGAATTTAACTGGATTGCAGGTTTACCAGTGATCTAATTATGATTTATGTGTTCTTGTGGGTATAGGAAATCAGGCAAAATCGTAGTAGAATGGAAGGAACGAGAACATGATGCCGTAGATGCTTTGGCCCTTGAGGATGAAGGGTGTATGAATGCCCTAAGGGACTGCGGGCCTAAGAAATTATTTCTTACGCCTTACTTGCACGCTCAGCCCGAGCTACTGCAATTCATAATTGATCTGTGGGATGTTAATGACCAAGTGTTCCGTTTACGGGACCAAGTGCTGGAGCTTGATGTGTCTGATGTCTACTTCATCACGAGGTTGTCACGGAGAGGGGTGAGGCCCATTTTGACCGAGAGTAGACCTTCTGGGGAGAAGATGACCGAAGTTCGAGACCGAGTGTGCCCAGGGGCACAATTTGGAAGGAATAGTGCAAAGGTGGATATTCCCACCGTTCCGGACTTGATTCTCAGGGTGATACTGTTCACCATTACTCGAGCTGCAGGGGTGTAGGTGCCCCATGAGGCGAGAAAAAACCATCTTCTGTTAGCCACAGAATGCCTAAATCCTACCATCTTTGACTAGGCCACAGCAGTGACCACCAACATCAAGAGGCAGCTTACAAAGTGCAAGCGAGGAGGGGTAAAGCAGTTTGGGTATGGCTCAATCGTGGTATCATTTTTCTTGGAACGATTACCAATTTTTCAGGGACAGGGAGCTATAGTGGCTGATCCTTTGCCACGAGAGCCTAGGATGGCTCGCTGGGCAGCACTGATGCCCAGGGGAGGAGGGGGCTAGCAGATGTCCTGGAGGCTCGAGTTCTTTATATGGCTCCGCCGTCAGTTGATTGTGGTGGAAGATTGGCCATATGTAGGGACTGACTTCATGGGAGACCCAGATCTCCCACTGCTCGAGGGAGAGGAGTGGGACGAGGAGCTAGGTATGATCTCTTTTTGTTTTTGATGTTTTATATGTTTTTTTTTTTTGTTAATACATGTTTGTCCTAACAACAATTGTATATACATGCAGATGTTGGCCTAGAGCGACTAGTTGGCATGTCTCCCATCGCTCGGAGGAACCAGCCCACAGCCGACCCTCAGGAAGAGGGTGCCGAGGGGGATGAACTGATTCAGAATCTCGAGGGACTCGCCCGAGGGATTCCTGATTACGCTAGACTGGGAGATATGCCACTAGCATACCAGAGGCACACAGTGGGGGTGCCTAATCGTGTCCATCGTCTGTTGAGACGCTTGGTGCGCGCGGTGTTGTGTTATCATGAGCACCACCGGGACTAGACTCCTAGGTTTCCTTTTCATGCATATTTTTTGAGAGACATGTCGTCTCCAGATGTATTTGAGATGAACATGTATTATTTTTTGAACTATATGATGCACGTGGTGCAAACATTGCGACACACACATATATATACATATGCCTATTTCTATGGTTTTATTATTGTGCTTTATATGCTTTCTTGTATGATGTTTTACATATTACGCAAATGTCTATCTAATACATGGTTAGCCAATGCATCAGTTAATGTGTTCAATTGTCTTGGAATATGCTGATATGTAATGAAATCAAAGTTCCTTTCTAACAATCTCACACGTAAATACAACCTTAGAATGCGATGGTCTTTGACGGAATATTGCCCGTTGAGCTGGTGGACGACAAGTTGAGAGTCTAGGTTTACTACCAATGCATGAATGCCGAGATTAATTGCTTCAGCAAGTAGTTCAATTACAGCACAATATTCGGTGACATTGTTAGTGGTAGAGCCCAAACACACACCTTGAAGATCTATCAACTCGCCATGAGGATCATAGATCACCCATGCCGCAGAGGACAAGTTGCGAGTACTGCGGCAGGCACCATCAGCGAAACCAACATAAGGTGTATCAGACATCTGCACAAGAAGCAAAAGACACAATAAGCGACAGTCACGCCTTCAAAACTAAAACACACACACACACAACACACCTGCTAAAGTACATGTATGTACAAAACAAAGTGTATAAGCATCACACATAGTACTTTTTCAAGTATAGCCCGTTTCGGGGCTTCTCGAGAGGGTTCCCTTCATAGTCAATTAGCTCGTAGGCCCCTTTTTGCAAAACTTTCTTGACAATGTAAGGACCTAGCCACATAGGCTCGAGTTTTCCTGCCCCTAGCTTATCGTTTGCCTGATCGTATAGCAGGACTAAATCTCCCTCAACGAAAGAACGTGGGTGGACAGTCTGATCGAAGTGAGTTTTCACTCTCTTCTTTTGTGCTTCAATGGCTAGAGAGGCTAGGCGACGGGTCTCATCTAGCCGTTCCAGGTAAAGAAGGCATTCTTCTACTGGAGTAGTGTTGGGAAGTAGTTTGACGGCCAATTTTAATGAAGGGATTTCGCACTCGATTGGAAGGGTAGCCTCTAGTCCATAAACTAGTTGAAATGGAGTGAAACTGGTGGCATCCTTCACGGAGGTTCGGTAGGCCCACAAGGCAGGGAACAACATCAAGTGCCAGTTAGACTTATGCATGCCAACGGTACGTTGAAGCATTGTAACCAAAATCTTGTTGATAGCTTCAACTTGGCCATTGGCCTGAGGATAGTATGGAGTCGAACTATCGTGCCGTAAGCCCAGCTGGGTTGTTAGTTCTGTCATCATATGATTACGGAAATGCTTCCCGTGATCAATGACGATGGCTTGAGGGACGCCGAATCGTGAAATAACATGGTTGAACAAGAATTGCGCCGCTGTGTGACCGTCTTCAGTTAATGTGGGCATCGCCTCGGCCCATTTAGTGAAGTAATCGACAGCAACGATAATATACCCATGCCCCCCGGCCGAGCGAGGGTTACAGGTCGTATAATCAATGCCCCATTTTGCAAAAGGGCCGACGGTGACAACAGGGTGCAATGGAGTGGGAGGCGCACGCATCTTCCGCTGGTATATCTGGCACTCATGACAAGAGTGGATGGCAAGAATGCAATCCTTAAATATAGAGGGCCAAAAGTAGCCAGCACGAAGGATTTTTTGGGCAGTGGCATATCCAGACATGTGACCACCACAGGCACCAGAGTGGCAGTCATTCAAAACATGCTCAGCTTCCTCGAGAGTTAGACATCGGCGGAGAACAGAGTCGGCGTCGAGGCGGTATAGTGTATCCCCAATGATACAGTATGGTTGAGACTGATGACGGATCCTTCGCCGAGCGTCTTTGGACACGGCGGGGCGAAAGGAGGCCGTTTGCAGATATACGATGATATCCCCGTACCAGGGATCGAGGGTGCTAATGAGAAACAAGGTCTCATCCGAAATATGATCCTCTGAGTGAGAGGGCGTTGAAGAAGATGGCAAAGAGCAAAGTAACTCAGCGAATACAAGGGATTTCTTGGACTTGGCAGTGGTAAATTCCAAGTCAAACTCTTGGAGGATGACAATCCACTTTGAGTACTTTCCCCCCAGCAACTGGCGTGACAAAATGTATGTCATGGGGTTGCAATCAGAAACCACGGTGGTAGTTCGCAGCAAAATGTAGTGACAGAAGCGTTGGACGGCACAAATGACGGCCAAAGCCAACTTCTCGACATAAGCATATCAAGTTTCTGTGTCTAAAAGGTTGCAGCTGAGATAATATATAACATGCTCAGTGTCATCATCATCACTTTGAACGAGAACCATGCCGATAGTGGTGTCGGCGGCGGCCAAATACAGAGTATAGTCGCGATGATAGTTCGGAGGACGCAACAATGGAGCGGAAACCAAGAGATTCTTGAGATGCTCGAAAGACTTTTGAGCGAGAGCATCCCAATGAAAAGGAACGTCTTGTTTTAGCAACCGTGTAAAACCTTTAGCCACTTCGGCATAGTTTGGAATGAATCGTCTTAGAAAGTTTGCTTTACCCTACAAGCTTTGCAATTGCTGTAAAGAAGCAGGGGGAGGGAGATTCAAAATAGCCTCGACTTTAAGGGGATCCAAACAGATGCCCTCTCGGGAGATGATAAACCCGAGAAGTCGACCGGATTCAACGCAAAAGACACATTTGTGGGGATTGAGTCTGATACGGTAGTGTTGACAGCGAAGAAAGATATCGTGAAGGTGAGTAGGGTGGTCCTGGCGTTTGGCTGAATGAGCTGGTAGATCATCCAGGTATGGTTGTACAATGTGGCGAATGTTATGAAAAGCGTAAGACATTGCACGTTGGAAGGTAGCACCGACATTTTTGAGACCAAAAGGGAGCTTCTTATAAGCAAAAGTGCCCCATGGATAGATAAAAGTGGTCTTGTGTTGATCAGCGGGGGCAATATTTATCTGGTTATACCCAGAAAAACCGTCCATAAAGGAGTACATTTCGCTTCCGGTACACTCGTCAATAATTTGATTAATGAATGGTGCGGGGAAATTATCTTTAGGACAGGCCCGATTAATATCACGATAATCGACACAAACACGGATGGTACCTTGTTTTTTGTTCACAAGCACGATGTTGGAGGCCCAATCTGTGAGTGGGATAGGGTAAAGAAAACTAGCTTTAAGAAGCTTTTCCACTTCCGCCTTAATAGCTGTAGCCTTGCGGGGGTGTACGGGGCGTAAATGTTGACGAACAGGCTTAACACCTGGACACATGAGTATCTCATGCACCACTATGCTAGGATCAATGCCGGGCATTTCTTCGTAGGACCATGCAAAGACGTCACGAAATTCGCGAAAAAGATTGGTATAGAGTCGAATCTCCTCCGGAGTACAAGTGACTCCAATGTGAAGATGTTCGACAATCCCTGGTTTCGCAGAGATGTCGATAGGCTGGGTTTGCGTGATGTTCCCCATATTTCCTTCAGAGGACACTTGATAAACTTGGATAGGTGTTTGAAGGGTTTGAAATGGGAGACAAGGAGCAAACCGTTCGAGACAAGTAAGCATATTCTGATGGGCAGGGAGAAACGAGGAACGATGGTGATAATCATGCCAAGGAGGTTCCTCGGGAGACATAGTCTCAATAATGGCTTCGTCAGAAGGGAATATTTCTTTTAAAGGGTCCGAAGAAGTCTCATCTCCAAGCCATGAGGATGGAGCGAACGAGTCGGGAACTTTGCTCGAAGGAGCAGGTTCAGAAGAGGGAGCCGATGCAGCAATGATTTCAACGTAGTTGAGCTCGGCGGGACTCAATGGCATCTCATCGCCCCAAGATTCTACTTGATCAGTGGGAGGGAGGATCCACGGATCAGAATGAATAGTAATCATATTGATGGAAGCGACGCTAGGCGGTGGGAGTGGAAAAACACCCATGAGGGTGGGATCTTTAAAAAGCCCGGCTCCCAGACTCTCACATGATTTGGAGGTATGCTCCACAAAAGGGATGTTGCCTTCGGAAGAGGAAGCGAAGAATGAAAGCTGGTCTACAGTAACAATCTTCCCTTGATGAGGGAAACGGATGATACGAAACAAAGACGAGGCTACAGCTTGCATTGCGTATGTCTAGCTACGTCCGAGAAGGAGGTTGTAGGTAAGATTAGCATCAACAACTTCAACTTCCATCTCGACCATCTTCCCTTCCAAAGAGATGGGCAAACGTTGGAGTATACCATAGGGGCGGGATGCTCTTCCATCAAAAGCTTCCAAGGTTGTGGGAGACTGGCTCAGCGTCAGAGAACCAATAGATTTCCAACGGGCAACAGACATGATGCAAGTTGAAGCACCTTCATCAATGACTGTACGATGAATCGTTTTGGAATTAATAATAACTTGTATGAGGAATGCGATTTGGTGAGGCAGTCTCGGCGTATGGCTTTCCAAATCAAAAGTAATCAGGTCCGAGTCGGCCGGGTCTATGCCACCGATGGCCGATAGCAAGGACTTCCTTTGAGAAGGGCAGCTCTGGAGGACTTCTAAAGCGGACATAGCCGACGGAGCCTAAGCTAAGTCCTCAACAATACTATAGTGTTGTGCAGCACGAGCATTTGGGTTGTAAGAAGATTTCCGGAGTACTCCTTTTGGAGGGGGTCGAATAGGCGTTTCAGTGCTAGGTCTCTCGATGTGGAGCGGGCCTGAATTGAACGGAGGAGCACTAGAGGGGACCTCAGGCTCTTTCTCGGCAGATGACAGATATTCTTTTGTCCGAGTATTGATGTGGACAGGTATCGTTCCAGCCATAAATACTTGAGAACTGAAGGAAGATGGAGGTTGAGAGGGGTTAGCCACCATTTGAGTTTGTTGCGAGGGAAAGGGTTCTTTGAGCACCGCAGGAGTCCTAGGAGCGCCTTTCAACAAACGACTAACTTCGGACTGTCTGGGGCAGTCCTTGGTATAGTGATCGTCATCACAGATAAGACAAGGATACTTGGGTTTGCGCTTGGCACCTTCCTCGGGTGGAGGTTTAGGGGAGTCCTGTTTAGGTTGATCCGGCTTATTCTTCCCTTTTCCTTTCTTCTTTCCTTTCGAGGCTTTGTCTGCCATGGTGGACTGGATGAAATTGACCTCAGAAGTAATATTCAAAGTGGGTGTAGCCTGAGAAGTGTGTTCAGTCGAAGCATTTGATTTTTGCTTCCCAGGGTTCACGAAATTCTTCTTCGAGGATGAGTTAACAGAACCAATAATACTGTCAATAGATGGTGTTGGCGGGGCTTTAGATGTTCCTGGTCTCGGGGCATCAGGCAAATAATCATACAATGTACCAGACTGGGAATAAACCAAGTCAAGGTACTGAGCACGCGCGATAGCTTGCTCTTCAGTGACACATGCCCCCATTGCAATGTCCCGTGCTATTGGAGGAACGAACGAAGTCGTAAACCAGTCGGTAAGAAGTTGGTCGGGAATCCAAAACTTGATCATACGTCTACGCCGTCTCCATTCATGGATATGATCAGAGATATGCGTAGCCGTTGTCTGTCTTAAGGATGTCAGGAGGTGTGTACCCGTTTCATATCGAATGGGCAACTGAAAATGAGTTAGAAATGCCATAGCCAACGAGTTAAAATCCTGAAAGGATCCGCGAGTGAGCTCAATATACCACTTAGCTGCAGAGCCAGTGAGAGTCCTTTGAAAAAGGCAAAGCCGAATCGAATCATCAAGCCACGAATTCGATGAACACCACAAGTGATAGGTCATGACATGAGCTTGAGGATCTTCATTAGCTTTACCATCAAATTTGGGACAATCACCGGGAATCTTCGTTGGAACCGGAGGCCAATACGGATTATGGAGAATGGGATCATTGGTCAGTTTGGACACATCCGGTAATTCTAAGGTTGCTAAGAAGGGTAACTGAGGGTTGAAGGACATCTGGGGCTGCGGGTAGGATGGAGCACCAGGGTTCCAACCAACTAGCGGTTGCCCCCATGGGCTTTGTCCCGACGGATTTGGCCCCATAGGGTTTTTCTCGTAGGGATTCTGTCCGTAGGGATTTTGGTTCTGCCCCCCAGCGTTCCATGGATTACCAAACTGTCCTGTAGGAGCACCATATGATTGCGGATAATTCTGATAAGGATTTTCTTGCAGTTGTTGATAATTTTGATATGGGGCAAATGAAGGTTGCCCTTGGGGTTGCTGGTAACCATAAGGCGGCTGGACTCCAAACTGAGTTTGAGAAAAAGGCTGAGTTTGATAGACTGGTTGGGGTTGAATTCCAACTTGCATTTGAAGACCGAATGGGGCCTGGGGTCCAGCCTAGGGCCTAAAACCGGGTTGAGCTTGTGAGGCAACAACCATCTGAGTGCTCGGTTGAGCAGCGCCGGAAGGATGTCCTGCAGGTTGGGCCATCTAGCCGGAAGGGTGACCTAGTTGATATTGAGGTTGGCCCACCTGTCCAGAAGGTTGTATTTGCTGGGGGTGGAGTTGTTGTTGCACAACTGAGGGTTGTCCTGATGGACCGGATGGCCGAGTGGGTTGGGCAGTTGGTTGGCCTGATTGGATTTGAGGTTGGCCGACTTGCCCAGGTGCTTGACTATACTAGACGGTGGGTTCACCATACGGTTGACCAGCTTGTCCAGATGTTGGACCATACTGGACATTATGTTGGTTTAGGTGAACATACGATTGACCAATTTGTCCAGTAGGATAACCTTGCTGGATACCAGGCTGGCCTTGTTGAACAGAAGATTGACCTGGGTTACCAGAAGGTTGAGCATAAGAGGTGAAAGACGGACCACCAGAGGCCAAAGGTTGTCCTTGGAAGGGTTGTCCTTGCTAGCTCCCAAGTTGCCCTGTGTAAGACTGTTGGTCTTGATTAGGTGGCCCTTGGGGTTGCACAGACGATACTTGGCCACCATGATAATAGGTGGGGCCCCAATCAATTGAAAACGGGACCAAAATCTCAACAGTCGGTTGAGACGACAAAGGCCTACCAAGATGTCGTAAATACTGGTCGTATGGCCCCTCTGCTGGGACCTTTGACGTAGGATCAACGACTTCGAATATAGAGGCCGAAGGACCACTGAAAACGGGGGTCGAAGAAGCTACACATACCGTTGGAATGGTTGGGATTGAGGTAACAGATGTATTGCGACCCTGTGGAGTAAAAGGTTCCGTGGTGGGAATGGCGAGTTGTGACCAAATAGAACTCGTGGAGGGAGTCCTAGAAGACATAACATCCTTTAATGCTTTATAGCCTGTAGGTAGTCTCCCAGTAGTAGGGGTGCTAAAAACAGGTATAGGTTCCATTGTAGTGGGAATTTCACCGCTTGTCGCAACGGATTCTTCAGTCAAAGTAGGGGATACTTCCTCCATATCAGAAGAAAATAGTGGGGCCAAAACACGAGGGGAAGTGTATTCCCAAAAAGGGATACCATCTTCAGAAGGTTCCCAAACGGGGTTCCAATGAAATTCGTAAGTCTCGTAGCCTGGAGCACGAGAATTAATCGGTTGGATACTCGGAATAACAGGAAGAGTATCACTCACAACAGGTATCTCAGGAGCAGCAAAGGATTAAGACCCTTGGTCACTTGGAATAGGGGACGAAATTGGTAATTCCGCGAGGACGAAAACTTCACAAAATCCTAGGGAAGCTAACGAGAAAGGACCCTACTCAAACTAACGCAAACAAGATCTAACCGGGTAAATGTGAATCGCGGACGAATAAATTTTAAGACAAAGGAATTGAACTTGACCTTTTCATGTTTTAAGAGTCGAGAAAAGGACAAAAAGATGACTCTAGTCTCCTCCGAATGTTTAATGAGCCCGAAGTGACAAATGCTCAGGTGAGCCTTTTCTTTTAGGGAGTCCAAAAAGGATCAAAAGTGACTACTCTGGAGAACTAGGCAAAGGGTTTACCAGACAATCCGTAAAACTGCATATACACCTTGGCAATCATATGAAAACCAAGGACTTCCCGTACGGCAGTCAATCTTCCCGAATGCTGTGTTCAGTGCGTTACGGCTTGTAAAGCGGCAGACACGGCTTCCTGTGGATAAAGGATGATAACCTAGTGGGGTCTCCCCATATACTCGACGGTACGTGGGAGCACAAATCCGTGCTAGAACACTATCGAGTCATAAAAGGAGGAATCACCCAACCATAATGTGAAACAATAGTGACTAAGTTTAACGATGCTGGAACACGTCTCTAGCCTAGACCTCTAGATGTATACGTTAAGTTCCAATGCGTTTTTAGATTCATTCAGTTCATTTTACGGTTGATCTTTGATTAGGTTTCAGTTTCCAGGTCCTATCATATGTAATCTCTCACAATTTCCTAAATGCAAGCTATATGCCAAAATATATCATTTCATTCGATGAATGCTAGCTACGAGAGAGTTGAGATCTTTCAATAAAACAAAATGATCATAAAACAATCAACAATGACTCTAATGTAGCTAATGGCAATAAACAAAACTTTTCTCTACAGTCACTAATCGTTAATAACAATGAAAAGCTCCAATTTCCATTAACTACTGCAATGCAAAAGAGATTGTTCGTTTTCTTTTTGATGGCAAAATGCACTAAACAAATTTTGAGAGATAATAACAAAGAGTAAAAAGGACAAATTTCACTCAATGAAAACACAATCAAGTCCCTGAAACACCAAGACAATCTTTCAAACCAAGAAAAATCACAAAGAACTCAATGAGCTATGTAATCTAAGCCCAAACGAATCCAAGTGAAATCCAAACGAAAAAGAGGTAAAATTGTTCGAAGAACACAATAAAAAGTTTTGGCAACCACTAGACAAGTGCAAAAAGTAGCCAAGAAGTCGACTGGACAATCAAAGAACCAAAAACTCCTACGGAAGGCTCAATGTACAAAGCCACAAGATGTCCTAGGGCTTGGAATGTGAAATCGATGGAAAGAGGCAAACACCCGAAGGATGAAGGTCAAAACCAGTCAAACAAAGCTCTGACACACTCCAATAGTTGGAAAAGATGTGACAAGACAGAAATCAAAGCTCAGAAGGCTTCCAAACAAGCAAACTGGAAAATTTCACAGGCTTGGCGCGACTGTCAGGCTGTAACTCACGCTTTTAAGGGATTAGCGCGAGTTGTTTTTTTGCAACATGTGCCCACTGGCGCGACTGTCAGGGAAAAAATCGCGCTAATCAAGTTTGCTAGCTTAAAAATAAAAACAAGCAGTCCACGGCTTGATCAACAGTATCCAAACAGACCAGGCAGCAAGAGACAACTTAAAAATTCAACCCAGAAAGCTTATCTAAGCAAGAAAAACAAGAGAAAACCAAAGTGCAAGACAAACTCCAAGTTGTTCGGTTCGTAAACCAAACCGGAGATTGACTGAAGTGGCGTTGATCTACTTCGCTAATGCTGAGCAATAGCGTTTCGAAGGCTACCTGGCCGTACTTCAGGCTCTGTCCAAAGTTTACGAATCAAACAACAAATAGCTCCCCCAGTGGAGTCGCCAAATTTTTGGAGAGGTAAATCCCCTCTGCGGACAGAGGCAATCCCCACTAGCCCAAAAATGGGTCTAGCAACAATCAAACAATGCTATCACGCAAGTTCCTAATAGAAAATTAAAGGTGGATTACGAGAGCCTACTTGGATTCCAACACTAGTGTTGTAGAAGAGTCGACACTCCCGTTCCTTTGCTCCGGCCTGTCATGATCCCCACGATCTCCGTGAATGGACACCTGCACATGCAAAGAACAACACAAATACAAGCATAAAATCCAATAGATGCAATTATATATCGGTCAGAAAAGATATAACTCAAACATCATTACAATGAACAAGAAGAGTGGAACCATAATGATAGTCATCTATTATTGATAATCAACAAAGAAGAATACAACCATAGTTCTGACGTCAAATCCTCCTTTGGCTGGGTGATCAGCTACATATGTCTTGCAAAGCTTGTTGGGATTGGGAACAAGCCTCTCTCTCTTTGATTATGAATGCAAAGAAGACTCTTACAGCAATCTCTTAGGCTTCTGAAAGTATAATTCTCCCTATGCTCGAACTAGCTTGTCAAATGCAACAGAACAAGCTTTTATAGATGGAGGAGAAGGAGATACAATGAATCAAGACATCCATGGGATTGGCATTATCCTCAAAAAGCTATTATGGATAGAGGAAAGGGAGATACGATGAATCTCGACATCCATGAGATTGGCATTATCCTTAAAAAGATTCATGAGTCGAAAGGAAAAAACCTTCGGGCGTGCGTTTGTTAAAAAGCTTTTCCAAACTCGGTTGGCGCGGGTATAGTTCTGAGACAAAGCGCCAACTGGCGCGCCCTCTTTGGAGGATTGCCCCCATTGGCGCGGGTAATACACTGTGGATCCGCGCTAATGGAAAAAGGGGACTTTTTAAGGATATTCTGCAGGAGATGTCTTCAGGGCATATGAAGTCCATACTTAGGGGAACATAATGCAAGTGTTTTCAAGTTATGTCACTTCTCACAGGTCCCGGAATGAGTCCTCCAAAGCGCGGGAAAGGGGTAACAGGGACGGTGACAAATGGTGACAAATTACTGTGTAACACCCCTTTTTACTTTTGTGATGAAAAGAGGTGTTGTAGAAATTTCTAAGAGAAGTCATAAGATGGAGAAGATTCTCCCAATGATACAAAAATTGAATAATTTATACTACATCAAGTTGTTCAAACTTGAGCAATCATATAAATAGAGGATTTTTGCAATTAAAGAATTTGGAAGGAATGAAACCACTACTCTAGAAAAAATCGTTAGCTGTAGTGTGTTGCAATTTTGTAATTATTTACATTTCGCTGTAATTATTATTTTTAAAATAATTCCTACATATTTTTGTTCAATTATTTCATACCACTCAAGCCATTCAACTTAAATATAGGTTGAAAGAGGGCATGATGCAAGAGTTAGTTAATTATATTTTTGTAATAAATACTAAGTATAAGAACTTATTTTTTTAACTAAAAAGTGGTTACCTTCCTTGGTACTAGGGGAGAAACGCTAGAAGTTAGAAAACAAATGTGATAGTTGGGAAGTTTTTGTATAAAAACTAAGAGAACCAAAATTGATGGGATTTTTTTTTTAAATAATGTTCTGATCACTATTTCAGGAAATACAAGAAGTTTTTGATATTATCAATATTTCTAAGTATGTTTGTTCTTGTCATTATCAACTATATTGTAGAGCGAGGGCCACTCTATAGTCATGGTGGTCCTCATTTCAATTTATTTTCCTACGTGAATACATTTTTTTCTTTTCTTTTTGTGCATATATATTTCATTGAGCTTGAACCTTTATTTTCTATATTGGGCACATATTTCATATTTCTATACTTGTAAATTACTTTTTGTGAGTAATCTACCCTATTTTATGAGTTGTAGTGTATTTTTTTTGGAGCACAATTTTACTTTGTTTCATTAGTTGCAACATAATTTCTAGACAATGGTCGTACCCTATTCTCTTTCAAGAGATATTGAAATTATTTTCGTAAACAACAAATGCAGTAAATTTCTATAACAACATTGTAATAATAGTAATAGATTTATTTTTTCTACAAGTAGTATTGTTGCTAGATTGATTTTTTGTAGGAATAGAAAATAATTTTAAGATTGTACAAAAAAAATTAATTGTTAGAATAGTTTTGAATTGCTACAGGAATTAATTGTTAGTCTATTAAATTGTGCAAATCATTGTATTTTATTTAATCTCACCTGTAATTACATATATCTCACTTTTAGTAATATGTAAAATCACTTAAAGCTACTAAACACAAAAGGAATAACCCATAAATACACTTACAGTGACAAGCATTTTGAAAGCCCATGATCATGGATTGATATACAAAGTGGCTTATGTGTGTGTGTGTGGAACCTATCACATTCCATAAGATTCAAGGAGGGCATATGCTTCTATGTAAGAATATTCTTCCAAATATAATCCTTAGTGATAAGATTCTAGAGGCTTATAGTTAGTAGTGGTTAGCTAAAGGAACTAGTTGTTTCAAACCCTGACATCCATTCTCCTTTGGTCTTGCAATTAATTGTAAATTATATGTAGAGAACTAAATATATGGCTAAGGAATTTAAAAGTATTATAGAAGGAATCGACCCAATGATGATTCTTCCAAAAAAACTTGTAAAACCTATAAAATGAAACTTTGAAGCTAGGAAATACATCTTTAGGACATCAATTAAATAATCCCCCCCACTCATAGTCTCTTGAAGAAGGAAAATATAAGAATTTAATCTATCTACTGATCTACATAAGTTCAGGTGCTTAGCCAAGATATCCAACCCTCTAACATTGTGGGATAGATGATCATCATTTAGCCCCCTTTTTGTGGATTAAATCTCTAAGATCCCTTGAGATCAGATATTTCCTCCATTTCTACACTTCTAATGAATCCCTTTCATTTGTATTCTATGTGTATTACTTTTAGCCTATAGCACTGATAACTATTTTGGATAAGCCCAACCCACCCAAGAATATTTTCTCCCACTTATCCACATATTTTTATAGTCCTAATATGTTAATGGCCTTTTCCTCTCCCTAAAATATTACTTATGTTATCCCCATCAAAATTCTGATTACTATCCCATTTCATTACTGACAAATGGGAAGATACCATGGGAGAGGAGGATTTGTTGATTTTCTTGGTGTCAGGTGAGAAAGGGCATAGGGAGGTCTTGTATAAAGTGTTTTTTCTTTACCCAATTTTTGGATCATAGTCCCCGTAATAGGAGTAGGCCACTCATTTGATGTATTCAAAATGAGGACTAACTATTGCAAGAGAGATATACCTTCCATGATAATAGCTTTTATCCTCTCTATGGGACTACCTTTCCACTTGCACAAGTAAATTATTCTCTCGCTCAACCTCCAAATGTATATTTGTTGTTGGCACATATGTCATCATATTATGAGTTAGTGTTATCGTTGACACAAATCTCTGGCTCTTACAATTATATCACAAATGATCTTCATTTACTATTGCATAAGGGATTTTTCTTAAAGCTATGTCCTCATGGGTCTCCTTAGATTGCTTTGTGAAATAAATTTTCATTGACACATTATCCATAAGAGTTCATTATTGGATACATTCATCGATATATTTTCTATAAGGGATATTAACATCACTACATTTTCTCTCTCATGCACTTGATAGCCTTAAACCTATTTCCTTTTAATATCGTCCATTTTTTCATACACTATGCCATAAAATTGGTTATTTAATACTTCCACTTAAGTCCTCGAACTTGTTCTGTCACCTAGTGTCAAGGAGTTAGCAACCCTTGTACCTAGACTATTGGGAGAAATGTTATCCTTCCTCCTCCATACTTATTGATTAAAATCCAACGTATAATCTCTTGCTCATGCCCATGTTCATGACACGACACAGTGGAAAGGAAATTTTTGGTAATTTAAAATTTTTGTGTGCACTTTTCCATCAAAATCCAAGTTGATAATGTTGAAATACGCTCTTTGGTGTCTCCTTCAACTAGCACCCTTTCCATGACACAATTATGATTACAAATGAAATAATCATCCACCTTAATTATTTTATCGAATTGATTTCCCAACTAGGTGAAAAACTCCACTATCCAAAACTTAAGAGGTAGTCTTGCTACCTTCACCCACATAGGAGCACTGGTAACTTTATTTGCTTGAGATTTAAGTTATAGATGCCATGGTTTAATTATATAGTATGATGGCCCTTGAAACCATCCTCCCCTCCTACATTCATTTTGGTACCCTCAATAGTATGAAAGGAGAATCTATACCATCCCATGGTTAGCATATTGAAAGAGGGACCATAATTGATAAGTGGCTTCCATGGCTCCTACAACTAATAATTCATAGTATCCTTCAACGTTCTATTTCTATAAAACCATTCGACCAATTTCTTGTTAAGTAAATCTATAATATGCCTTATCTTGATCTCATTCCCAAGTAGTAGTTTTTGAATCAAAGGACACATTTTTTAATCACTTTGTGCAAACCATGTTTCTTATCATCCACCTATATAGTGAGGCTAGTCTCCCTTACTAGGATCTCTAATTTGAGTGCTCAGACTACAAACCCTAAACACTTTGACTCCAAGTGGTTTCCACCAAATAGAAACAAATAGTATTTTTCCTACTTACCCTTATGATATTCCACTTTGTGTATCAAAGGAGTTACTCGAAGTGCCCCAAAAAAAGTATGGATATTAATGGGACATAATTTTTATATTCATTTTCATCCTTGCACATTGACCTAGACCACCGAAAGAGTGGTTCCCTTGCCTAAGTTAAAATCCCTTCTACTACCATATAAAATATAATGTACTAATAAAGAGATGGTTGATTCTCCAAAATTTAACCTTATGTGCTTACTACAATTAATATGAAAGGATGGAATGGACCCTAAAAAATCCAATTCACCCAAGATATTAGCCCTATCTATGCTTGGGCCATACCATAGAAATCCTAAGGGCATGAAAATATCCTCCTTGCACAATGTAATGCCCATTCCCTTATCTTATTATGCTACATTAGGTTGTTAACCTACCCACTGTGAGATTTATTGATGTGACTATTAGTGTTATTAGTATATGTATGTTATCTACATACCCAGATATCACATTAATATGCTAGTATTCTATGGCCTATTATACTAGATAATTAATTAATGGTTGACCTTGATAATCTATGTGATGGTCCTTAGTATTACAATAAGAATACTGAAACTTTTGAGTGTATCAACTTTAAGTATCGACCTTGGGCATGAACAAACTTAAGAGGTATCAACACTATATGTGGAACATGCAACATATTCTACTTTGGTTGATCTAATGCAACTGAAGGGAAGATAAAATGCATAGAGACCACTTTTACTCTCTAGGCTATAGGAAATGCTCAAAAAAACAAGGAATGGAAAATAGATCTATTCTAACTTGCAGGAAAGGAAACAACATAAAAAAATTATATTCTATTTTCAGAAAAGTAAATGACATAAGATAACCCTACTCTACCTGCAAAAAGATAAATGATAAGAAGTAAACCTACTACATTTTGCAGGAAAATAAATTTATGTTAACTATAGGAAAGCAAATGATAGGACATAAACTTATCCTAATTGCAAGGAAGCATATAAAATCATCTAAAAAATTATAGAAAAAAATCAAGTCCATTTTATGATGCATGATAAATCAATTTGCATTTGAAAGAAGACATTCACAAAGTAAACCCTAATTCCATAAAGAAGGTAGTTTTTGCTACAACTACTAGGGTAAAGTTTCTAAGGATCCTCTAAAATTCTAAACTCGAGATACATGGTCTAATCATCATTTTAATGTGCTAGGTAATTATAAACAATCTTTGGGTACATATCTAGAGGTGTTCTAAGGAATTGTGCATACTACTATAGGATGGCCCTGTTTTGCTACAAGAAACAACCAACATAAATTTTATGAGGTATAAATGTAGTCTGAGGGGTGAAGAAGGTGGAGGAGGGTGTTATAAGGGTAAATGGATCCTTTCCAAGCTTGTGTAGCTCCAATGGATCGGTTCATGGAAAGAATAGGAAAAATTGGAGTTTCTTGTAGCTCATCTAGGCTGAAATCATCCTACTGGTAGGTTTCAGAAATGTGTAACAGTGGGTGAAAAGATGATCAGTTCCAAGAGAACTAAATGCATAAAAGCAATACTGATTATACCTATGAATCAATACTATATAATTGGAAGAAAAATGCATGGTTGACTAGTAAAAGTAAAGTGCACAAATACCTAATAAACTACTAAATGCATAAAAGTAAAATGATAGAAAGGATGAGTTGAATTTTAAATAAAGAGAATCAATATATGAAATAAACTATTTTTATTTCATTATAGAAGTATATAGAAAAAAAAAAAAAAAAATATTCACTAACCCTATAGAGACAATGCTTTTTCAGAGATGAGATTTGCAAAAAACATAACTAAACTAATGGCATGGAAAGTAAATGTATAAGAAGGTGGCTTTAGCACTTGGGTTGGGCCCTAACCCTAGGAGACTTAGGTCCCTTAGAATAAAAATATACTAGAAATAAAAGAGTGATTTTCATTAATCAACAAATGTGCTCATTCATGAAACATGAAAAATTGAAATAACAGGTAAGGAGGCCTTTCTCTATTGTTGATGATCTTCTCCAAAGTTTCCTCTCTAATGGGATACTTAAGCCTCTTATTTATACAAAAATATCTAAGGGACAACCTCCTTGAAGAGAACACTTCTTCCCTCCAAAAATCCTAGAAAATAGGATTTGGTTCTCTATGACCTCACAACTATAGGGATGGGTGGTAATTGCTCTAAGCTAGTCAAGTTTTGGTCATCTTGTAACATGGAATAGGTCCCTTATTTTTCTCTAGACTTTATTTCTTGTGAACTATGTCAAATATTCTCAATATCGTGCACAATAAATGTATTAGGCACACAAGATATTAAAATCATCTCTAACCTTCCTAAGAACATATTAAATCTAAAAAAATACATTATTGAGTGCAGAAAGAAAGGTTAAATGTGCCTAGGAAAGGTTAGTTGGGCCTCAATTTGTATATAATTCGAAGGTGCATCATATATCCCCCTATTGAAAGTATTTCTCATCCTCTATTCAACCAACTCATCTTCCTTTCCCTATTGTTATTCATGTATGTCTTTGATGACTTTTTTGACATCCAATGTTGATGTGGATGTAGTTGCTCCTGTTGGATAGAAGCCTGCATGTTATTCAATTTATTTCAAGTCCTTTTACTCTTATTCCTAATGTTGAGGTTATTTTAGGCCTAACAATACTGAAGGATTGAATCTAAGCCCAATCTAATGGGCCCCAAGTCACTGGGCAATTCTCTTGCAAAACAGGGTTTTGGTTAATGTAACTACGTAAAGAGTGCCCTTCTTCCTTCCAGGTCATATGATCTACTGTCTCTTCTTTATTTATTTTCTTAGTTGGTTCTCTTGGTGTTTCAATGAGCTCCAGAGGTTCTACCTAAGGTGTAAGAACATCTCGAGCCTCTAATCATGTCTTTGTTATCTTTGCCTCTGTCTTTGGCTCAACCTACATTTCTGCTTTTTCTTGTTCCTTTTCCTCTATCCATTATACCATGGATTCCTTTGTCTCCACTTCTATTTTTGCTTTTGTTTTTGCCTCTTCTAACTTTGTTTGGGTCTTTGTTGCTATAGGATCTAAGTTTTCCTGTGGTAGCGGGGCACCCTATAGTAGATGGAAAATGTATAATCTTGCTTCTTAAGGACAAGGGAGTATGTTCAACCAAAAATTTTATGAATTTATTCACCATTTGTTAGAATAAAGTTCTTGTAAAAAAAGAAAACAACCATACCACTTATTGTTGCACTATGTAAATTCAGACTGTAAAATGTAGGCAATTTCCTTTAAGACAATTCCAAATATTTTTGTCAAATGCAAATGGAAAAAACTTGTGACTTACATTTATTTTGAATATCACCTTCCCTTTTAAGTCATTCAACACTTTTGTGGTTGTTCTAGGAAAAAATTCATCTTCTTGTAGCAATATGTTTGTCTCTTGTAGAAGTTTATGTGTATCTTGTAGTAGTGCATGTAGGTTCCTGTAGCAGCTCATTTGGATGCCGAGAGATGTAATTTACTCCTGTGGTGATGGTGGGTCTTCACTTTTATTTTTATTTTATTTTTTTACTTTTTAATTTATTTTATTTTTCTCTTTTTTTTGCATGCAAAACAAGTCTGGAGTGATTTGATTTATGTGATTTGTCCTCCACGTACCTCCTCATACTCCTTGTTCATTACCATGAGTAAAAGATAATTGCACACTTTCTTGAGTCTTTTCCACTTTTGTTTTGTTCCTCTCACACTCATGTGGGTGTCATTTGGAGAAAACTTGAGTTTATTACTGGATATGATTGAGGATTCTCTTACTAAATTTGGTTATAAAAATTTTTCCTTCTTACACTTTCAATGTTTCTTCAAGCTATAATAGGTTTGAGGGAGAGGATCTGAGAGATGCATACTTGGGCCTTACATTTGGGGTTTCTTTCAGATGTTATAGATGTTGTTAATGTAATTTTTAAGGTTTCCTTTGATGATCCTAAATACTTGAATGTTGTTGCAGCCTTTGATGATCTGCTATAGGTTCTCATGTTATTACTACTACTCCTAGTGACCTTCTAGAATATTTTCATTGCTCCTACTATTGCTCCAAATGACTCTGGTTCAAGTGGTTGAAATATTATTGTTGTAGGTGGCTGAAGTGTTGTTTTGTAGGTGGACAAGAGATCTTGTAGTAGCCTACAGGAGTTCTTATAGCTTCTCAGGGATGATTTTATTTTCATCTAGATATGGTGGAATTTGTGTGTCATTTTACACATGATGGAGACTTGGGCTAGTAGGGCTTATAAACACTACTATGGGACTGTGTTTCCTATAGTACTCATAGAAGCTCCTTAGACTCATGATTTTTTCTTGTTGGAGCTTTCACAAAATTCAGATAATTCAAAGGGAAGTTGTTGGTGATGATGTGTATTTGTTTCACTTGTGACTGACAAGGAAAAATGGAAATGTTGAGCTATTACAAGTGAAACGTAATGGACAATGAGGGGAAAAATGAGGGGTGATAGGTATTATTGGGGAGTATGAATTTTAGGAACCCTTAGGTGCCTTTATCTTGCTTGCAGGTGAAGAAATCTTCGATCTATGTATTTTTTCACACCTCCTGCACTTCCCTGTGTCATACCCCAGAGTGCCAAAAACTTGATAACTGTGCAATGTACCCATCCTGATATGTTGTCTAGATCCTCCCTGAAGAAATAATGAAAAGTTTCCTTGAGCCTTTCCTAAGTAAAATGAGCTTAAAACCCTAATTTCTGGGTTAGCGCAACTGTGACATTATCCACTCGTGCTGATGGCAAGTTGCACCATATGAGCCTCGTGCTGCTAGCGTAGATTTGGCCTTGATACTCACACTAATCCCTAAAAGGAAAGTTTTCCCAAAGAGGAGGAGAAGCTTCATGATCTAGAGGCTTCTAGAATGATGAGCTAGATGATGTTCGTTGTGGATGTGATCGAATTCTCCCAATATTTCCCTTTAATGTTATCCCTATGAGCTTCTTCATTGATATGAGGACCTTCCCCTATCTTTGGTGAAATCCTAACTCCCTCTTCGTGCCTATAAATTCATCCTCTTCCGTTCCCAAATGGTTTTTCTTTGATTATTTTCACCCTTATGCTGAGATAGTGCCTACATGCTATTCACTTTGGCTTGGAGAAGGAGTGCTTAGAGAGCTTGAGCTTGGACTTGGAAATTCACTCAAGGAGGGCTACTAACATCAAGGCCTGGGTTGTATGCTTCCTCTTTTGTTTATTAATATATACAATTGTTGGTTCACTTTCCATAAACGCTTGTGTCAATGCTTCATTTATCTTAATGCTACTTGATCTATTAAGTGGATTACATGTGACTATGCTTATTGCACTTTTATCTTTTGTTGTGTCTTTGGACCCTTGTGCAGGTATTCGGATGCTATGAGCAATAAGGACTGAACTTAAGGAGCAAGTGATCAAGATCTTCAACAAAGGAGTGCATTACAACATTACAGCGAGGTAGGTCTCCTTCCTCTTCTCTCATTTCGATTGTAATTTAAGAAAGTGTCTTGTAGATTGTCTCGTTTGTTGCTAGACCCACTCATTGGGCTAGAGGCATCGTCTTTGTCCACAGAGAGGATTTACCTAGATAACAAAATGGCGACTCCATTGGGGAAGATATAACCTTTTCATCACTTTCTTCATTCTGATCCTCTAATTAGTTTGACCAACCGTTGTTTTTTTGTCTTGTGTGCATTACTGTAGGTTTATACAGTGACTAGTTTTTGCTTGAGAGTGTTGAGTCTGGTATGATTTTTGAAACTTTTTGTTTTTTCCTTCTTTTCCTTGCCCAGTGCATTTTCTGGTCTTACAGAAGTGTTTCCAACGCTGATTTTGGATTAACATTCGCGTTGCTCTATCTTTTAGTGCTACTTTTCCTTTCACAGGCGCATTGATCCCAGAGGCTAGAAAATTTTAGGGTTTCTTTTTATTTTCAGTGTATCTCAACCTCTGCGAGTGTTTTTCCAGTGTGATCTCATTGTGTTTGCGTTGATTGTTTTCCTTTAATGGTTACAATTGTCTCTTTTCTTCTGTTGGTGTGTGATTGAAGTTAGCTTATCTTCTAGGGTTTATAGGTCTAGGTTACCCTTCACTCATCACTTGGCTTGTCTTTGTGATTTCGATTTTCTCCATTTAGGATTTTTACTATGATCGGGACACCATTTTCAAATTGCTTTCTGTTCATATTTGCGAAGTTGTTTTCATTAGTATTGGATCACATTTGTACTTTGAAAATTAGTTTTTTTCCATTGTCAAACGTAGATTACAATTGTTTGCTTTGGTGAAACTGAAAGTATATGCTTGTTTTTTATTTCGTTGTTTTGAAAAGAAAAGTGAAAGGATCTCTTCGTTTAAGTATTTTTGATAAATTTTATTCGAAACCAAAAGTGAATGAAAGTTTCATTTTAGTTGTTTTGAAATCCATTTTTCCTTTGATTATGCATTAGTTTGCATTTTGAATCAAAGCAAAAGAAAAGAACAAAAATATTAGTGCATCTTAGTGAAAGAAAGTGATTTTATTTCCCATAAGATTGCATTTTGGCATTGCATTCATTAGTGAAAGTGAAAGAGTAGTTTTCATTTTTTGCATCTTGCATTCGAAAAGTTAGGGAGATATGTTTTGATGCATTTTTCTTGATTGATACATTGTTTGGTTGTCTCTCTTCCCTCGTTAGTTTAGCCTTCATCGAATGAAAAGCTTTAATTTTTTCTCATTTAGTTGCATCATAGGAATTTAGGTGACATCGTTGAGCCATAAAATTGAAACCTAATTCAAGATAAACTTAAAATTTACCTCAATTAACCTAAGGGGAATTTGTAACCTAACACAAATATTTAGAGGTTTAGGCTAGAAATGTGTTCCAGCATCTTTAAACATAGCATCTGTCATTAACTTCCTACATTGTATCCCGGGGGTGAAATCCCGTTCCAGTATGGAAGTATATCGAAGGTTCTCCAGTACTTCGGGTATATAGGAGGCACTTCAGTATGGAAAGTATATGGGAATGCTCTCATCGAATGGTTATGCATTAGACAGTGATAACACGGACCTGTGCTCCCCATATCGTTGAGTATATATTGGGAGACCCCACTAGGTTGCTATCTTTTAGCCACATGTAACTGAGTTTGTCACCTTGTAAACGTGATACACTGAACACAACATTTGGGGAGATTGGTCATGTCAAGTCCTTGTTTCGGCTAAGGTGTATATTGCAATTCATGGATACTTGGTAAACCCTCTTACCTAGTATAACCCTTTTTTATGTATTTGTTGTTTTAAGTTATAAAATTAACTTCCAATGATAATATGTCAAACCCATGCAGTTTCTTCTTGACCTCACATTGAGTAATTCCTTGTAAATTTTAATTTTAAAGCCCTCAATGAAATCTCTCTTCTCCTTCTGCTTTTGAGAGAAATTCATTGTGGTCGAATCATTGCATTCACCTCATTGTTCCCCTTCATCATCTGATACTGAAGGGTCATCACAATGAGTTCATTCTGAACTTTCACAGTCACTTGAAGCTCAAGGCTTTTAACTTGGAATTGTCCCAAGTATCTAACCCCTTTCTTCTCGACCCCACCTTGAGACTCATCGTCATCTCACGAGTCTGATCTAGATACCCTTGAGAGTCCATAGAGGTTTGTTTTATACCCTCCCAAATCCACTTTTTGATCCGTTGGTGATATCTCCTCAACAATATTATAGTCCATACAATCAACCTGGTGTTCCTTTGGAGTTATCTCCACAACCATCTCGGATTCCCTCTCACCAACTATTTCCACCTGTGGCTTTAGAAGATGAGTTTCCAACCTCTCCTTGAGATTCTCTGAAAGTCTCTGCTACTCACACTCCTAATGTTGATAATGGTTTTGAATACGAATTTCCACCAAAAGGTTTTCCTTGTGTAGGAAGAGTTCCATCTCAACCTGTAGAAATTTTGAATAATATGACACATATTCACAGCGATTATCCTGATTATACACTTATAAGCAGAACATGCATAATACATAACCTCCTCTACGTTGATCATCAATTTACAGAAGCAGAAACATTCACAGGCGTACATAGAAGCATCAATCACACATATCAACACAGTATTTTCCCGAGAAAATCATCTCGCTAAAAACCCCAACTATCTGTATATTATAGTGATTGAATCATGTAACAATACATAGTGCAATACTCCTCACAAGTACTCAGTACTATCTCCACATGATACACACAATACAGCTCATATCTGATCTCCAAATCTCCCCCGCTGCTTGCCTGCCTCCACTGCACAATACCTGCTCAAGAATTGATGAGAATGGTTTACCAAACTCGTATTTGACCTGAAAATAATCACTCACACTGTGTTGGATGTGAGCACATGCTACAATTCTTGGTATTGGCCAATTCATTGGCATACTCAATCCCTCTGATTGTGCAAATCATCATGCACAGCTATAGTCACAACTGATAGCAATCTGATCCTCTAACACCTGTCCCTGCTGAACTGAACATGCACTGACATGCAACTGAGTTAACTGATGTATTCTATAGTTGCATTATGAGTTAATAACTTGTGAATTAATTAATAACTAATTCACCCAACTCATCTCTAGTCTATTGATCAGTTAGACTAAATACAATTAGTTTAACAAAGCTAAATTGAACACAACTCCATCAACTGCACCTCCAGTCCACTAAACTCAACTCACTTGAGTTCTAACTGAAGTCCTGCATGCAAATATTAGTCATCCCATAGGTAACCATGTATTTCCTTCTGGGATCTGCATGTACCACATCCGTAGCTCATCCTGAAGTGCTCCAAGAGAATAAGATCAAGTTTATAGTCTAAATATTATTATGAGACAATAATATTTGACTTTTCTATTTTTGACAGCCAGTCTAAAAATAGACTTTGATCACTCACACTGTGATCACTCACACTATGGTCACCCACACTGTGATCAGTCACACTGTGGTCACCCACACTGTGGTCACCAATAGAACTTGCGCCATAATTTGCCTGTGGGCCCACTTAGTGAAGGCGGCTCTTTTCACTAAGCTCCATCATCTTGTTGCATTCTCAACAAGAATTTCTTGTTGCACACTTTTCAACACTCCCTCTCAACAAGAAAGGCTTCCGCTCAAACCCGATCCTGTAACTCTGGAATGTTCTCCATGCAACACATCTGGCCGGTCCACTTGCTCTGTCATCGAAGTCTTTGACTACTATTGCCTCTGTCGACTGAAAACTCTGCATCTCTGTGCTCTTCAGTATCTGACTGCTCTAGCCTCTATCACTTTGATCTCTGACTGCATCTGTGCTGCTACTAGTTCTATCTCCCAGCATTGCATCTGCACTGCACCTCCCAACTGACCTCCCTGTTGGGCTCGAAACACCCTCTGATGCTGAAGCTCTACCTGCTGCTGACAAGTGCTCCCTCTCTGACATCTGCGCTACTGCAACATCTCCATGCATCTCGCACCATTGCACACCTCTCTGTGCCACCTAGCACTGTGCAAAACACTTGTGCCTCTCGCATTGCTGCAACCTGCTAGCTATGCGCTGTCCTGGGATTCCCTGCACTGTCTCTCTCTCTGCCGCTCCATCCGCATCTATCTCTACCCAATCAATCAGTTCCTACTACTACACATCTGGGGCTCCCGTAGCAAGGTCTCATCTAAGAGGTTGGGTACCTCAAGGATCCTACCCCTCCTCCTTGGGACGATCAATCCACATCACCCCACCTCCTACCTGGAGGTATGGCTGCATGTGATCCCTCAGCCCACCTGGCTCGAAGTTTCCCCCTACTGGAGGTCTCTGCATGAGTAGATGTCTCTACTCGATCTCCTCTCAGCTTGCCTTGTTGTGGCTCCTCCACAATCGTCTGAGACTTCTTCTGGCTCTGCATGTTGAAAGGTAATATATGCTCCCTCTCAACCACCAAGTCTCCACCGGTTTCCTCGCTACTCAAGGCTTCACATGCATATTGAACTTCAAGAGCATACAGGTTCCTGACCCGTGAACCCTCCTCATGACAACGAAAGCATCATACTTTCGATTTGTCAACCTTC
This sequence comes from Pinus tabuliformis, assembly GCA_031772625.1. NCBI lineage: Eukaryota > Viridiplantae > Streptophyta > Pinopsida > Pinales > Pinaceae > Pinus > Pinus tabuliformis. Next base: position 1,054,676,904 of record CM062805.1, read on the forward strand.
TTCCCACCACTGGAAGAACTGGATTCAGAAAAAGAACCCTTCTCCTTCCCCTTCTTCACCTTACTCGCTAAGGCACAGTTCTCCTCATCCTGCATGGATGAAGAAACGTCTCTGGTGCTCTGTCTAATCTCCTCCTGCACAAGATCCGACCAAAGTCTCTCTCATCCTGGCAGTTTCTCCCTTCCATTCACCGAGTCCTGGTAGCTATGCCAACTCTTAAGAAGGTCAAGGAGTGCTAGACTCACCATCCTCATCCGACAATCACCCCCACACTTCCCAGCTCATCCCGGCATTGGGTGAACTTCATGAGATACTGGGGCATACTGTCTCCATTTTCACACTTAATGTTTCTGAGTTTTATCTCTTGCTTTGGAATTAAATTCGAATTCTACTAGCTCAAAAAACTCAACCACTTCTGATCTAGAATTCGTGAGAACAAAGTATTTCTTGTACAGAGATTGACTGTCTGGGCATTCACCGGATATCTCACCTTCCAAAAGAAGGATGAATCCAGAGGCTACCTGGCCCGATTATAGACTCTGCCTGAAGAAATAAAATGTAAACACTTTCTGAATAATAGATCTGATGATCAATCCTCACTTGATATCCTGTAAAAATCTCTTCTACAAATCAAGCAGCTCCGATACCATGTAGAAATTTTGAATAATATGACACATATTCACAGAGATTATCCTGATTATACACTTATAAGCGGAACATGCATAATACATAACCTCCTCTACGTTGATAATCAATTTACAGAAGCAGAAACATTCACAGGCGTACATAGAAGCATCAATCACACATATCAACACAGTATTTTCCCGGGGAAAGCATCTCGCTAAAAACCCCAACTATCTGTATATTATAGTGATTGAATCATGTAACAATACATAGTACAATACTCCTCACAAGTACTCAGTACTATCTCCACATGCTACACACAATACAGCTCAGATCTGATCTCCAAATCTCCCCCGCTGCTTGCTTGCCTCCACTGCACAATACCTGCTCAAGAATTGATGAGAATGGTTTACCAAACTTGTATTTGACCTGCAAATAATCACTCACACTGTGTTGGACATGAGCACAGGCTACAATTCTTGGTATTGGCCAATTCATTGGCATACTCAATCCCTCTGATTGTGCAAATCATCATGCACAACTATAGTCACAACTGATAGCAATCTGATCCTCTAACACCTGTCCCTGCTGAACTGAACATGCACTGACATGAAACTGAGTTAACTGATGTATTCTATAGTTGCATTATGAGTTAATAACTTGTGAATTAATTAATAACTAATTAACCCAACTCATCTCTAGTCTATTGATCAGTTAGACTAAATACAACTAGTTTAACAAAGCTAAACTGAACACAACTCCATCAACTGCACCTCCAGTCCACTAAACTCAGCTCACTTGAGTTCTAACTGAAGTCCTGCATGCAAATATTAGTCATCCCATAGGTAACCACGTATTTCCTTCTGGGATCTGCATGTACCACATCCGTAGCTCATCCTGAAGTGCTCCAAGAGAATAAGATTAAGTTTATAGTCTCAATATTATTATGAGACAATAATATTTGACTTTTCTATTTTTGATAGCCAATCTAAAAATAGACTTTGATCACTCACACTGTGATCACTCACACTGTGGTCACCCACACTGTGATCACTCACACTGTGGTCACCCACACTATGGTCACCAATAGAACTTGCGCCATAATTTTCCTACGGGCCCACTTAGTGAAGGCGACTCTTTTCACTAAGCTCCATCATCTTGTTGCATTCTCAACATGCATTTCTTGTTGCACACTTTTCAACACAACCACCTCCTAAAAATAGTGGGCCTATGCTTCCACGTGGTTATACACCTTGGCTCAATTAGTTTTAGGAACTCCCAGTGCTTCTTCATTATACCAAAATCCAATTTGGTCATCAAATTCTATGCCTACTTCTGGTATGTTTATTCCTAACGTGACCACTCATCCCTGTGCAAACTGTCATTACTTCAGTTCTGATTCAACCAAATATTCCCTCACAACCGTTACTTTCCTTTCAACCTACAATCATGGTACAACCAACATTTTCGGTTAATGCATCTATAAGTTCATCGACTCCCCCATCAATTAGACAAAATGTGCCACCACCTCATTTGCAACATGGGAGGAAAATTCCAAATATCCCTCTTGTCTCAATTGGAACCCATGTGAGTGGATCACAACCTCACATGGTTGGAGTGAGTCAACCTGTTAGTGGTATTCCTAATCCCATTGAATCATCTATTCCAGTTGGAGTAAGTAATGTCCAGTATCAATAGCCTTATTTAACCTAGATGCCCCACCAACAGTATTATGTTCCATATGGTTTAGAAGCACTTCAAAATCCACCTTATATTCCACAAGTAGGTCCTCATATGCAACCTGGTCAAAATCCTATTCCCGGTGCATATGGTCAATTCCCAATTGGAACTTATCAGTACCAACAAGGAATTCCTCAAGGAATTGTTCAATAACAACCTTTACAACAGTAGGGGAAACCTTTGCAACAGCAGGGGTAGCCTTTGCACCAGTTTCAACAACCTTTACGGCAACAAACATAGTTTGTACAACAACCGAATCAACCCTTGTATCTGCAAGGTCAACCCTTGCAGCAGCAAAACCAACCTTTATATCAACAAGGTCAAACCTTGTAGCCACAAGTCTAACCCCTACAGCAGCAGGGCCAACAGTTTTATCACTAGGGTGAGCAGTTTCAATAGCAACCTTATAATCCATATGTCATGCAATTGTTTCCACCTATGGCTTCAAAAGGTGAGTTTCCAACCTCTCTTTGAGGTCCTCTGGAAGTCTCTGCTACTCACACTCCTAGTGTTGATAATGATTCTGAATATGACTTTCCACTGGAAGGTTTTCCTTATGTAGGAAGAATTCCATCCCAACCACCTCCTGAAAATAGTGGGCCTATGCTTCCACATGGTTATACGACCTTGGCTCAATTAGTTTCAGGAACTCCCAGTGCTTCTTTGTTATACCAAAATCCAATTTGGTCATCGAATGCTATGCCTACTTCTAGTCCGTTTATTCCTTACATGACCACTCATATCCTTGTGCAAATTGTCGTTACTTCAGTTTTGATTCAACCAACTATTCCTTCACAATGTTACTTTCGTTTCAACCTGCAATCTCAGTACAACCGAAAATTTCAGTTAATGTGTCTATAAGTTCCTCGATTCCCCCATCAAGTGGACAAAATGTGCCACCACCTCATTCGCAGTGTGGGGGGGAAATTCCAAATATCTCTCTTGTCTCAAGTAGAACACATGTGAGTGGATCACAACCTCACATGGTTGGAGTGTAGCCAACATGTTAGTGGTATTCCTAATCCTGTTGGATCATCTATTCCAGCTGGAGTAAGTAATGTTCAGTATTAACAGCCTTATTTAGCCCAGATACCCCACCAACAATCTTATGTTCCATATGGTTCAAAAGCACTTCAAAATCCACCTTATATTCCACAAGTATGCCCTCATATCGAACCTGGTCAAAATCTTATTCCTGATGCATATGGATAATTCCCAATTGGAACTTATCAGTACCAACAAGGAAATCCTTAAGGAACTATTCAACAACAACCTTTACAACAGCAGGGGCAACCTTTGTAATAGTAGGGACAACCTTTGCAGCAGTTTCAACAACCTTTGCAGAAGCAAACACAGTTTGTCCAACAATTGAATCAACCCTTGTATTCGCAAGTTCAACCATTACAGCAGCAAGGTCAACCCCTGCAGCAAGAAAAAAAACCTTTATATCAACAAGGTCAAACCTTGTAGCCAAAAGGCCAACCCCTGCAGCAACAGGGCCAACATTTTTATCACCAAGGTTAGCAGTTTCAACAACAACCTTATAATTCATGTGCCGCGCAAAATGTCTATCCACGCTATTGTTCTCAATGGCCTATAAAAGGTCAGTATCAGCCTTACCCTGGGAAGAATCCACCTTATGTTCAGCGTATCCCTCAGTAGGGGTAAAATAAAGCTCCTTATGGTTAAAATCCACCACTTTGGGGGAAAAACCCTTACCAAAAAGGATGGAATCCACAAACTAGGCCTTATCAAAGGCCTTACATGCCTTTTAACCTGCAATTGTTGTTTCTAGCAATGTTGGAACTGATGGATGTCTCCAGACTCACTAATGATCCAATACTTCATTCGCCTTATTGGCCTCCGGTTCCCACTAAGATTCCTAGCGATTGCCCAAAATTCGAAGGAAAAGCTAAAGAAGACCCCCAGGCCCATGTGATGACTTATCACTTATGGTGTTCTTCCAATTCCTACGTTGACGACTTTGTTCATCTATGTCTCTTTTAGCGAACCTTGACGGATGTTGCTACAAAATTGTACATCGTGTTATCTCGAGGTAGCTATTCAGACTTCAATTCTTTGGCCATGGCCTTCCTCACTCACTTCCAGTTACCAGTTCATTATGAAACTGGTACCCATTTTCTTACATCTCTGAAACATGATACTGCTACCCACATCTCTGATCACATCCATGAATGGAGACATTGGTGCTGCCTCATCAAGTTTGAAATACTTGATGAGTTGTTAACCGAATGGTTTACCAAATCATCCGTTAACAAAATTGTTGCATACATAACAATGGGAGGTTGTGTTACTAAAGATCAAGCCATCGTTTGTGCCTGATATTTAGATTTGGTATATTCCCAATCTGGCACGTTATATGAGATCTTGCCTGATGCTCCGAGACCATCTTAGGATTTGGTATCTTTGAAGTCTCGGACATAACACCTGTCGATGGTATTATTAGATCAGTATCTCAAACTTCCAATAAAGCTTCTTTGAAGCAAAAATCTGTTTCGAATATTGCATCCAATCCTCCTTCAAATCCTGGTAAAACCTCTAAGGTTAATGCCATTCAGTCTACCACGGTAGACAAAGCATCAAAAGGTAAAAAGAAGGGTAAAGGTAAAGCAAAATATGATACCCACAAAGCAGGATCCTCCTAAGCCATTTGTTGATGATGCCTCCAAACATAAGCCTATGTATCCTTGCCTCATTTGTGAGGAAGATCACTATACCAAGGATTGTTCGCTTCATGCGGAAGTTAGTCGCTTATTGAAAGGGACATCGACTGTACTGAAAGAGCCATTTCCATCACAACATACCCAATTAGTAGAACAACCACAATCCTTTGCCTCTTCAAGTTCTCATGTTTACATGAGTAGAACAGTGCCTATTTCTATTGCCACTAGGTCAAAAAATTATCAAACTCCTCAAAAGCAAATGGTGGAAAAGGAAGCCACTGATACACCTTCTACTTCTCCTCGACCTAATTTTGGTCCTCTTCATATTGAGAGACCTAATAATGAATTTGTCATCTGACTGCCTCCTAAAGGTTTCCATCCGAAGTCATCTTATAATCCGAATGCTAGAGCTGCTCAACATTACAATATTGTCAAAGATCTGGCTCAAGCGCCTTTGGCGATGTCTTCCTTGGAATTTCTCCAAAATTGTCTAACTCAGTGGAAATCATTATTATCTGTTATAGGAGGAATCGATCCTACATATTCGAATTTGATCACTTTTGATCTGGAAAACCATGTTCCTCTTCTTCCCCATCAAATTGCATTTTTTATTCAAGTCATTATAAAAGGAAAGACAATTCATCAGACTGTCATTGATGAGGGTGGTTCCACCTGCATCATGTTTGTTTCATGTTGGAAATCCATTGGCTCTCCACCTCTCAATCAGTCTCTGAACACCTTAGAAGCCTTTGATGGTAGAGGATATCATCATTATGGTATTCTCACAAGTTTTCCCATCACCTTGGAAGGGAAAATTGTTGAATTAGAAGTAGAATCGTAGATGAAAATCTAAATTACAACCTTCTACTTGGACGAATTTGGAATCATGCCATGTTTTGTGTGGTTTCCTCTTTGTTCTGTGTGCTCTGTTTTCCTCATGAAGTGAAAATCGTCACCGTCTATCAATTGGCCTTTTTCTCTTCCGATTCTTAAAATGGAAATGTCCAAAATGTGGGAAATATCGATATTACAGCATGGGGGCAGGCCTTTTAAAAGATTTTGCTTTAATGGGAAATTTTTCTCTCTCGCTTATGCATGTCACCTCGGTCAACGTGATCTTAACCTCAAGTGATCCATGGATCATCCCTACTTCGGATCAGGTTGGTTCTTTCGGTGATGCTATGCCACTAAGTCCTTTAGGACAAGCTTATCAAGAAGTTATTTTGGCTTCAACGACTACTTCTGAAAGTCATAGTATTCTTAGTATGCACCTAGAAACGTATTCGCCATCTCCTTGGCTTGGTTCTTGGGATTCTCTGGCTCCCTTGAATGAGATATTCCCCACTGACGAGGGTATTGTTGAGGTTATGTCTCTTGACGAAACTCCCTAGAATGATGCTCATCATTGTTCCTTGTTTCTTCCAAGTCTTAGTCAGATTTCTTCGTGTCTTGAGACTTTTGTTTCTCATAACCCAATACATCCACTTCAAACACCTTTTTTGGTGCACGAAGTTCTATTTGAAGGTAATATGGGAAATATCATTGCTACCATGCCAATCGACATTTCCATTAAACCTGGGATTGTTGAGGACATCCACATCGGGGTTTCCTGTTCTCCGGAAGAGATCGGGTTTTACACTGACCTTTTTAAAGAATTTTGTGATGTATTCACTTAGTCATATGAGGAATGCCTGGTATTGATCCAGCTATAGTGGTGCATGAAATTCCCACTTATCCTAATGTGGAGCCCATTTGTTAACATCTCCATCTGGTGCATCCTAGAAAGGCCGTTGTCATTAAGGGAGAAGTTGAAAAACTTATAACGGCTAGTTTTATTTACCCCATCCCATTGACAAACTAGGTTTCCAATATCGTACATGTCACTAAAAGCAGGGAATAATTCGAGTTTGTGTTGATTATTGTGACATCAACCGTGCATGTCCTAAAGACAATTATCCCACTCCCTTTATTGATCAGATCATTGATGAGTACGCTAAAAGTGAGATCTTTTCTTTTATGGATGGTTTCTCTAGTTATAACCAGATTAACATATTACCCGCTAATCAACACAAAACTGCTTTCATCTGTCCATGGGGGACTTTTTCTTATAAGAAGCTCCCTTTCGGTCTAAAAAATGTTGGTGCTACCTTTCATAGAATGATGTCATATTTCTTTCATGATATTACACACATCATTCAACCTTATTTAGATGACTTACCAGCTCATTCTACTAAGCGGCGTGACTATCCGAACCACCTTCGAGAAATCTTTCTATGTTGTCGACACTATAATATTCGTCTCAATCTGCATAATGTGTCTCTTGCATTGAATCTGGTCGACTTTTGGGTTTTGTTATGTCTAAATAAGGGATCTAAATAGATCCTATGATAATAGAGCCTATTATAAATCTGCCCCCTCCTTCATTCCTTCACCAGTTCCAGAGTTTGCAAGGGAAGGCCAACTTTCTTCATCGTTTTGTCCCTAATTATGCTGATCTTGCCAAGGGATTTACTCGCTTACTTAAGAAGGGGATCCCATTAATTTGGGATGAAATCACTCAACAATCTTTCGATGCTTTAAAGAAAACACTCATTAGTGCTCCTTTATTTCATCCCCCTGATTACCACCACGATTATTTCTTGTACTTGGTCACGGATGACAGTATCATTGCCATGGTACTAGTCCAAGACGATGACGATGCTAGTGGACACATGGTTTATTATTTGAGTCGAAATCTTATTGACACCGAAACTTGATATGCTCATGTCGTGAAACTCGCCTTGGTAGCATTCCATGTTGTCCAACGATTTCGCCATTATATTCTTCTACGGAAAACCACAGTAATTTCTAGTTGTTACCCCATGACTTATATTATGACCCGTCAGTTTCTTGCGGGAAAATACTCTAAATGGATCATTATCCTACATGAGTTTGATTTGGAGTGTACTGCCACCAAATCAAGCAAATCACTAGTTTTTCCCGAATTGATCTGCGCCCTTACTTCTGCAAACACCTCCACTGATTTTACTGAGAAATTTCTTGATGAAGCCTTGTTTCTCATTAGTACTCTCGACCCATGGCAAAGATATTATTGTTTATCTTCAGACTCAGAATTTCTGATTCGAGTTGTCTCGATCTGACCGTCGTTGCATCAGGCATCAGTCTCAACCTTATCATATTATTGGTGATATGTTATACCGAGTCGGTGTTAATTCTATTCTTCACATATGTCTAACACTTGAAGAGGTTGAACGAGACCCAAATCACTGCCACTCTAAGGCATGTGGTGGTCACAAGTCAGGCTATGCCATTGCTCATAAAATACTTCGCATTGGTCATTTTGGCCTTCTATCTTCAAAGATTGTATTTTGGCAGTTTGAAAGTGCCATGAATGTCATATTTATAACAATAAACAACGCTCCCCTCCAGCGCCCTTACACCCAGTTGTTACTGTAGGCCCATTCGCTAAATGGGGAATTGATTTCATGACCTATAACCCTCACTCGGTCGGGGGCATGGCTATATCATCATTGCCGTCGACTATTTTACTAAATGGGCTGAGGCCATGCCCACATATATTGATGAAGGTACAACTACTGCTCAGTTCCTCTTTAACCATGTCATAGCCCATCTTGGTGTAGCCCAAGCCATTGTCATTGATCACGGATCCCATTTTCGTTAGTATGGCAAATTTTACTTCTCAGTTGGGTCTATGTCACGACAAATCAACTCCTTACTACCCACAGGCCAATGGCTAAGTTGAAGCGGATAATAAATTCTTAGTTACTATGCTTCAACGTACCATTGGGAAGCATAAAAAAGGCTGGAATCTCATGCTATTTTCGGCTATTTGGGCTTACCAAACCTCGGCTAAGATAGCCACTGGTTTCACTCCATTCCAATTGGTATATGGTTTAGAGGTGACACTCCCTATCGAGTGTGAGATTGCTTCGTTAAAACTAGTAGCTATCAAACTACTCCTCGATACCTCACTTGAAGAGGAATGTTTACTTTATCTCAAGCGGCTTGATGAAACTCATCGTATTGTTGCGATGGTTATCGAAGCACAGAAAAAACAATTTAAAGCTCATTATGATCAAACTGTTTCTCCACGAGTTTTTGTTGAAGGTGACTTGGTCTTGTTGTATGACCAAGCCAATGATAAGTTGGGAGCTGGGAAGTTCGAACCTATGTGGCATGGGCCATACATTGTTAAACATGTTTTACAAAAAGGCACCTATGAGTTGGTTGACTATGAAGGTAATGCATTAGCACAACCCTGCAACGGGCTTTATTTGAAAAAGTATTATGTGTGATTTCCATATGATTACATTTTAGTGTGTGAATTCATTAGTGTGCATTTTGATTTTTTGGTGTGATTGTTTGCTTTGTAGACATGTTTCCTCTGCTTACCTTGTGTTTCACTTGGTTCGCAGATGTCATCAAAACATTATGTTGGTTTTACTGATGGTGCTTGTCGCAGCACATGGAACTTATATTCCATAACTTGGGCACTCTTCGCCCATAATGGCGAGTTGATCAATTTACAAGGCATTTTCCTGGGACGAAAAACTAATAATATTGCCAAGTACAATGCAATTATTTAACTTTTATCAGAAGCAGTTGCTCTCGGAATTAGAAATTTGGTTGTTAAGTTAGATTCACAACTCGTTTTGCTACAATTAAATGGTTATTATTCAGTAATAAATCCACTAATTTTGTGCACGTATCTATGTCTTTGATTATGGGAAAGAAACTTTGATTATGTTACATATCAAGACATTCCACGAAATTTGAATACGTTAACATATGCATTGGAAAATTATGTTTTAGATAGACATTTTCGTCACTTGTAAAAACTGAACACATCATCATGATATATGAACACATAAGTAAATAATAGAAACACACACACACATATCTATATATATATATATATATATATATATATATATATATATATATATATATATATATATATATATATATATATATATCGAGTCTGTCAAAGTTTGTTATGTCAAAAACGCAAAAAATAGCGTTCTGAGACACATGGATTTAAAAGCCTACAACAGTGCAGATAATACGACAAGGAATAGACTATCCGCCCACATGATACTCATGATAGCATGAGACAACTCTAATCATTCAGCCTAACAACCGATGAAGTCTCGCGAATACTCCTACTATGTGCCTCTGGTACTGTAGTGACACATCATCTATATTAGCGTACTCTGGAATCCCCTGAGTAAGGACTTCCATAGGATTTGCTCCTTCCTCATATAGAGCTTCTTCCTTTACTGGGTGTGCTACTTTTCAAGCTATCGGAGACATTTCAAGAGGTCTTTTTGATCCCACATATGCAAAGTTATCACAAGTAAGCTCTTAAATACACTTCCGAAAAAACATAAAACTTGAAAAATTCCAAAAAATAAGCTTTTACCTACGTCGGTACATTGTGCACTAGGTGGTAGAGGCAGATTTGGATCTCCTCTGAAGTCTGTGCCCACATAGGCATAGTCATCTACCACAATAAGTTGTTGGCATAACCAACCAAAGAACGACAGAGGGAAATGCATCCATTGACCTCCTCCACCTCGAGGCATAATCTCACTCCATCTGAGTAACCTCGGATCTCTTGGAGCTAGATCATCCACCTCTACCCACTAGTAACGAAACAGAGGCACACGCTCCAAGAAGAATGTGACTAAGATCGATCCAAACCCAAACTGCTTCAAACGACCTGTTTTGCACTTGGTCAACTATCTTTTCATGTTAACCAACAATCCTTCGCACCAATTAAATATTGTTGGAGTGAGGTAGTCTACTGCGTATTGGAACTGAGATTTTTTTGCTTCATGCAATGCTTGCGGCTCATCTATACGAGCCATGGTATGCAGAATAGTCCTCAAGGGTATGTTTTCGATGGTTGTTATCTTAACCTTTCCACTCATGGTTGTTTTTGCACCTGGGCAATGCCTTCTGATCAATGTATTAGTACTCTCTCCTCCAGTATGAGTTCCAAAGAGTTGGACCCTCTCTCCTCTCCTGGATAGTCCAATGATGAAGTAGATGTCAGCTACCTCTAGCTCCAATGATTTATCTCCAATGATGAATATCTCGCGACCGACATCCCATAATCCTATGAGATACTCCAACAACTCATTCTATGCTCTGAATCCCGGGGTCTGAAAGAACTTTTGTAATCCACAGTCCCTCAAAGCATTAACACATGCTTCTCTTTGGGCAGCTTGGTGGTCTTCTGCCTTGTGGCCTTTCTCTTTCCATTCAATGGCCATAATCGTTGAAATCTCCTACAAATAATCCATAAACAATGTTTAGAAGCCTTTCCATGGATTAAAATTTCAAAAAAACCGGTTAATATAGAAGATTTCTTGTTTTATTTTTCTCTTTGCGCCCAGCGCGACTGTTCGAATTGTTTTCGCGCTAGAAGCACGATGGTCTTTTGGGCTCAGGGGTGATCAGCGCGAATCCAATGATCAGACTCGTGCTGATCACCCTCAAAAATTAAAACTAAAAACCTCCTCTTAATGAAACAAAACTTTTATGAAATGGAGGAAAAATGATATGAAAAGCAAAAGAAAGGGAAGAGCTTTTACTTGCAATTGACGGTTCGCAAAATGGTGCCTCGGATCTGCCACACCACTTGCTTGAAGAATCAGAGAAAATAGGGTAAAATTCACTCTCCAAATTACTCAAAGTGAAAAGGTTTTTTTTTTTCACTTTTTGTCTATTTATAAGTTTTCAAATACATTTTTACCATTATTTTATTATTTTTCTTGATATCGGTGATGTGTGGTTCTATTTGTGCAATTACAGGATCTTTTGGTGGTAATAATGATCATTCTTGACTGATTCAATGAGTTTTGTTTTATCTCTTTTTCAAACTCGTTAAAAATAAACGAAAAAGGAACCCCCCTGGAGTCATCTTTAAGCTCTTTTCTGACTCTCGAAAGATGAAAAGATCGCCGAGTACTTGTCTTTTCGAACTCGTTAAATTAAATGAATTGACATCGTCTCAGTATACATTTACCCCTTTTTCGGGCTGAGATTGACTATTTATGAAAAAGGAACACCTTGGTCGACATGGTCAAGAGGTTCTCTCGAATATTATTTTCTACCTTTTCGAGTTCGAGAGACGAATTACAAAAAGGGACCTGATGGAGTTTTATTTTTTGTGTCTTTTTCAAACTCTCTAAATATCAAAAATACACCAAGTTACTCTTCCGTTGGACTTGTAAAAAGTAAATAACGAAATACTTGTCAGCATGACAAGATCGAGTTTCTCCTTCCTAGGACTAGTAAAACTTACGAGGATGGATTCATTCGAAGAATGAACTTATACGACAAGCATATGTTATCCCCTTCAAGCTTGTGATAAAAAATAATTGGGGTGCTCACTACAAATAGTGGGGAAAAATGAAATTGAAACATCTCTTGCATAGGAAACATGTCACTCTTGAACATGACACTCATCTATTTCTCGTGTCAAGTTTGGGATATCCTCACTCAATCACTTGTCCTTCTAGGTTTGGGTGATCCATTTTTCCTCTTATCTAACTATTCCACTTCGTCGTCATGACCCTTGGTCCTATGTTGAGTAAAATGTTGCCACACTCCGGAGTCGTGTCGTTGATATGTTCAAGAGAATTCCTATATTTAGTTTACTACATATACATTGTCTGGCCTTTTCCCACAGTCCTGGTTCATACTTGTTTATTCTACTTTATTCCTTGTTTGGTGTCAATGATGAGGGAATCATTATGCTACTCCTTCGATGGGTCATTTCCTGTCGGATTCAGCTCATTATCGAGGAAGATGACTTGGAAACTCCCTTCCAGTACCTTAGATCTTACATGCCTTAATGGCAAGCTCTTCACATCCGATGATAGGTTTTCATCATTGGCCTTCAATCAGATGATTCCATGGATGTTTGACTGCAACCTCATTTTCAGATTCACGGATTGTATTGTCGTACCTTGAGATCCATTGCCATTATTGGTGGTTTCTCTCATGCATGTTAACGATTCACATCATTGGCCAATAATCAGGTGGTTTTCTAGCATGTTCAACTTCGACACATTCATTCGCATGTTAGAATTCGTACTTTGATCGAGTTGGGATGGAGCACAAGACCTTGAGTTTTGCCTGATATAACTTAGGTTGCGTGGAGTTATGTATTATTTATGATTGTATACATGTTTCCTCTATACATATGGTTGTGACCATACCATGGGACCTTATATCTATGATGATGTTGATCCTTCTCTATTGGGTGGCTGCGTCCATACTGTGGATCTTAGACTTCTAAACGATCCTTTTTCATTCGGATGGATGCGCCCATACCGTGGATCCTTTCACATGGTCCTTTCTATCTGGATCACTGCGTCCATACCGTGGATTCATATTTTGATATATATGACATAGGTATCACATATGTATATGTATATGCGTCCTTGATTTACAAGTCCCTTGACGGTGTTTGTTCTCGTCCTTGCAATAGCTCGTAAAGCATCTCATCCATCACTTCATGTTACTCCTTCATGCTTTAGGGGGCATCTGTTACACATTATTTTGTCACACTTCCTGCACTTCCCTGTGTCATACCCTAGGGTCCCCAAAACTTTACAACTATGTAGTGTACCCATCCTGATATGCAATACAAATCCTCCCTGAAGAACTAATGGAAAGTCCTCTTGAGCCTTTCTTGAGAAAAATGAGCTCAAAACACTAATTTTTGGGTCAGTGCAACTGTGACAGTGCCCACTCGTGCTTATAGCAGGTTGCACCACATGAGCTTCGCGCTGCTAGTGTGGATTTGGCCTGGATACTCATGATGATCCCTAACAGATAAGTTTTCCCAAAGAGGAGGAGAAGCTTCGTGATCTAGAGGCTTCTAGAACGGCGAGTTGGATGATGTTCGTTGTGGATGTGGTTGAATTCTACCAATATTTCCTTTTGATCTTATCCTTATGAGCTTCCTCCTTGAGATGAGGACCTTCCCCTATCTTTGGTGAATTCCTAGATCCCTCCCTGCCTATAAATTCATCCTCTTCCATTCCCAAATGGTTGGTCTCTGATTATTAGCACCCTTATGCTGAGATAGGACCTACATGTTATTCACTTTGGCTTGGAGAAGGAGTGCTTGGAGAGCTTGAGCTTGGACTTGAACATTTACTCAAGGAGGACTACTAACATCAAGGCATAGGTTGTTTGATTCCTATTTTGTTTATTAATATATACAATTGTTGGTTCACTTTCCATAAATGCTTGTGTCAATGCTTCATTTATCTTAATGCTCATTGATCTGTTAAGTGGATTACATTTGATTATGCGTGTTGCACTTTTATGTTTTGCTGTCTATTTGGCCCCTTTTGCAGGTATTCAAACGTTGTGAGCAGTAATGACTGAACCTAAGGAGCAAGCGACCAAGATCTTCAACAAAGGAGTTCATTACAACATCAGATCAAGGTAGGTCTCCTTCATCTTCTCTCATTTCGATTGTAATTTAGGAAAGTGTATTGTAGATTATCTCATTTGGTTCTAGACCCACTCATTGGGCTAGAGGGATCATTTGTCCGCAGAGAGGATTTAACTAGACAACAAGTAGATTATTTTATCCTAAACTTTTTTGAGCATGTTACCATTACTCTTATGCATCTCCCCATAAAAAAATATCAACCAATGGATGCATGAATTTCGAAAAAAACAAGAAATGGTTGTAGGTGACGATGGCCAATTTCTTGTAAAATATATATTGGAATTTCTTGAAATTCTTTTAGCATGTTACTATCACCCTTATTTATCTCCCCATTAAAAATATCAGCCAATGGATGCAGGAATCTTGAGAAAAATGAGAAATGGTTGTCGGTGACAGTGGTTAATTTCTTAAAAACTGTACACTGGAATTGCCTAAAATATTTTGAGCATGCTACCATCACCCTTATGAATCTTCCTATAAAAGATCTCATTAAATGGATTCATGGTTTGCAACAAATGGTCAAAATAATTTTCTTCCCTTTTTATTAATTTTGTGACTTTCTTATAGCAACTCAAGATAGTGAGGAAAATGAATAGAAATCTCTTGGGAATGATCGGTGCAAGTTGTGGATGGTCATGAAATGGATGAGAGTAATGTGGGGAGGCTTCCTTATTCCTCTGAAGATGAATGCATTGGGATTGGAGCTAGATGTGTAGGTTGGCCTACCTATTCTGTTTTGCTGATTTCTTTCCTATAATACCTACACATTCATCATGGCAAGAGGAACACTTTTTATCATTATTCTTTTTGTTTTCATTTTTTTTCTCTTTTTCTCTCTTTTTTCTTTTTGAGGCCCATTAGCTACCTCATAGAGGTTTTCAACTAGTATGTCTACCCTAGGTGCCTCAAAGGAGGTTTTCACCTTGGGATCATTATTGATATATTTTTTTTCTTTTTCTCAAGCTCATAAGCTACCTTAGAGAGGTTTTCAGCTAATGAGATTGCCTCAAGCGCCTCAAGGTAGGTTTTCACTTGAGGTTTTTCTGTCTCTTTTTTATTTTTTCTTTTTTTAGTTATATCTTACTCTCCTTGAAAAATAAAATATTTTTCATGTATAGGAATACTTCCAATGGAGCCATATGCACAATATGATGACAGATAAATGTTTATGTAGGTTTGAAAGATATGCTTTAATATATACGAAAATATGAGAGACCTATTTTTTTTAATTAACGTGATGTCAAGAATTGTTGAAGAAGAGAGTGGTGCTCCAGCTTAATGATTACCTAGAACCAAATCTCAATATAGATTTGATGCCCCAAGTTCACTTGTTTAAATGGATCATCTTGTATGTATTCTTCTTCCATTCCCTTCAAATATTCTACTATTTGTTGACTATTCCCTTGAACACATAAAGGATTTGATGGTAGGCATAATAGAAATTCCTCAATCTTAGGTTCAAATGGCTACTCTCCATCAAATGTGGTCCATGATTCTTTAGTTTCCTCTAGATATTATTCTTCTAGATGTTGTTCTTTAATGACAACGAGATCTATGTTTTTCAATACTCTTCTTAATCTAATATTAATATTATTTATATCAAGAGGAGTTGTTTGGAAATTGTGTACCTCGACATTGTAAGTGGGATGAGTTACTTTATTGTTTGGGTTTGGAAATGGTTGTGTGGGGAGTGGAGTGGGCGTAGATATTTGAGATGGTTGTGGTCGAGGTGGATGGTATTGAGGTTGGAACTAAGGATGTTGAGGATATTAAGGAACTAGAAGAAAAATGCATAAATAATTATTAAACTACTCAATGCAAAAGAAAAAAATATAGTAGAAATTGAAAAAAATAAAAAAAGATAATCAAGCAAACTAGGGTTGCCCTCATAGGAGCCACCAAGCATAACATCGATGGCAGTTTCATTTCCTTTCATGGTGGCCCTCAGGTCTTTGGTAAAAGGATGATTTTCTCTAGTATTATTTGTGGCTCTAGATGGGGTCCCTATGTACCCTCTCATGCAGAGATTTTCTTTGTTTTACATCAAGTAATGCACTGGGACCGATATGGCAGTAGGGGTTTTAGTCTTGGGGTTGACATCCCTTCATGGATATATTTAAAGCTTCAATATTTATATGAGAATGGGTCAGAAGATGGGTGAACTTTGTCTCTAGTTCAAATAGATTGGGGTCACAAAGATCGCTTACCAAGGAGATATGATATCAATTTGTTGTTGGTGCCTCTGCGTTGTGTTTGTCGAGCCTGGTGAACACAGGGCTCAAGATTGACTTACAATAAGTAAAATTAGGTCTCTTCGTAAGTCTCCAAAAACCACTACTTCAATTTCTTGTATATTATTTATTTCTGTGTTGTTGAATATGACAAATATTCTATTATCAATACATGTTTTAGAGTCTTCCTCTCAATATGTGGTCTACTCCTTTGTTTGATATAATCCAAATAGAAGACAAAGTGGGAAGGCTTAGAGCACTTTTCAAATATTCATAAAAAACATATATGGGAAGACCTCTACATTTTGCATTAGGATCTTGGAGATAATATATACCTTGAAATAGAGTATTGGGGGAAAATGGGGCATTCCAATCCTTCTACGAAGCCTACAATTTGAGGGAAGATTTCTTGAAAATAAAACAAAGTTAATAGACTATCATATACAAAGGCACTTCACTGTAATAGTGACTATGGGGCTATGAGGTGGAGCTCTAGGCCTTAGAATACAAAAAGGAACAACCACCTCTTTTAAAGATGTTGGAAAAAATAAACCATCCACATCTGCAGAAAAAATACAAAACACACTAGGCCCATACATAGTTGAACAAATGGAGCTCTCCCTAATAGGGGAAGTAGATATTTCAGAGGTAAATATACTCTTCTATACCATGAAAAATAAGGTGATTATTTCTCGTTGTTTTTGCCAAAACCAAAAGAATTACAAAAATGGATCTTTTCCTCTTGGACAAACAAATGTGTATTTATTTATGCTCCAAAGGATTTTCAATGTCCGTTTTGATTCAAAAAAGGACTACAAATTTGTAGTAAATGAAGAGCCATGGTTTTTGGGAATTGTTAGGCTCTTTACAACCCCATGGTTTTCAAAATTTGATGCAACAAACATGGTTGTCTAAAAAATGATGGTGTGGGTGAGGCTATCATTCCTCTTCCCTTTTAGCACCATAAAGTACAAGAAGATATATGTAATACCTTGGGAACATTAAAAAATAAGGACTATGATAGAACAGAGAAAGACATCTTCACCTTTACTAGGATATGTGTAGAAATCGACCTAAGCAAAGGCTTACCAAATCACATTATACAAAAACCTAAAGAGCTCTAGTGGGCTCAATCTCTAGACTATGAGAACACAACTTCCAGATGTAGGAATTGTTTCCAAATAGGACATGTGAGGAATGCATGCCCACAGATAAAAAAGTCCCCACAAAAAAAAGTGTCACAAAAGAGAAGAGGATGGAAGTTTACAAACACACACATTTCTGAGGTGGAGGAAGAAGAACTCATGGAGATTTTAAACAAAAAGGTAGGAGGCACTCATGATTCCAATTATGCAATACATAACCAAGGTGGGACAGTGTTAGTTACTATCCAAGTAATATAATTATAGTAAAAAATGAATCAAAGGGAGGATGAAATAGGGGGTATAAAGCAAGCCCATGTGTCAGAAGGATTAGAATCAGACAAAGAAAACCCACCAGAGTCATCGATGGGTGTTTTGGCCCTGTTTCCAGTGGATCCCAAACATGGGATCTGAAAACAGGTCCAAAAGAAGAAAGGAAAGAAGGGGAAGACTAGTGATGTCAACATTACTTGTACAATCTGATTGTACTAATATTTTTTACTTTTCTTTTATTTTGTTTTTTTATAGAATGTAAACATACTTTTATTAGTACTTCCTATGCATTTTTTTTCCACACAAGGATTTGGGCAAATTCTTGATGAATGCGCACTTCATGTGTGTATATACAAAATGCATTTTCTTTTCAATATGAATGAAGGTACATGTTTCTTTTTTCAAGAAAAAAATGCTAAAAAGTAAAATAATAGAAAGGATGAGTTGAATTTTAAATGAAGAACATCACTGTCTGAAAAAAACTTTTTTGAGTTCATCATATCAAAATACATAAACAAAATAAAAAAGAAGCTTATTCACTAACCTTGTAGAGACATTACTTTTTTAGAGATGAGATTTACAGAAAAACATAACTAAACTAAATGCATGGAAAGTAAATGTACAAGAAGGGGGCTTGAGCACTTGGGTTGGGACCTAATCCTAGGAGACTCAAATCCCTAAGAATAAAATCAAACTGGAAACAAAAGAGTGCTTTTCATTCATGATCAAATGTGCTCATACATGAATCATGACAAACTGAAATAACATACAAGGAAGCCTTTCTCTACTAATGACTATCTTCTCCAACATTTCCTCTCTAATGTGCTACCCAAGCCTCTTATTTCTACAAAAATAGCCAAGTTGAAAATAGAATCTAGTTCCCTGTGGCCTCGCAACTACAGGGAGGGGTAGTAATTGCTCTAAGCCAGTCGAGTTTTGGTCATCCTGTAGTAAGGATCAGGTCTTCTATATTTCTCTAGATTGGATTTTTTGTGATATGCATCAAATATTCTGAATATCCTACACAATATATGCATTTTGCACACAAGATATGATAATCATCTCTAACCTTCCTAAGGACATATTAAAGCTGAAAAATACATTACTAAGTGCAGAAGGAAAGATTAAATGTGCCTAGAAAAGGATAGATGGACCTCAAATTTTATCTTATTTGGAGGCCCATCACTATTATTAACCATAATTCTGATTAATGATCAAGCTTATGATTAGCCTTAATATTGATTAATGGTTAAGCTTGATTAGAAATCAATTATTTGAATAACCCTTAATTTTTATTTATAATTAATTAATGAAGTATATTTTATCATGATTTGTTTAATATTTAAATTAATAGGATTCTTATGAATCCATATATTTGATTAACATTTAAAACATATTATTATTTTGTTTATTAAGGGGCGGGTGGATGAATCAACCACGCAAGGAATTGATTAGGGATGGTGGTGTAGGTGGAAAGGATGGTGAAATAGAGGGGGAGGGGAGGGGAGAGGAGGGTGGGTGGGAGGTGGGTTTGGGCTCGCGGATGGTGTTAGGGAAAAAAAAATTATTAGGGGCAATAAACGCAAGGAGACAACAAGAATTTGGGATGGCAGGGGGTAGTGGGGGTGGGGTGGCGGGATTTTTCTTTTTCATGGAAGATTTTTTAGGGAGAGATCATTTTTATCATGGAAAGTGGGAAACTAGGGCCAAGAGAAGGCCAAAGGAATTTTTGGACAGGGAAGTTGGATTTTGAGGTAGACATTGTGAATGTTTTGGATTACAAACTCAAACACATTATGGTTGTGATATGGACTTGGGCTTAGAGGTTAGGGAACCAATGGAGGCTTCCTAGGATAGGAAGTTGGATAGGTTGTTCCTAGTTGGAAAAGTGGCATATTCAATTAGGTGTTCCTAGGAGGAACACTGCAACTGAGTTACCATAACTAGGTATTTCTCTTGTTAATTGTTATTGTCAAATATTTTGAACTGCAGATGTTGTTAAATATCATTATTGTGTTGATTTGGAGCAAGGATGTCCCATACTTTTTTATATTGGAAGGACATTGTTCCCTACACAGAAATAACAATCAAATGGTTAGAAAGGAAAAGACACAAACAACTAAACAAACAAACTATATCTAAACAAGATCATGAGTTACAATGTTAGAACAAGGAATGTTGGGTATGTGTTATATTCTTTCCATGACTAACCCCATGTGTGATTCATATGAAACACATACATAGGAGGGCAATAGGGGGTATGAATGGGGGTCATACCCCTGCACATTGTTTGGGGAAGTGCCCTAAAAAGTAATTAATTAAGTGGTTTTTTCATTCATTTTTGGCAGTTTTCAAGCACATGGTGGTTTTTCCCATGGTCCCATAGATCTAGTCAAAGGAACTACAGTTCCATTCAACCTATAATACACATGGAAGCATTACTTCCAAGTTTGATATGAAATTATATTATGTTTTGTGGACATCAAAATATTTTATTTATGAGTGAGGTTGAGTGAAATACTTTTACCACATTAGGTTGTAATATCAAAAACAAATCAAGTGATCATAGTGAGGTTCGTATTATTGATGTTTTATAATGTTTTTAATTAAAACTAACTAGATATGCATATTCATTTGTTTTTTATTATAGTGGACATTGTTTTTTTAAGAGAATCTTTTATTTTTATTTTAAGAGGGACATTTTAAACTCCATGTGGAGCATGAATGGAATCATACATCGCCCCCATGTTGGGTTGTAGAATGTGCCTCTCAATGCATTGACATTGAAAATATTTTGATAACCTACATTGTCTGTATTAAAATGTGCATTTTTAATACATATTTTTCTTGGAGTGGAATGCATATATATATATATATATATATATATATATCATATAGATATATATATATATATATACATATAGATATATATATATATATATATATATATATATATATATATATATATATATACAAGTTTTGCATTTAAAATATATTTATTAAAATAAATAATAATAATAAATTTTAAAAGTTGATATTGAAATATATTAATTAATAATTAGAAGGCAAAGAGGAGGGAGCGGGAGCAGGAGGACTAGTGCATAATGGAGATGGGCTAGGGTTTTTAAGTTTTAACCCAAGGGGGAAGTTCCCCCTTTGTAAATCCCTTCATTTTGTCACTTGGTTGTAGAAATTAGGTAGTAGATTCCTAACATCTCATGAATTTTTAATCAAAATCACAAGACATAGATCTACACTACTACTCTGCGGACATTATTTCAAAATTTAGAACAAAATTTTCATACCTACAAGAAGAAATAACACATGAAGCAAGTATTTTTATCTGGGGAAAGCAATCTTCTAAAAACCTCAATGCCTCTTGCATTAATCAAATGAAATATAGATGTATTACAATTTCTTTTCTCATCTAAACTCATCCTACAAGTGCACAACCTATCTCTCTGCTCACTGGAGGCCTTTGATCTAGACTTAGTCAAATTTTCCCTTGGATTGAGCTCCTATTTCCTTGCATTGTTCCTTGAGTAATTATCCCCTATTATTTAGGAAATCCCTCAATTGAATTGTGAAATTCCTTTACTAGGTTAATCATGTAACTGCATGCAACACTTGTACACTCAAGACTAGTCTACAACTGATGTTACACTACCTTGGAATCTCCATCTCAGCTGGGTAACTCGATTTATCTTCATGCAATAGCTATTTCGGGTTGATTAATCAGTTAATTGGATGATCATTGAGTTTTATTGAAGTCCCACTACTTATTTAACCTTCCACTAGTTCCTCAAAAGGTTGGATCTAGTTTAATTGAAAACAACTTGAGATAACTGACCTTGATTGCTACAAATTAGAAATCACTCATGCAGATTTGAAATCTAACTCCTCCAACTTGAATTTCATCATCCAAGTTGTATGTTGATGTGTAAATTCAAATTGTCTCAATTTAATCAAGGCGAAATCAAATTGATAATTTCTTACTCCATTTTTCAACACTCCCTCTCAGCAAGAAAGGGATTATCAACCACCCCTATCCTGCACCTATGGAACTCAAAATTCCCTCTTGATAATGCCTTTGTCAAAATATCAGCATCTTGTTTCTCTGTCGGAATGTACTACAACAACATTATCTGCCTCTGCACACAATCCTGTAAATGATGATACCAGATATCTATATGCTTGGATTGATCGTGAAAAACAAGATTTTTAGAGAGCTTGATGCAACTCTAATTATCACAATAGATCAAAGATGGATCGATCATCTGACTAAACAATCCAACAAGTATCTTTCTCATCCAGATCGCCTCACATGCTGCTTGACTAGAAATCATGTATTCTTCTTCTGTTGAGTTGAGTGTCACAAATATTTGCTTCTTGTTGTACCAAGAAACCATTGTGGACCCATCACTGAAAATTCCACCTAATGTACTCTTTCGATCTGATAGATTCCTGCCCAATCTACATTTATGAAGCAACACAACTTCACTTCCTATATTTGTCTGTACCATATTCCAAACTGGGGAGTACCTTTGAGATACCGTAGAACATGCTTAGCTACCCTCCAAAATAATTTGGTTGGCCTAACCATAGATTGGCTTAGTTGGTTTAATGCATTGCATATATCTGGTCGTGTGTTCACAAGATGAAATAGTGAACCCACCAATTGTTGGTAAATAGTAGCATCCACTTCCTCACTTGAAGTGGGATCCTCTTTCCTTTAGTTGGTTGTTAGAGGTGTCTCCATGGGTTTGCAACTGTCCATGCGGAATCTTTGAAGTATCTCATTGGCATACTTTCCCTAGGAGGCAAACAGTTCCCCACCACCTTTCCATACTTCAAATATGAGGAAGAAGTGCATGAGACCCAAGTCCTTCATTTCAAACTTTCTTGCAAGGTCCTCCTTACAAGATATGATTAGTTTCTCATCACCAGTTAAAATCAGGTTATCAGCATATAAGACAATAATAAAAAATTTACACTCTACCAAGATATGATAGAGGTTTTCATTCGCTTCACTTTTGGTGAAGCCCAAACTGGTGAGGTAGTTATCGATCTTGGTGTACCAAGAACAGGGTGCTTGCTTGAGACCATACAACGCTTGCTTAAGATTGCACACATAAGACTCCCAATCAAAAGTCTCAAAGCCTTACGATTTCTCGATATACACCTCCTCCTCAATAAATCCATTAAGGAATGTTGTTTTTACATCCATTTTGTGGATCTTTCCACCCCATCTATGCAACCAGAGTAAGAATTGATCTGATGGATGAGTATCTTGCTACAGAAGAAAATTTATCCTCATAATCAATTCCCTCAACTTGAGAGTACCCCTTGACCATAAATTTGGCCTTATACTTTTCTATGCTTCCATCTATTGCATGCCTTACCTTGAAGATCCATCTCCAACCCATAATTTATTTATCTGTTGGTCTTGGGACCACTTCCCAAACACTATTCTTTACAATAGATTTATATTCCTCCACCATTGCATCAACCCATATAGGTTTCTCTACTCCTTCCTGGAAAGAGGATGGATCATTCTCTACAAGCTCAGCCATTAGAGCCATGTATCTAGTGTATCGATCTGGTGACCTTCTCTGTCTGCACTAATTTGAAGGAGCACCCACATTCTCCCTCGCATCTTGCACAAGTCTCGCAGCTTTCTTGGTCCTTTTCATGCCTTCTCTAGATGGTTCTGCTTGAGTGGTTGTCTCCACTCTCTTCTCCCCAACTTGCGATTGCTACACAACTTCTTTAGGTTCCTCCTTTGGAGCTAAAATCTCCTATCCCTCTCAAGAGATCATCACATGGCTTTATCTTCTTCAAATTTTACATCCCCTCACACAATCTTCATTGAGGGATGACAAATACACACAATAGTTGTGGCGAGTTTCTGTGTAACCCACAAAAACCCCAATTCTGTTTTCAACTCTAGCTTCTTCCGTGTTTCTTTGGATACATGGAAGTAAACATAGGCTCCAAAAATCCTAAAGTGCGACATATCTGGCTTTCTCCCCGAGAAAGCCTCCTCTCGTGTAATCATGCCAAGAATTCGACGAGGACTTCAGTTCTGCAAATAGACTATTGTGTTGCATGCCTCGGCCCACAAATGTAGAGGTAGGACTTGATCATGCAACATCACCCTCATTGCTCCCACAATGCTACTGTTCTTCTTCTCAACCACCCCATTATGTTGTGAGTTGTGGGGTACTTTCAACTCTCGTCAAAGTCCTTCTTTTGCATAGAAATTTTTAAATTCATTCGACATGTACTCACCTCAATTTGTTGGCATTATCATATAGATGTTGTCCTTGATGGAAACTCACATAGATGACAGTTCACAGCGCAAAAGGTTAACAATAAAGGATTACAGATCAGACTCCAGAGATTGAAGAAAGAGAGGTATACGATGGTTCACTTTGTCCAAGTAGCGTATACACGCGAGAGAACAGAACAAAAAGAGCGTATACGTATAAACACACTCTCACAAGAGAAAAAGTGCGTACAGGTTGGAAAAACAAGGAAATTCAAGAGCAAAGAATACCAAGGGTCAATACCATGGTATTAGCCCACAATATTGAGTGGAGTAATGACTATTTGATCCCGCCCAAGAATACCACAAGTACTAAGTGGTTTTCGTTCGAGGTACTGAAAAATATCTAAGTATATAAGGAGGAGAAGATCAAAGGGCTAGAGGTGTGAAAGTATTGAATATCTTATGAAGTGTTAGATCAAATATGCAGGTTATGGCTTTCTGATGCTGAACTAAGGATGCACCTATGTGGTTGATGATTGATGATGGATTGGGATCATAAGACCTTAAATGAATTATCATTATGTGGCTTGATCATGGATAGTCTAGATCTGAATACTAACACATGTTTTATTTTGTAAATGTTATGATCTAGGTATGGCTGAATTCTGAAATAGTTGTGAAGTTTTAAGTTAGTATTTGCATATATATACACTGGTTCGCTTTGTTAAAAGTGCGTATACACACTGGTTTGGCACATCAAAGTAGCATATACATTATGAAATATGATATTTGAAGTTGCAGTTGGTTTTGGTTGTTGTTGCAGAGTTCTAGGTTCTGCTCTATGTTCTAGTGACTGTGTTTTGGTGACAGTGTTCTGAATCTTTAGATAGATTGAAGGTGATTTGTTTAAGTGATGATGGGCTTTCAGTAATTGGTTGTATTGCAGTGGTGATTTATTTTGAGCTTCATTGTTGCTAATGGGTCCAGTATGAAAATTGGATGAAACGAGGCCTTCAATTTGTGGTGTTGTGTTCCACGAGTATCCAGTCTGAAAATTAATGAAATGTGATCCCTGGAGGAAGAAGAGAAGGTTGTAGCCTTCTGTAGGATGGCGCCTACATACTGGTAAACATATCAACCAATACAAGAGCCAAGGGGTTGGAGCTCCCTTCCAGTAGCAGTTGGAGAACGAGTGAAGGTTGGAGCCTTCTGTAGGCTAGCGCCTACATACTAGTAAACATATTGGCTAGTACAAGAGATAGGGGGTTGGAGCTCCCTTCCAGTAGTAGCTGGAGAACGAGTGAAGGTTGGAGCCCTCTGTAGGCCAATGCCTACGTACTAGTAAATGGATCAGCTAGTACAAGAGATAGGGGGTTGTAGCTCCCTTCCAATAGAAGCTGGAGAACGAGAGAAGGTTGTAGCCTTCTGCAGGTAGGTGCCTACATACTGGTATGATTCTACACTAGTACAAGATTGTAAATAGGTTTTCCTTATGTTAAAAGAAGACAGAGACGACAGAAGCAGGTGGTTTTTTTCTCGCATTGGGTTTCCACCTTAAATCTTAGTGTTCATGTGAGTTGCTTATGTGTGATGGTTTATTCTATTTTTACTGCACATGGTTACTGTTTATATGGTTAATAAAGTAGTGATGCACTGATGAAAGATTAACATATGATGAATCAACTAAATCATAAGTTCACTGGATATACGTTGGTTTCCTTAAAGACAGTTTTGTGTACATGCGAGTTACCTTCATTGAAGTAGCGTATATAAATTTGATTATGAAAGAAAAAGTTATTGATTTGATAAATACCGATTCACCCACCCCTCTCAATATTATTCCCAACACCATTATCGCTTATGAGAGCCTTCACCTTCTTGCCCATTTCATTCTGAACCAGTGCCTTGAATTCTACGAACTTGGATAATGTCTCTTCCTTCTTCTACATGAATAATATCCAACACTTATGTGAAAATTCATCAATAAAAATGACAAAATATTTGTGCCTGGTAGTTGAGGTTGTCGAGAAAGGTCCATAGAAATCAGAGTGTATCCTTTCAAGAAATGCATGTGCTTTGTTGTCCCAATCATGGAAGGTGGCTTTTGTGTACATCCCCAAAGTACACCCTTTGCATACATCTTGCTGCTCAATTGCTCCTTTGGGGAGGTTTGTGGTTATATATTTCATGATCTTCAAAGTGCCATGATGCAAATGGCCAGGTCTTCTATGCCAAAATTCATCGACATGGCGGCTCTGCACCTTCTCCGGCTTTGTTCTCAATGCAACACAATCCTCCACATCTAGCTTGTACAGTTTCTTCACACAAACCCCAATCTGCTTCAACTATCTCATGGCGATTTGTCTCAGGAATTCCTTTCCTTTGTTGAAGATCACATCATAACCACAATCTTCCAAAACCACAACAGAGATGAGATTTTTCTTTAGGTTCAGAATGAGCATGACATCCTTGATCATGAGGGGGGAGCCCGACTCCCTCTAAAAGGTGATTGTACCAATCTCGATCGCACTATACCTTCTATCGTCCCCCATCTCGATGTGCATCTACAAAAGTTTTTGCTCCAGGTCACTGAAAAAATATCTATTGCATGTCATATGGAACGATGCACCTGATTCCAAGTACCACAGGCTTCTCATCACTGTGTTGGACATGCATGCAATGAGAGTAAATTCAAGCTCGAACTGTGAAGGAAAAGCTTCACCTCTTGCTCCTCCTGAGGTCTTCTTGCTTCCCTTCTTGTGTGGACACTTTGTGGCATAATTCTTGTATTCATGACAATGGAAGCATTTAATTTTTGACAAATATTTCATCTTGCCCCCTTCACTTGATTCTGATTTGGATTGGGATTTCTTCCCTTTTCCCTTCTTTGCATTTCCATCCAAAGAATTTTTTTCTTCATCCTCACCCTTGGATGAAGTCTCATCTCTGGGATTCCGTGTTATTTACTCCTGCACCAAGTCGAACTATAAGCACTCCCAAATCGATAGTTTCTCCCTCTCATTCACTGAATCTTTTTAGTTATACCAACTCTTGGGAAGGCCCAGAAGGGCTAAGGTTACCAAGTCTTATTCAGGGACATTAACACCGACCCCACCATGTTCATCACAACACTATATAAACTTGCTCAGATACTGCGGAATTGTGTCATTTTTCTGCATCTTTATACTTTGAAGTTTATCCTTGAGTGTCAGCTTCCTAAAGTCACTACTATTCTCAAATAATTCTATCAGTTCTTTCCACATCATGAATGAAGTTTCTTTTCTGTGGAGATTCAAAACAATATGATCTCGTACTCCTTACAAGATGATTATCCTTGACTTGGCTACATATTTCTTCCACTGAGAAAGGTTTTGAGGATCATATGCTTGTGGTTTTTCAACATCTATCTTTATGTATTCTAGCAACCCATTTTCATCCAATATTGCCTCCATGTGGTCCTTCCATGCAACAAAATTAGAGGTGCCTTCCAAGGCATACTCTAGCCTTAGTCCGTTGAAGGTCATGTTCTCTGCTCTGAATAAATCTTGCTACATTGATCTTCAAATTCGAACCTCTGAGAAATAACTTCAAATTTCTTGTTCTAATGTGAATTCAACTCTGATACCATGTAGAAACTAGGTTGTAGATTTAAAATTACTCATGAAATTTTATTCAAAATCACAAGACACATATCTACAATACTGCTCTGCAGACATTATTTCACAATTTAGAACAAAAATTTTAGACATGCAAGAAGAAATAACACACATAAAACAAGTATTTTTATCTGAGGAAAGCAATATGCTAAAAACCCCAATTCCTCTTACATTAATCAAATAAAATAGAGATGTATTACAATTGCTTTGATCAACTGAGCTCACCCTACAAGTGCACAACCTATCTCTCTACTCACTGAAGACCTCTAACCTAGAGTTGATCAAATTTTCCCTTGCCTTGAGCTCTTGTTTCCTTGCATTGTTCCTTGAGTAATTATCCCCTATTATTTAGGAAATTCCCTCAATTGAATTGCGCAATTCCTTTAGGTTGATCATCTGACTGCATGCAACACCTGTACACTCAAGACTAGTCTACAACTGATGTTACATTTCCTTGAAATCTCCACGTCAATTGGGTAACTCGAATTCTCTACATGCACTAGTTTTTTCGCTGATTGATCATTTAACTAGATGATCACTGAGTTTGACTGAAGTCCCACTGCTTAACTAACCTTCCACTAGTTCCTCCAAAAGTTGGAACTAGTTTAACTAAAAACAACTTGAAATAACTCACCTTGATTGCTACAAATTAGCAATCACTCCTGCAAAACTGAACACTAACTCCTCCAACTTGAATTTACTAAGTAAAATGGGTGACATAAGCCATGTCACACAAGTTATCATCATCCAAAATTTCTGCTGATGTGGAAATTCGAATTTTCTCAATTTAATCAAGGCAAAATCAAATTGAGAATTTCTTGTTGCATTTTTCAACAACATTAATTTTTTTATTTTCGATGTTATGGAGGAGAGGATTCAACGGGGGTTTTACAATTTTTTAGTTGGATTTTTCTAGTAATGGATTGGCTTCTGAGGAGGGAAGCAAATGGAGAAATTTATGTTCATATTTGATCGCATTCTTGTGGGCTTGACATCGTCCGATCTGGCGTATTTTACTATGGAATTTTCTAGCATGGTCATGGAGGATTTGGTGGACTATGAAAAAGTGAGTGGTGACAGAATTCCTACTTTCAAAAACTCTGAGGAGCTTATAGCCTCCTGGAAAGAAAGGATACAAGTTGTAGAGGGTTCATACCTTTAATCAACATTTTCCACATGTCTAGGTCTAATGGAGGTTTTGGGAGAGGGTCTGCAACTAGAAGGGCTTCCATCATAGATAGTTGTTTGCCTAGGGAAAGAAACGATTATTTCTCTCGGTCACATTTAGGGTTGAGTCTTTTCTTGAAGGTTTATGGGAAAAAAATTTGGTTTCTTGGGACTTCATACTCTCATGTGATTTTTTTATAGAGGACTCCTCTATGGTAAATGTGTGATGCTCACAAATCAATTTCACACCTCTTTATGATGGGA
Source organism: Pinus tabuliformis (assembly GCA_031772625.1). NCBI lineage: Eukaryota > Viridiplantae > Streptophyta > Pinopsida > Pinales > Pinaceae > Pinus > Pinus tabuliformis. The sequence goes on from CM062805.1 coordinate 1,054,706,458, forward strand.
ATCACAGATCCCTAGAGGATTTGATTCAATCGGTGCAACACCCGCCTGAACAAGTTGTTAAGGGGCAGGTCTCGATTGAGGGTTACAACCCAATTTCCAACAATATACTGAATTATATGCAAAACCCTTCTATTCTCTTGTTTCAAGAGATTGGGGGCTTTGAACCTAGGGGAGGTGAACAAGAGGTTCAAAGAAGTGAGGTTTCACATAACCTCATTAAGTGGAATCAACACAGATAGCTAAGGGAGAGAAAGATAGAATCATCAAAAGAAATAAGCCTCACACAAAATTCAACATGTGCCTATAAGTGGATGTGCGGATTCAAGAAGCGAGGATGATGGCAGACAGAACCCTAGTCAATAGGACACAAGGCTGGAAGTTAAAAATTAGAATGCTGGAAGCATAGGTTGTCACTGAAGTAAGTCTCATTGTTTCAAATCCCTCTAAAGTTTTTCTTTTAGCTAAAGGTGGATACAAATTGACTACAAATATCTTGAAGAAGCCTTAGTCAAATCTCAGAGGATATGGAGTATATACTCTATTGAAATGTGGCTACAAGAATATTCCAATTTTAATTGTCCTTGAATTAAAATCAAATTTAGTCTTACCAGCTACTTGGAAATAATTGATTAATTCATTTTGACTTAATTAGTTGGAGAAATTCAAGTTAGAAGTCTTTCTGAAGTCATGCAAGAGTTATCCCTTAAATTAAGGAGATAAGATTGAGTTATATTTGAGTTGTAATTAGTTAACTCTGTTTACTAAGTTAAGTCTAGTTAAATTAGTTCCAAACTGTTTGAGGAACTAATAGAGAGTTATCAGTCAATTGCTGCATGCATGCACTCAACCAGTGTACTCCAGTTAGCTGAAGATTCTCTCATAAGAAACTCATGCATGTCTATTATGAGAAAGGCTTAGTTGATTTAAATGCCAAGGACAATGTACTATCAGTTGCATGTGTTTTCCTATAAAGGAAACTAATGCATGCAGTCAAGGGAAGTTTCCTTGAGGATTGTGCATTTTTACAGTGTGTAGGAGCAGTGTTCCACTTGGTGAGGTGAGAATCATCCACTAGGAACAACACAAGGAAATAAGAGCTTGGAGGGCAGAGAGGAAAGCTTGTGAGAAGCCAGGATTGCTTGTGAGCATCTGTGAGGATTGTACTGAGAGCTGGCTAGATGTGAGAGCTAAGGTTTTGTATAATTCCTATGTATTTCCACCTTGTATGATAATACAAATAGTGGGGTTTTTAGCTGAGGCTTTCCCAAAAGTATTTTCATGTGTATTGTGCATTGATTCTTCTTCTTCTGGTTATATGTGTTCAACTCGATCTTGCTTGATCTTTAAGCATCCACAAATTGATATTAGAAGTAGGTTATAGTATTTTGCTTTGGTTATATTGCCTTATTGGGTTAACCTACAGTCATATTTTCTACATAGATCTTAGAAGAGTGAGATTTGTAGAGAATTTGCAGAATTTCTACATGGTATAAGAGCCATGTTTATCAGAGTTGTGAACAATATATTGAGAAGAGAATTTGAAGTTTGAAGTTCGGGGTTGTAGGTGCAAATCGAATTCATATCATACTTCAATTGAGATGGGACATTATGCAACTAATTTCCCATTGAAGAAGTCCAAGAAGGGATCCTCAGAAGGATTAGAAGGTGAGGCATTAGCCTCTCAGTTCGAAATGGACTTTACCCTCATCACATGCATGGTGTCATCGATGATGGGTTGTGTCTGGCATATTGATAGTGGAGCTTCATTCCACATGACCGGTGATAAAATTTTATTCAATGCCTTGGAGGAGAAAGACCTCAAGATGTGCATAGAGATGGGTGACGATGGAAGGTATAGTGTTTCAAGAGTGGGCACGGTTGCTTTTCAAAGGGAGAATGGAGCTCCTATCACCTTGATAGATGTGAAGTATGTACCTGGACTAAAGAAGAACTTAGTATCGGTCGCGATGTTGGAGGATAAAGGCTACAATGTTGTCTTCAGTAAAGGAAAGGTGTTCCTAAGACACATAGCCACGGGTCAGACGAAGAGGATAGGGATTCAGGTGAAGAATCTCTATAAACTAGAGGTAGATGATTATGCAGCATTGAGTACAAAAGCAGAATTGGTGCAAAGCCAAGACATTGACGAGTTGTGGCACAGACAATTGGGCCATTTGCATCATGGGGCTTTGAAGATAATGCATCAAATATCTACAGGACTTCCCAAAGGTAAACTTGAGCAAGTTGACACATGCAAAGTTTGTACCTTGGGAAAGTACACCAAGTCTTCCTTTCATGGTCGAGACAGTCGAGCAAAGGCTATCTTAGAGTGAGTTCATACTGATGTATGTGGACCATTCTTGATGGAATCCACAGCGAAGCAAAGGTATTCTGTGATTTTCATTGATGATTATTCTCGTAAATGTTGGATTTATTTCATGCAGAAGAAGGACCAAACCTTCACAAAGTTTTGTGAGTTCAAAGCTTTGGTCGAGAAAGATTCAGGGAAGAAGATCAAGGCCTTGAGAAGCAACAATAGTGGATAATATGTCTCTCAAGAGTTTAAGGACTTCTGTGCAGTGGAAGGAATTAAACAAGAGTTGACGACACCTCATAACCCACAGCAGAATGGGGTGGCCGAGAGGAAGAATAGAACTATTGTAGGGGAAACACGGGCAATGCTGCATGACCAAGGCCTACCACTTCACTTGTGGGTTGAGGCATGCAACACAACGGTCTATTTGCAGAATAGAAGCCTGCATCACATACTTGGGATGAAGACACCAGAGGAAGCTTTCTCTGGTAAGAGACCAGATGTGGGTCTCTTCAGGATCTTTAGCACATTGGTATATTTCCATGTGACAAAGGATGCACGAAAGAAGCTTGCACCAAAAACAGAGTTGGGGATACTTGTGGGGTACACTGATACACCTCATAACTATTGGATGTACTTGCCTACCAATCAGAGGACAGTGGTTCACAGAGATCTCAAGTTTTATGAGTAGAAGGCCATGTGAGTTTCCCTTGAGAGGGAGCTCCAACTACAGGATGTGGAGGAACTGTTGGTTCCTAAGGAGGAGGAGCCTCAGACTGATGCGGAGGAGTCGCATGCAGAGGTTCTAGGAGTGGAGATATCCACTCAAGCGGAGTCTTCCAGAGATGGACGAAAGCGCATAAGAGAAGCTGACAGATTGTTGAAGGATGCGAGAGAGAATGTGGGAGCACCATTTTCTTAGCGCAGACAGAGGAGGTCACCTAAGAGGTACACTGGATACATGGCCCTTGCTTAGGAATGTGTTGAGACTAAGCCATCTTCCTTTGAGGAAGCAGTGTAGCAGTCGATTTGGGTTGATGCTATGGTGGAGGAGTATGACTCCATAGTTCGTAACAGTGTTTGGGACGTGGTTCCAAGACCGGAGAACAAGTCAGTTGTGAGTTCCCGTTGGCTTTACAAGGTAAAGAAAGCTATTGATGGTAGTGTGGAGAAGCATAAGGAAATATTTGTTGCCCATGGCTTCTCACAGGTTGAGGGGATTGAATATGATGAGACTTTTGCAAATGTAACAAGGTACTCATTTATCAGATCTATGTTGGCACTGTCAGCACAGATGGGTTGGAAGATCCATCAAATGGATGTGAAGACTACATTCCTCAATGGCGAGATTAAGGAAGAGGTGTACATAGAGCATCCAGAAGGTTTTGAGACCTTCGATCGTGAGTTGCATGTGTGCCGACTCAAGAGAGCGTTGTACGGGCTGAAGCAAGAACCTCATGCTTGGTACACCAGGATAGACAACTACTTCACCGGGTTGGGCTTCACAAATAGTGAAGCGAATGCGAACCTGTATAGCATTGTGGTGAAAGGTAAGTTGTTGATCATCGTACTTTATGTTGATGATCTCATATTGACTGGTGATGATCAGTTGATCGTGTCTTGCAAGGAGGACCTTGCAAGAGAATTCGAGATGAAAGACATGGGTCTCATGCATTACTTCCTTGGCATGGAAGTGTGGCAGAAGGATAGGGAGTTGTTTGTGTCTCAGGGCAAGTATGCCAACGAGATACTCAGGAGATTCCACATGGAGAATTGCAAGCCCATGCAGACTCCTCTAGCTGGTAACTGGAGGAAGGAGGATACTACTTCAAGAGAAGCAGTGGAGGCTACTATGTATAGGAAGCTTGTGGGTTCACTGATGTACTCAGTGAACACATGACCTGATTTGTGCTATGTAGTGAACCATCTGAGTCAAGCGATGGTTCAACCTGCCAAGATGTTTTGGAAGGCGGGAAAGCGTGTATTAAGATACCTCAGAGGCACATATCAGTATGGATTATGTACAAACGGATAGAGGGAGTGAAGCTACAGGGCTTCACAAATGCAGATTGGGCAGGGAGTCCATTAGATCGAAAGAGCACATCAGGAGGGATTTTCAACCTTGGGTCAGTAGAAGTTTCTTGGTACAGCAGGAAACAGAGGTCAGTTGCACTCAGCTCGGCAAAGGCTGAATACATGGCTACAAGTCAGGCAGCATGTGAGGCCATCTGGATGCAGAAAATTCTAGTTGGTTTGTTTGATCAGAGGATGGATCCAACTATGATCTATTGTGATAATCAGATTTGTATCAAACTCTCTGAGAATCTAGTATTTCATGATAGGTCCAAGCACATCGACATCCGGTATCATCATCTCAAAGACTGTGTAGCGAGGAGGATCATGTTGTTGCAGTATATTTCGTAGAGGAGCAAGATGCTGACATTTTGACAAAGGCATTGTCAAAGTGTAAATTCGTGTTCCATAGAGACAGGATCGGGGTGGAAGATAATCCCTTTCTTGTTGAGAGGGAGCGTTGAAATGTGGCAGCAAGAATATTCCAATTTAATTTGTCCTTGAATTAAAATTGTGAATTAAAATCGAATTTAGTCTTAACAGCTACTTGGAAATAATTGATTAATTAATTTTAACTTAATTAATTGGAGAAATTCAAGTTAGAAGTCTTTTTGAAGTCATGCGAGAGTTATCCCTTAAATTAAGGAGATAAGATTGAGTTATATTTGAGTTGTAATTAGTTAACTTAGTTTACTGAGTTAAGTCTAGTTAAATTAGTTCCAAACTATTTGAGGAACTAATAGAGAGTTATCAGTCAGTTGATGCATGCATGCACTCAACTAGTGTACTCTAGTTAATTAAAGATTCTCTCATCAGAAACTCATGCATGTCTATTCTGAGAAAGAACCTGTTGAGTTAAATGTCAAGGACAATGTACTATCAATTGCATGTGTTTTCCTATAAAGGAAACTAATGCATGCAGTCAAGGGAACATTCCTTGAGGAATGCGCAGTTTTACAGTGTGTAAGAGCAATGTTCCACTTGGTGAGGTGAGAATCATCCACTAGGAACAACACAAGGAAATAGGAGATTGGAGGGCAGAGAGTAAGGCTTGTGAGAAGCTAGGATACTCGACTATAGCTATTTTTTAAATTATGGACACCCCATTTTGATGTAAGCTAAGAGAGGCTAGATGTAGCACTAATTTGGGTGTGGCTCCCTAGTTGGTCGTCAGTGTTATGGAAGGAGGAGATTTTCGAAGATGTGGGAAATAGTTTGGGGACCTTCCTTGTGGCATATTACTATTTTTTCTTAACAAAATATAAGTTAATGGCAATATTTTTAATAAATATTGAGTTATAGGAGGGCTTATCGGAAGCCTTGTAAATGGGGGATTGATCCTAGTGGCTCTAGGAAGGCTCAGAAATTGAAGGTGGCTCCAGCAAGGCTCGAAAATCAAAGTATTAAAAATGTAGCCAAACCAATACCAAGTTGTAGTGCTCGTCATTACAATTATGGTGGCATATATGGAACTCAAATCTGCGTCTGTATGACCAACTTATGGCTCTTTAAAGTTTGATAAGACAAGGAAAAAGAAGGGCCCATAGTGTGCCACATGGCATCCCAGTCAGCAGGTGGGACCCACTAAGTTTATGTGACGACTGATTGGCCAGTGGGACAATGACACGTGGCACTCCAGTATTAACCTTGCACAATAAGACAAAACACAAATAGTAAAATTTTAATATCAAATCATATTATTATATGGTTATTATTAACCATATAAAACAAAAGTTAAAAAGAAACAAACCATATCAAAATTCAAGTCCATCAATTTAAAAGTCATATTATGGTGGAGACATATCCTAAAATCCAACAAATATATTAAAGATTAGTATGGCTATTTAAAAGTGTGGTTATAACCATATGACAACACATAATCAAAAGTCAACGTATATAACGCAACTGTTAAACAAAACTGTTAACGCCAACCAAAATACACGTGTCAAACTTTAAAATGCCCACCAGTTTGTTATAATTGCCAAGTCCAAAATGTGGTTCAGTTAAAAATTGTAATGTGGCATGGGTGGTGCTTGACCCCGGGTCCCCACTGCACAAACCAAGAGCCAATATTGTTAGGCCAAACGACCTCATTGTTTAATACATGGCTCATACTTGTATAAAAGCCTCCAAAACCATTCGACCGAGGAGGTGGAGGTTCGTACGAAGGCATAGCAGAGGCGGAACCCTGCATGATGGAACCATGATCTAGTGGAACCATGATTTGCAGAGGGTGTGGAACCCTAAACGTGGAGAATCTTAAGATGCTGAAAAAATTCCCTTGAGTTCCAGAGGTGCCAATGACAGAATTTGTCGAGCTTATAGTCATTTTTGCACATTTTTCATCAGGAGTTTAACCATGCATTCAGAATATTCATCTAAGTAGAAGAAACGTAGGTTTCCAGCAGCAAGGAATCTTTGGGAAATCTTGTGGAATCTTAAAGATTCCCTTGGAGGCTGATTTTTTACTGAGGCAAAATGTTTTCAACTTTATAGTCATTTTTCACAAAATTTCACAAGGAGCTCAATGGTGTGCTCAAAATCTTCATCTTATCAACGGATTGTTTGGCCATCTTCAGGAAGGAATCTTTGGGGGAATCTTCAAGATGCCTAAGGGTCTAGATTTGATGGTGTCAGAAGGGGAAAATTTTACAGTCGTTTGACATGATTTCGCGCAACGAATTTAGTGATGGTGTATGTTTCAGCAGCTGAGATTTTCATTTTTTGTCCATCCCCAAAATTGGAGGTATATGATGTAGTTATGTCAAGTTTTTCTTCTAATTTGCTAAGATGATGCTTTTATTGTCGACATCCTTGTTATTATTATGTTGAGGGATACTTGTACACCACATCATGTGAGATTGTATTAGCTTGTCAAGCTAAAGGGATGCCCATTTGAGTGAGATTTCCTATAGGAGGACATCTCATGGAGAGACATGCCACTCTTGTTGGGGGAATTTTCCCATATGAGTGAGAGTTCCTGAGAATGTATCATAAAGAGACATGCAACATTGGTTGAGGGTATTCATCCTTGTAATGACAAATAACATGTCATGTACACCATCATCTTGCAACATTAATGAAGTGGCCTCCCCACTCTTGACACCAAGGCGCGAAGACATAACCCACACTTGATGAACTCCGTTTTCAATGTGTTTGTGTCCTCTGATTTGTTGATCGTCATTATGTTTCATCTTTTTTAAAGTATGCACATGTGGTTGTTTCATACTCTTTCATATGCAATTCTGCTAACATCACAGAAGTAAAAGATCTTAGATAATTCTGGTAGCTGAAGACGTTTGGATCAGGGATGGTCGTGGCAATTTACAACCTCTTGTTATCGGGAAATCTAGTGTCCACTCAGAGCTGCTAGTCCCACTAAGACTGGTAGCTATCTTAGAAACAAACAAACTAAAACTACTTTTGTTTTCCTTTATGAGAAGTAGATAAGAGTGGAATGAAGGACACCAACCTCAGTCTTGCGCTTGGTTCCTTGCTTGATTCCTCTCCCTTCTGACAGATCCTTGCCGCTTCTCCTTCGTCTACCCAGCTTCAAAGAGCACTTGTGGAATCAAAGCAACATAATACTATCGAAGAACAGAGATCTAGAATCATAAACAATATAGGACCAGGTATATATTGACCACACAAATGCATATATCATCAAACATACAAGAATGTGGAGGAAAACTTGAATAGCTTTATTAATATCAAGAATAAGCAAAGAGGATTACAACCAATTGTTCTGACCCAACGTCATCCTCCAGCATGAAATCCCTTCTTTCACCTCATGAAAAGCTTAGATCACCCAACACTATGATATTTCAACAAGAAACCAACAGAACTTCCTTACAAGATACAAAATTCCAGCCTCTGGATCTCTGGGATGAGGGATCCATATATAGATGATTGCTGGGGGGTGAGTCAGCTTCTGGGATTTTGATTAGTGTCCTCTCTCTGATAGTTCTTGATTCCACTTGGAGATTGATGATCTCTTACTCATCCTTGAGCGAATTTAGAGAGGCAAGTGTCACAGGAGAAGTTTCTGGAAGATTCCATGATCATCCACCTCGCAAACTGTCTCTGCCATTTGTCCACTCTCGCCCATCGCACCCCATAGAAGGGATTTTCAATATGCATCGCACCTCTCGTGTGCATTAGGTGGGATGCATCGCACTTTGACCATGGAGCAGGTGAGATGGTCTTGTTTTGACAAGTTCTGAGCAGTTTTTCATGGAGAACTTCTTAGGAGATGATGTAATCAACTAACCTTGTTCTTTTAGGGTATGGAGCAACAATTTTAGGGACTTAGGAGCCCTTGGTTTATGGACATGTTTGATTGGGGTTGCAGTGCCCAAAAATGTCTATAACAGTTGCCCCCTAAAGCATGAGGGCGTTAATCTTTTGATGTCGGGTGAAATGCTTTATCATGAGGATCCGAAGTTTTTTCATGCTGGAAGGTGACTTGTAATAAGATACAATACAATACATTATCTTCATAATATTTTTCATGATCTAGCTGAGTCGAGCATCCCCATGCTCAGCTTTATAAATCCATTTTCATGTACATAAGACAGACAACCGTCTGTGCGGGAGACTGATGATTCTGATAGAGCCATCATCCTTTGATTTGGATGATCATCTGTGCAGCAACAATGTACATTTGATGTCTTTATTTTCCTGAATATATCACAGCCTGGATGGATGAAACTAGATCCGAGGTCTTCAAACTCATTCAATCTTCACTCGGAGTACAAGTCGATCCATGTGAAAGATGTTCTGGAGTCGAACATGGAAAGACATCGCCTGATTACCAGCCAATGATGTAAGTTGTTAACAGGTGCGAGAGGAATCACCGATAATGATGATGATCCTCAAGGTACTACAGTACAATTTGCATGGTGTGAATAAGGGACTTAGCATCAAACACCGCGCAAAATCTTTCGGTCAGAGGCCATTGATGTAAACCTGTCACCGGAAGTGAGAAACTTGCCATTGAGGCATGCAAGATTCAAAGTACTGAAAGGGTTGTTCCTAAGTCGACTTCTTGGATAATGAGCGGATGTCGACAAGAAGCGACCCGCCGTAGGAGGGCCTTAATGAATCCCACATCTATGACACGGAATGGAGTAAATGATTTTGGAGGTGAAAACAATCTGATGATACAGGGTTCAGGGTGGTTGTCATGAAAGAATGGAGCGTAAATGTATTGCAACAGATGAGACACAGGTGAATTCTCTGAGTGACTTCTCTTGAACATACCAGCGACACTGACATGGATTGGTAGCGTTAACCCCAAATATGGATGGTGTGATGGACCAATGGTGATATGACCAGTGAACGGAACAACCCAACCCGACTCGGATGCAAAGTGAAAGTGTCACGTTAAAGAGCGACTTGCTACCAATAAAGTTTCTTCAAGTTTTCTTCCCAATTTTTCCCCAGTCATTGCTTACCAGTACCTCTTTATTTTTGTCAAGCTTGAGGAGGATAACATATGCTTGTTCTATAATTTTCCCTTCAGGCAAACCCGTCGCTATATTTTAACGAGCCTAGCGACAGTGAAACTCGTTCTTGTCTGTATGGACAAGTTTGTCGCTATTCGGTTTTAACGAGTTTAACGATAAAGATAACTCGGTCCTTTTCAATTTTAGAGAGACTGAAAGGGATGTAAAGGAAACTCCAATAATCCTTTTTCGTCATGTAATCCCTTAAGTCCGAAAAAGTATAAAATAATACAAAATGGATGAATTTTCGGTAATTTTAACAAGCCGAACAAAACAAGCGCTCGATCTTTTTGTGTAATAATCCCTCAAGTCCAAAAAGATTAAAATCTAGAGGAGGGATAGCACTTCCGGTCGCTTTAACGAGCTGGAGAGGCCAATCGCTTGGCAATCTTTTCATATTTTATGAGTCAGTGAAAATAGCTTAAAGGAGACTCGTTTTTGAGGAACGAGTGATAATTTCAGGTAGCAACTGATTCCAGGTAAGGTTTGGAACTTTCCAATCACGGTAGTGTCACAAGGATGGCTAACAGGATCACTCTTCGTAGCTGTTCCTCAAAAGGGGTAAACAATCAAATGGAGGTGAATGATCAGCTAAAACAGAGTGGAGGTGATGATGAGAACATGACCTGGGCTCAAAAGCTGATGATAATGCATTCACAATGGTTATTTACCGGAAATTGGTTCATTTTTTTTTTAATGAGCTTAAACTCTGGGGGAACATTTGCTCATTGCTTATGTTTAATTTTTAATGAGCTTGAACTCCACATAAAAACTGCTCGTGATAATGGTCATCGATTTAATTTCACCGTTAATCACTTTGTTCCTTCAAAGGTTGTACTGCCTGTTCAATTGCTTCATCAAATCGATTAGAAATGAACAATATATGTTTCAAAATGATTTAAAACACTAATGTTTTACTCGAATTACGTGAAAAGTAATTTAAAAATGATTTTTTACCCCTCATTTTACCATTTCATTTAAACTTTGGTTTGTTGGAGCTCTGGAGGTGCTTTTCCCCCTTGATTTTCACCAGCTGATTTCGGGAGATTCTGTGGATGATTCTCGGCGCCGTCTAGACCAGGTAGGAGCTAAACCTGAGCTCTTCAGTTGCATTCTTTCCTTTTTGAATTTTGTGCATGTTTCCCTATTTATCTGAGCCTCTGGGGTTTGAAAAATTTGTCCTGGCTCCATCGCACCCTTTCTATATCAAAAGGTGTGATGCATACTAGCTTGGCTATTGGCTAGTCAGTATGCATCCCACCCAGTACACTGCTGGGGGTTCGATGGGCACGAGAAAGGAAATTTTTGCACTATTTTCTCATGGAATTTTTGCCTGTTTTTTGCCAAATCAGGATCCTGACTCTTCTCTGTTATGAAACCAGCTCAAGAAAAGATAGATCAACGCCTTAGAATTCAGCCTCTTCGAGGGGGCAACCTCCTTTACATTACATAAATGAACAATTCTTGGATGATTCAAATGACAAAACCTCCTTTCTATATATAGGAGTCTAAGGAGTCACAATATAATCCAGCCGACCTAACAATAATAATATAAAGCCACAAAAATAACAATAGAGGGATTCTATGGGCACATTAATAACAATATGGGGGCAATGGGGGCACAACAATATAAATAAGGGGTATAACTACAATAGTAATGGGGTAATCACTAGTATTATAGGGACCCAACATGCCCCTCTCCTTCAAAAAAGTGTTGTCCTCAACGCTTGAGTAGTTCTGGATACTTCTGCATAAAATTCTCATCCTCCCATGTGGAATCTTCAGCGGATAAGTTCTTCCACTTGATAAGATACTCTGAAATTGATCGATTTCGTAGCTGTCGAGTTCTTGTTTCTGTGACTGCTTCCGGTTCCAATATAATTTTTCCTTCCTCGTCAAGTTCTGGCAATATTGTTTGAACTGGGAGCTTGTCGCCTATAACCTTCTTTAAACATGAAACATGGAAAACTGGGTGCAATCGAGAAGCTGCAGGAAGCTCCAATTTGTATGCCATAGTACCAATCTTTTGCAACACCTTGTACGGACCATAATACTTTGGTGATAATTTATTATCCTTCTTAGCTTGCTTGAGGGACATTTGCTTATATGGTTGTAGCCGTAGGAATACCCAATCACCTACATCAAAACTTCTTTCACTGCGATGTTGATCTGCCTGTTGTTTCATTCTATTCTGTGCCAACACGAGGTTATCCTTTAAGAGTTGGAGGACTTGTTGTTGATGTTCGATGTGATGTTCCACTGCCTGAACCTTAGAATTTTCTCTTAAATATGATGTGATGGATGGTGGTTGATACCCATAAAGTGCCATAAATGGGGTCATTTTTGTTGCTGTATGAAAGGAAGTGTTATACCACCATTCAGCCAGAGGCAACCATTTGACCCATTGTGTCTGTTTATCAGATACAAAGCAACGAAGATATCCTTCCAAACATTTGTTTACTATCTCAGTTTTCCCATCAGATTGAGGATGATAAGATGAGCTATGAGCTAACTGAGTACCAAGACAAGAAAATAATTCTGTCCAAAAATTTCCAGTGAAAATGGGATCTCTGTCACTTACAATAATCTTTGGGTTTCCATGTAGCTTTTGAATTGTTTCCATAAATGCAGTAGAAACTGTACTGGCTTTAAATGGATGTGATAATGCACAAAAGTGTGCATACTTGGTAAGTCTGTCAACTACCACCATGATGACACTCTTTCCCTCAGACTTGGGTAAACCTGTGATAAAATCCATTGAAACCTCCTCCCAACGTTGGCTTGGAATGGATAAAGGTTGTAATAGACCCGGTGTCTTAATTGTTTCAACTTTATTTTGTTGGCAAACCAAACATTCTGCCACAAACTTTTGAATATCTGATTTAAGGCCATCCCAAAAAAATTCCTTCTTAACCCTGTGGTAAGTTTTTAAAAATCCTGAGTGCCCTCCTAAGGGAGAAGTGTGCAATTCCATAAGAATCTTTTGTTTTAGCTGGGAATTCTTACAGAGGTATAAGCGATCTTTGTACCATAACGAATCATTTTTCCAGCTAAATGTATCAGACGTACTGGAATCTTGTTGTAGCTTTCGAATAAGTGCCCACACTTCTTCGTCATTCTTCCATTCCTCCCTTGCTTCATTTATCCAATCTGGTTGGATAATAGAAATGGCACACAACAATGCTTCCACATCCTCATCCTTTCTTGAGAGTGCATCTGCCACCACATTTTGCTTCCCTTTTTTGTAGATGATTTCAAAGTCATAACCCAACATCTTTGTGACCCACTTTTGTTGCTCTTCAGAGGATAATCTTTGTTCTAAAAAGTATTTAAGGCTATCATGATCCGTTTTTACCTTGAAGTGTCTTCCCATTAGGTAGGGTCGCCATTTCTTAAGTGCATGGAGTATTGCCAACATTTCCTTCTCATAAATAGCTTTGCTTAAAAACTTTCCCTTGATTGGACGACTTTCAAAAGCAATGGGTCTTTCATCTTGCATTAGAACAGCACCAATTCCATTTCCTGAAGCATCACATTCCACAATAAAGGTTTTTGTGAAGTCCGGTGTAGCTAAGACCGGTGCTTGGCACATTGCCTCTTTAAGATGTTCAAAGGCCTTTGTTGCTTCCGGAGTCCATGAAAATGCATCTTTCTTCAATAATGTTGTTAGAGGTGCTGCTATTCTCCCATAATTCTTAACAAACTTGCGATAATACCCTGTCAACCCAAGAAATCCTCGCAGATGCTTTATGGATGTGGGGATTTTCCATTCCTTAATGGCTTTAATTTTGCTAGGGTCTACCTTAACTCCTTCATGAGATACAATATGACCCAAATATTCCACCTCCTGGACTCCAAAGAAACATTTGGATCTTTTTGCATATAATTGTTTCTCCTCCAATAGTTGTAGCACCCTGTCAACATGTTCAACATGATCCTTCCAAGACTTGCTGTAGATTAGTATATCATCAAAAAATACTAACACAAATTTTCTAAGGAATGGTTTGAAAATTGAATTCATCAAACCTTGAAATGTTGAAGGTGCATTGGTAAGGCCAAAAGGCATGACCAAAAATTCATAATGACCCTCATGAGTTCTAAATGCCGTTTTCGGAATGTCTTCAATCTTCATTCTGATTTGATGATATCCTGAACGAAGATCCAACTTGGTGAAGTAAATTGATCCATGCAATTCATCCAGTAATTCATCAATGACAGGAATGGGGAACTTATCTTTAATAGTGAGCTTGTTGAGCTCCCTATAATCCGGACACATGCGCCATGATCCATCCTTCTTGTGCACCAATACTACTGGAGCAGAGAAAGAACTTTGACTCGGTTGAATTATACCAGCCTCTAGCATTTCTGCAACCATACGTTCAATTTCACTTTTTTGGACATAGGGATATCTGTACGGCCTGATGTTTGGAGGAACACTTCCTGGAATCAGATGAATAGCATGATCATGATCACGCATAGGTGGGAGACCTTTGGGAGTCTCAAATACCTTGGAATGATTGTCCAGGACTTTTTGGAGATCTGGAGAAATAGATGATTCCAATGTGGAAACATCTAGCGAACATAATTGTGCAATTACACCTCTTTGCTCCTTTTTTAGAAGCTTTGTCATACCATTAGAGCTGATTATCTTTCCTGGTTTCCCTGCAATACCCCTTAATTCAACTTCCTTTCCTTCCGTAGAAAATTTGATGAAAAGTTCTTGAAAATTAAAAGCTATTGTACCCAAGGATTGTAGCCATTGGACTCCTAGTACAACATCAGCACCTCCCATTGGAATGGAAAGCATTGGGCTAGTCAATACATATTCTCCCATGGATAGCTTGATATTATGGCACTTTCCAGAGCAATTTATTGTTCCTCCATTTGCAATCATCACTTGACACTCTGGTGCTGGATATAGGAAGCAATTCAATTCTTTTGCTACCCTACAATGAATAAAATTGTGGGTGCTTCCTGAATCAATCAACACTATTACCTTTTTCTTCTTGATTTGTCCTTCTATCTTGATGGTTTGAGGAGTGGTAATTCCCGCCAATGCATTACAAGATATGGTCGGATTTATTTTTTCTTCATCTAGGCTTTGTTCCTGGAGTATATCCTCTTCTTTTGACCTTTCTTGCTCCTTTTCTTCTTCCTCTTCACAATCTATGTAGAATAATTTCTTCTCAGCACACTTATGACCTTTAGTGTATTTGCTATCACAACTGTAACAAAGCCCTTTTGCTCTTTTTTCTTCCAATTGTTGTGGTGTCAACCTTATAGGTTGTGGAAGACTAGGGGCAACAACACTTCCGTCTTTATAGTTGTGAGTGGTATGCTTCCTGGTTGCCATAATTTTGCTTTCCATTTTTCTTGCTAACCTGAATGCCTTCTCTAATGAATCAGGTTCCCAAAGGCGAACATCATGTTGGATATTATCCTTTAAAGACCCTATGAACACATCAATCCTATGCTCCTCTGGAATATCTTTTACCCTTATGTTCAATTTTTGGAACTCCTCAATGTGCTCCATTATTGAACCCTTTTGTTTGAGACTTATCAATTGGCTAAAAAAAGTGTTGCTTTTTGTATCCTCATAATGTGCTATCAATTCTTCCGTAAAAATTGCCCAAGTGATAAATTGTTTACGAGAGCAAAGCCATTGATACCATACAAACTGATTTGGTTCCAAATATAAAGTTGCCATACGTACCTTTTGTGTGTTTTGCACATTATTGAGATCGAAGAATTGCTCCATCTGTAATATCCATGTGGCGGGATCCTTGCCATCAAACTTCCTCATATCGATTTTTGGAATATGGTGGGTCTTCGATCCAACATTAGAGTCTATGGAATCATGATTAACATTTCTTTTGTTCACATCATGAGTTTCCTTTACAACCTTTTCACCATTAGT
Source organism: Pinus tabuliformis (assembly GCA_031772625.1). NCBI lineage: Eukaryota > Viridiplantae > Streptophyta > Pinopsida > Pinales > Pinaceae > Pinus > Pinus tabuliformis. The sequence goes on from CM062805.1 coordinate 1,054,722,269, forward strand.
AAGTATTTCTTGTAGAAAATTGGTCAAATCTGTCTTCAAATCTGCCATGTCTGTCTTCAAATTTGTCCTCAAATCTGCCTTCAGATCATCCATCTTAGCTTCCATGCCCTTTATCTTAGATTCCACGCCATTTATCTTAGCATCTGTTAGCTTTTGTGAGCGTGACATTTGTTGCACTTGTTCTTGTAATTTTGATATATCATGTAGCATTTCTTCCTCTTCTTCATGAGTCATGCTAGAGCTTTCAGGTTCCTTACTAGGTGTTTGCATTTTCTTTCCTCGGGGCATCAGTTACCGATAATAATGCTTTACTATGCCCTTTGAATTCCTTCAAACCAAGCTTATGAAAAATTAAAAAAAAAAAAAAAAAACTACACACCTTTTTTTACTTTGTAGAAGCCTGATATTGAATCTGATGTATCTCTGTAATTTCGAATCATCCAGTTCTGAAATTGTGACCTGTAGTAGCCTTCTATGTCCTCTTTCCAATGCCACTAGTCTGATCCAAATTGGATTCTCCAAGAAAGAGTTATGCACAATCTCCCACAGTGACCTGATTATAGACTAGTTCAGTAGAGCGAACTTGTATGAAGTGCCACGTGTCACTGTTTCAACCTTTGACTCTGAAAAATATATAAAAGAAAACTACAGTCCGTCCTCTTTCTGTACCTTCTTACGAAATTTCAATCCGATGCTCAGAAAGAAAGTTATGACGATTTTCCCCAGGTCACCTGTTTTGAATGTAATTCAGGAGTCTGCAAAAAGACCAACTTCCTCAGATCATATCTCCGAAAATATCACGCGAAAAGCTCTGAAATTCGGACCCAAGGTTCAGCGCGATTTCTTCTCAAATGGGTTTTTTTTTCGACTTCTGAAACGTCACAGAAAAAAGTTATAGCGAAAATGCCACGATGACCTGTTTGGAGCAGCGAAACCCTAGAATCCAAAGCTCTGATACCAAATGTTATGAAACCAGCTCAAGAAAAGATAGAAAAGATAGATCAACGCCTTAGAATTCAGCCTCTTCGAGGGGGAAACCTCCTTTACATTACATAAATGAACAATTCTTGGATGATTCAAATGACAAAACCTCCTTTCTATATATAGGAGTCTAAGGAGTCACAATATAATCCAGCCGACCTAACAATAATAATATAAAGCCACAAAAATAACAATAGAGGGATTCTATGGGCACATTAATAACAATATGGGGGCAATGGGGGCACAACAATATAAATAAGGGGTATAACTACAATAGTAATGGGGTAATCACTAGTATTATTGGAGCTCTGGAGGTGCTTTTCCCCCTTGATTTTCACCAGCTGATTTCGGGAGATTTTGTGGATGATTCTCGGCGCCGTCTAGACCAGGTAGGAGCTAAACCTGAGCTCTTCAGTTGCATTCTTTCCTTTTTGAATTTTGTGCATGTTTCCCTATTTATCTGAGCCTCTGGGGTTTGAAAAATTTGTCCTGGATCCATCGCACCCTTTCTATATCGAAAGGTGTGATGCATACTGGCTTGGCTATTGGCTAGTCAGTATGCATCCTACCCAGTACACTGCTGGGGGTTCGATGGGCGTGAGAAGGGAAATTTTTGCACTATTTTCTCATGGAATTTTTGCCTGTTTTTTGACAAATCAGGATCCTGACTCTTCTCTTGCTTGTTTTGCAGAGATTTATTGGAGCAAAATGGTTGTTACATGGCGAGAACGTGAGCATGAAGACGAGGACATGCTTGCTCTACATGATCCGGTTATGGGACATGCTTGCTCTACATGATCCGGTTACGGTAACTGCACTGCGGAACTGTGGCCTGTTCAAGTTTTTCTGCATTTCTAGCATGAGGCAACAAATCAACTTGTTGCAATATTTTCTCGATGCATGGGATCCTACCAACTAGGTGTTTCAGATCAGAGGAAAATCTATCCCCTTGACTTTTGTGGACATCTATTTTTTGACCGGTTTATCGAGGCGTGGTGCCCCTCTTTCACTATCAGAATCCGCCCATGGGGGAAAATCCGTGAGAGATTATATTCGCCGGTTTTTCAAAGAGGGATCTCAGCCGAGTAGGGACGGCAAGATCAACATCCGAGATGTCGATGACTGGTCCTTGAGGACCATTTTGTTCACTTTTACTAGACTGGCTGGTAGTGTGGCTCTTCACGTGGCTAACAGGTCCTATATGCAGTACGCCTTGGAATGACTTGAACCAAAGGTGTTCAACTGGTGTGACGCAGTACTCCCTGTGATGAAAGAACAACTGACCAAGGTAAAAACGTAAAATTGAAGAACTTCGGCTATGGTTCTATTTTGACCTCTTTCGCCTTGTAAAAGATCCCACTGATGCAGTCGCAGTACATCTCACTTGGCTTACCTCTACCGACTGAGCCACGGATGCAGAGATGGGTCGACCTTATGGCCCAACATGCTGGTCAATCCCAGGTTTCCTTTTTTGATACCTTTTTTGAGTGGTTCAACCGTCAGGAGATGGTTTTTTCCAAGTATCCATATGCTGGTATCGATTTCAGGGGTGCCCGGATTTGGTATTGCCGGCTGGTGAGCAGTGGGGTGCTATCGATAAATTCTCTGACCATATCTCTGTTTATCGTTTCTTTTTATAATGTTCTTGTGCTTTCTTCTATCAGGACTAATCAAAACTCATGCGTTCATGCAGATATTGGACTAGTTTGGCCAGTAGTACATCTGAGAGTACCAGCTGCCGCTCCAGCAGGAGAGGCTGTGGGGAGGGCTATCCTTCGTGACCTTGATGTGGCCGAGACTCTTTCAGCATTGCAGGATCAGGTCGAGGGCCTCACTCTTGGTATTCCGGACGTGAGGACCGACGAGTTGCCCCTGAGGTTGCAGTGACATACTACTGGCGTGCCGAGTCGATGGACTAGGCTTTTACGCATGATTGCACAGGCGGTGACTTGTTATCACCAGCATCATTAGACTAGGGTGCCCCCTAGCATTTTGAGTTTTGGTTCATTTGACCAATTTTGTCCTGGTTACAGAACATTATGTTGAACCATAAACAGTTATATTTATTTTTTATTTTCAGAGCTTTATTTTGGTTGAGTTACATGATCTTGATGCAAATATTTGATGAAATGCTTCTTTTACAAATGTTGTAAATGTCTATCTAACACATAATTTGCCAATGACTATGTTAATGTGTTTAAGTTTCTATTCAATATGCTGATATTGAATAGAATCAAGCTGCCTTTCCAAAATCTTGACCCTTAGGAACATGCGATAGATAGTTGGATTCCGTACGGAGTAGATACCGGTGAGCTATAGAATGACGAGCTGTGAGTCTATCCTGATGACTAGTTGGTGTATGCCACGCGTAATGGCATCAGAGAGGAGCTCTATCAATGCGTTGTATTCAGCAATATTGTTCATTGACCGACCAATACATACCCCTCTGAAACTTACTAACTCGCCGCTTGGATCGAAGATGGCCCAAGCTGCAGAAGATAGGTTCCGCGGACTATGACTCGCTCCGTCGACATATCCAACAAATGATTCCAATAGGTCCGACATCTGCAACAAATGTAAAAGCGGATCACTTAACCAAATCAATTACCCTTAGCGAAAACAAAAATGTAACAAAAGCATAGGGGTTACTATCTTGAGTCAAGCATTGTAACGCTTAAGGTACAACCCATTGCGAGGTTGCGCCAGTGGAATCCCATCATAATCTACTAACTCGTAGCCTCCTTTTGCTAATACACGTTTAAAAATATAGGGGCCCATCCATAAGGATTTGAACTTACCTGCTCCCAATTTGTCGGATTCCTGGTCGTAAAGTAAGACCAGGTCACCTTCTGAGAAGACACGGGGTTTGACATTCTTGTCGAACTGCGCCTTGACTTGTTTCTTATGGGATTCGTTAGCCAAAGCGGCATCATGACGGGTTTCATCCAATTGGATTAGTTCCAAGAAACGAGCCTCTTCTTCTGAAGTTCTGGGGAGAAGGTCGACTGCGAGTTTGAGGGACGAGATTTCACACTGAACCGGTAAGATTGCTTCCAGGCCATACACCAATTGAAAGGGTGTAAACCCAATTGCATTCCTCACTGATGTCTGGTATGCCCACAAGGCTGAGTATAGGATCAAGTGCCAACTCCTTTTGTGGACTCTGATCATCCTTTGCAGCATCCACTTCAGGACCTTGTTGATTGCCTCAACTTGTCCGTTAGCCTGCAGATAATACGGAGTAGAGCTGTCATGGGACAACCCTAACTTGGCAGCCAACTCAACCATCATGTGATTGCGAAAATGCGATCCATGATCTGTGACTATGGCCTGTGGAACACCGAATCTGGAGACTACATGATTGAAAAATAAGAGGGCAGTCGTTTTTCCGCTGTTGTTTAATGTAGGCATCACCTCGGCCCATTTGGTAAAATAGTCTACTGCAACTATGATATACCCATGCCCCCTGGCCGAGGTGGGGTTACATGTCATGAAATCTATGCCCCATTTGGCAAATTTCCCAACAGAAACTACTGGTTGCAGAGGTACGGGTGGTATTCTGGTTTTTTGATCAAAGATTTGACATGCATGGAAACTTCTGACTGCATTTATGCAATCTTTAAACATTGTTGGCCAGAAGTATCCTGCTCGTAAAATCTTTTGCGTTGTAGCGTAACCAGATTGATGCCCCCCACACGTGCCTGAATGGCAATCATTCAGGGATTTTTCGGCCTCCTCGTGGGTGAGGCACCTCCTCAGAACTGTATCGACACCACGACGGTAAAGTGTATCACCGACGATCATGTAGTCTTTTGCTTGGTATCGAATGCGTCGTTGTTCCGAGCGGGAGGTATTAGACCTATATGTTTGGGTTTGGAGATAGATTATTATGTCTCCATACCATGGATTGCTTGAAGATATCAGAAACAAAGATTCGTCCACGATTGTTTCTTCTGATGTTACATCGTTGGACAACGATGGGAGATCGCATAGTAACTCTGCGAAAACCAGGGATTTCTTCGATTTGGATTTTATAAATTCCAGATCAAACTCTTGTAGAATTGCTATCCATTTTGAATATTTTCCCCCCAACAACTGTCGCGACAATATATAAGTCATTGGGTTGCAATATGACAGAATTGTAGTTTTTCGAAAGAGGATATAGTGTCGAAATCTCTGTATCGCTTGAACAGCTGTGAGAGCTAGCTTTTCAATGTAGGAGTACTTGCTTTCTGTATCATTTAAGTTTCTACTTAAATAATATATAGGATGTTCAATTCCATTGTCTTCTTGAACTAAAACCATTGCGATGGTTGTATCCGCTGCAGCTAGATACAGGTTAAAGTATTTTTGATAATCAGGAGCATACATTAATGATGCTTTTATTAGGGATTCTTTTAAAGCATCAAAGGAAGCTTGCGCGACCTGATCCCAGACGAAGGGTACTTCTTTTTTCAATAGACGAGTATAACCTTTAGCAAGTTCGGCGTAATTTGGAATGAACCTCCTCAGAAAGTTTGCTTTCCCTTGGAGTTTCTGAATCTGAAGCAAATTTGAAGGTGGAGGCAAATTAATGATTGCCTGAACCTTACATGGGTCGAGACGAATCTCGTCCTTTGAGACCACAAAGCCAAGTAAACGACCAGAACTGACACAGAATACACATTTGTGTGGATTGAGTCGTATCTTGTAGTGTCGGCAACGTAGAAATATCGCTCTCAAATGCTGCGGATGATCGGTCTGCTTTCGTGAATGAGCTGGAAGATCATCGAGATATGTTTTAATGATGTTTTTGATGTCATGGAAGGCATAATTCATTGCCCTCTGAAATGTTGCCCCTGCGTTATTCAAACCAAAGGTAGCTTGCGATATGAAAATGTGCCCCATGGACAAATAAATGCAGTCTTTGACTGGTCCTGTGGGCGGATATTTATTTGATTATACCCAGAAAATCCGTCCATAAATGAGAAGATTTCACATCCGGCGCATTCATCAATTATCTGGTCAATGAATGGTGTAGGGTAGTTGTCTTTCGGACAAGCTTGATTTACATCCCTATAATCGACGCACACTCTAATTGTTCCTTTTTTTTTCATTACAGGAATAATTCGATACCCAATCGGTTAGAGGAACCGGGTAAATAAAACCAGCATGGAGAAGTTTTTCAACTTCTGCCTTGATGGCAGCGGCTTTCTTGGGGTGCACCTGCCATAGCCATTGTCGTAACAGTTTGACATCTGGATACATCTTAATTTCGTGTTCAACTATGCTTGAGTCAATGCCTGGCATTTCATCATACGACCAAGAAAAGACATCTCTGAATTCGCGAAAAAGAGCGTTATATATTTCCAGTTCTGAAGGAGAACAAGATTTGCCGACATGAATATTCTCTACAACATCTGTTTTGGTCGAGATATTTATGGCGATAGTCTGTTCAATATTGGACAAGTTTCGTTGGAATCCACCGTGTTTACAGTATTTGATAGAAAATCAAAAACTGAGGGATGATGAAGGTCACTAGGAGTATCTTCTTTGTAATCCAGAAGATGGGAACGATGGTGGTAATCTTCCCATGGTGCCCCGTCAATCATCATTGACTGAACAATTCCTTCGTCTGTATAATGTACTTGCGACCAAGGATCTGAAGGGGTGCCATATTCCTTAGACCTATCTATCCAAACGCTTGATGAGCGTTGATTTGGGTTTGCCTCCCATGCCGAAAACATTGATTGCTACAAGATTTCTATTGGGCTTGGAGGCAATACCTGCAGATGATCCGTTTTAATATCGTTTTCAGAGATCTTTTGAATAGAAGATATCATATTGCAGGTTCCCACTGTTGCCACTTCCGCCAGATTGATTGGAGGCGGTAGGGAAAAAGTCCCCATTAATATAGGGTCTTTTAGTAGGCCTACTCCGATATTTTGAAGCGAGTGAGGGCTTCCGTGGATCATCGGAATGCTTCCCGTAACTTGTGAACTGTTGGGGAGAAATGTTTGTTGGTCGACGATTGTAATTCCTCCTTGAAAGGGAAATGCAATCTTCCTAAAGTAGGTCGACACAATGGCTGCCATAGCATATATCCAGGGCCTTCCCAGTAGGATGTTGTAATCGAGGTTTCTGTCGATTACTTTAACATCTATTTCTACTGTTTTTCCCCCAGTTTGACTTGCAAGTTACTTAAAATCCCATATGGGGTGTATGTTCATCCATAAAATTCTTTTAATGTTGTCGAAGATCGCGACAAGGGTGGAGATCCTAAAGTTTTCCAGCAACTCATCGACATAATACATGTAGATGCCCCCTCATCAATAATTGTTCGATGAACAGTTTTTTTGAGGGCTTTCACTTGAATGAGGAAAGCTAGTTGAGCTAGTAACTAAGGTCATATCCTTTGTGATTAAAAGACACAAGATTGGAATCCATTGGGTCAATCCCACCTATTGCTGATAATAAAGCCTGCTTTTGGGAGGGGCAATTTTGCAGTACCTCAAGTGTCGACATAGCAGATGGCGATTGGGCTAGATCCTCCACTATATTATAATGTTGTGCTCCTCTGGCACGAGGATTAAATGTCGATTTGTGTACTACTCCCTTTGGCGGTTTTATTGTTAGTTCAGGAATGATGGGTGGCACAACTTTGGTCGAAGTTGTTGTCGAACTACTGGGTTGATCATTGGCCTTGTTGTCCGACAGCTATGGATTCCCATAATCTTTATTCCTTGTCGATATCAAAGCATCATTTTTTTGCTTTGAAACTGACAACATTAGCACTTGGGACGGGGAAGCATTGTCACTAGCAACCAGATTTGTTCCTGGATTTGGAAACGGATCAGTCAATACTGTCGAGGTTTTTGAATTCTTGAAGAATTTTCTAAGCTCAGCTTTATACGGACATTCTCTTGTCCAATGATCCTCATCACATATTAGGCATGGACGATTTGGTTTCCTTTCTCCAGAAGGGTTTGCAGAAGATTTTTCAGGGGATGACTCCTCCTGTTTTTTCTTCTTCCCTTTCTTTTTCTTCTTGCCTCCTGGTTTCTTGGTTTCTTTTCCTTTGTCAGTCGATACGGCATTTACTTCTGAGGCGATAAGTTCTTCATTTGCATTTTGACCTGAAACCGTACGGGCTTTCTTCGACTTAGCCTTTACGGTTTTTGTGCTGGTCGTTCTTATCATGCCGTCCCCGACATGAGAGTCTTTTTTTGATTTAGGATATGGAGGAACGAAAAATTTCGGTCTAGGCACATCAAGGATTATATTGTAGAGCGTGCTAGACTGAGTATAGATCAAGTCTAGATATTGCGCATGAGCAATTACTTGCTCTTCAGTAATGACTCCTCCTTTTGCCACATCTTCCGTGATAGAAGGTAACAGCAACTTAATAAACCATTCAGCCAATAGTTGATCAGGAACATATGTTTTTACCATTCTACGATGACATCACCACTCATGAATATGATCGGATATGTGAGTGGCCGTCGTTTTCTTGAAATTGGTAAGAAGCTCTGTTCCCGTTTCGTACCTTATAGGTAACTAAAAATGGGTTAAAAAGGTTGTGGCTAGGGTGCTGAAGTTATCAAATGAAGCTCTAGGCAATTTGATATACCATTTTGTTGTTGGACCAATTAACGTTCACTAAAAAAGGCGAAGCCTGATCAAATCATCATTTAGAGTGTTAGATGAACACCACAGGTGAAAGGTCATCACATGATTCGACGGGTCTTCACTCGGATTTCCATTAAATTTAGGAATATAACGGAAGTTTATGAGGACTCGCTGGCCACCAAGGGGCGTAAGAAATTGGATTTTTTGTTAGCCGGTTTAGATCTGGTAACTCTAAAGTTGCCATGAAGGGCAACTGTTGATTCAGTTTGACGAAGCGTGCCCAGGATAAGATGGGATTTCCTGAGTAGTGGGTCTTTGCATACCAGCATAGTGCATTTGATGCTGATAACTTTGATAAGGTTGATGGGCATAACCATTATGAAATGGTTGATGTTGTCCATTTTGAATATACGGCTACCCATTACTTGCAAAGACTTGGTGCTCAGATCCTTGGTAAACTTGTTGGAATTGTGGTTGTTGATATTACACCAGCCATGGTTGTGAGACCATGTGTTGTTGCCCAATACTGGTTGTTTGACCAAGATGAGGGGTAATGGTACCCGTTTGAGCCTGGGTCACTCCAGTTAAGGAGCCACTAACCGATGATTGTGGTGGTGTCACATGGACAAGGGGCTATTGGATTGCGACCTGAGAGACTTGAGGTTGGCATACAATAGGTAACGCTTGTACTTGCGACGCTGTCACAATAGCCGGTGTAGTGGGGATATTTGGCATAGGCATACTTTGTTGCATTGAGTATAAAACTCTTGGTTGTTGAGGCAGTGTTGGTATCCAACCACCGAATGTAATTCCAGCATAACCTGAATTTTGTTGTGAACTCTCGTATGTTTGACCTCCTGGAGGCGACAGTGAAAGGGCATATTGCCCTCCATACGGCGGTAATCCGGTTCTTAAGGGAATTATTTTCCTTTGAGGACCGGACTGCCCAAATTGACATTGCGAAGGATCAATTTGTTGAGACTCAACATAATAGATTCCAGATATTATTCCGGATGAACAAACGGGAATAGACCATACCGTCAAAATAGCCTCTGGATGGATCCCATCCAGTGATTGAGAGCTAGTTGTGACAGATGGTACATCGACGAACAATGTCGGAGTAGCAGCAGGAAGTTCTACCACTGCTGTGTCAGATGACACAGTCCTAGATGTCGACGATTGTTCAGACATATCTAGTCTATCCAAAAGGTTTCCTAGCGATTCTACAGGAACTTTCGATAACGGTAGACTAATTTTTGATGAAGAAGGATATAGAGTGACTCCTCCTCCAAATTGCGATGGAGTACTAAATGGTGGATACTCCACAATCTCTTCTATAGCAATCAAACCGAGTGGAAGAGGTGGACCATCAGGTCCGTAAAATATTTCTGGTGCCGAAGAAGGTATAGATTCTGCGGCGACTGATGTTTGGGGAACAACGCCTTCCGAATCAGCTATGGATGGACCCGATTCAGGTATAGAAGTGTTTACCCTCACACTAGGATCAGTTCTACTATCCTCTTGTGGCTGCGGAACTTCTTCTGTAAAGGTAGGGGTACCAGAAATGTTTGGAGTAACCGGAGTCTCCGAGGGTGTCAGAACACTTGTTCGAACCCGACTCGGGGACTTTGAGCTGGTTAAACGAGTTCTCTTTGTCCGGAATAGTTTTGATTCTGGGGACAAAGACAGTTGACTCGTAAGCCTCTGTGAACGACGGGGTTTCAATTGACTATCTTCCACGATCAACTAAAAATAAAGGGGAAAATGTTTCCGAATTAAATGAATTTTAGACGCTTTGACACAACTTGTTTTTTCAATTTTTAAGAGTCGAGAAAAAACAAAAGATGACTCTAGTCGCCTTCGATTTTTAATGAGCTTGAAGTGACAAGTGCTTAGATGGACCTTTTCCTTTAAGGAGTCTAAAAAGGAACGAAAGAGACTACTCTGGAAATCTAGATAGAGGGATTACCAAACCAATTGCAAAATTGTAGAATACCTTTTATGGTACGGCAGTCAATCTTCCCGAATGCTGTGTTCAGTGCATTGTGATCGATAGAGCGGCAGACACAACTTCCTATGGACAAAGGATATAGCCTATTGTGGTCTCCCAATATATACTCGAAGGTACATGGGAGCACAAGTCCGTACTGGCACTTGTCGTCTCAAAGAGGAGGAATCACCCAACCAACAGTGAAAGCGACAGTTACCAGGTTTTACGACGCCGAATACGTCTCTAGCCTAGACTTCTAGATATTGTGCGTTAGGTTCCAAAGCATTTTTAGGTTCATTAAATTTATTTTACAGTTGATCTTTCTTAAGAAATTTTCCTTTCAGGTTCACCGCGTGATGTAGATGTACAATTCCTAAAATGCAATCTAAGATGATAAACAATCGTTTAATCCTCTTTTTGCAATGAAAATCCTAGCTACTAAAGAAAGAGAGACAATATTATTTCAACATAGAGCAGAGAGCACACACTAGATGCACTGTCCTAAATCAAACCAACAAGTAGTCTAAATGCAAATGCACATGCATGTATTTTTTTTCAACTTTCTTAATGTGTGAATGACAAGAAGAATGCTAAGTTCAAATCTGAATTATCTTTTCAAAGCGACAGTACTAACAAATTTCTCTTCAAAAATGAAAGGAAGATAATGATGACACTTTACTATTTTGAATTGAAAACTGCTTTCGACACTTGAAAAACTACTAATTCAAATCAAATACAAGAGTAACTGTATAATCGACCATCAAGAATAATGGAATTCTTTTCTTCGACTGAAAACGACACTTTCAAATCAAGAGACGACAGTTCGACTATGCTACTACTTTGTAAAAGAGAACTGAAAATGGCGGAAAATACATAAAAAAATTTACAGTTCTTTGCACAATGGAGGTGGAATGATGGAAAGGAAGGGAGTTTCCACAGTGGTACACTGATCACAGACAGAAAAACTCCTGAATAGAGCTGAAAAGAGTGAAGAAAAACCAAAACCTGGAGGCAAAGTTAGCCTTTTCTGATCATCGCACCTGTAACACAGGGGAACAGGGATGCATCCCACCTACTGCACACGGGAGGTGCGATGCATATTGGTTTCCTTGAAGAGAGGGTACGATGGTACCAGGACGAGACTTTACTTGGCTCTTGGTCACAGTTTGCAGCTTAGTTCAGGGATTTAGGCCGAGAAAATGATGTACAGTAAATAGAAATCACAGGGGCTGATTTAATGAGGTTACTAGAGCCGCCACTAGGGCGATTAGAAAGTTTGCAAATCGATTGTTCAGTTTATAAACAAAACTCGGAGATAGATTGAAGCAACATTGATCTACTTTGCACTTGCATAGAAAATGCAGTTCGAAGGCTAGCTGGCTTGACTTTAGGCTCCATCTGTAAGTTTATAAAACAAACAAATATGGACAAACAAACAATCTATTCGCTCCCCAGTGGAGTCACCATTTTGTTATCGGGAAATCTAGTGTCCACTCGGAGCTGCTAGTCCCACTAAGACTAGTAGCTATCTTAGAAGCAAACAAACTAAAACTACTTTCATTTTCCTTTATGAGAAGTAGATAAGAGTGGAATGAAGGACACCAACTTCAGTCTTGCGCTTGGTTCCTTGCTGTATTCCACTCCCTTCTGACAGATCCTTGCTGCTTCTCCTTCGTCTACGCAGCTTCAAAGAGCACCTGTGGAATCAAAGCAACATAATACTATCGAATAACGGAGATTTAGAATCATAAACAATATAGGACCAGATATATATTGACCACACAAATGCATATATCATCAAACATACAAGAATGTGGAGGAAAAATTGAATAGCTTTATTAATATCAAGAATAAGCAAAGAGTATTACAACCAATTGTTCTGACCCAGTGTCATCCTCCAGTATGAAAGCCCTTCTTTCACCTCATGAAAAGCTTAGATCACCCAACACTATGATATTCCAGCAAGAAACCAACAACACTTCCTTACTAGATACAAGATTCCAGCCTCTGGATCTATGGGATGAGGGATCCATATATAGGTGATTGCAAGGGGGTGAGTAAGCTTCTAGGATTTTGATTAGTGTCCTCTCTTTGATAGTTCTTGATTCCACTTAGAGATTGATGATCTCTTACTCATCCCTGGGCGAATTCAGAGAGGCAAGTGTCACAGGAGAAGTTTCTGGAAGATTCCATGATCATCCACCTAGCAAACTGTCTTTGCCATTTGTCCACTCTCGCCCATCGCACCCCATAGAAGGGATTTTCAGTATGCATCACACCTCCCGTGTGCATTAGGTGGGATGTATCGCACTTTGACAATGGAGCAGGTGAGATGGTCCAGTTTTGACCAGTTCTGAGCAGTTTTTCATGGAGAACTTCTTGGGAGATGATGTAATCAGCTGACCTTATTCTTTTAGGGTATGGAACAACAATTTTAGGGACTTAGGAGCCCTTGGTTTATGGACATGTTTGATTGGGGTTGCAGTGCCCAAAAATGCCTATAACACCTCTAGACTATGAAGTAGTTTTGTTCAAGTTCCATGGATGTCACCAGTATGGACACACCCTAAAATTTTGCAAGTTGTCGTTGAAAAAAAGAAGAAGTTATAGAAAGATCATCAGTTGAAAGAGGCTATCAAGGTAACTTGATCCATTGTTGGCCCGAGTACACTCAAGAATTAGACCCCATAGGTCCCCTCAAATGCTCCCATGGATGATACCTCAGTTCTTTCTCAGTCAGTTGAGGATCCAGTAGAAAAAATTGCCCAGACATTGGTAGGAGGTGACTCAATCCATCTTGCACCAACAAGAGTTCCAACTCCCTCCTCTACTGGTATCTTGGTATCTAAGCCTCCTGTTACTTCTATTATTGAATATTTTACTAATTTTGGTAGATAATGTGTGTCAGTCTCTAATAATATGGCATCTATGATTCCCTATTCACTGTTCACGTCCCTATCCTTATCCAATGCTGCATGTGACTTACCTGTGGGATCTCCTGGGTCCTCCCCTCCACTAATTCACGTTTTCTGAGCATCTCCATATATTGAGTCGGTTGATAGCCTGATCCTTCACAATTTGAGAAATAGATAAATTTACACACATATCAAAGATATTTTCGATGGTTTTGGGAAGATAAGGCTCATATCTGGTGGTAAAGCGGGGAGGGGAGGAAAATAAAATATGTCTAAAGAAAAAGAATGAGTCCAATTTCAATTGCTAGCTAGTAGACAACAATCCATAGACAAGGTGCTTAGAGTTTTGACTGCCCAGGGTGGGGTGGACTAATGAAATCCCTTTCATTTAAATATAGAGGATTGGCAAGTTCCTTTAAGAAACTTACCCTTAAACGTTTGGTTTCAAAGCATGATCCTGATATCATTCTTTTTTAGGAAACATTGGGACATGGTAATGATGTAGTCAAACTTCTAGAGTCCTTGTTTAGTTGTTGTAGATTTGTAGCTATTGATGCACAGGGGTGCTCGGGAGGCTTAGCATTATCTTGCCATTCCTAGTGCATAAGACCCTTGAATTTTTGGAGCATTACATCAGACCTTGATATTTAATTGTACTCTTTGGAATTGGACCTCTCCTTCACTATTGTTAACTTATATGTCCCAAATGGGGACATAAGACGATTATGGGATGCTATGTTCTCAAACAATCTCTAAAACGAAATTCAGATCATAGGAGGGGACTTAAATTTTTCCCTAGGTGACTCAGAGTCTTGGGGACCAAGTGTTGCTCTAGGTCCTCTTTCGCGTTATCTTCTTCACCAAATGGCTGATAAAATGTTGATATGCATAAAACCTATGAAGATAAAGTCAACAAAGATATATCGACGGGCTAGCTTAAATAGAGTGGAAAAGGGGCTAGACCGTTTCATGTTATCTAATCATCTAATGGCCATATTAAATATATTCAAACAATGGATATATGTAGGGGGTGAATCAAACTACTCCCCTATTTTCTTGGAATTCAAGAGAGGAAGTAAAAAAATCAAGAAATCCATTCAAGATGAACTCTGTGTGGTTACAAGAGGAGGAGTTTATAAATCTGGTAAAGAATAATCAGAATGACATTGATCAAAGGGATGAAAAATCAGCATAAATGCCATTATCGAATCTTCGAAACATAAAAGACCTCATTAAGGCTTGGGTGAAACAAAAATGAGAAAAAGAGGAGGAAGATTTGTTGAAGGTAAAGCATGAGTTGAAGGTGTTATTAGAGACAGGAAAGTAAGGTTTTCTCAGTGCAATTTCAAAGGGATCTCTTCAAGCTCTGGAGAAAAGAAGAATGGATATTCTAGCCTCGAGAGAAGCAACCTGACACCTCAAGAGAAGAGCGGTGTGGTTAGAATGAAAAGATGAAAATACTAAGTTATTTTAGGCGTATGCAAAGGATGCAAGATGAATAATACATTTTGAAGCACAAAGGACTAGGAAGATAGAGAAGTGTCCTCTTTTGAGGGGTTGGTAGAGATGGGAAAGTCTCATTTCCAAACACCTTTCAAGGAAAATCTAGAAAACTATATAGTGAATATATTATAGGTTGCTCAGTTGTTCCCTAGTTCTATAAGGGAGGAGGAAATTGATGAATTACAAGCAAAAGATACCTTAGAGGAGTTGAAGTAGGTTATGGCTGATTTCCAGAAAGATAAAAGCCCAGGGCCACATGGGTAGGCGATTTAAGCTCTTTTGGCACTTTTTGAGGAGCTTGGTAATTACATTCTTAAATTTGTAAATGGATCGAGAGAAAAAGGTAAAGTATTGGAAACTTACAACTCTACATTCATATCTCTTAACCCAAAGGGGGATAATCCTCATTCTTTTGAAGAATTTCGACCCATTTCTTTGTGTAATAGCATCTATAAATTTATTGCAAAAATTATAGCTCGAAGGATAATACCAATTATGTCAAGATCAATCTCTAAAGAACAGTTTGGGTTTCTGGAAGGAAGACAAATACATGAAGCAATAGGGGTAGCCCAAGAAGGTTTGCACAACATGAAAATTCACCTTTTAAAAGGGGAAGTAATCAAAATAGTTCTTTCAAAAGACTATGATAGAGTAATTTAGGTCTATCTTAGGATCATTCTCACTCAAAAAGGCTTCCCTCCTCCCTTTGTTAATTGGATCATGGGTTGTATCCAATCTATTTCATTTGCAGTCCTTATCAATGGATCAACATCACCTTTCTTTCATGCTTATCAAGTTTTGAGGCAATGATCCAGGTGGCTCCAGAAACGCTCAGAATTCAGAAGTGGCTCAGAATAGCTCAAAAATAAAATTCATTGGATTAAATTGAAACCAAAACTAGATCGTAATGCTCATTTTTCTGATTCCAACAGCATGAACGACACTCAAATATGAATTCATATGCTCAAGATATTCGCGATCAAAGTTATGGTCAAACTAGGCCAAGTGACAGTGACTAACGAGGCAACAAATTGGATTTTTTCAGCACATGGATTTCAGCCATCAGAACAGGCGAATTTGTCACCTCTTTAATTTGGCCGGCAAACCCAAAAAACCAGTCGAATTGTTTTGGCTAAATTGGTTTCATAAAATGAAAAAATATAATAAAAAATGGCAGCGAGTTGCCACCCCCGCCAATAGTAAACATGAAAAAATATATATATTGAAGGGTGGTGAGTGGTCAAACCTCACCACTATGTCACATTAATCATAACCCGAAGGCCGTTACAATGAAGCCATGTAAAGCAGGGCTAGTGGGTGTCGAACCCGCGCCAACCGGTGGGCCAGCCCATCAGCAACAACCCCATCCCAACACACTCCACCATATTAATATGGCCACCACACACAAATAACACATGCCTCCGAACTTTTATTAACCGCCAAACAAATTTATTAAACACCAACCGTCGATTAAAAAAAAATGCCACCAACGAATCATGGGAGAGGCCCACGGATTTGACCTCGAGACCTTCGCCCCACCAATTTACCCACTGGTCATTACACAAAGTGGCAAGACTTGGTAAACTCTGCCACCCTCTTATTATTTAAACCCTCAATTACCATTTGACCAGGGGAGTAGAGGCTGAGTAGAAGAGCGATTGTGGAATCCAGAGGAGGAACTGCACCCAGGTCGGGCACATTTTTAGAGATGGGTATATTCCATAGAATATTTCATGCAACATCAGTGAGGAATCTAAAAGATTCCCTGGAGGTAAATTTTTCATAGTGACAAAATCATGTCAACTTTATAATCAAATGAACCAGAATTTTTCTAGGAGTATGATGGCATGATTGGTTGCCCCATCTGAGTAGCAGAATTTCAGGCAGTCAGTAGTCAGGAATCTTTGCAGAATATTGAGGAATCTAAAATATTCTCTTGGAAGTTGATTTTTGATAGAGGCATAATGGTGCCAACTTTATAGTCATTTTTGCCAGAATTTCTCAAGGAGCACAGTGGTGTGACCAAAATTTTCATCGCCAGGAAGGAATCTTTGGGGGGATCTTCGAGATTCTCGAGGGTCCAGATTTTGACGGTGTCAGAAATAGACCAAGTTCATAGTCATTTGACATGATTTCGCTCCATGAATACAATGGTGTAGTCCATTTCGTCAGCAAGGCTTCACATTTTCAGGTCAGCCCCGAACGTGGAGCTATATGATGCAGTGATGCCATGCTTTTCTTTTGATTCGCTGAGATGATGTTTTTATTGTTGAGATCCTTGTTACCATTATATTGAAGGATATTTGTATGCCATATCATGTGAGAATTTATTATCTTGTAATGTTAAAGGAGGGCCCATTTGAGTGAGAGTTCCTATAGGAGAACATCTCGTGGAGATACATGCCACTCTGGTTGAGGAAATTTATCCTTATAATGCCAAATATTAGACCATGTACTCATCATCATCTTGCATCATTTAATGAAGCAACCTCCCCACTTTTAACACTGGGCCGAGAGACGTAACCCACGCTAGGTGAACTTCGTTATCAATGTGTGTGTGTTCTTTTATTTGATGGTCATCATTATGTTTCATCTTTCTTTAAAGTATGCGCATGTGGTTTTTCATGCTCTTTCATATGAAATTCTGCTAACATCATAGAATTAAAAGATCTTGGTTAATTCTGGTAGCTGAAAAGATCTGGATCAAGTTTGGTATCAGAGCAGTGTTCTCGTTGATCTGAATTGCAAGTGTGAACGATAACTAGAGATTGAACGTGCAACAAGAAGGAAAATGGAAGACAACATAGATCTCTACGAGGACATCCTTAGGATGGCACGCATGGTGGGCATAATGTATGCATATTATGAGGAGAAGATGGCAAGAGAGGAACGGGAGAAAGAAAGAGTAGAGGACGATGCTCCATCTACCCCCTTGAGTGAACATTCTTCTTCTTCATCATCTTCTCATCATTCAAATGAGGAGATCAATCAGAGCCTTCAAGCAGAGAATGTTGAATTGAGGAGACTTCTACGAGAAGAAAAAAGTGTAGCTTTAGTTACGAGCCATGAAAGAGGCCCTGGAAAAATTGAAGTGCAATGAAGGCTTACCGAAGCCATCATCACCAGTCTCAGAATCGATAGTTGAGGTAAACAGTTTTGATCGTTCTTTAGTTTCATTTTCACATCATGTTATTTCTGTTGGAAATATGGAGGTACCCATTTCAGGAACTGGTATGGGACTCCTTACCAAGATGGGGTATAAATGAAGAGGACTTGGTGTTAATGGCCAGGGAATGACTCTACCATTGGAGGTTGTATAAAGACCTCAATTTGCAAGTTTGGGGTACACTGAAGGAGAGTGCTTAAAAGTAGAAGAATCTTCCAAGAAATTATTGAAGCCATAAGAGAAAAAGGATGATTGGAACACATCACAATCCTCCCATGACAGTGAACATTGCAAACGAAGAGCTAAGGCAAGCTCTCATCACCAGGGTTGCACTAGAGACAATGAAGAGAGGTATAAAAAGTCTCAGTATTCTAAAGTTCATTTTGATTACAAGCATATTTTTAATGATGAGAAGAAATCATGGCATAGAAAACCATGTAGTTTTTGTGGTTTTCATAACCATATGGTTGTTGAGTGTTGGAAGAGAATGGCAACAAGAAAGAGGATGAGGTATGAAAGGACTTCTCCACATAAGGGAAGGAAGAATGTTAAGCAGATCTGGAGGAAGAAAACTTTTACAGTCATTGCAACAGAGGTGGACATCAAAGAGCCACATGTTGGAGGCTCCATCCAGAGCAGTGTCTCAAGGAAAAAGCGCTCATGCAGGAACCAATTGGTGAAGATGTTCAACAAGTGAATCCGCCACATTCCTGGTGGTTCACTTTGTTGAGTAAGAGATGGTTTTACTAGATATGGTAGATTTTCATGGCCGCATTTTGTAAATCATGTGTTGTGAATAATTGTAAAAGTGATGATGCATTTTCCATTGCTTATTAAAGCAACGATGATGTTTTGGCCTTTTATTGATAGTTGGGGTATTGATTCTATTATGATGTAAACTTGACCACAGAGTGCATGTTATAAACTTGTGGCAGGTATGGGGATTCTTGGGTCATTATTGGTCACGTAATTGGACATGTAGTTTGCAAAAATTGTACTACAAGTTTGTAGAGGATGCAGGTGTCGGTTCATCACTTATGGCTCCGAAGAACAAGGGTGAAGAAGAAGGAGGTGTGACCTATTAGGAAACTTGTCGTGAAAATAATGTAACACAACAGTTGCACATTATGTTCATGCTTTTGGAGGACCAAAAGCTCCTTATTGGGGAGGAATGATCCAGGTGGCTCTAGAAACACTCAAAATTCAGAAGTGGATCATAATAGCTCAAAAATCAAAGTCGACAAATTGAAGTGAGACCAGGACTGTATCATAGTATTCATCATCTTGGTTCCAATGGTATGAATGGCACTCGAATCCGAGTTTGTATGCTCAAGATATTCGCGTTCAAAGTTATGGTCAGCCAAGTGGCAGTCACTAACGAGGCAACAATTTGGAATTTTACGGCACACGGATTTCGGCCGTAGGAATGGGAGAATTTTTTGCCTCTTTAATTTTTCCGATAAACCCCAAAAACTGGTCAAATTTTTTTGGCTAAATTATTTTCATAAAAATGAAAAAATATTTAAAAAAAAGGGCCACGGGTTGCCACCCCCGCGATGGTCAATATGGGAAAAAAAAATAAAATATATATATATATATATATATATATATATCTATATATATATATATATATATATATATATATATATATATATATATATATATATATATATTTTGTCAGTTTGTGGACTCCAGTAGTTACTAGCAAATACATAACTCCTTTATCCTCGAAAGATTGGCTCCATACCCCAATTAATCCAAGAGAAGATATCTCAATAGTATGGAGAGTAGTACTAAACTCTTTTGACATTGTCATCAATGGACTAGTGTGGAGAGTAGGGGATGGGTGTCATATCAGAGTAGGCATAGATCCATGGGAAGGTAGAAAGGAAATATTTATATTTTTTGAACAAATGGTCAATTAGCTCAAGGAATGAGTATGCTCGAGACTGTCACAAGTATCAGATCCTCAAAATATCACTTTATGGCAATAGAGTTGGCGGTCGGTAAAAGCTTTGGGGTTGGAAGATCCACACTAGATTGAGTGGATCATATATGTGGCAGCTCTACAAGATACAAATGTAAGACTAACATATTTAGAGGATGAGTTAATCTAGTCTTTTGCACCCTCGAGGAAGTATACTCCAAAATTGGGATATCCCTACAATAGTATAAGGGGCCAGCTAATTGAGTAGGTTTGGTGGTGGAAAATCATCTGGAAACTAAAATGTCCTATGAAGTCTAGGATTTTTATGTGGTGTTTACTAACAAGGAAGGCACCAACATGGGACGTGATCCAAAAAAGATAAAAAAAAATAGGACCTGGGTGGTTTTATTTATGTAGATAAAGAGGAGAATCAATAAGTCATTTATTCATTCAATGTCCCTTCTCAGAGATAGTCTAGGTCGTATGCAAATTGTCACTAGGACCAACATGCAAATGAGAGGGCCAGAATGTAGCAGAAGTTGGAGGACTTGGTACCAAAACTCAACCATAGAATCTATAAAAGCTATACATCTGATAGTCACATGGGGCATTTGGTTATCCTAGAACAAGTGCATTTTTCAAGGCAAAATCACCATGCCAAAGAATGCAGCAGCTGAGGGAATGGAAATCCTCTCACACTTTCCCTAGCCTGTAGTTAAAGCAAAAACACGCCATATTAGAGTGGAGAATCTTGACAGATTGGTACCATGGGGATTTTTTAATGGAGCCTCTCAAGAGGCTAGTCATAAAAGTGGGGGGGCGTGGCAGAGGGTGAGGGGTTCATTTTTCTCACACAGGAACATGTCTTTCATGCTAAAATTGATTTTGGGAGGAGTATAAATATTTTAGCTAAGTTTATAGTCCTCAAAGTCCCATTATTCTATGTAAAGTATGAGGGATTTGATTGGTTGCAGTGTTATGGAGATTCTATGCTAGTTGTTAACTGGCTCAATGGTCATCATTAGTGTCAAAATTTTACTCTTATGTCAGTACTTATGAGGATGAAAAGTTCATTTACCTTTTTTTACCTGTGCTCAAGGAGAGGAAGCACACAGCGGATAGCCTTTCTAAAGAGGGACTAGTCATGGATAGGGGGGTCTGGCACATCATAGAGTATATAGGGTTTGATCATTATGAGTTCTTTCACATGCCATATATGGATAAGGTAGCATATGTTATTGCAGCAAATAGATAGCAACACAAATTTACAAATTGTTTTTTATTTCTTTTTGTTTCTCTTGTTTATCAGACTACATGATAAATATGTTTTTATACTTCTAAAAGTGAGGAATATTTAATATCCCTATTCATCATCAAAAAGCTTTTACAATTTTGTTGGCTATGAGATCTATATCTCGTTTTGATGTAAAATCATATTTATCATTTAGTGGCACATCTTAGAGATACTTGGTTTCATACCTCTACAGTTTTTGTGAGGGCTCATGGAGATCCTTAAGAATACGCTATTGAAGTGTATAAGCATAATGTAATTTTGATTCGTAGGAATAAAATTACGACTTTTTTTGCATATATATATATATATATATGGGGCAGCGAAAGAGGTGGAGGATTCTGGGTAATCCCGGGGGAATAATCAATATTAGGTATGCCTGGGGGTTTGGATTTAGACCTAATAATCCAGCAGAAACATACAGGCTACTCTGAGATCTGCTCATTGAGAAAAAGAAAAATGTGAACAATATTGTCATACTAGGGGACTATTCAATTTCTCATCAAAGGAACTAGCCCCATGGACTCCCTATTGGCCCGTTCCTTTTCTAGAATCAGATCTCTTTTGAGCAATTTACCCACGAATTTTTTTTTCCACATTCTCCTAGACAACAACCAAGAGGCTGACAATTTGGCAAACGTGGCTTCCACCCTGGAGGAAGCGAATCTTGTGGTCAAAAGCAAACATGAGTCAATGCGTTATTCCTCAGGTCTTTAATTGAATAATGATGACAAGGTTTCTTGGTGTAACTCATTATAATGATGAAGTATCACATAAAAATCTATGGCACAATGGGGGGACTTATGATAATCAATAGCGTGAGGGAGACCTTTATGGTTTACATACTCCTAATGGGATGGCGTGAGGGAGAACTTTATGGTTTACATACTCCAAACAGGATGGCATTCCACAGCGGATTCTCCATGGTGAACATGGTAGTGTACGAGAAAGAGCGTCATGCATGCTCAAAGTTCTTGAACTCGCATGCTCTCAACATTAATTCTCATACTTGGATGTGTGATTCCCTTGGTTTCATGATGGATTTTCTTGGCCTTCTCTCTCGAAAATTTAATAAACCCATGCGAAATAGAGGTAGGAAGGATGGATTTGAAGGGTAATCATGTTTTTATGTGCCTACCTTGTGCAATTCTCCAATATGGTACGTGGTATGAGTGCTCTAGTGTAGATTTTCTTTGGTCTTTGGATAATATGCACAATTGTTGGCAAATTGGTCAGGGACGCAAGAAATTTTGGCGTTGGATTTGGTTTGCAAAGGAGGGCCATTGCAGAAGCTTCCTATCGAATTGGGGAATTCGGAGTTGGTCGCGGCAGTCTGATGGTAAAGCTTTTTCATTCAGCCATTTTCATCTTTTGTCAACCCGACATAAGTATGGTGAAGGTGGGTAGCAATTTAGTTTCCTTGGAGCTCAATTCTACATCTAAGTCTTCGTCATCGGTCAGAATTTGTTCCCACTATCATGACTCCCACGAAACCCTACACCAGGCTAATTATCATCTTCAGGTTCAGGTGCATCAATTATCTCACTCTCAAATAGATCACTCGAACAAGATTTCGGCTCTACAAAACTAGATTTCTCGGGTGTTGGACGAAATTTTTGCTCTTAGAAGCATGCTTATGGATTTGAAGTTTTCAGTTGAAAATCCCCCTACCTTGGAATTTCAGGACTTGGCGTTGGGTCGAATGGAATTTGACCTCAACCTTCCAGCAACATGTTCAGAATAACGCTCCTTTTCAGTCACAGTTATTTCTGTTAATTATGTTCAGAATAACGCTCCTTCTCAGTCACAGTTATTTCTGTTAATTTTGGTTCCTGTGGCTTTGTTTGGTTCGGCACATGAACGTTTTTGGGTGGCATGTTGTGGTGGACTTGGGTTCAGTTTCTGTTTATGGTGCAACTGGTTTGATGATCTCTAATGGCTCATGGTTGGATACAATTCCTTTCGTTACAACTTCTTGGCACTGCTTGATATTGTAGCAGCTTAGTTAGGGTCTATGTGTTCAGCCTTTGTGTATGGTTTGTTGGTCCTAGTGGGGTCTATGGTTGTGTATTGTTTGTCAGGTCTAACTTGGAGGCGTGGGTACAGTATATGTATGTGGCATTAGTCATCGGAGTCAGGTTTATACGTGTTGTCACAATTAATTTTGAAAACAACTCTTGAATCTGAGCTCAGTGTCTCAAGATTTTGTTGTATCCACCGGGTAACAGGGTGTGAGGCTCAAATTTTAAATAAAATTACTCATTTTTCTTAAAAAAAAAAATGATATTCAACTATTTTATTTAAAAGTTGTAAATAAAACCAGGAATTGCATAAAGTAGAAATATCAAAATGTAGAAATATCAAATTTTTTTAACTTTTAATTACTTTATCTTTTTTTATAAAAATTTGATATAAAATTATATTTTTTAATATAAATATTTGAATATTCTATTAATAATTCACATTGAAATATTTTTTCATTATTAATATATTTTATTTATTTTGCAACAAATATCTCTTTCATAGTAAGATGTATCTATGTCATCAACTATGAAAAAAATATCTTTGTGAATAATTGATTATAGAAAGAATTACACATCTTCTTCATATTAAACTATAAAATATATCATTTAATATAATAAACGAATCTTGCTTCACCTTTGTCACCCTTTGATTTGATTTGGTAACACTATTTTTTCAATCAAGTTCCATTAGCGATACAACTTTTCTTTTTTATTAAAACAATTTGTTGCAAACGATCACTTGAAGGGATTACCCAAATGACATGTTTTTTAATGATGTAGTCTAACAAGGCCAAATCTTTTTAGTACAATTTTGAAAAAATTCAGTAGAAATATTATCTGAATGACATGTTTTTTAATGATGTAGTCTAACAAGGCCAAATCTTTTTAGTACAATTTTGAAAAAGTTCTCGAAATATTACCCAAATGACATGTTTTTTTAATGATGTAGTCTAACAAGGCCAAATCTTTTTAGTACAATTTTGAAAAAGTTCCGTAGAAATTTTTGGAAATCCTGGTTATGACTATCAAGTTTCAAGATTTTGAATGCCTCAATGGTTCTTGATAGTGCTAAATCTATTTCCACCATATAAAAAAATGGTTTAAATATTCCCAAGAATAAATTTCTTAAAAAAGATCTTGCCAAATTCTAACAAAAATAAAATTGGAAATCCGGATTATGACTATCAAGTTTCAAGATTTTGAGTGCCTCAATAGTTCTTGATAGTGCTAAATCCATTTCCATCATAAAAAAATAATTTAAATATTTCCAAGAATAAATTTCTTAAAAAAAAACTTGCCAAATTCTAACAAAAATAAAATTATCACCTCTCCAAAAATAAAATTATCACCTCCCCAAAAGATATTTTTTAATAGAAACAATTAATTGAAAATGTAGCATTACTCAATTGTAACAAGTGTTTTGAGACACTAATCATTTTATAAATTTGTTAGCAGTTTTTAAAATAATATAATTAGGAATTTAAATATTGTTTTTATCTAATAATAACATTTTTACATTATTTTTATTTTTTAAAAATTAAATTTGAAATTTCATTTTAAAAATTAAAATACTAAATTTATTATCAAATTCTAATAATTTAATATTTTTTTTCCAAATGCTAAAAATTGTTATTTATTTCTATATTTATATAAAAAATTTAAATGAAAATGTAGCGTAGACCTATTTTACTATTTAAACATTGAGTTGAAGTGTTTTGAGACTCTAATAATTTTATAAATTTATTAGCAGTTTTTTAAATAATATAATTGGGAATTAAAATATTATTTTTTCCAAAAATAACATTTTTACATTATTTTTATTTTTGTAAATTTTTAAATTTGAAATTTCATTTTAAAAATTAAAATACTAAATTTATTATTAGATTCTAATAATCTAATATTTTTTTTCCAAATTGAAAAAAAATATTATTTATTTCTATATTTATATAAAAAAATTAAATGAAAATGTAACATAGACCTATTTTATTATTTAAACAATGAGTTGAGAATGTCTTGTTAAAAGACTTGTTACTCAATTGTAACAAGTGTTTTGAGACCATAATAATTTTATAAATTTATTAGCAGTTTTTGAAATAATATAATTGGGAGTTTAAATATTATTTTTTCCTAATAATAATATTTTTACATTATTTTTATTTTTGTAAATAATTAAATTTGAAATTTCATTTTAAAAATTAAAATACTAAATTTATTATTAGATTTTAATAATTTAATATTGTTTTCCAAATTAGAAAAAATATTATCTATTTCTATATTTATATAAAAAATTTAAATGTAATATATCACCAATATTTTTTATATTTAATTATTTTAATAATATATTTTAAAATTTATTATAATTGTAGGTTTGTAAATTATAAATAAATTTGTATGGATTATTTAATCAATATAATTTTTAAAATAAATTAAAATTCATTTTTCTCTATAAATTTAAGTTAAAAATCCCATTAACTAAACGTTAATATAAATGGTATAATTCATTAATAAAGATGTATATATTTTTAATAATTAATTTTTTATTAATAAACATGTTTTTGATAACTTATTTATTTATATTATTAATAAAAATTATTAATATTATTATTAAAAATTATTAATAAAATATATATATATGAGAAAAAAAATACAACATTTTAAAGAAATAAGAAAATTGTAGGTCCAATTGCAAATAAATGAATGTAAAACAACATATTGAAAATGAGATGACCCTTATCAAAATCCAAGCAGCAGGGGCAAATTTTCTTTGAAAACGCATAGACAAACTATGATGAAAATGCAAGGAAGTGCAACTAAACACCCTGACCCATGCAATGACCTTTCCAAAAACCCAAAGACCCTTTTAAAAGTTAAAGAAATGGATCTATACATGAAGTCACAGCTTGCCCACCTCAGCCTTTCTATGAAATCCGTTGGTTAACATAAAGTGGCTGTCAAATCCCCAGGTTTTGCAGACAGTGATAAAAATATATTTAATACTAAAGAAAATTTGCATCCCTTTACTTTTTAGTTGTTGGATTTTAATATGACACAAAGTCGTTGATCTTTTAGTTTAATCCAGTAGAAACTATTGTTAAGCTCCATCTCCCATAACTGTTGCTGATTATTTGGAATTTGTCTGCCACCGAATCAACTCCATCTGCCAACCGGTTCCATTAATTTAGGAAACTATGTGCAGTTAAATTAATTTCTTGTTGGAGCTTTCTGAAGTGGTCCATTACTCCATCTGGAGTTCTCTACCTTGATTTGTGGAACACCTGACACATAGCCAACAGAAGCTTGATGGAAGCTTGGCTATATATTTATCTGTTTGGTCCCCAAGCTTGCATCTCAACCCCCTTCAGTTTTGCACCATCAAGTTGAGAGAGCAGAGCTTGGAAGTATCTTCAGATTTTCTTATCTGCCTGTTTTGGCATATTTTCTTATGCGTGATCCTTGATGTTGTTCGATTGTGCACAGCTTGCTGATGTTTGTTTTTCCATGCCCGCGTCCTGAAATAGTTTCCGGGTCATTTTCCAGCAGCATACTAAGTCAAATACGAGGTTGTTCATGTGTGTGTATACATAGGTCTCTCATCGTAATCTGTCACAGAAGGGGGTGCGTGTATCCAATGATATTTTCCTATCTGGATTGTAAGTCCAATGTGAAGCTGCCTCCGTGTGTGTGTTTATAGGGCTGTTGTAAGGGCTGTGTATATATCGACAGTGAAATATTTGTTTTGTTAGGGGCTGTGTATATAACTGAGCTATAAGGTTTTGTTGAAATAATTCAAGATTGATGCATTCTATGCTATACCTTGCTGCAGACTTTTGAGTTCCAGACTGTTTTTGTTGTTTTAGAAACAGCCCATGTTTTGAATCCTATTTTCATTCAACTTACATGGTATTGTCCAAAATTGTTTCCGTCTGATCATTTTCAAAATTTAGTTTTGAGTGCGTGAGGCTCTATTGTTGTGGCCATTCCAAATCTGGCAGGCTTCTAGATCCAAGAAGGATAAGCGCAGATCTAAAGTTTTTCCAGTGCTAAACTTAAAGAAGAAACAGTGACAGATTGCAAGCTAGCATCAATGGCTGGAGGTATTTTTCATTTGGCCATTTAAGTTTTTGATTCTATGTTTATTCCGCATTGAGTTCACATTTAGCATTGCTGAAATGGATTGAGAATAATCGTTGCATATGCTTACATTTGGTATCAGAGCCTTAATTCATCTCTGCCTTGATGTGTATAAATAACTGTGCTCATATTTAATTTGTGTAAATCAGTGCTTTAATTTAATTTTAATTTTAATTTTATTTATCTTGTGAGCAAAATAGCTTGTTTGCTTGTCTATGTTTGTTTGTTTTATAAACTTAAGGACGGAGCCTGAAGTCAAGCCAGCTAGCCTTCGAACTGCATTTGCTATGCAAGTGCAAAGTAGATCAATGCTGCTTCAGTCTATCTCCGGGTTTTGTTTATAAATTGAACAATCGATTTGCAGTCATTTACGGTAATGCTGACTGCTTTAACTTTAATTTTGATTTTGTGAAGAATTATTACTGTTGTTTACCGTAATGCTGACATTTATGGCAGTTTTTACAAGAAACAGTTATATGGAGTTTATTTAAAATGTCATTTTGACTTACTCCTTTCAGTAAACATTATTTTTTCTCTGGTTAAGTTTTGTTTATGCAATTTATGTAAGAAATAATGTCTAGTGATCCATATAATTTTAATTAATTAGAGAATAGCCACAACATCTTTAATTAAATAAAATTATATATTTTGATTGGTTAGATCACATAAAGATTATTTAGACATTAAATTGTAATTAATTAGACTAAATATAATAAATTTTATCCCACAGGAATTTTTATTATATTTATGTAATTAATTAGGATAAAATTTCATAACCTACCCACAGGAGTTATGAATTAATAGTTTTATCATAAAGTTCAAAACAATGAATAATTGAATCTGCTTGAATTAAAAATTTAGCCCACAGGCAATTTTTATGTCATTAGATTCAATTTTGAGCATGATTTACATTGGTAAAACATGAAATTTTATTAAGCCTCAATTTTAACATAAGCATGTGATTTTTAATTTTGATGCAGTAGTACAACCTACAAATTTCTCTGAAATTCGTTGTGACATTCCCGAACTTAAGGGAGATAACTATAAGGTTTGGAAGGAGAGAGTTCTCCTTCATTTGGGATGGATGGACATAGACTATGCTATTAGGAAAGATGAACCACTGGCACTCACCAATACCAGCACTTCAACGGACATCACGCTTTATGAACGATGGGAGCGATCCAATCGTCTAAGCATGATGTTCATTAAGACTAAAATTTCAGCTGGTATTCGTGGTTCCGTTGATCAGCATGAAAAGGTCCGAGACTTGTTGAAGGCCATTGATGATCAATTTGTCACTTCAGACAAGGCACTAGCAAGCACCCTAATCATGAAGTTCTTATCCCTAAGGCTCACCAGTGTGAAAGGTGTGCGCAGGCACATCATGCAGATGAGGGACAATGTGGCTCAATTGAAGAAACTCGAGGTTGATATATCGGAGTCCTTCCTAGTGCAATACATCTTGAACACCCTTCCGCACCAATATGGACCTTTCAAAATCTCATACAACACACATAAGGATAAATGGTCAATTAATGAACTCATGACCATGTGTGTTCAAGAGGAAGAGAGACTGGTGATGGAACTGGGAGAGAGTGAAATGCTGGCAACGCGTGGAAAGGGCAAATCTCAAGCCAATCAGAAAGGGAAAGGTAAAGTACCTCCCCAAGCCGATATCAAGAAGGATTCCAAGTGTTTCTTCTGTAAAAAGAATGGACACATGAAGAAGGAATGCTCCAAATTTCAGAAATGGCTTGCGGAGAAAGGTAATTTAATCTCGTTTGTTTGTTATGAATCTAATATGGTTAACATTAATATTAACACATGGTGGATTGATTCTGGATCAACAATTCACATTTCGAATTCCTTGCAGGGTTTGCAAAACCTAAGGAAGCCAGTGGGAAGTGAGCAAAGCATCTTATCAGGAAACAAGATGGGCTCGCATGTGGAAGCTATAGGAACATGTTATTTAACTTTAAGTAGTGGCTTTGTTTTAGAATTAGAAAAGACCTTTTATGTTCCAAGTTTTTCTAGAAACTTGATTTCAGTTTCAAGGCTTGTACCTTTTGGATATTTCTTTAACTTTTCAGAAAAATCTTTCAGTCTATTTTATAAATCTGATTATGTTGGGAATGGTATTTTGTTTAATGGTCTTTACTACATTAATTTATAAAAAAATGTCACTTATGATTCAATGCATGTTCACACTGGCACTAAAAGATGTGTTATTAATGAAGATTCCTCTAAATTATGGCACCGGAGACTAGGTCATATCTCCATAGAAAGAATTAAAAGATTGGTAGATGAAGGAATACTTAATACTCTAGATTTTACTGATTTTGAGACTTGTGTGGACTGCATAAAGGGAAAGCAGACCAACAAGTCAAAGAAAGGGGCAAATAGGAGTTCAAACATATTAGAGATCATACATACTGATATATGTAGTCCAGAAATGGACTCACATGGTCAGAAATACTTCATCTCCTTTATAAATGATTACCCACGATATATGTATCTCTACATGCTTCATAAAAAGAGCGAAGCATTAGATGCCTTTAAGATCTTTAAGGCTGAAGTAGAGAAACAATGCGGCAAACAAATTAAGATCGTGAGATCAGATAGAGGTGGAGAATATTATGGTAGATACACAGAAGATGGACAAGCACCTAGGCCATTCGCTAAATTTCTTCAAGAGCATGGGATTGTTGCCCAATACACCATGCTTGGTTCACCCGACCAGAATGGTGTAGCAGAAAGAAGAAACCAAACATTATTAGACATGGTGTAGAGTATGCTTAGCAGCTCCAATCTTCCTAAATCCTTGTGGACTTAAGCACTTAAGACGTAGTGTATATATTAAACCGAGTTCCAACCAAGGCTGTTCCTAAAACGCCATTTGAATTATGGAAAGGTTGGAAACCGAGTTTGCGACATATGCGCATTCGGGGATGCCCGTCTGAAGTAAGAATTTATAATCCACAAGAGAAGAAGCTGGACCCAAGGACCATTAGTGGATATTTCATTGGATATGTTGAAAGGTCTAAAGGTTGCAGATTTTACTATCCATCTCACAGCACTAGGATTGTGGAATCAAGAAATGCAAAGTTTCTTGAAAATTACTTGATCAGTGGGAGCGATCAAACCAGAAACATAGTTTCTGAGAAGGATCATTTAGAATCTCAACCTTCCACTTCAAGTGATAGATTGGTTATTGTTCATAGCATCCCTCAAGTACAAACTGGTGTTGAACAACCAATTGTTGAAGTTCCACAAGCTGCTGACGATATTCCAGTAGATCAAGGAGTTCAAGCGTTGCCAAGAACTTTTGAACAACAAGTTGAACCACATACTTCTCAGGAAGATGATGGTACAACATTAAGAAGATCTACTAGACCAAAGAGATCAGCAATTCCTGATGATTATGTTGTGTATCTGCAAGAATCTGACTACAACATTGGAGCCGAAAATGATCCCGAGTCATTTTCACAAGCCATGAGTTGCAAAGAATCAGAACTATGGTACAATGCCATGAAGGAAGAGATGAATTCCATAAAGAGTAACAAAGTTTGGGATCTTGTTGAGTTGCCTAATGGTGCAAAAGCCATTGGATGTAAATGGGTCTTTAAGACAAAGAAAGACTCATTGGGCAACATTGAGAGATACAAGGCAAGACTTGTTGCTAAGGGATTCGCTCAGAAAGAAGGAATCGACTACACGGAGACTTTTTCTCCTGTATCTAAGAAAGATTCCTTGCGCGTTATTATGGAATTAGTAGCCCATTTTGACTTGGAGTTGCAACAAATGGATGTGAAAACGACTTTTCTTAATGGAGATCTAGAGGAGGAGGTTTACATGAAACAACCTGAAGGATTCCCCTCTAGTGATGGTGAGCAATTGGTTTGCAAGATAAAAAAGTCATTATATGGTTTAAAACAAGCATCCCGCCAATGGTATTTGAAATTCCATAATGTAATTTCTTCTTTCGATTTTGTAGAATACATTATGGATCAATGTATATACCTGAAAGTTAGTGGGAGTAAAATTTGTTTTCTTGTTTTATATGTGGATGACATTTTGCTAGCAACCAATGATAAGGGTTTGCTACATGAGGTGAAACAATTCCTCTCTAAAAATTTTGATATGAAGGATATGGGTGAGGCATCTTATGTCATTGGCATTAAGATCCATAGAGAAAGATTTCAAGGCATCTTGGGTCTGTCACAGGAAACCTATATTAATAAAATTTTAGAGAGATTTCGGATGAAGGATTGTTCACCAAGTGTAGCTCCCATTGTGAAGGGTGATAGGTACAATTTGAACCAATGCCCGAAGAACGACTTTGAAAGGGAACAAATGAAGAACATTCCATATGCTTCTGTTGTCGGAAGCCTAATGTATGCTCAAGTCTGCACAAGACCTGACATTGCATTTGTTGTGGGAATGTTGGGACGATATCAGAGTGATCCAGGTTTAGACCACTGGAGAGCTGCAAAGAAAGTAATGAGGTATCTTCAAGGAACCAAAGACTACATGCTTATGTACAGATGAACGAACAACTTGGAAGTAATTGGCTACTCAGATTTTGACTTTGCTGGATGTGTTGATTCACGCAAATCAACATCAGGTTACATTTTTATGATGGCCGGTGGAACTGTATCATGGAGGAGTGCCAAGCAGACCTTGATTGCCACTTCCACTATGGAAGCTGAGTTCGTCTCCTATTTTGAGGCTACTTTACATGGTGTATGGCTTAAGAGTTTCATTTCTGGGCTTAGAATTATGGATTCTATCTCTAAGCCATTGAGAATATATTGTGATAATTCAGCTGCTGTTTTTATGGCTAAAAACAACAAAAGTGGGAGTCGAAATAAACACATCGACATTAAGTATTTAGCTATAAGGGAACGTGTTAAAGAAAAGAAAGTGGTCATTGAGCACGTCAGCACTGAGTTGATGATTGCTGATCCTTTGACTAAGGGCATGCCACCGTTTAAATTCAAGGATCATGTAATGAATATGGGACTTGGTTCCATTATGTAGTTTCTCATTGTATGGACAATGTTATTTTAATGAAATTCTTAATTATTGTGATGTTTTTCTCATATTTATGTGCACCTTAATTTGTTTTGAGAAAATTCATCTGTGTAGGACCAAGAATAAACATAAGGTTTATTCATTAAGAAATTGTTGCCACATAAATTATAATAAGAATAAATACATAGTAATACATGGAAGATAATACTCGTCATTAGAGGACTTATCGCCATGATTCATGTATCTATTACTTAATACAGATTATCAATGGGTTTTAAGATGAGACATTAAGTTTGGAAGTATGGACCAAGTGGGAGAATGTTAAGCTCCATCTCCCATAACGGTCACTGATTATCTGGAATCTGTCTGCCACCGAATCAGCTCCATCTGCCAACCGATTCCATTAATTCAGGAAACTATGTGCAGTTAAATTAATTTCTTGTTGGAGCTTTCTGAAGTGGTCCATTACTCCATCTGGAGTTCTCTACCTTGATTTGTGGAACACCTGACACATAGCCAACAGAAGCTTGATGGAAGCTTGGCTATATATTTATCTGTTTGGTCCCCAAGCTTGCATCTCAATCCCCTTCAGTTTTACACCATCAAGTTGAGAGAGCAGAGCTTGGAAGTATCTTCAGATTTTCTTATCTGCCTGTTTTGGCATATTTTCTTATGCGTGATCCTTGATGTTGTTCAATTATGCACAGCTTGCTGATGTTTGTTTTTCCATGCACGCGTCCTGAAATAGTTTCTGGGTCATTTTCCAGCAGCATACTAAGTCAAATACGAGGCTGTTCATGTGTGTGTATACATAGGTCTCTCATCGTAATCTGTCACAGAAGGGGGTGCATGTATCCAACGATATTTTCCTGTCTGGATTGTAAGTCCAATGTGAAGCTACCTCCGTGTGTGTGTTTATAGGGCTGCTGTAAGGGCTGTGTATATATCGACAGTGAAATATTTGTTTTGTTAGGGGCTGTGTATATAACTGAGCTATAAGGTTTTGTTGAAATAATTCAAGATTGATGCATTCCATGCTATACCTTGCTATAGACTTTTGAGTTCCGGACTGTTTTTGTTGTTTTAGAAACAGCCCATGTTTTGAATCCTATTTTCATTCAACTTACATGGTATTGTCCAAAATTGTTTCCGTCTGATCATTTTCAAAATTTAGTTTTGAGTGGGGAAGCCGAAGAAAAAAGAAGAGGTTGGGGATGAGGGTTTCGCAGGTGAGGGTTTAGTCAAAGGAAGGGAAGAAGGGCTGGTGACTACGGAGCAGAGTAATAGGACAGATCGCGGGTGCGAGATTCAGAAGCATAAGAAAGAAAGCAGGAAAAGGATGAAAACCCAAAGACTGGGGGATAAACAGAAGCGCAGGATTTGAGGGAACGAAATGGAAATGGAGCAGGGGAGGGGAGAGATCCCCTCCTTCAAAGCAGTGATAACGGGGGAAGCGAGGAAGGAACGACAGAAGGAAGTAGACAGAACAAATGAAGGAGAAACCTCAGCAGCGGGAACGCAAAGGAGAACGGGAGCAACAAGTAAATGTCTGCCGAGGGTGACGAACAAACCCAGGTTTGTAATTCCGCATAATAGATTAGAGAAATATAGAAGCTACATGAAGTATTATGCTTTGATCTGTAAGTTTGTAGGATACTGGCCAGCAGAGAAAGACCTCAGATGGATCTAGCAAAGGTGGAAACCAAAAGGACATGTGGAAAGGATGGGAAAGGATCTTTGAGGAAGGACCCTACTTCATGAACAATGCTGGATTATTTATGAGACAGTGGGTAGACTGTTACAACCCAGATAAGGAAAGAATGTTAGCAGCCCCGGTATGGATCAAACTCTTTGGCCTACCAAGAGAATTTTGGGACCCAGAGATCCTTGAGGGTATAGGTAACGCAATAGGATCGTTTGTGAAAGTGGCAGAATCGACAAAGAGGGGAAGATATACAACATACGCAAGAATATGTGCGTACATGAACATAACAGAGCCACTTCCAGACACAATAGAGTTGGAATATCATGATGAGATCTGGCATCAACCAATCGATTATGAACACATACCCTTTCGTTGCAGAAGATGCCATGAGTATGGTCATCTGTACCGAGAATGCCCTATCACGTTAGCAGAAAATGAGAGAAGAAACGCGGCAAAGAAATCAGGAAAGGAGGATGAGGACTTCAGAGAAGTGCAGAGGAAGAAAAAAAGAGGGAACAGCAAGACACAGACGGACAAACAAAAAGGAATCCATATTATAGAATCCCAAAACAAGTTCCAAATACTGCAGGATGAAGAAGTAGAAACAGAGGAGAACGAAGATGAGGAAATAGAAGGAATGGAAGTCATAAAGGAAAACGCAGATAAAGAGACAGTTAAAATAGATAAAGGTCAAGAGAGGACAGAGAGTCCAATAGAAAACCAAGAGGATCAACGAGAAATGGAAATAGACCCACAGAAAACAAAAGGAGAGGAAGAAGAACAAGTAATGACGAAGCTCTTGCAGGAATGGAAGAGGCTCGATGAAAGATTTATTCCAGAGGATCAGAAACAGATGTACAAAGAATCCTTTCAAAGATATAAAGAGAAAAAAGGAATAACGGAAGATTGAAGAGGTGGGAAAATGGAGATGCAGGAAACACAAAATCTAGGAATGAGCAGTATTGGCAAGGGAGGCTAAAAAAGAGGTAGAAGACCAATGAGTGAAACAATTCAAGAAGTCAGAGAGATGTTAGTAAATTCAGGAAGAGTTATACCTCTCTCAGAGGTATTTCAAACCCCTCTGAAACTTTTGCGATGATCACCACAAGCTGGAACATAAGAGGCCTCAACAGTAGAGGCAAACAGAGGTATTTAAATGACAGACTGAAAAAAGATAAACCCAGCATAATGATAGTACAAGAAACAAAAATAAGTACTGAGAAAATGAGAGACATTTTGAATAGAAACAAGAATAGATATGAAATGATGGGGCAGGATGCGATTGGGAGTGCGGGGGGTCTGGTAATAATTTGGAACCCTGAAGAAATACAATTAAGCAACTGGATAAGTTTTCCAAGAATTCTAACAGGGACTGCAAAGATAATAGGAACAACGGAGGAGGTTATTATAACAGGGGTTTGCGGACCCCATACCCAAGGAGAAAGGGAAAACTTTCTGCAAAATCTAAAAGCATTGAGGAGTCTAATCCGTGGAAGGCAGCGGATCATAGGAGGGGATTTCAATCTAATTAAAAGCTTAGCGGAAAAAAGAGGAGGGCTAAGGAGAATGGATAAAGTAGTGGAACAGTTTGGAGATATGATAAGGGAGCAGAGACTGATTGATATTCAAACTATAAATGGAAACCATACTTGGAACAACCGAAGAGGGGGAGTTAATCAGATTGCTTCACGACTTGATAGGTTCTTAATTTCCGAACAAATAATGATGAAAGATGTTTCCATAGAAGCCACAATCCTCCCGGTAGCAGGATCGGATCATTGGCCGATTAAAATGGAAATAGATCTCAAGCAAAGACCAAACAACAAACCTTTTAGATTTGAAGCATTTTGGCTAAGAAATGAGGGGCTGATAGAGAAACTTGAAGAATGGTGGAGGAAGAGTGAAAAAAAAGGAAAAAATAAAATGCACACCTTCCAACTCAAATTAAAGGAGCTGAAAGACAAAATAAAAAAGTGGAATAAAGAAGAATTTGGAAATATACTAGAAGAGAAAAAGCGCCTAGAGCAAAGAATGGAAGAGTTGCAGCAGATGGATATTCTGGAAGGTATACAGGATGATAGAATAAAGGAAGAAGGAATTATAATAAACCAGCTAGAAGAAAGAAGTAAACAAGAAGAGATCTTATGGAGACAGAAGTCAAGGGTTCAGTGGCTTAGAGAAGGGGAAAGGAATACCAAGTTCTTCCATAAAGCAATGATACAGCATAGACAAAGAAACAGAATTTTCTCCATAAAAAACCAAGAAGGCCAGCGAGTCCTCCAGCATGAAGAAATTGAAAAAGTTTTGGTTAATCATTTCAAAAACTTATTAAATGAAACTCAGGACAATAGAACAGAAGCTATAACGAAGATAAGCAGGGAGATCCCTAAACTGGTAACCAGAGAACAGAATTTGGCTCTGATGAGGAAAGTTACAATGGAAGAAGTGGAGGAAACAGTTAGGAATATGAAAAGGAACAAAGCTCCCGGGCCAGATGGGTACACGGTAGAATTCTACCAAGCAGGATGGCACTTCCTTGCTGAAGAGGTTCTAGAAGTGGTGGAGGAAGCTAGAATCAATCAAAGAATATGGCCAGGTATAAACTCAACCTTGTTGACTCTTATTCCTAAAACTACCCAAGCGGATCAAGCTGAAGGCTTTCGCCCTATAGCTTTATGTAACGTTATCTATAAGATAGTGGCATCAGTGGTGGCCCAGAGGCTGAAATCTATTCTCCCGAACATAATATCCCCTGAACAAACTAGGTTTGTAGAAGGAAGACAGATTCTGGATGGATTAGTGGTGGCCCAGGAAGTAATCCACACTTTGAAAATGAAGAAGGAAAAAGGAATGCTGATAAAATTAGACCTGTCAAAAGCCTATGACATGTTAAACTGGAGATATCTAGAGGCCATCCTTCAAGCCTTTGGATTCTGTGACAGATGGGTGAAGTGGGTCTTAAGCATGATTTCCACACCGAATTTCTCCATCCTGCTAAATGGAGCCCCATCTAAGACTTTTAATGCTTCAAGAGGACTTCGACAAGGGGACCCCCTATCCCCCTTTCTCTTCATAATAGTAGCAGAAGGATTAGGCAGATATTTCAAAAAAGAATTAAGAGAAAGGAAAATCCAGGGTCTGAGACTATGGGGCAATCATACTACTGTCACCCACCAACAGTTCGTGGACGACATTATGATATACTGCAAAGTATCCTTGAATGAGGTGAGAAGGATAAAGAAAATTCTAGAGGTGTTTATGAAAGGTTCAGGTATGGAGGTAAATAATGAAAAATCAAGAACATTCTTTTTTAATACAGTGGAACCCATCAAAAATCATTTAACCAGGACCTTGGGCTATAGAAAAGGGGAACTCCCAACAAAGTATTTAGGAACTATGCTAGACTCATCATCCCTTAAAATAGGAAACTGGAAGTCCATCTTGGAAAAGATCATGAAAAGACTGGAAAATTGGTCTTTTCGTACTCTGAATCTTGCTGCAAGGGTCGTTTTGCTTAAATCAACCATCCAGGTGATTCCGATATATCCTTTATCAGTATTAGCAGCACCAAAAGGGATATGCAATAAGCTGATAGAGATATACAAAAAATTCCTATGGGGAGGACCTAAGCAACAAAAGAAATGGGCACTCTGCTCATGGGATAGCCTAACCAAACCAAAAGAAAAAGGTGGACTAGGTCTAAGGGACCCATCGATCCTAAATCAAGTTCTAGCAGCCAAATTAAGATGGAGATGGATGCAAGGAGGAAAGGACCTGTGGAAAGAAATATGGACAACAAAATATAATATGCCATCAACTCTTGAAGAAATATTAAGGAAACAAGAAACACCACGAGGATCAGATATATGGAACCTGACTAACCAAAGCAGAGAATTAGTTGATGGACATATATTTTGGGAAATCAGAGGGGGCCAGAATGCGAGATTTTGGGAGGAAGCGTGGCAACAAAGGGAGAAAATGTTGAATCTACAAGGAATGTAGGACATCTACAGAACATGCATGGACAGAGAACTCATTAGCGTCAAAGATTATTAGATAGAAGGAAGAGGAAATGAAGAATGGAGGGAGTGGAAATCAATGGAGGATTGGAACAGGAATGCAACAGAGGAACAAAAAACAATGTTCAGTAAGGAATTAGACTCTAGGAAAATAAAAAATAGAGAAGGCAATGATATTCTACGATGGGATAAAGAAACCAAAGGAACTTTCACTATTAGGGAAGCATATAATGTAAAAATCCAGCAAGAGCAGGGGGAAGATGAGCAGAAATGGAGGAAGATGTGGAAAAATAAATGGTGGCCGAAGATAAAGATGTTCGTATGGCTGGTAGGGAGAAAACGCATTCTAACCTGGGATCGAATCCAAAAAATAGGATTCTCAGGCCCATCAAGATGTTGCCTCTGTTACCAAGACGAAGAAGACCAGGAACACCTTCTCAATGGATGCAGAATGGCCCAGTTCCAATGGGATAAGACTAAAGATTTATTTTCGACAACTGAACGAAATCCACAGGATATCATACAAACTCTATGTAACTGGGGAGAAGGAAAGTTTAAAAGCTTGGTGGTAAGAAGAGCCTGGAACATGGTGGCAGGTTTCAATGTGTGGAATATTTGGAAAGAGAGAAATGGACGAACCTTCCAGGGGAAAATATCAAATCCGGAAGAAGTTTGGCAAAGGACCCTAAGACAAATCAGAGAATCAATCCTCGCTAAAATTTGGACAGAGGAAGATTGGAAGACCTCTGAGGAAGAAGCAGAAATCCTAAAAAGGTTGAACTTGGAACAAGGGATGGTCTCTCAACAAAAATCAAAGCAAAACCAACCTATTGCTATCCAAAGTCTTGCAGTCTTTCGTAAGCCACAGGAAGGGTTTATCAAGCTTAACTTTGACGGAGCGGCTAAGGGGAATCCAAGTCCAGCAGGATATGGAGGAATCTTTAGAAACAGACAAGGAGAGGTAGAATGGATCCATGCAGAACATGGAGGAACAATGAGTAATAATGAAGCGGAATTTATGGCAGCTTACCAGGGACTCAAAATTGCTACAAGAAATGGATATAGGAAGGTAGAGATCGAAGGTGATTCTGCCCTGGTCATAACCACCATTAGAAAATTAATACAAGGGAAAAAATGGGAGCAGGTTGTCAAAAGCTGGAGAACAGCGAGTATAGTCCAAGAAATTGAGGAAACATTGAAAGGTATTGAATACAAAATCACCTCGCATGTCAGGAGAGAAGGAAATAAGCTTGCGGATTTCTTGGCCAATTGGGGAAATAAGGAATTATTGGGGAAAGTGGATGACAGCTGGAAAAATCAAGCAGTGATGACAAGATGGGAGAGCTTAAAACAACTCATAGACAACGATAACCATGAAACAACATAATGGTAAGCAAAATACCGTGAAGATCTGGAGCGGGAAGATAAGGCGGGTTTATTCGGCAGCGAAGACAGCACAGAAGGACGGCGGCCTCACCTCCCTGACATTAGCATTTAATGATAATTCAGAGCAGCAGGTATGTAGTCCAAAACAAAACTCGGAAATCACTGAAGAGAGCATCATTCAAATTGCAAGGGAGAAAGGAAGTGGAGGGAAAACTCATCATAAGCGAAAAGGTGGCAAGAATTCTATAAGGCGAAACAGGAGAAGGATGAAAGACAGCAAGAAGTTGAAGAAGGTGGCGAGGAAAGGTGAGACCTGGCAGAGGAACCAAAATCAATGCCTCAAACGAACCAAAATGGCAGCGAGTTGGGATAAAGGAGTCCAGGCAGAGCGGGAGGCATTCGGAGACAGGCAATTTGAACGGAGCAGAGTAAAAATTGAAATTGAAAGCTCAGACGAAATGGAGAATAACCAGGATGAGGGTTTTCGGAGTATGAATTTTGAAACAGTTCAGAGTAGTAAAGGTACTAAGCGAGGTAGAAAGGATGGAAGAAGGGAAGCTCGCGAATAGAGAGGCAGAGGTAGACCCCAGCAAGCTAACACCAGCGAGGAGGGGAATCAGCCTCAGGGAAGGCGAAAAAGGGGGAAGAAATCTATACGCAGGGCAGTGCATGAAGCAGAACAGGCGTACAACCTAGATACAAACGAGGACATACGGAAAATCATTGACGTTATGGAAGACAGAGTCTTGGAGGAACCGTCTGACCCGGAGATGGAAGAATGGACAACCCAGTTTCCTGACCCAGGCAACACCAGAGGCAGATTAACTCTATACTGCCGAGCTCTTCACACATACTGGGTACTGAAGCATCTCTTGGCCAAGGCCATGGAGCAAGTAGCGGCAAAGATGGTGGAAATGGCTCAGGAAGCAGCGGCAGCGAAGAAGGAGGTGGCGAACGTTGAAGTGATGTTGCGTCAATAGAACGAACAAATTAAGGAGATTCGGGAGATGCTAAGGGAGCTGGTGAAGACCAAAGACAGCAATGAAACCAAAAGGGGAAGCACGGAGAATTAAGAGGCTTGTTAACCGTCTTTTTTTGAATTTAGATGCTATTGCTCTGTTTTTTGGAAATTAGTTTGCATGTCACAACAGTAGTAGTAAAGATAGGTCTTTTAGCAGATCTTTGAAAGAACAATTTTTGGAAACATTTGGAGTAAAAGGGTTTAATGTCCTGCAAGTTTTTAATGACAGTATGTAGAAAAAAAACAGTATTGAACATTTGATGAAGAGAAACCAACAAATCCGGTTTCCCATTTGGGCGGATTGAGGGTTCTTAGTTTGTACTTTTAAATTTGATGTAGATAATAGAAATGCAGTGGTTTACAAAAAAAATAAAATTAGTTTTGAGTGCGTGAGGCTCTATTGTTGCGGCCATTCCAAATCTGGCAGGCTTCTAGATCCAAGAAGGATAAGCGCAGATCTAAAGTTTTTCCAGTGCTAAACTTAAAGAAGAAACAGTGACAGATTGCAAGCTAGCATCAATGGCTGGAGGTATTTTTCATTTCACCATTTAAGTTTTTGATTCTATGTTTATTCCGCATTAAGTTCACTTTTAGCATTGCTAAAATGGACTGTTAATTAGAATAATCGTTGCATATGCTTACAACTATTACCAAAATACATTTTAGGTGTGCAATTTTTTGTTTTAATCGAAAGAAGTAGAGATTGCAATACATTTTACTTGTATAATTGTGTTGATAAGGCTTTTCCATTTTATGTTGTTAAATGAAATTATGTGATATTTAACTAGTAATGTTAAAAGAATGATTGGTTCATAAGTGTTGAATATTTGTTTTTTAATTAAATATTATTTTAATTTTGGATTTATTTAATAGTGCAATATTTTTAGTGAAATGAATTTTACAAAAGATTTTTATGATTTTATAAATTTGACATGTGGTTGAAAAATTAAAAAGTAAACATTTTATGTGATTGTAAATATTTATTTATGTTATATTTATTTTTAGAAACACAAGAAGAGCCACATAGGAGAGGTTAGACTCCTAGTTACTAGGAAACAATTAGAATCAGTTATGGTCTAAGAAAGAACAAGAAACACATAAAAGGAGAAAATCTTCTATTTTGCTAAGGGGGAATGACCTTTTTGGATGAACTAACCACCAGAGCTAACATGACTACAAATAAATGTCATGGATAGAAGATGTTTAAAAAAAATAATTGCCGAAGATAAAACAAAAATAAAGGCAATTAAATTTAAAGAAATAAGAAGACTTGACCTATGCCCAGATTTAGCAAGACATTGCTTGGGATTGAGGTGTAAATTTATGGAAGATTTCTTATTAGTTTCTTGGCAGGAAAGGAGCCTGGAGCTTGAGGGAAACTACAAAACTCTAATTCTACAATTAGACGTCACAATTTCTATTGTATTTTCATAAATTTTAGATAAGTATTTGAGTTGTCCGTGATTTTTGGACAAAGTATGTGAAGTCTCAAGGTTGGTTTAGGATTGAAGTAAGAAAAAGAATAAAAATATATAGAGAACTAGCTAATAGTTCCCAATAATGTGCATATATCAAAGAAAATATAGTTCCCATGTATTCATAATAAATTATAAACCATTCATGATAAATGCATGTAACTGAAAAAGCTAAACATATTATAAGCATTCAACAATTCAAAATGACCCAATATACCTGAATTCTTGAGCCATGTCAACTTACAACCGTATCGAGGACAAATAAACACTGTGTGTTCCAGCAAAAACAAGAGAAAACATTCCTATAATTGTTTTGGCTATAGGGGAATGGGCTTGTGGCCTGATTTTAAAGGAAAATTTGTCAAGGAAATATATATAACATTGAACAAAATCCCTCGGAATAATTAGGAAATTTGCTTAAAATTAACTGAAAGGGACTAAGGTTCAGCATGGTAGAGCACTCGCATAACTGCCCGTAGCAACTTTAAGAGGACACCTGCAACCAAGGCATGAAACCAGAAGCAATAAATACTTGGAAGATGTTGGATTAACAGGCAAACCAACGAAATGTTCCGTTTTCCTTGAGTTTTCAAAATAACTAAACTAACCTACAAGGTGACCTTGGTTAGATATCATAGTTCACAAAAACAGAAAAAACCCAAATAAAACCTAGAAGGAAGTGAGTTGGAAATTACCTCAAAGAAAAAACATATGGAACTCCTCACCACTTCCAAGCAAAACGAGGTTTTGTGCTCAAAAACCCTATCGAAAAGGAATTAATCTCGCTAAAACAGCAGAAACAACCTGAATAATGGTTTTTAAGAAAAATGATAAAGAAAACATTGTCTATGCCTTAGAAAGCCAGGGAAGGGGCAAATTGGAAGCACCATGAAAAACCTTGAGGTCACTTAACAAGACCATAGGAAGGAAGGCCACACCTCTCTACAAAAATAAATACATTTTGAAACGAGTTAGTCCAATGCCAAATTCATGCAAGTAAAAGAAACATAAACTAAAGAAAAATACGCAGAAAGCAAAATCAAGAAGAGACCAGAGTTATCGCTATAACCTGGCATGAAACCTTGCCTTTCTTGGAAACAATTGAAAAAATAATGCACAAAAGACCTCCAATATGAACCAAGATTCACTGTGGTAACTAATTTTGGCAAAGAACTAACCCTAACCTTTCAATTTTCTTCATATTTGCAAAGCTTTTCTCTCAGAACTGAACATGTAAATGGCAAAGCCAATGGAGGAGTTAGGGGTAATACCTTACCCTAATCGTGCATTGAGTAATCTCCACCATTGATGGTTTGGGATAGATCTCCACCGTCTATAGTGCATATTCACGTCACCAAGGGATGGGCCATCTCGAGGCCTCAAACCATGTGGCCTCCATCACATGATTGGGAACATAGTTGGGCCCCTTTTGCATTTAAACCATAATGCCACGAGAAATCTCCTTCACATAGCGCCATAATGCTTATACCTAAAGTTCCAAGGTATATCAAGGGAGTTCGTAAATTTACCTTCGCTTAGCCATATGTATGTCTCAACCAAATTAACACTCTACTATTAATAAATTTTATGTTTAACATGGGCATGGCTATCATTACATTTGTAGCAAATATCTTAAGTTTTTATAAAACATTGGGATATAGTTTACATAGTTCAAGTACCATAGCCAATTCAAGTATGAGGAACAAGTAATATCGTGAGGATGGAATTAGTAATAACGCAAGAGTAAACTGGAATTGGTAATTGATTGTAATGATTCTTTTACGTGTTAATAATATAATTGTCAATTTATTAACAAGGACAATGTAAATTTTACTACAACAAAAAAAAAA
Source organism: Pinus tabuliformis (assembly GCA_031772625.1). Lineage (NCBI taxonomy): Eukaryota > Viridiplantae > Streptophyta > Pinopsida > Pinales > Pinaceae > Pinus > Pinus tabuliformis. Next base: position 1,054,766,295 of record CM062805.1, read on the forward strand.
TATTAGGTAAATAGAATGTTACTTAGGTGAATTTTAGAGACATGTTATATATGGTATCAAAGCAATAGGTTGCAACATTATGACCTATGAATTCAATCATGATTTTGTTTAACAAAATGAATGTCATGTTGTACTCAGAAGAAGAGGAAGTAAAAAAAGGAGAAGCAATGATAGATCTTTAGGAAGAAACACATATAGGCGAAGACAGAATATGGATACTTTTAGGGGAATAAGTGCCACTGCCTATAGTGGAATTGATGAATGTAGTTAGAGATTTGTGAATAGAGATAGTAAGCCTTCGTGTTGATAATGAAAAATTGCTAAAGGACAACGTGGAATATAAAAAGCCCATTAAAAATCTAATAGATAGATCAAATCCTAAGACTATGGAACTAGTAATGGAGGAGGAGGACATACGAGAGACCTCCAAGCAAAAGAATCTTGATGATGTGGCCAAGAGTAAGGAAGCTAAATATGATGATGAAGAAGAGAGCAGTTCAACTAAATTGTTTCTAAATCAAGAGAAAACAAACCAAAAATAAAATTGCAAGAGGAATTCAAGAAAATTAGACCCCCAACCTATGATGGAGAATAAGAAGAAGCAAAAAAAGCATGGTAGCTTTATATTAATCAATATTTTCAAGTCTATTATTATTATAGTAATTTAAAATCTAAACTAGCTACATATCAGTTAAAGAGCAAAGCTTCCTTGTGGTGGGAAGGGGTCATAACAACGCGCAATTGGGAAGATAAGAGCACTAATTGGGAGGAATTTCAAAGAATTTTCAAGGAAAAATACTTAAATGAAAGATATTGTGAGGATAAGGCCAAAGAATTTCATGATTTGAAACTCGTCCAAATTACAATGGAGGAATTGGTGACAAAATTTACTCACCTTCTAAGATATGTTTCATATATGAGAATAAAAAGCTACAGTATGACATTTCATTAACTGCATTCCTCTCTCTTTTCAAGAAATAATTGAATATGGTAACCCCAAAATGATGGATGATTTTATTCGAAAGGCAAGGGTTTGCTACTAGCAAGCTAAAAAAAGAAACGAAAATGCAAAATTATGGCCGAATAGAAAGAAAGATAGATTTGCATAGGGAGGAAAGGGAATAAAATCCAGTGATTTTAAGAGTTTTTGTAAGGGGAACCAGAGTTGGAATTTCAGTAAAAACAATAATCAAACATAGAGGACCCAGACTCAAAGTAGATCTAAATAGATAGACTTGAAAAACAAAGGATTCAGTGGGTAGGAAATTGAATCGTTCAAGTGTTGGGGTTGTGGAGAGCCCCAACTTTTGCGAAACTGCCCATATAACACAAAATCTGTGTAGAACTTACAAAATATTCAAGAGGCTTCCAAAGTCAACGATGTAGCCAGGAACATTCCCCAGATTAACATAGCATTGGAAAAACTTCAGGTGGAACATCAATCCACCATGGTGGACATAGAAGGTAAATTTTGAACCAACATGTTCCCATTTTGATAGATCTTGATGCTAGCTTGAGTTATGTTAGTCCCTAGATTGTAGAAAATTGTAAATTAAACTCAGAAAAATACAAAAACTCTTGGCTAGTTCAGTTGGCTATCAACACAAATAGGAAAGTCACTAATTGGGTGAAGACACGTCCTATTGATTTAAACGAAAGTAAAATCAATATGAATTTGAACATTCTACCTCTAGGTTCTTATGATATACTAGTGGGGATGGATTGGATGGAAGGACATGGAGAGATTGTTAATTATTTAGATAAAATTGTTACTTGTACCATGGATAATGGAAAAATTCAGATTGTAAATGGTATACCTAGACCCATTTATGTTCAACAAATATCCACCTTACAATTTAAAATGTCTTCTAGAAAAGGGTGTGAGTTGTTTTCCATTTGAGTAGAAGATCAATTGCAGGAAACAAAATCTTGACCTTTGGATGATTTGAAAGTAATCCATGATTACAAGGATGTATTCCCATATGAGATTCCTAGTTTTCCACCTAAGAGAGACATTAATTTCAATATAGAACTATACCAAGGGTTGCACTAGTATCTAAGGCACCTTACTAAATGAGTGTGCCATAATTAATGGAGTTAAAAATGCATCTTCAAGAGTTATTAATTAAAGGGTATATCAGACTGAGTGTTTCACCATGGGGTGCACTAGTCGTATTCATTAAAAAGGGCGGTAAATTTGGATTATGCATTGATTGCAGGCCACTGAATAAATTAACAATTAAGAATAAGTACCCACTACCTAGCATCAATGATTTATTTGACCAAACCTGATGGGAGCAACTAATTTTGCTAAAATGGACCTAAGGTTTGGATAGCATCAATTAAAGATTAAAGAGGAATATATTCCTAAAAAAACTTTCCAAACTTGATATAGGCACTATGAATTTACAATACTTCCCTTTGGACTTGTGGATTCACCAACTATCTTTACAAGTTTGATGAATATCATTTTTAGTAAGTTATTGTACAAATTTGTGTTAATATTTATCAATGCTATTATGATATGTTCTAAGACACTAGAGGAACATAAAAAACACTTAGAGATAGTGTTGCAAACTCTACGAGAACATTAGTTGTACGCTATGTTCAACAAGTGTGAATTTTATTAAGATAAAATATAGTACTTAGGGAATGGGATATCTAAGGACGGAATAGTTGTAGATCCAAGATAGGTAAAAGTCATTCTTAACTGACCAATTCCTAAGGATGTGGCAAATGTTAGATCATATATGGTTGTCAGAGGGTACCGTCACGGATTTATAGAGGGGTTTTCCAAATTGGCTTACCCCATAATCTCTCTGCGAAATAAGGGGTTAAATTTGAAGTTCGAAGTTTGAAGTAGATTTGTGAGGTAACAGTAAGTAGTGCTTAAACAAATTTTATAGAATAAATTAAGACAAAAACTTTAGAAGATAATATTTATAATCAGATCTATGAAAGGTTGAAAAATAAAAATAACCATGAAGAATATTCAGGATTTCGCAATTAATGAAAATGGTTTGCTAACATTTAGAAACAAAATCTATGTTCCTGAGGTGGTCAGACTTAAAAAACTAATACTGGATGAGCACCATAAAAGGTGGATCTCAACCCACCCTAGTTATCAGAAAATCATTTCAACACCTAGAAAAAGAGCTTTTCAAGCTTAGTATGAATTAGGAAGTAGTCAAGTACTTGGAAAAATGCCAAGAATTTCATAAAGTAAAGGTAGAACATAGCATCTTGCAGGATTGTTGAAATATTTGCCTATACCAGAATGGAAGTGGGAAGTAATTTCATTAGATTTTATCATTGGCTCAACTAAAACCAAAAGGCAGCATGACTAGATTATGGTGGTAGCAAATAAATTGTCAAAAGTTGCACAATTTATACCTATTCAATCTACTTATAAAGCTACTCGGGTGACAGATATTTTCATGAAGGAATTTTACAAACTTCATGGGATACCAAAAACTATCATATGTAATAAGGATGTGAAATTCACTACCAATTTTTCGAAGACATTGTTTACAGGGATAAGCACATGTAAACTTTAGCATTACCTATCACCTACAAATAGATGAGCAAACCAAAAGGACCAATTAGATCCTTGAAGACATGCTACATGTTAGTGTCCTATATTATAGTAGTAAAAAACAAGTTTAGTGTTTTAAATTTATTTTGGTAATGTGTAAAGGTTTTTCTATGATCTCTTAAAGATCAAGTTATTGGTCATTGTAAAGAATGTAAGATTTCATTATTGATGTAATTATGTTAGAGTTTGTGAGTGATAATGCCAATATAACCATTGCTTCCCTAAAGATTGTGCTAAGTGAGTCTAGGGTCGACATCTCATACAAAATCATGAGTGAGGTCTTATTATGTTCTATCTTCTCATCATTGGGACAAAGTAGTGGGGTCAGTTCAGTCAATTAGGTTATCAAATCAGTTTGTGCTATGACATCTCCTCCACTACAATGGTTATGAGACATGCACTGCACTTCTTTTTAGTTGCTATGCTTTCATGATTAGAGTTTCAAATTGCAATCATTTTTCTTGAAAGTGGGTTTGGCTCATATTGGAAGTTCAAAACTTCATTTTAACATCCAAGAGACAAGAGATCTACTTCTCATTCCATCGAAATAATTTTGGACATCATTTGGATTTCATTGCACTAGGTCTATAGGGGAGGTGTTTCGTTTTCACATAGTCGTTGTGCTTCTTCAACCCAAGTGGTTATCACCATTTCCAAGTTTTAATTCCTCATTTTCTTGGATGACTTGTCTTGTGTGTTGTCCAATTTACTCTCACCTATCAAGGAAAATGCTCACATGACCTCACAACCTTCAAATCCATAGCTCACTGCATTTTCCTTATTGTGCCAAGAGTATGTTGCGCTTTCATTCACTTGTTGTGTTTTATGTTTTTACCTGCATTAAAATTTCTAAATTTCACATGCCACCCAAATTTTGATGCCTGAAAATGCCATATAAGTGGTCTAGAGTCTCACATCTTGTTTTTTATTCCCTCAAGGATCAAGAAACCTTTTTCCCCTAAGCACTGCGCTTTCTCATTATGATTGTGTTTTTAAATTTCCACTATAGGCAAAAAACAACAAGTTATTGCTTTGGTCTGAGAAATGAGTTTTGTTGTATGAATTTGTCAAAATAGGGATTTTCATTTAAATTTTGCCATAAATCCCTCATCTAAAGCCCTAATTTCATAGCTACTACCCTATTGTTGTGCTCAGTTGTCAAACACTGAATTTGCATTGAAAACCCCTAGAATTCATCTTTTGTTGTGAGTCATGACAACTCCAGATAGAAAAAATCACAAAGGGGGAGACATAGTTAGATTTGAGCCTTAAGACCTTACCTTGATAAATTCATATCCAACAATTAGGGTTGCATTTGAATAGGATGGTTGCATCAATTTTGCGAGAAGATCCAGGGTTATAGTGTGAATCTTGTTGAAAATAGCAACAAGAAATGCTAAATATAGAAGTGCTAAAAATATCATTGCCATAAATAGCATTTCAGGATACATTCCAATTTTAGTTAGTCCCTAAACTAAAATTGAGAATTAAAATTTGAATTTGATCTTAGCAGTTGTTTGAAAAATAATTAATTAATTCATCTTGAGTTAATTAGTTGGAAAAAATCAAACATGAAGACTATGTGAAGACATGCATCAGTTTTCCCTTTGATTGAGGAAGTTATCCCTTAATTAAAGTGATCAGGATGAGTTGTACTTTGAGTTGTAATTAGTTAGCTCAGTTAACTGAGTTAAGTCTAGCTAGATTAGTTCCAATAGTTTGTGGAATTGATTGTGAGTTCAGTTAGTTAATGCATGCATGCATGTAACTAGTGTACTTCAGATAACTGAATATTCTCTCATAAATAACTCATGCATGTCAGTTCATTCAGAGACCCAGTTGAGATCAGAGGATGGGACAATGTACTATCAGTTGTAGGAATATTCCATTGAGGATATCTCTTGCATGCAGAAGGAATTCATTCCTTGGAGATTGCGCAGTTACTTCTGAGTTTGGTGAGTTGTGTGAGAGGTGAATTCACACAGGTGGCAACCAGAGGACCCAGGAGAAATCGCGCAAGGAAATAGGAGGCTTGGAGGACTGAGGGAAGGCATATGTTGTGTCTATTCAGTCTATGAGCAACATTTAGGGATTGTACTGAGAGCTAGATAGCTTGTGAGCTAAAGCTTTGTGTAATCCAAAGATATTTCCACTTGTATGATAATACAGATATCGAGGTTTTTTAGCTGAGGCTTTCCCCAGAGTATTCTTCTGTGTTCATGTGTGATTGATTTCTCATTCTCTGTTATATGTGTTCTATTTGATCTCGCTCAAAATCCATTAAGCTTTCACAAGTTTGTTTGTAGAAGTAGATCAAGTATTTTTCTTTAGTATATTGCATTATCAGGTGATATACAGTGGGAAATTATACATGGTGTCGGAGCAAAGGTGATCAAGCAGAGAATAGTATACAAAGAAAGGAGAAGTTCGAAGTTTGAAGTTCCTAATTATAGAAATTGAATTCTTATCACATCTCAAATTTCACCAATGGCATTCAACGGTTTGAGACTCGAGTATGCCCTGGATGGCAGCTCGAATTATATAGCCTGGAAGGATTGCATGGAAGCGGTATTAGAGGACAACGGTTTGAAGGACTTCATTGATCAAGAAGTCCCCAAGCCAATAGCTGCTAATGCCCAAGAATTGGCGGAATGGAAGAAATGTGTGGCTAGAGCGAGGAGGATTCTTCTAGAGGGAGTTCGAGACCACATTGTCTCGAGTCTCCATGGGAAGGAGACACCATTTTCAATGTGGAAAACATTGAAGGATCTATATCAGAACAACAGTGATCAGAGGAAGCTAGCGCTGAAAGACAAGCTTCGGAAAATCAAGTGTGAAAAGGGTGACACGATCTCTACATATCTGAACAAGCTCACCACCTACAGGGATGAGCTTAGAAGTGCAGGAATCACGACAGTTGATGATGACATGGTGAGTCTTGCACTCCTCGGTCTTCCTAAGAGCTCGCATAGCTACCAAGACTCAGTAAATGGAAGAGAGAAACTTCTAGATTGGAAACGACTTTGGTCGGATCTGATGTAGGAGGAGATAAGAAGAAGCACCAGAGATGGATCTTCATCAAAGCAAGATGATGAAGAAAATCTAGCCTTAGCGAGTAAGGTGAGGAAAGGGAAAGGGAAGGCTTCCCATTCCAAATCGAGTTCTTCCCATGGTGGGAAGAAGATTGACAAATCGAAAGTGAGATGATTTCATTGTCATGAGGTGGGCCATTATGCTACAAATTGTCCACAGAAGAAATCCAGGAAGGGATCCTCGAAAGGATCAGATGTGAGGCATTGGCCTCACAGTTCAAATTGGATTTCACCCTTATTGCATGCATGGTTTCATCGATGGTGGGTTGTGTTTGGTACCTTGACAATGGAGCCTCATTCCACATGACCGACAACAAGAGTCTATTCAGTACCTTGGAGGAGAAGGACCTCCAAATGCACATAGAGATGGCCGATGATGGAAAGTATCGTGTTTCAGGTGAAAGTAGGGTTGTGTTTCAGAGGGAGCTTGGAGCTCCTCTCACCCTAACTGATGTAAAGGATGTACCTGGTTTGAAGAAGAACCTTGTATCCGTTGCTATGCTGGAAGACAAAGGCTATGATGTAGTCTTTAGTAAAGGAAAGGCATTCCTAAGGCATATCGGCACTGGACAGACCAAGAGGATTGGGATTCGAGTAAAGAATCTCTACAAGCTGGAGGTAGATGACTGTGCTGCATTGAGTTCCAAAGCAGAGTTGGTGCAAAGCCAAGATATTGGCGAGCTATGGCATAGAAGATTGGGCCACTTGCACCATGGGGCCTTGAAGATCATGCAGCAGATTTCTACCAGACTTCCCAAGGGAAAACTGGAGCAAGTGGATACATGCAAATGTTGTACCTTGGGTAAGTATGCAAAATCTTCCTTTCAGGATTGACATAGTTGAGCTGGAGCAATCCTGGAGTGAGTTCATATAGATGTGTGTGGACCATTCTCGACAGCCTCCATTGCTAAACAACGGTACTATGTTATTTTTATTGGTGATTTTTCTCGTAGACGTTGGATCTATTTCATGCAGATGAAGGATCAAACCTTCTCAAGGTTTTGTGAGTTCAAAGCCTTGGTTGAGAAAGAATCTGGAAAGAAAATAAGGGCCTTTCGAAGTGACGATGTTGGAGAGTATGTCTCCCAGCAGTTTAAGGACTTTTGTGCAATAGAAGGAATTAAACGGGAGTTGACAGCATCCCATAACCCACAGCAGAAGGGGGTGGCCGAAAGGAAGAATAGGTCGATTGTGGGAGCATCTCGAGCAATGCTGCATGACCAAGGCCTACCACTTGATTTGTGGGCTGAGGCATGCAATACAGCAGTATACTTGCAGAATAGAAGCCCGCATCATATACTGGGGATGAAGACACCAATGGAGGCCTTTTCCAGGAAGAGACCAAATGTGAGTCACTTCAGGATCTTTGGATCATCAGTTTATTGCCATGTGACCAAAGATTCCCGGAAGAAGCTAGAGCCAACAACTGAGTTGGGGATACTTGTGGGGTACACTGATACACCCCACAACTATCGGGTGTTCTTGCCTACTAGTCAGAGGAAAGTGGTATGCAGAGATCTGAAGTTCGATGAGTAGAAAGCCATGCGAGTGTCCCTTGAGAGGGAGCTCAAGTTGCATGCAGAGGAGGAACTTTTAGTTCCTAAGGAGGAGGAGCCTCAGACTAATGTGGAGCAGCTGCATGTAGAGGATCAAGGAGTGGAGACATCCACTCATGTAGAGTCTTCCAGAGATGGGCAGAAACACTCAAGGTAAGCTGATAGATTGGTGATGGATGCGAGAGAGAATGTGGGACAACCATCCTCTCAGCACAGACAGAGGAGATCACCTGAGTGGTACACTGGTTACATGGCCCTGGTTGGGGAGTGTGTAGAGACCGAACCATCTTCCTTTGAGGAAGCAGTGCAACAGCCAGTTTGGGTTGATGCTATGGTGGAGGAGTACAACTCCATAGTTCAGAATAGTGTTTGGGATGTTGTCCCAAGACCGGAGGACAAGTTAGTGGTGAGTTTCCGATGGCTTTACAAGGTAAAGAAAGCAACTAATGGCAGCGTGGGGAAACATAAGGCAAGGTTTGTTGCCCGTGATTTCTCACAGGTCGAGGGGATTGACTATGATGAGACTTTTTCTCCTGTATCAAGGTACTCATCTATCAGATCAATGTTGGCACTATTAGCACAGATGGGTTGGAAGATCCATCATATGGATGTGAAGACTTCGTTCCTCAATGGCAAGATTGAGGAAGAGGTGTACACAGAGCAGCCAGAAGGGTTTGAGACCTTCGATTGTGAGTCGTATGTGTTCCGACTCAAGAGAGCTTTGTATGGGCTGAAGCAAGCACCTCATGCATGGTACACCAGGATTGACAGCTATTTCACTGGGTTGGGTTTCACAAAGAGTGAAGTGGATGTGAACCTTTACCACATCATGGTAGAAGGTAAGCCATTGATCATTGTTCTTTATGTTGATGATTTGATATTGACAGGTGATGATCAGTTGATCAAGTCTTGCAAGGATGACCTTGCAAGAGAGCTCGAGATGAAAGACATGGCTCTTATGTACTACTTTCTAGGCATGGAAGTGTGGTAGAAGGATGGGAAAGTGTTTGTGTCTCGAGGCAAGTATGCCAATGAGATACTCAAGAGATTCCACATGGAGAAGTGCAACCCCATGCAGACTCCTCTAGCAGGTAATTGGAGGAAGGAGGATGCTACTTCAGGTGAGGTAGTAGCTGCTACTGTTTATTAGTAGCTTGTGGGTTCATTGATGTATTTAGTGAAAACACGACTAGATTTGTGCTTTGCGGTGAACCAGCTGAGTCAAGCTATGGTTCAGCCTACCAAGCTGTTTTGGAAGGCATCGAAGCATGTGCTGAGATACCTCAGAGGCACATCTTAGTATGGATTATGGTACATACGGACAGAGGGAGTGAAGCTTCAGGGCTTCACATATGCAGATTGGGCAGGGAGTCCATCAGATTGGAAGAGCACTTCAGGAGGAATTTTCAACCTTGGTTCAGCTGCAGTTTCTTGGTATAGTAGGAAACAGAGGTCAATTGCACTTAGCTCAGCAGAGGTTGAATACATGGCTACCAGTCAGGCAGCATGTGAGGCCATTTGGATGTGGAAAATTCTAGTTGGATTGTTTGGTCAGAGGATGGATCCAACTGTGATCTATTGCGATAATCAGAGTTGTATCAAACTCTCTGAGAATCCAATATTTCATGACAGGTCCAAGCACATCGATATCCGGTATCATCATCTTCGAGACTGTGTGGTGAAGAGGATCATGTTGTTGCTGTATGTTTCAATTGAGGAGCAGGATGCAGATATTTTGACTAAGGCGTTGTCAAAATGCAAATTCGAGTTCCACAGAGACAGGATTGGGGTGACATATAATCCCTTTCATGTTGAGAGGGAGTGTTGAAAATAGCAACAAGAAATGCTAAATATGAAGTGCTAAAATTAGCATTGCTATAAATAGCGTTTCGGGATACATTCCAATTTTAGTTAGTCCTTAAACTAAAATTGAGAATTAAAATTCAAATTTTGATCTTAGCAGTGGTTTTAAAAATAATTAATTAATTCATCTTGACTTAATTAGTTGGAGAAAATCAAACATGAAGTCTATGTGAAGACATGCAACAGTTTTCCCTTTGATTGAGGAAGTTATCCCTTAATTAAAGTGATCAGGATGAGTTGTACTTTGAGTTGTAATTAGTTAGCTCAGTGAACTGAGTTAAATCCAGTTAGATTAGTTCCAACAATTTGTGGAACTGGTTGTGAGTTCAGTTAGTTAATGCATGCATGCATGTAACTAGTGTACTTCAGATAACTGAATATTCTCTCATAAATAACTCATGCATGTCAATTCAGTCAGAGACCTAGTTGAGATCAAAGGATGGGACAGTGTACTATCAGTTGTAGGAATATTCCATTGAGGATATCTCTTGCATGCAGAAGGAATTCATTCCTTGGAGATTGTGCAGTTACTTTTGAGTTTGGTGAGTTGTGTGAGAGGTGAATTCACATAGGTGGCAACCAAAGGACCCAGGAGAAACTGCGCATGGAAATAGGAGGCTTGGAAGACTGAGGGAAGGCATATGTTGTGTCTATTTAGTCTATGAGTAGCATTGAGGGATTGTGCTGAGAGCTGGATAGCTTGTGAGCTAAAGCATTGTGTAATCCAAAGATATTTCCACTTGTATGATAATACAGATATCAGGGTTTTTTAGCTGAGGCTTTCCCCAGAGTATTCTTTTTTGTTCATGTGTGAATGATTTCTCATTCTCTGTTATATGTGTTCTATTTGATCTTGCTCAAAATCGATTAATATTCCGCAAGTTTGTTTGTAGAATTAGATCATGTATTTTGCTTTAGTATATTGCATTATCAAGTGATCTACAGTGGGAAATTCTATAATCAGATTTGAGCCTCAAGACCTTGCCTTGATAAATTCAGATCCAACAATTAGGGTTGCATTTGAATAGGATGGTTGCATCAATTTTGTGAGAAGATCCAGGGTTATAGTGTGAATCTCAACAAAGAGTTAGATTTAAATTTCATTGGGGCGGATGTTAAGATTAGAGAGTTGAGTTTTCCAATCGCAGATGTCACCATTTCAGCCGCTACATAAATTCCTCTACAAGGAGAACAGTGGTTCAAGGGCATGCCTCTATACATAGTCAACTACAAATATTTCTTAAAACCAAAGTACAGAAACAAGGAATATGGAGCTATTGTACCAAGATAATATCTACTAGAACCCTATAGCAAACTTCTAAAGGTAATCTAGAGATACTTCACTTGTGAAGGTAGATTTTGGAGGATCTATCAGTATCATTTTAGGCTATTGATGCACTTCACAAGAAAAATCTGTTTGAATGTACCTTTCTATTTGTTTAGAAGCCTTGCAAAGATGGCATATAAGGTTCAAGGTAAGAAAAGTCAGGTAGAGCCCAGTCTCTTTCATTTCTCTCTGACTAAATTGTTAGTGGTGGAAGAACTAAGGAAGAGGAATCAATCATGGCAAGCATTCATAGATTCATCCAAGCTGACAACTGAGTTTCCAACTAGCCCCTGGAGTAAAAAGGATACACCTTCATCTGTGGCAAGGGATGTACAATCACCAGTTGAGAGCTCAGTAAAAAGGCCATCAACTTCAGTTGACCTATCAGACAAGAAAAAGGGTAAGAAGCTTCATTTCTCTCCTAAGGTAGTGGAAGTTCCCAAGAAGCCACTCACAAGAGCTACTGCAAAGAAATTTTCTATGGAACAAACACCTGAGCAACCAACTGAAGTTCTAGATACCATACCAGAGGATATTGTTTCAGATGATAAATACAAGGAGATCTTAGAACTACAGGAGGAGTTGAAAAAGGCTCACTTAGTTATTGCCCAACTACATCATGACAATAGGGAATTGAAGAAAACTACTTTGGAAAAGATGCCTAAGATTAGTGAAATAGAACCAGTGATGAAGATAGCTCCATCTGTCACTAAGTATAAATGTAAAAATAAAGTGGTAACAGAGATCATTAAAGAGTTAGAGGCTCAATCAACAAGAGTTCCTGTGAACAAGTCTTCAGCAATAAAGTTGCAGCTACAAAAGGAAGAGTCAGTGCAAGAAGAGAAGAAAGTTGAGGTGGATGAAGGGCAACATACTTTCCATAGGTTGAGGAAGCAGTTGAAAAAATCCCAAAATGAGATCACTGGGCTTAAGAAACAATACGAAAGGGCCAAGAAAAATATACATGATCATTTGAACATGTCTGAGCCAGCATTGTCAAATGCTAAGTATAAGCTGAAAAGGACTTTGCCCTTACACAGGAAGCTCAAGAACATCTACAGACAAAATCTCACCTTGAGGAAGGAGCTAAGGGTTGCTAAAAAAAATTTGTAGGAGACATTGTAGGAAATATAAGAGAAGGATAGAGGAAAGTTTGATTTGTTGGTTGAGGCAGCGAAAGTCTGAATCTTGACAGGTAATCAAAACAATTTTGGTTTTTTGTCTTTTTTCCCAAGTATACTAGTTGAATGGGGTTGGATAAGGAGGTTGAGAGGTTTATATTCTGCATGAAGTCCTTTTGGGAGCACAATTAGTCATATTTTTTAGGCTTATGATAATTTTTGCAAAGGGAGCAGTTCACATAGTAATGCTACACTATTGACTAATCATTAGAGTTTGATAAAAAAAGTAAGGTTTTGGCATCTTTTTTGTGTCTGGGAACTTGAAAGGGGCTTACAATATTGTCATCATCATCAACAAGTTGTTTGCTTTATTCAAATACGTCAGTACAAGCTAAAATTTTGAAGGAAAGGTTTTTCTACGCTTTTACTAAGGTGGTGTTTTTGAAGGATGGAAGATCTGTTGTATGGAAAGAGCTTTTCCAAGGGGAAGTTGATGATGTCCAGGTTATTTTTCAAATGCATGACTCATTCAGAGGCTCATAAGATGATCAAAGGTAGTTAAAACATCAACTCATTGCACTTATGATGTTATGTTTTTGTTAAAGAAGGAAGTAGCACAGCGCCGATGCTGCGCTTCCACACAGTCAAACCTTTGACCATAAAATTTGTGTCTAAATTTCATGTAATTGATTTTTATGCCCATGGTTAATGTTTTGAGGTACCTAAGAGATTCAAAACTTTTTTTAGGCATTGCATTCAATGTAATTTGTTTGAGAAATCTTTGGTCAAAACAGTTTCCTAGTTTTTAGAGAGCAATTCTATATTCGCTGCAGTAGGGAGAAACACAATTTTTTTGGGGAATTTGGTTCCTAACGAAAGGAACGACTTGTTTTTTTATGTATATTTCATGTATTTTTTATTAAGAAATGGTTGGTCAGGGTTTTGAGAGAAAAGAATTGTGCATTGTAATCTTTCAGAGAAAGTTTTTTCAGTGAATGAAGAAAGATTGAGGTCTACTTTTACATGGATTCTTGTGTCAATTTCCTTATGGTGATGTGCTCTCTTGTGTTGCAATTTTTCTCTCTTTTTATCACCATGCTTGAATGTTAAACCTTTATGTTTAGTTAAGCAAGGATTTGTTTCAGAATTCATTATTAAAGTGATTTGTCATAGCTTTATGGACATTCAATGTTTTCCTTCCATAATAACATTTAGAATTCATCCTTAGTCATATTCTTTAGATGTCATTATTCCACCATTCCTTTGCTCACCCCTCTATAATGAATTTGATTAAAAACACTAGAAGGATTTCCTACCTTGCCCTTGTCAAAAGATCCCTCATCTCTTCATCCTCTCACTAGAAAATCAATCAACTTAACATGACTCCAAGCCCAATGGATTTTCCCTCTTCCCTACCATCAAATTGTTAAATCTTAGTTTGCCTATGATCTAATACCTAGCCTAAGACCTAAGGCTGGAGATTCATATAGAGAGAGACATCTCTAAAACTGGAAGGGCTAGATTCCAATTTTAAAGTGGTTGGCGGTTACCTTTGGGTTCCTCTCCTCATCCTGGAGGAATTATGAAGTGCCACCACTACACATGTACATAATGAATCAACCCACTAAATGGGAGGATTATCTACATCTATTTTAGTTTTCCTATAACAATAATTATCAGGCATCGCTCAAGAGAGCTATTTTGAAATTTATGTCGGAGTAAGTGCCATACTCCCTTGAGTTGGATTCAACTAAAGATAGGATTGTATTAGGCTCAAATATTTTGAAAGAAATGGAACAAATGGTGAAGAAAATAAAGCAAAACCCAAAGGCCGCTGAGGGTAGACAAAAGAATTATGAAAATATAAAGACAACACACAAATAATTCCAAGAGGGGAACATGTGTATATTAATGTTCGACCAAAAAAGAGTACCCTAAAATTGGGGAACTGTGCTAATTTATCCCCTTTATTTTTTGGGTCGTTTCAAATACTAGCGAGGGTAGGGCTAGTGGCCTACCAACTAGTATTTGCTAGCCCACATTAAGGTTCATAATATATTTCATGTGCCTCTTTTGAAAATTTATATTCATGATACTACTCATATTATCGATTGGAATGTTGTACAAGTCGAACCAGAAGGCAAGTTCCAAGTTGAGCCTCTACAAATTTTTGGACCAGAGGGAAACTGTACTCTGAAATTGAGCTAATACCTAGGTTAAAGTGCAATGGAAGCACTTTGGGCCTGAGGAAGCGACCTAGGAGATGGAGGAAGAAATGGAAAAGGCATTTACTATGTTGTTTTAAAGGAATTGAATGTGTAAAAAAACATCAAGGATGGTGTTCCCTTTTAAGGGAAGGGGAAATGTAGTACCCCTAGCAAAAGCAGTTCGACAAAATAATTTTATGATTTTATAAGTTTGACACGTGTTAAAAAATTTAACAAAACATTTTATGAGATTATAAATATTTATTTTTGTTAATAAAATAAAATTGTTTTACTTATTCTTATTTTTGGAAATACAAGAGGATCCAATACGTGAGAGGATAGACTCCTAACTTCTAGAAAATAATTAAAATCAATTATGGTCCAAAAAAGGACACGAAAACATAGCGAAAGGAAAAACCCTCCATTTTTCCAAAGGGGGTGGCCCTTTTTGGCTGATTAACCACCAAAGCGAACATGATTGGAGATAAATGTCATGGGTGGAAGATGTTTTAGAAAAAAAAGATTGCGGGAGATAAAGGTAGTCTGAATTTAAAGAAATAAGGTATTAGTGGGAGATAAAGATTGTACATGTGCCTAGATTTAACAGGACGTTGCTTGGGATTAAGGAGGTGTAAATATAAGGAATATTTCTTATTAGTTTTTGACATGAAATCGACCTAAATCTTAAAGGGGGACTACTAATATTGTATTTCTACAGTTAGGATGAACATGGGAACTTCTATTATATTCCCAAGAATTTTAGATAAGTATTTGAGTTGTCTGTGATTTTTGCATGAAGGATGTGAAGTCTCAAGGTCAATTTATGTTTGAAGTAGGAACAAGAATGAGAATGTGCAAAGAAATATTCTATTATGAGTACTATTGAAGCTATTGTATATTTATGAGTTAGAGTCATTTTGTTTAATATTAATGGTCTCCATGGAAAAAATATATATGTGTGTGTGTTGAACAATGCAAGAAGACTAGAGAAATGATACGTGGGAGACCTAAGGTTTTTCTCTAAAATTTTAAACCCTAGATATCTCTTTGATTGATGAAATACGAGCAAGGAAACCTAGAGTCAGGATCCTGACACTATTTCCTCTTTGTACAAAAAGAGTCAGTCAATACATTAACATAAAAACTAAGAAAGAAATGGGTTTGGTTGAATTGGATTTTAACCCATAATGTATATAGGTGGGCTTATATTACTAGAATTCATATAAGTATAAGTGTTTGTGTTTGTGTGTGTGTGTGTATACACACACACACATCATGATTTTTACATGTTGCAGAAAATCAGTTATAAATGGAGTAGGCATCAAGGCTTGAGACAAGGTTAGTGTGCAAATAGGTTGGCGGCAAGAAAATAATTCCTCACCAACCTGTGAGTGTGTGTCGTCCTTTCTCATCATAATAGTGTCTCTATGGGAACCCTGTGTAGAAACCCAATATCAAGAGTCTACAAGGTTACCCTAGCCTATAGACTTGTATGTAGTATAAGTATATATGTAATATCTATATAAGTATAAACCTCATAGTCAAACGACTGTAAATTAAATAACATGGAGAAATCAGTATATCAGAATCTTTATATATATACACATGCAATGAGAAATTCAGAAGAAATACAATGTCCATATATCAAATAAAATATAGTTCCCATGTATTATAATAGATTATAAACCCTTCATGCTAAATGCATGTAACTGAGGAAGCTAAACATATTATAAACATTCAACAGTTAAAAGTGACTAAATATACATGAATTATTTATCCATGTTAGCTTATGGTCATGGCCAGATCAAATATACATTTTGTGTTCCAATGAAACAAAAGAAACCCTTATATATCATTCCTATAACTATTTTGGCTACAGGGGATTAGGCATGTGCCTTATTTTTAAAGGAAAAATTGTCAAGAATGTATATATGTGTGTGTAACATCGAACAGAAGCCCTCGATCTATTTAGTAACTTTGCTTAAGATTAACTAAAAGGGACTAAGGCTTGACATGGAAGAGCACTGGCATTAATGCCCAAAGAAACTTCAAGTGAAGACTTGCATGACCAAGGCATGAAGTTGGAAATAATAAATACCTAGAAAATGTTGGATTAATTAGCAAACACTCAGAATTTTCATTTTTCCTTTAGTTTACAAAGACCAGAATGACAACTAACCTGCAAGGTGTCCCTGGTTAGATATCATAGTTCACGAAGAGAGAAAAAAAACCCAAATAAACCAAGAAAGAAGTGATCTCATGTAATTACCTCAAAGAAAAAGCAAATGGAACTCTTTGTCACTACCAAGCACAATGAGATTTTGTGCTCAGAAACCCTATTGAAAAGGTAGTAATCTTGCTAAAATGGAAGAAACAACTTGACTAAGGGGTTTTAAGAAAAATGATAACATAGCATTGTCTATACCTCAGAAAGCCAGGGAAGGGACGAAGTAGAAGTGACATGAAAAACCTTATAATCACCTGCTGAGACCACAAAAAGGAAAACCACACCTCTGAGCAAGAATAAAGACATTTTGAAACAATTTAGTCCAATGTCAAATTCATATGAGTAAAAAAAACATAAACCTGAAAAAAATATGCAAAAAGCAAAATCAACAAGTGACCATAGTTATTGATATAGCCTAGCATGAAACCTTGCCTTTGTTGGCAGCCATGGACAAAATAATCCAAAAAAACCTCCAATATGAAACAAAATTCACTGTAACCCTAGCATTTCAGTGTTCTTCATAATTATAGAGCTTCCCTTTCAAAACTGAGCGTTTAAATGGAAAAGCCAGCGAAGGAGTGAGGGGTAATTCATTACCCTAGCCATGCATTGAGCAATATCCACCATCGAAGGTTTGGTATAGATCTCCACAGTCTATAGTGCAGCTTCACCTGACTGGGGGATAGGCCATGGCAAGGCCTTAAACCACGTGGCCCCCATCACGTCATTGGGAACACAATTGGACCCCCTTCGCATTTGAACCATAGTGTTATGAGAAAGTTCCTTCGAATAGCACCATAACGCTTATACATATAAAGTTCTAGGTAGAGTGAGGAAATTTGTAAAGTTTACCTTCGCTTAGGCCCCTTTATGTCTTAACCAAATTAATATTAAACTATTAACAAAGTTTATGTCAGACATGTTACACATTAACAATTTAACATGGTCACGACTATCACTATAGTTGTAACGAATATCTTAAGTGTTGTATAAAACATTGGGATATAGTTTACATAGTCCAAGTACCATAACCAATACGAGTATGAGGAACAAGTAATCTTTCAAGGAGATAACTAGTAATCAATGCCTCATAATGCAACACTAAACCTAAAATGGTAATTGTAATGATTTTGTCATGTATTAATAATATAATTGTCAAGTTGCTACTAAAAAGGATGATGTAAATAGAATGTGATTTAGGTGAATTTTAGAGACATGTTAAAGATCGAATCTCTCAAAAAAAAATGCCTCTCTCAAAAAAAAAAAGCTTGGATTGAATATTTTGCACTTTTAATGATTTAATTTTTCTATATTTCGAAGTTAAGATGGATTTAAGTTACTTCTTAATAATATTCTAAGATTTAATTCCTCTATAAATTTCATAATTAAAGGTGCATTTGGGTTGGTTTATATGTATATATATATATAGAGAGAGAGGGGCCCTTTACAACTTAATATTTGTCATGTAATATTATATTTAGAAAATAACAAAATAATATTTGCATTAACAAATTAAAATGTAAATATATCGAGGCTTGTGTGAGTAGAGTTATTTAGATATCTCTCTTTCCAATCCATCACAGAAATCTTCTAAATTGTTGATTCCTTTACAACTAACTAATGTGGTTCATCTATAATAATAATAATAATGGTAAAAGCTAATTTCCTCTATAAATAAAATAATTCAATTTCTAGTTTGATTTTATATCAACTTTAGATAGAAAGATAAATAATTGGCAAAACAAAAACAACTCTTAGCATGAGGGAGATATGTAATTCATTAATATGGAGTTCACATATGGCATGTAAAAATAATATCATTGATATTACATGATTGGTAATTCATTCTATATTTAGTTAACTTGTTTTATATATATATGATACAAGTCAACTATATATAGATATATATAACAAAAAAATATTTTAGTGTTAGCCATAAATAAAATATTTCAATCTACATATTAAATAACATAATTTTATATCAATTTTATATAAAGAAAAATCAAGTAATTAATTGTTTTCTTATATTTTTATTTGTGTAATTTTTTCCATTCTTAATAGAGAGTTCATAGTAACATTTAAAAAATATTAATAACTAAAAAAAATTAATATGCTTTATAAATCAAATATTTCAGTATGCATGTTGAGTAAAATATTTTAATAGGATTATTTTATTAATAGGTTATTTCTAATTTAAGATATTGGGGGGATTTATAACTCCTTTAATGCTTAATATGGCCTCAGATATATAACATCTTAAAAATATTAATAACAAAAAATAATTAAACAAATAGATAGATAGACAAACAAACATGTAAAAATAATAATTCTATACATACATATATAGAAAGATAAAGAGAAAGAGAGAGAGAATACACACACACACACACACATATATGTCCGTCTGGAAAGGCATTCGTAAGGTTTTCTTATCAGAGGTTGATATTGAGTCTGGGATACAACAAGACCAATAGAAACTCCTTTCTCTTTGGAAGAAATGGATTGCTTCATTTAATATCTCGTGTCCTTTTAAAGACTTAAGCTTTAGATGTTTCCATAGATAGTGGAGGTGTATGGGGTGTTGGTGTTGCTGTTGTTAGTTTATTTTCTTTTAGATACCATCTGGGTTGCGACTACTTTGCTATAATTTTCACTTATCCGGGGCCTTCGTATGGTCTATTTTCATTCGTCTTTTATCCACCTCTCCCTCTCCTCGATTGCTCGGGTATTGTATCTTCTTGAATTCTTAATTTGTATTATGATATATCACTGGTTAGGTTTTGCAACACCTCTAGTGAATGATGGCGGAATCCTTGATGGCGCCTTTTCGATGTATTGCATTTTTTCGGTGATATTTGAAATCTTCCTGGCGCCTGGATAGCTTGCTGATCATTGGATCTTTCTTTTCAATTACATTCTAGATGATATGACCCCACTATGTCTCGAGGGTGGTGGATTACTGGGTTCCATTTGGGAGTCTTAATTGAATTGGTGGACTTTAATTCTAATCGGTACATTTTCCTTCCTTTTGGCGGTGCCTATGAATAAATTAATCTTCTGACCTGAGTTGGGTGGGATATTGTATATGGTTGATCCTTCGTGGTGAGTGCATGTGTGTCTTCCATTTATATCATTACATTCTTTTTCTTTCCCTTCCTCCACATTGTCTATTTCTGGTAAATGGCAGCTACATTCTCCAGTCTACTTCTCTCGGTGGGGATTTTGTGCATTTATGTCGGGCATGAATTTTTTCCAAGGGATGTTTGGCTGGACTGTCTCAGATAGTGGACTCCAACGAATCTGCTCTTGGTGGGCTTCTTATCACATCACATCTATCGTCTATTTCTCCTTCCTTTGGTTGGGTTCCCGTTTTATGGGTTTCTGACGTTAGTTTGATTCCTCCCATCTGTATTTTTATACTATCTCGGTTTCCACCTCATCCTTCCCCTTTTAGACATGGCCCACATGGGTGATATTATTTTTTCACTGGACGCTGACGTTTTCTCTCACGAGGCTTTCATCCAAGCCACCATCGATGTTGAATGCACTCATCTCCTTGATAGACACACTGTGTCACCACATATTTGTAACACCCTCCTCCCACATCTACTAAAGTAACTAGCCAACCGAGTTAAATATGTGACAAGAGGCCACTATAATGGGATTCAACCTCTTAAGTCACCTTAATGAAGTGGAATCAATGGAAACATACCACACAAACCTTCAACATCAGCAACAGAACTCCCAGGAGCCATCCCAACCACTCAGGTAACCAGCCCCTAAGACCAACTGAAGTTTTAATGCATCAAACCCTTGGACTCTCCCTTGATATGGACAAGGGTGCATCTGGGAGGCTCCAAAAGCTCCCATAGCAAGGGCAAGCGAGCTTCCGGGGACTTTTTTCCCCAGTGTTGTGCCTGCGACTCTAGGATTTGTGCCACTTTTTCAGGCCCAGAGCCCAGGTCACTACCCATAACTCAATGACAACTTCATAAATGAATTTACACAATAGAACAATGATACATTTGAAAAAAACATTGACAAGGACTAGACTGGGCCCCTACTAGCCATGACAAGGATTTTGTCAAACATATCACAAATATGAAATCTACAGGTCTTAATAGTAGAGTTGAGCATAGGGGTCTCATACTTATCTGAGATTCGCTATGAGGCATTTTTTCCTTATCACATTAGCTGCATTATCATCTTTTAGGCCATAGATACATTGTTCATTCACTTACAAGTAAAAACATGATGGAAGCCATACACCAACACTGTCATAATACATATTCATAACCAGCATACTAATAATAGAAATACTAAGGAAACAACATCCATATAATCCACATATGACCCAATATACTACTCATGAAATAATAAGGAGAAATAACCTCATATTAATGAATGTAATGACAAACTAGGTTTGGGACTTTCACAAACTACCCGATCATAGATTGGTTGAACCAAATCATTCTTTCAGCCAATCACCCCCATGCCATATTCCAAGAATGAATGTGGCACTTACAACCAAAATCAACAAAGGCTTCCCGAAGCTACACCACCTCACCCGCATTAATAGAACCAAGCTTTACCTCAATCCATCCTGGATCACTAGGCCATAAAACAAGCATGGATGCCTTCGTATTTCTCCACCTACACTGTGAGTAATTTCCCTGTCTCCTAGTCTCTAAGATTTACCACAATCCACACCGGATCACTAGGCCCTAACCAAGACTCCACCCTCTAGGCTTTACTGTATATCCCTCCATTCAACGACAAGGATTCCTAGGCCTAATCAAGGGCAACCACCTCTAGGATTCACTATATATCCCGCCCTTAACTAGTCAAGGATTCCTAGGCCCACCGAGGGGCACAATACATGGCTTTATGTAACCCACAGTTTGGTTCATGGGTCACTAGGCCAATGGTTTTACCACAATCCAAAGCTCAGTTCACGGATCACTAGGCCATGTGTTCTTTCTTTCGAGGATCCAACTCACTTAGCATCTAATCCATCCGACAATCCAGCTCAACTAAGACATGAGAACCCCATCACACCATGGCTATCCGGAAATGGAAAGGCTAGGCTAAAAACATTGTCACACCTGGAAAAACCCATGCCATGACAGCAAAGAACCACATGCAATACCATGCATGCCAAATATAGCAAGGAAATCACACATGCAAATCGATATCTACAAAGAATCATGTTGTAGTAGTTTGATCTTGCCCTTCCTTGCTTGCTCCTTCCCTCCTCCCGCCTTCTTGCATTTCTTGATCCAAAGCCAAAGTGCTCCAAGAAAACTCTAAATGTCCAATAGAGAGAGAGAGAGAGAGCTTCAAAACTGAACTGACAAAAGATTACACTGACCAAGCCTGAGTAAAAATCTTGCCAACTGATCCTTAGAAGCCTTTTTATCAATGAGGCCTCTATTTTCTTCATTTTCCATTATTTTCCTTCAATTTCCTCCTTTCACCTTCCTTTTCTCCTAATTTCCTTAATTTTCATAAATAAATGTGCCAAAAATTCCATTTTTCCTTTCCAAAGCCTTTGCCAATTTCCTTAGCCATAATAAACCAAATAAACACCCAATATGATGTTTTTCCCACCGTTCATCTTGGAATATGTGTCCCATGACCTTGGCCTTATTTTTTTTTATGTATTTTTTACCAAGGCTATTACAAAACCCTCCCCCTTGGAGGAACATCGTCCTTGATGTTCAATGACACCTATAACTAGCATGACTGTTGCAACTGAACATCCAACTCATGGATCTTTATAACTTAGCTCGTTGTAGTATTTACAATGACCACTGCTGAAACATGACAAACGTACCACGTATTGGAGCTTTATAACAAAACTCATTACGGTATTTACAATAACCACATATTCACATTTGCTTCACCCAACAAATAATCATATTCTCTATGGAGCTTTATAAATCCAACTCAATACAGTATTTACAATAATACAAACATATACACATATGAACATTTTATCAACCAACAAATAAAAGGATACGATGCATGCATCCACAAAAATGGAATCTAGAGGCTTACACCTCCACCCTCAAAGTAATACAAGGATTCACCTCCTTCCTAGGAAGTCCAGAATCCACTGCAAGGTCAAATTTGCATCTAATGTCCAATGTTATAGTCCCGTGCCACTTGTCTTCTTAATGAACAGTTATCGGCTCATTGTTCTAGGGCACACTCCCAACGTGCATTTCATTCCATCTGCCAATTCTAATGACCAAAAAAAAATATCCCCATCCTTCCCTTCTCTGCTACACAGTCCCTTGGGCAATCCGATCACCCCCTTCCATGCAGTCACACACCTTCCAAGTTCTGCTAACACCCCCATCACAGGAATTCCATCCCTCGGCAAGGTTCCTCGCATTGGAAGGTCCAAAAACCAAGGCATGTCCCTGCCTTAAAACCATCATACCGGTGATAGCATGCTCATGGAAATCAATGGAATTATTCAGTACCAGTGTCCCACAATGGCCCTGCTCCTAAATGCTTTTTAGCATACTGCTATCTGTTCCAATTCCTTTTGTTGTTGCTACTAATGCTTGTCGTTAGTTTTGACCACCCAACTGGGCAATTAATGCTTTCGTGTACTAAGCACATAATTTCCATTAGATTCAAAATAAATTGAAATAACTTCATACCTCATTGGTGGCCTGTCAACAAGGTACACTTGCAATTTTGTTCATTTCATGTCACAAAAAGTCAAACTAACATCTTTGACAAAATCATCATGTATAAGCATATCACATCATGTTAGCTCAAAACACAACCATCATATATCAAAATCATAAATCACATGTAGCCATCATAAACTAGAATCATAGATCACATGTAATCACCATAGACCATAATCATAGATCACATGCATAATAAGACTGAAATAAAATATTGATATTTATCCTTTAATCAATCCTTAGCTTCCACCTTTGTCTTTAGTCTGTATGCACATCGGATCGGTTTCCACACCCGACAAACACCCAATGCCTTCTCCTCAACCATATGTACATACACATAGTGTGCATCACACATATACAACCACACATGACATACAACACCATGCAATACATGTACCTACACCTGACATACCACACATACACCTACACCCAGTGTACAACACAACACAATACATACTCCTACATCTGGTGTACACCACAAGATAATACATACACCTACACCCGGTGTACAACACAACACAAATACGTACACATAATACAACACAATGAATACATATGTCACGATACCATGAATTCACAGTGCATATACATAGTACTGCATGTCTGCAACACAACATGCACACAATACCACATGTACACCAATACCATATGTACAACATGTACACAGTACCACCTATACACAACACCACCTACACAACATGTGCACAACATCACATGTACACGACAACACCTGCGTAATGCATACACAGTGCCACATGTACACAACAGCACCTGCACAATGCGTACACAGTGCCACATGTACATCGCACCACCTATACAACGTGTACACAACACCAAATGTACACAGTGCCACATGCATGACATGTACACGATACCACATGTACACAACATCACATGCACAACATGTACACAACACCACATGCACACAACACCATATGTACGTAGTACCACTTTTACAACATGCAAACAACACCATATGTACATAGCATTGCATATACAACATATACATAGCATCATATGTACACAACATTGCATATCAAACATGTGCACAACACCATATGCACACAACATCGCATATCCATCATGCGCACAGTATGATATGTACACAACACTACATATCCAACATGTACATAGCACCATCTATACTCAGCACTCCATATGCAATATGCGCACGATACCATAGGTACAAGCACTAAATATAAAATATGCACAACATATACACAACAAAAGCACTGCACATCCAAGACCACATTGCCTCTACTAAGTATCTTTGCTTCTAGTGTCTCCCTGTCATCCATGCTTATCTTAGCATGTCACAGATCACGATGTTTTTGTTATGCTGATGTATTTCTCAGCATTAGCATGTCCATAACATAAACATAGACATAGTATAATCACACAATATCATCAATTCATATCCACATGATACTGACCTCAGAGATCTTTCAGGGCTACCCTTCCCACTTGATTCCTTATGAACCAAGAATCTCTTCATGCCATTCGCCTGGATAAGCAATAATTCCTCCACTTTTGATGACCCTGTCAGAAAACAATATATATATATATAAACATGAACATAAAAAAATCATGATTCTGTCAGACAACGACATACATATATACATGCATATATATAAACATGATCACAACATAATTACCAAATATCATAAGGTCAAGGTTAAGAGAACTCCCTTTATCCATGCACGACATGCAAAACATTGAGAACAACCATTCTCAACATAGCCAAGGAATCGTATGCCTCACATCCATTCAATTTACCTTTCTTTTTAGCTTTCTCATGATTGTCATGCTACCATCCATTTACACTAATGGATCCAACCAAATTAGATGATTGTCATACTCTTACCTTTAGCTACCCTTACACATGCACCAGCTTCATTTGAGTATTTCATTACCTGTTTGGTTCCACACATCTCTCCTAGAGTTCCATCAACTTTATTCTTTCCCAATCAATTCCCAAGAACCAAAACTTAAAAGGCAAGCACAAGAAACAAACAAGAAGAATACCATGAAAACTAATAACAATACGACATCGCAAACAAAGTAGTAAGGCCTTTCTCCAGACATAAACAAAATTGTAAATCAATCTCAACAAATCACAAAAGACAAAAAGCACAAGACTAGCAACAAACACCATGACTCAATCTCCACGGGTTTCCAATGCTTCCAAGGGAAAGTTCAGCTTGAGCCTTCTTCAAGATTCCATGGAAATTTCTTTGCCATGAAATTCTCTATATCATACTACCATAACACATAACTGACAGTGCATAAATAAATATAACAATATACCAATTATCTTACCTTGTTGTGCCAATCACGCTGCCTTGTAACTAAACACATATGTCAGCCACATGTTCCAAAAAACAAGACAACATATCTACTAATTTGAAATCAACCTTTACTAAGACTAACAATCATGTCATAATCCATAGTCAACTCGTAATCATTAGACATAATGCTACAAGTATCACCTACTTACACTCAAGTACATATCAGTTATCTCAGTTGTTAGGCAAGTATAAGTTACTGGAAATTGTTTGGGTAAGTCGAAGTTGTTGGAAGTTGTTGGGCAAGTCGAAGTTGTTGGAAGTTGTTGGGCAAGTCAAAAATGTTGGAATTTATTGGGCAAGTCGAAGTTGTTGGAAGTTGTTGGGCAAAGTTGTTGGAGAAGTTTTTGGGGTTGAAGTTGTTGCTAGAAGGTCAAAGTTTTTTGTTGTAAGATATGTAAGGAAATCGCATCAATAAGGAAGGTTGATTTGGTCTCAGAGAGGTCTTTATTAATGGTCTTAGGTCTTGGAATTCGTCATTTGAATATTCTATAAGAAGAGAAGAATTCTTGGGGGTTTTCCTCTCAAAGGGAGAGGTTTTGGCCCTGGCTAGTAGCTTACATCTTGTGTCCTCTTGTATCTTTGATCTTCATTGTTTAGTAGTTATTTGATGATATAAAACAAAATAATAATCAAGTTAAAGAATAAGTTAATCAAGTTAAGTAAAAAGACATCACAAACAATTATCAAAGTAAGGTAAATCACCTAATTGAAGCGCCCCTAGATTTCTCAACACATATTGCTTATTTAAGGGGCATGAGAATGTTGATATTTGTAGCTTGGGAGGTAATCCAAACCCTGTAATACAGGGTTGTGGAGGAATTTTACCCTTTGACCCACACGGGCTTTGTGGGCGAGAGTACCCAAGTTGTGTGCTTTGCAACCAAAGTTGTGGGTGTGAATCCATGAGGAGATTTGATGACTTGGCACTTGGAGATGATAAAGACCCTTTAGAGGAGAAAGGGGAAACTTCAAGCTCCAAGAAAGACCTTTTCATTGTGGAGAAATAATTTTGTATGTGTTTCAAGTGGGAAAACTATCTAAAGTTTCAAGTTGGCCTTAGCTAAGGAGACCCTTCTTGAAGGAATAAACATCACCCTAGAGAAACATATAAAAATGAGGGAGGGGAGACCTCATTCTCACCAACCTAAGTGAAAATCATCAGATGTGGAGAGCATCTGAAGTAGCCACATCTCAAGAGGACAAGGACGAAGCTGTAAGGGACTAGTTTTTGGGTTTGTTTGTGTTTGGCATACATTCTAGTAGGAGAAGGAGGCTAGCCAAAAGCTTGAAGGACAAAAAATTGCATGGCTTGGGGCTGATCTTCTTAAGGAACATGGTTGAAGGGTTGCAAGTCTACTATAGGAAGGACTGAGCCCTATATCAAGGTTGGTATGTAGTCAACAGGAGCTAGAACAACGTCCTAAAGTGCCTTGAGTAAAAATGAAGTTTGGTTGGACTATTAGCAAGGGATAACGAGGTATTTAAGCTAGTTTGAAGATTGGTTAAGGGTTAGTCTGGTGCCCTAACTAGGTCGAATATTTCAGATCTATTGTTGCACAGAACCAAGCTTGGCGGTAGGAAGAAGATGTCTACAAATCAAAGATAAGTGTTCTCCTAAGTTGGTGTTTTTCTAGGTGGTTGTGTCTCCTTATTTAGGATAGATTGGTTGGGCATCTTGTGGTTGTTTGGAGGGCAACAAGTAGGTGTTCAGTGTTCCCTAAGTGCACACTTGAGAAGGACATTAGGTCTGCTAAGAGAGGCGATGATTTTGAGGTCGAGGGTTGACTCTTTAAAAGACAAAACAAGGTATCCAAGTGGACTAGTATTTGAGCCTAAGTTTGATGAAGAGAAGGACATCTTGTAGTGATAGAGGGAAATCCTCCATGCCCTAAGTTTTCCTTCATTGGAGTAGCATAGGAAGGAAATAGTGGGAACAAGTCCCAAAGAGCCGAGGAGCTAATGATTATCTAGAGGGAAGATTGGAGAGCCATGTCCAATGACCTAAAGGAGCAAGATTCATCGATAGAGCCAGAGATGCAGATTGGGAGCAGAAGGACCATCAAATGTGTTCAAAGTACAACCAAGTGGAGTTGAGCTGATGCACTACATCCGCTATTAGGTCAGTTGTATCTCTTTCAGGGTAGATTGGTTGTCATTGTTGTTGATACCAAAGCCTAGTTGTACATTCTTGTATTAGTGATAATATGAGGGCCATGATCCCTCGTACGGAAGCCCTAGATAGTTGTATTATAGTTTGTTAATATAACGAAGTTAGGTTGTTGAAACATTGTAAAAAATTGTATATTTTTGCCCATGTTGATTTAATGTTGTATTTGTTCCATTGTGCAAAGTAGTTTGTTATGGAATTTGGATTGGTTGTGTCAGAGATTCTAAGACCCTAGCCTAGATTCTCTAATGTTGTGGAAAAACAATAGGGAAGCATTAGGTGATATGGCATATTGACTCTTCCCATTGCTCCATAACATTCATGTTCCCAAACCAACCCCTTTATTGGCCAATTTGTCTACTTCTTGATTATTTTAAGGGGCATGGAAAGCATTAGATGATAGGTAATATTGACTCTTTTCATTGATCCATAAAATTCATGTTCCTAAACCAACCCCTTTATTGGCCAGTTTGTCTACTTTTTTATTATTTTGTCGAAGAACATGAAACAACTTACAAGGTTGAAATTTGCGAAGGAGAACTTTGATTTTTTAAATATTTTTTTCAATTTACTATATTTTAGAAGTGAACCAACAACCATATTGCAAAGGATGAAGTGGCTCTCCCTATTGATTTATTCCCACTAGAATGTATTTATCAAGCCTCTTTATATTCCTCTTTGTTCCCATTTTTGGATGGCCTTTGACTATTTTTGTGCCACCCCTGGCTTTCTCCAACTCCCTTTCTGACATGAGTGGCTCCAACACCTTAACCCTAGTGCACCACCCTAAGTAGGTGACTACCCCGACCTCCTCCTCTATTACTTCTCGCCTTTCCTTCCTCGTGTTGTTTCAATGGTTTCCCTTGTCACTTACCACCATCCCTCAACAAAGGGCTCGAATTAGACGAGGTGTGTGTTATCACCACAATTGAGGAGGTTCGTGTGCCTAGTAGAAGGTCAAATCCTCCATGCGCTTATACAAAACTCAAACTCCCCAACCCATCTAAGATGAAATTATAGCTATTGAGAAGGACATTATTGGAAAGCAGGGTTGTTTAATTGATTCAAAAGTGATTGGTGACATAGTTAATTGGACACAAGTTTAGCAAGTACTATTGATACATATTGGCATATGAAAATTATTTTGATATGAGTTATCTTGGACAAGAATGAAGTTAAGGAGGAAATCCTCCTTATTTAGATGAACTACAGTTATTTTTTAGGACCCTAGACAAATGTATAAAGCAAATCAAGGGTCACCTCGGCTTGCCACCAACTTCGGGAAGTTCCCTAAGTAGCAACAAAAAGCCCATAGTGGTAGATCTTTCAAATAGCTCTAAATTTGCATGAGGAGACTTGGGTTTTATGAAATCACTAGTTTCTTTGATCCTTTGTTTATGTTAGATATTCAAATAAAATATAAACTCTAAAATATGTTATTGAGAAAAAAATAAAATATACCATTAAATAAAAAATTTATATTTATAATCACATTGAAATAATATTTTTTTTAATGTCATGTATTATTACACATCTTTTATCATAAATTATAAAATATAATTTTCAAAATATAAATATAAATCATAATTATAATTAAAAACAATTAAATCTTTTTTATTAATTTTTAATCATTATTTTAAAATGATAAAAACATTTAAACCAATATTTTAAAAATATTTACTTTATTTACACTAAAACCTAAAACCTTAAATAAAACGACCATATTATCTAACTTAACGGATGAAAACTACACACTGTTTTTATTTTAGCTTGCTGGATGTAAACTACAGTGTGTTATTATTAAAATTTATTAATAAAAAAAATTAAAATAAAAATTAATTGGATTTTTTTTTTTTTTTAGAAAAGATGGTTATTAAATTTTTATGTAGATTTAATTCTCACAAATAATATAATAAATTTTATATAACTTTGTTTAAAAATTTTGGAGAAATATATATGAAAATTAGTTTTTTTCCATTTTTGAATCGACAATCCATCCATCTTATTTTTTATCAACTTTGTTATAATAATTTTGAATTTTACTCAATCTACATTAATCATATATATATATATATTAAAATTTTCGAAAACTAAAAATAATAAATCTAATTACAATTCCCATTAACATTATTTAAAAAAGAAATCTCCCCTACCAAGTTTATTAAAAATGAAGTTCCAAATCCACAATTGAAATTGAAAATAAAATTTTGTTTAAAATGGCATACAGGCAAACCTTGAAAATGCTGGAAAATTGGGGTTCCCTTTCCAAAAACACAAAGACCTTTCTTAAGGACAAAGCAATGGATCTATAATCAAAGTCACAGCTTGCAAACCCACGTTTAAGACCAAATCTTTTAGTTTCAGGGGTGAAATAGATCAAATAATTGACCGCGTCTTTTCTTACACAGAGGGTAGTACGAGGGAGATTTATTCAGATGCTCAAAGTTTAATATAAACAAAAACGATTGTGGATAGACATGCTTTCTTGGTGGTTGACCATATGATGTCTGATTCAATGATGAAATCCACTGCTTCATACAAAGTGGTTGTCCATTACTATTTTTCTTGTTCTTGGTTTTTAATAAGATAAAACGAGAGGAGAAAAAAAAGTGGTGTCTGATCATGTGCCCGGGTGCAAGTTGTACTGTACAATTTTTTTAGTTTAAAGCAATAAAAACTATTCATGGAATGCATTTTAGCGATGTAATTGATCCGTTTACAGTGTAGAATGAATTGCAGTTTTGGATTGTTAATTTTGAAGATTGGTATATTATTAAATTTATTATTTTATTAAATATATTAAAATTATATATATATATTTGTGAAAAAAAATATTTATAAATAATTAATATATATTTTGTTATTTGAAAAGAAAAGTAAACTGTAATTTTTTTTTGAACAGGATATGTATGTTTTAGGCTATTTCTTAAAACATACAATTTTTACAAAGTATATAATTTGACATCTACACTTAATATAGTTCATTTGAGCTTATATCAAAAACTTAAAAAACACTAACTTTCCTTCCAGAGCAAGGTACCAATAAAATGATACAATTCCATTGCTTCCTAACCCTCCCATCGTACTACCACAATGGATATCTACCCTGGCCTTCCTCTAATTTGTGGAGATTAAAGTTTATGCATAATTAATGTGGTTTAACCATAAGTCTCATTGGGTATAGTGTCATGCTATGATCTCAGCTCAAGGAGTATACTACTCTTATCCGTGAGTCTCCACTCTTGCTAAATCATAAGATTTGGAATATCTGACTTATCCTAGGTCTCCCTTAGATTAGTACAAACAGTTACCAATTCACCATATGGTAAAAAAAAAAAAATATGCATAATTAAGAATACAAATACCAACTACATGAAATATTCAAATGAGAGAATATGAAAATCGAAATTGTCACCAGCTCCCAACCATGTGCCCTCCACTGTTTTGCCTTCCTTTCATTATCTATCCTCCAAACTTTCCCAAAACAAACCACGAGGAAAGCACCCACTAGCACCTTTCAAACAATAAAATCTTTAGGAGAATTTCTAGAAATCCTATACCAATCTTCTATTAACAAGATGTTTGGATTCCTCACCCTATCCATAATAAATAACAATCTGTGACTCTCCAAAGGTTGTTGGTAGTAAGAGATTGAGAAAAAGTGTAAATTTTTTTAGTCCCTCATTCTCTTAATTGTTTTGGAGATACCACACTGCTCCATTTAACAAAAAGAACACTACTAGAAAGCTTTTGACCTAAACCATAAGAACTGAAGCTCATCTCCTAGAGAATTCCTTTTAGTATTGCTGCTATGAAAGACCAGTAGAATTAAATACTTTCTAAAACTGACTTCAATAAAATTAGAAAGAAATCTTAATCACCCTCTATTAAAAAAAAGCCAATTGATCTAGATAAAAAAATACAAGCTTCCCCTTGTTTGAACCATCATTAAAAAAAATTAAAACATTTGATTAAAAAAAATTAAACCTAATTACAAATAAAAGACCCCTCACCAAAGTCCCGTACAATTGAACTTTGAACTTGGATATGGGATGTTTCATTTTCAATGATGTTAATTTACATTCATTACCAAAGTCCAAGCATCACATTGTACTTCGATATGGGGAAAAGTTTTTTTTTAAAAAGTATATAGACAAACGTCGAAATGCAGGAAAAATAAGGTTATTTGATTTTATATAGTGTGAAAAAACATCATTACCCATGCCAATGACCTTTCCAAAAACACAATGTCCCTACTAAAGGATAAAGAAATGCATCTGTACACAAAGTCACAGCTTGCCTACCTCAGCCTATCCATCTTCTCCAACCCCACTTTTACGACCAAATGTTTTAGTTGCAGGGGTGAAATACATAAATTAATTGACTGTATCTTTTCATACACAGAGGGCAGTCACAGGGAGTTTTATTCAGATTCTCAGAGTTTAATATAAACAAAAGCGATTGTGGATAGACATGCTTTGCTGGTTACCATATCATGTTCAATTCAATGATAAAATCCACAACTTGACATAAAGTGCTTGTCAAATCCCCTCGTTTTGCACATGGTGAATATTATAATGATTTTCATTCCCCTGATTTCTGACTTTTTAATTCAATGGACAAACTTTCAGAACGAGAACAAGAAAACAGATAATTCTCCACTGTATTTAAAAGTTCAGACACAGAATTCTCTGTTGTATTGAAAAAAAATCAGCCAACGATGGATTCAACTTTGTTTCTTCTTGTTTTCGGGTTGTTGTTTCAGCGAGCAATGGGCACTCATGTGAGTGGAACCTTCTCTTTCGTGAACTCAGGAGAGCTGGGAGATTATGTTGTCGAATACGATGCCAACTACAGAGTGGCTCCACTGGCAACTTCGAATGGCATCTTCCAGCTGGTTTTCTTCAACACCACGCCCAATGCCTACGCCCTCGCCATTCGGATGGGCTACCATGGAAATGCAGAAACCATGAGGTTCGTGTGGACTGCCAACAGGAACGATCTCGTCCGAGAGAATGCCACTCTCAAATTCGGCACCGACGGAAACCTCCTCCTCTCGGATGTAGATGGGCGCGTGGTTTGGTCCACAAACACTTCCAACAAGGGCGTCGTGGGAATCGAACTCCGGACCAACGGCAACCTGGTGCTCTATGACCAAAAAAACAGAACGGTGTGGCAGAGTTTCGATCACCCGACCGATAGTCTCTTAGTGGGGCAGTCACTGAACATTGGGGGCGTGAAGAAACTGGTGAGCCGCGTGTCGGACAAGGACGGATCGGAGGGCCCTTACAGTCTTGTAATGGAAGCCGGAGGATGCGCTCTGTATGCCAGCTTTCCGGACCCTCTGCCTTACTGGACTCTCAGCTTCTATGACGCGAGCTTAAAGGACATCTATGCCATCACGCACACCTGCAAGAAGCCGGTGAGTAGCATAACGTTCCTGAGCGATCCAGAAGCCGAGAATGGGTTTCGTCAGGAGATGGAGATGAGGTTGGCCAACTTCACTGCGGCACCAGAGTTCAGGGCACCGGAACTCTGCAACCTCATTTCTGAAGAAACCACCACGGCTCTCTATGGTTTCAACATCCACACAGGGATTTGGGTTTGTGAGAAGGGTCAATGCGTGGCCTGCCCTCAAATCGATGGCTTGAAAGGCTGGTCTACAAGCTGCTCGCTTCCTTCCCTTCCAAACTGCAAATATACTTCTTCCAATTCTTCTGTCGATTTCTATAAGCTGGTGGGAGCCGAGCATTTCTCCAGCAAATATGTGAATGCAAGCCGAACTGGAAAAACAAATTTGGAAGAGTGCAGGAGGAGGTGTTTGAACGATTGTACCTGCGCGGCATTCTTCTACTGGGAAGAGTCATCTGCGTGCTTTCACACTCAGACTGTGGGTACTCTCAACCAGCTTGGGAATAGCACGCACCTGGCATTCATCAAGACTGTCAAGACGGTTTAACTGTTCAATCACAACCTTCATTTACTGTCGTCACATGCCATCAGAGGACTATTTTTCTTGTCCTTGGTTTTTAATAAGATATAATAAGACACAAAAAGTGGCTGATCATGTGCCCTGTAGAAGTTGTATTGCAAAAAGATGCAATTGTTCTGTTTTGGGTTAAAGCATGGATTGCAGTTTTGAATGGGTAAATTTTAAGATGGGTAGATTATTAAATGTTATTATTTTATTTAAAAAAAAACCTTTGACTTATTCAGGTTTGAATTTGGAATTTCATGGAACATAGCACTTTAGTATTTAGTATTAAGGCAATGGCCAATTGAATTTTCATAAGTAATAAATAAATTAAAATTCTATATATGTGTATGAGAAAAAACATTTATTAATGAATATACATATGGTTATTTGAAAAGAGGGCTAATCTATATTTTTCTCATAGAGATACACATGTTTTAAAGCTACTTCCATTTTTTAAAACATTATTTTAAAACTACATATTTTGGCATCCATATTTGTTATCTTTCATTCTATTTTACATCAAAAACTTACAAAAACACTTTCTTTCTCACATCTAGCCTCAGATTATAGAATTAAATAAAAAGTAAAACTCCATGGAGTCATATTCCTCCCCATCATGAAATTCACTAATCTCCGGAGATCTAGGAGGGAGGGACAACGTCTCCTTGGAAAGAGATTAGCATTCATATTTAGTTCCCTGAAAATGTGATGAAAGGAGAGTCACTCGAAAGGCTAGATTGATTCATGCAAACCTTGAAGCAAAGTGTCAATATGAACATTCACCATTGAGACTATTTTTAAAGCCCAATCGATAATCTATTTCAAGTCGCCCATAATATATAATTTTTTGGCACCTCTTTTAGCGCTACCACAAGGATAGTCCTTAGAGCTATAAACTCCACTATATTATTTTAACCAATGCCTTCTCTACCTAATGTACAAGCAATGACTTGTACTCAGGTAGAGCATAATGCCCACACCACAATAGGTGGATAACCTTGCGAGCTAACCCCATTGAAAAAATGATCTTACTAGCTAAACCTTTAGGGGAATGTCAACATCTCTAAAAGCAATGGAGTTTGTAGCCCACCAAATAACATAAACAAATATGATAGGAAAGGCTTCAAAAAAGAATACCAACTAGTTTGCTAGCCAATTCCTCATGCTTTCCTCCAACCTCAAGTTTAACTAGGATGACTTAGGCTTTAATTATGCTAACAAAAACCTTAGGATCTATTTTTAATAAGGACATAAGATGAAAAGGTGAGGAATGGATTCCTACTCTTGCACAATGAACACATGTTAGAGCCAAATCCATCCCCATTTTAAACCATTCTCCCAAATCAATAGTTTACTGGAAAGTGCCATAGTTAATTTGCACTTCAAGGGCATGAATCTTCCAAACAATACTTCACCACCATTCCTTATTGATATTGAATTAAGATTAATAATTACTGTGTATCTCAGTTTTATTGAATACTCTCCTAAGCCTACATTTTTCGACCAACAAAGGATACCAATGAGGTGAGACAATTCCTTTGCTTCCTAACCCTCTAATCCTAAGACCACAATGGATTTCTACCCTAGCCTCCCTCTAACTTGTGGAGACTGAGCCTGTGCATGCTTAAGAGTAAAAATACCAACTGCATGAAACATTCAAATGAGAGAATCTGACAATCGAAAATCCTCACTAACTCCCAGCCATGGGTCCTCCCCTATTTTTACCTTCCTTCCATTTTCTATCCTCCAAATTGTCCAAGATCCAACAAGGAGAAAAACACTCACTAGCACCTTCAAAACAATAGAATCTTCAGGAGACTTTCTAGGCATTCCATACCAATCTTCTATTTACAAGTGTTGTAAATATTTGGATTTCCTCACCTTACCCCTTAATGGATAGCAACGAGTGAGCCTCCAAAGGCTTCTAACAACTAGAGATTGAGAAAAAAAATGTTAATGCTTTTAATCCCCCATCCTCCTAGTTGTTTTGTTGATGCTACATGGCTCCATTTGATAAGAGGAATGTTGCCATTAAGCTTTGACCTAGACCAAAAGAATTGGAAGTCTATCAACTTTATCTTGGAGCGAATTCTTTTTGACATTGTTGTGATAAAGGTCCAATAGACTTGAATACTTTCCAAAATTGACTTCAATAAGATTAATCACCCCCCATGTGAAAGAAGCCTATTGACCTAGAGAGAAATGTGAGCTTCCACTTTTTTGAACAACCATAACCAATCAATGAACCTGTAACTATTTGGCTTGAGCAAAAAGCCAAGGTATTTAAATCTAGAATCAAGCTCTTTTCATGGAAATGGGAGGAGTGCCCATTGAAAAGAAAATTCTAACAACCCTGAGAAATAAAACACAATTTCAAATTGTTGATTCTCATTCTCATTACTTTCCAATAATTGTCCAAAATTCACTTTAAGTAGTTGAGATATTGATGTGAGCCCTGCACAAAATGAAGCACACCATCCATGAATAAGAGATGAGAAATGAATTCTTAAACCGACACCTTAACTCCAGTGAGAGTTCTTTTGGATCTAGCATCATGAATGGGTTTGTTAAGGACCTCTACAACAATAAGAAAAATAAAGGGTGACATTGGACACCCCTACCTAAGCCCCCTAGAACCTTGAAATAATCTTGAAGGAGACTCGTTGATGAGCATAGCAAAAGAGAATGATTTGACACACCTCGTAATCCGATTAACAATGGAAAATCTATTCTCATATTCAATAGAACCAATTGCAAGAAGACCCAACTTACTCTACCATAGGTCTTAAATTGATTGATTTTTAAGATGGTCGTCAACTAATTTGACATTTTCATTGAATGAATAAATTCTTGATCAATTAAGACATCATCGTTTGTTTCCTATGTTATAGGAACCCAAATTGTTCTTCTGAAATTAACTCACTCAGAATTGTCCTTAATCTCATGGCTATGATCTTGGCCACAATATTATAAATCACATTGCAAGATGAGAATAGATGATAATCATTGAAAGAAACACCATCTTGGTTTTTGGGGATGAGAGCCAAAAAAAGAAATTGAGTTAAAAGACCCCAACATTTTTTCATACCTCTGAGACTCCCAAACCACCTAAATCAAATCATGTTTTAGAAAATCATAGAATACGATATACAAATCCACCATGAACCCAACTGGACTTGGGCTCTTTCATTTCTGCATGGTGGCAAGGGACGCAATAATTTCATACTTGGCCACCACTTCTTCCAAAGATTGACTAATGTCATCTAGAAAAACAGGGTTAAATTTTGAAATTACTTCCAAGATTTTGGTAATAGGACAGGGCCCACGGGCCTCTTGAAGATCAAATGGAAATGACAAGCCCCTTCCTTAGTAATATCTTTATAAGAAATGAACAACAAAACCATCTGTTCATTTAATTTTCCAAATTGAGTTCAATATTTTTTATATAATGTGCATGTTGATGAAAAAAAACCTCTTTCATCCAAATCACACTGCTCTTGAGTTGTCATGTTGTTTCTCTCTTTTCTAATAAGGAATATCACTAAGCTTCAAGATATCATAATTGAGATAGGTCTGAATCAAAAAGAGATATGACAACATTATCTCCATACAATCTTGCAATCTAGACTTCAACCTCCTTAAATTGGCCAATAGTTTTATCATGATAATCTTTAGCCTGCTTCTTAGTGAATTCTTTGAGCTTTGAAAGATTTTCAACAAATAGATACATAAGGGATGATGGAGAATCCAGAGATAGATGCTCCCAATTATCCTTAACCAACTTCCTATAACATTCTTCTGAAATCCAAGAGTGGTTGTATTTTAAAGGAGAGGGATGCTTCTCCCCTTCCAAATTCGGTGAGTGATCTGAAAATCCTCCCATGGACACCCAAGATTTCATAAGGAATGGTCCTTCCAAATAGTGTTCAGACACCAAAAAATGATCGAGCCCTTTTGAAAGGACATCTTCTTTCACATGAAAATCTATCCATGTTGGCATCAGCGTCATAGGAGAAACTCCCACTAACATGTGCTTCGTAAACACTCCAAAAAAATCACCTGGAAGATCATGTATGGGGATTTCTCTAGAAACCTCTCTTAATGATAATGATCAATCTAAATCATCTCCAAATAGAAGGTGAGGAACATCAAAATCTTTTGAGTATGTCAAGCCTTCCCAAAAGGGAATTCTATCCACATACAAACCATATATATTCAGAACCACGAGCTTAAAATCAAGTTTTTTAATTTCTTACTTGCGATATCCCCTGGTTAACACTTTCCCTTTTGTAAATAAGGGTAATTATTTTGAAAATGGCTAAGAAAGGGACACAAATTCCAATTGCTTGAGGTAGGAGGTTGCTTGAGAAAATGGTTGTTCTTTAATATTAGTCCTGGTTGGTTGAAATCAATTAAATGTGTTGATTGTGCATTGAATTCAACTGAAAAGGGAAGGATTGGTCCAAGTGTCCTTTAGCCTAAACAACAAGCAAAGAAAAGGACAAAATTTATGAGCAAAATGGGTTGTGTTGTTAGGGGATGAATGTTGTGTGATTTGTGGGAAGAAGGAAGGCAATTAATTTGTTGGAAGGAGGGGGGGCATCCATTCATCCACAGATACATGCTCCCTCTTGGACTCACAAGTACACAAGCAGGAGGTATTAGCAGCAAATGCAATGTTCAGAGCTACATGTGTATGAGAACACAGAGCTAAAAGAGAGACCAAGTGGTCTGTAGCATTGAATTCAGCTCCAGGAAAAGGAGTACCAGCTGAGGAAACTTCTGAGTGAAGCTTACTGTGTGAATTTTTTAATAGAGTGTGGTTTGCCTGTAAAGTTGAAGAAGCCACTGGAAGCTTGTTGTTGATGAACCTACTAGATTTGGGAAGAATCACTGAGGTGCTTGTGAGTATTTTTGAACCACCGAGAACTACCTGGGAACTCTTGTGCTTGAGTCACAGTGAACCACCTATAGAGATTTCTGTGAGGGTTGTTGAACCACCAGTTGTTTCCTCGAGATAGAAGCTCAGGTGTTTGACTCATTGTTGAACCATATGGAGAAGTGATTTCCGACCCATTAACAACTTACCACTAATGAATCTTCCTGATAGTGGACTCTCTTCTCCTGAAAGTGAGTTGAGTTCTTTGCATTGTGAAATGTTGGCATGACCGTGTGTATGCCTAAACAATGTGAGTCATAATGGGTTTAGTTGATGGGTGAAGGCATGAGGGTCCTTGTGACATCTTATCTCAATTGTGTTGGTTGATTAAAAACACTCAGAAGCACCTTGCCTCAAGCTTTCGAATTTGGCTCAGGGGTGATCATTTCAAGTAAGGTTTGGCTGCAGCTGCCTACGGTTGGGTGGAGAGTTGTTGTCCCAATCTCAGTTTCCAACTATAGTATTGATTTCAGATAAGTGTTCGTAACTGCATCTCCATTTTATTGAGCTCATGTTGAGTTGTAAATCCTTGTTGTATTTAATATATGAAAGGTTCATGGTTCACTAAGATTAGAATGGTGAAACTTTGATGCATGTGTACATTGTTGTTGTGATAGTGTATCATTGTCCTTTATGCAGGGAACAGTTTCTTGTATATATATAACCACCTATGTGGGTGCAGTTTGCACTAGGAAACATTGTTGTGTGTGGTATGAGCATTGGGTGCTCACTAGTTAGCTTCAGGCCTGTAGCATGGAATATTCAGTGACTCAATGTGTAGGGCCATGCCTGGAATTCCCGTGCATAAGAAGGAAATGCTTGAAGGCTTGTAATATTGCTAGTTATGTGCATGTATTCATGGCTTATGCTTATGATCGAACCATGGAGAGGGATTTCTTATTTACTCATGGAGTGATGGACTCCTTGTGATCTGCTTTGTATTGTATGTTCTTTGGTTTCTTTTATAAGCTTGATTTTCTTGTTCATCCCTCGAAAGATGCCTATAGATCTCTAAGTCGTGATTGGTCTGCTCCTTGGAAGATATTGAGGTCCTAAGGGACTGCAAACCTCTGAGAGTGTGAATGGAAAGGTCCTTGGCCTGGAAGGGTAATTCCTTGGCATGAATCGACACATCCCTGGCTTGAATGGACAAGTCCCTTGCCTGGATCGACAAGTCCCTGAAGTATGTCATGTATTGTTAGAAACCAAGACAATACTGAGAGGGGGGTGAATTAGTATTGTAGGAATTTTAAAACTTTCTTTCACTTGCAATGATATTAGGACACCAAGAAATATTTCAACAATTAATGCATATGAGCATGACAAGAAATAATATCAGTAACACAAAGAACACATAAATTCTTCAACTATTCTTCAATTCCTTCACAAGTCAAGCTACAACTTCTTGTTACAAATTTCTTTGGCTACAACTCACTAATTTATCAGCTACAACTGAATAGAGCTACAACCCCATACATTTACTAGCACCTACTGGAAGGAGATACAACCCTTGATCTGCAAGCTACAACTTGATTAACATCAATGATTCATTTTTCATCCATTTTCACACTAGAACCATGAATGCCACCTCAAAAATAAATTAATTTGTCCCTCTAAAATAAATTAATTTGCCCCTCAAAAACTCACCAACACACCTTCGACAATATCTTATTACATAACACACTAGAAGTATCAATTCACCTCTACTCACACCCTACTCAAAAATTTCTCACACCAAAATCCATCTAACCTTCTTTAACAATTCTGCTTATAAAGAAAATTGACTGATATTTTTAGCTTTTGTGCTTTTTAGTTAAATTCACTAGAATCCTTGCATGAGTCTTTAATTTTTGCCTTTGTCCTGTTCATTTCAGTCTTCTCAATCTTCTCATTATGTTACCAAGCTTTCATCTATTGTTTGAAACTCAAATTGTGAGTTAAACTTCTATTTTTTGCTATTATGGCTCTTTTACAAGGTTTAGTAGTGACTTTAGCTTTAATTCTAACTTTAGTCGACTATTGTTTTCAGCCAAACAACCAGATTTCCTACTAACACTCATCCATGATGTCAATGATTTTGTTACAGTGGATAAATCCCTCTTGCTGACAAGAGCGATCTCCCTAGATCCTAAAGGAAACTAGAAATAAACACACAATTGAATAACTTTTTCCCTAAACTTATTTCATTCAAATTGTAAATACAAGAGTAGGAGAGTAATCCTCTTACCTATTTGTGAAATGCTTGATTAAGATCCCTAATCTGTCTCGACAGAAGCTTCTCGATGTTCAAAAAGACCTGTAATCACAGACATAAAAGAGATCAAAGGCATATGCAATCATAACAACTTAATCTAATGATAAACGAGATTAGAAATTGAGATTATCTTACTGAATATCAAAAGAATAGTAAACCATTCATCATTTCAATAAGACAATACAATGGGAAAAAGGATCCTCCAAACTTTCCCAGAACAAACCAGGAGAAAAGCACCCACTAGAACCTTTCAAACAATAAAATCTTTAGGAGAATTTCTAGGCATCCTATACCAATCTTCTATTAATAAGATGTTTGGATTCCTCACCCTACCCATAATAAATAACAATCTGTGACTCTCCAAAGGTTGTTGGCAGCAAGAGATTGAGAAAAAGTGTAAATTTTTTTAGTCCCCCATTCTCTTAATTGTTTTAGAGATACCACACTGCTCCATTTAACAAAAAGAACACTATCAGAAAGCTTTTGACCCAAACCATAAAAACTGAAACTCATCTCCGAGAGAATTCCTTTTAATATTACTGCTATGAAAGACTGACTTCAATAAAATTAGAAAGAAATATTCATCACCCTCTATTTAAAAAAAAGACTGTCGATTTAGAAAAAAAATTACAAACTTCCACTTATTTGAACCATAGTTAAAAAAAAAAAAAAAAAAAAAAAAAAAAAAAAAATTGATTAAAAAAATTATAAACCTAATTACAATTTAACTTGGATATGAAAATGAAATGCCCATCACCAAAGTCCCGTACAATTGAACTTGGATATGGGACGTTTCATTTTCAATGATGTTAATTTACATTCATTACCAAATTCCTAGCATCACATTGTACTTCGATATGGGAAAGCATATAGAAAAACTTTGAAATGTAGGAAAAATAAGGTTATTTGATTTTATATAGTGTGAAAAAGCATCATTACCCATGCCAATGACCTTTCTAAAAACACACAGTCCCTACTAAAGGATAAAGAAATGCATCTGTACACAAAGTCATAACTTGCCTACCTCAGCCTATCCATCTTCTCCAACACCACTTTTATGACCAAATGTTTTAGTTGCAGGGGTGAAATACATTAATTAATTGACTGTATCTTTTCATACACAGAGGGTAGTCACAGGGATAAATAAATGCATCTGTACACACAGTCTCACAGCTTGCCTACCTCAGCCTTCCCATCTTCTCCAAACCCACTTTTATGATCCAATGTTTTAGTTGCAGGGGTGAAATACATAAATTAATTAATTGTATATTTTCATACACAGGGGGTAGTCATAGGGAGTTTTATTCAGATGCTCAGAGTTTAATATAAACAAAAGCGATTGTGGATAGACATGTTTTGCTGGTTACCATATCATGTTCAATTCAATGATAAAATCGACAACTTGACATAAAGTGTGTCAAATCCCCTCGTTTTAAACATGGTGGATATTATAATGATTTTCGTTCCCCTGATTTCTGACTTTTTAATTCCATGGGCAAACTTTCAGAACGAGAACAAGAGAACGGATAATTCTCCACTGTATTTAAAAGTTCAGACAGAGACTGAGAAGGAGCATGAGAGAATTCTCTGTTGTATTGAAAAAAATTCAGCCAACGATGGATTCAACTTTGTTTTTCCTTGTTTTTGGGTTGTTGTTTCAGCAAGCAATGGGCACTCATGTGAGTGGAACATTCTCTTTCCTGAACTCAGGAGAGCTGGGAGATTATGTTGGCGAATACGATGCCAACTACAAAGTGGCTCCACTAGCAACTTCGAATGGCATCTTCCTGTTGGTTTTCTTCAACACCACGCCCAATGCCTACGCCTTGTGTTAAGCTCTTTTAAGTTTTCCGAATGGCTGCCTACAATTACCGAAGTAAACTGCAATGATTTCTTTAATTTATAGAAACCAACTGTAGTAATTTTCTTAAATTACGGAAATCAATTGCAGTTAATTAATTTCTTGTTGGGAGCTTCTGAAGTGGTCCATTACTCCATTTGGAGTTCTCTACCATGATCTGTGGAACACCTGACACATAGCCAACATAAGCTTGATGGAAGCTTGGCTATATATATTTCTGTTTGGTCCCCAAGCTTGGATTTCAATCCCCTTCAGTTTTACACCATTAAGTTGAGAGAGCAGAGCTTGGAAGTGCCATACGGATGAAGGTTTTTGTGTGAATTTGGTAAATCTATGGGTTTTATAGTTTTCACTCTATTTTTATCTTCACTTCTTCAACTTTAACGTGGAGCGCCTAGTACGGAACTATTTTGGCAGCTACATAATCCGTGGGAAATCCCAATGACGCTGTTTACTGTAATTTCTTCTTGATTTCTGTGTAGTATTTAATCTTCCGTTGTAGTTACTATACGAATGAAGGCGCAATCATTACATTTATGCACCTCATCCAAGTATTGGTGCTTGAAACGTCTTAGCTTACAACAGTTTCAGTCCAGTTGTTGAGGTGGCTCTCAATCAAGTTGTTGGTTAAGGCCACATACACAGCATTCCAGCGAGGACGAATTAATCTCCAAAAGTCATTCACTCAGCGAAATTTATCAATGTTTAACCAGAACTTGTGCACAAAAAGGTTGTTCGGTCTCAAGCATACTTGTTGACATCTGAAGCGGGTTTTAATCAGTCAAGAGGGTTGCATTCTTTGTTAAGAATTGGAGAAATAGTGACAAAGTGCATCAATGGCCGGGGTATTTTTCTTGGGCATTAAAGTTTTATTTTTAGATTCTTTTAAGTATTTAATTCTGCATATTAAAGAATCATTATTTTAGCTTACATTTGGTATCAGAGCCTTATTTTATCTCTGCTTTGGTGTGTGAAAATTTACAACGATGTTTTAATTTTATTTTATCTTGTTATTGCCGTCATTTACAATGATATTGATACTTATGGCAGTTTTTACTCATACTCTATCACTTATAGTTCTCTTAAAGTTCTGGTTAAATTAGTGTAGAGTCATATGGAGTTTATTTAAAATGTCATTTTGACTTATTCTTTTCACCGAACATTGTTTTTGACTCTGGTTAAAGAAATGTTCATAATTTTATAAGTAAATTTTTAAGTGTTTCATTAGTGCGGTAATTGTTTCCGCTTTCCATATTTTTTTAAATTGCTTCATATTAAATTGTGTATACGCCATTTCACTT
Source organism: Pinus tabuliformis (assembly GCA_031772625.1). Classification (NCBI taxonomy): domain Eukaryota; kingdom Viridiplantae; phylum Streptophyta; class Pinopsida; order Pinales; family Pinaceae; genus Pinus; species Pinus tabuliformis. Next base: position 1,054,810,837 of record CM062805.1, read on the forward strand.
AGCATGAAATGTGAAGTACTATGTATATTTTTGTTTATGCAATTTATAATAAATAATGTCTAGTGATCCATATAATTTTAATTGATTAGAGAATAGCCACATCATCTCTAATTAAATAATATTATATATTATGATTGGTTAGGATCACATAAAGATTATTTAGACATCAAATTATAATTAATTATGCTAAATATAATAAATTTTATCCCACATGAATTTTTATTATATTTATGTAATTAATTAGGATAAAATATTCATAACTTACCCACAGGAATTATGAATCAATAGTTTTATCATAAAGTTCAAAACTAAGATAGAATTTATATCAAATTATAATCATAATATACTCTTAGAATTATGAATTAAGTGAATAATTTGATAAATTCTATCATAAAGAATAATTGAATCTGCTTGAATTAGAAATTTGGCCCACAGGCAATTTTTATGTCATTAGATTCAATTTTGAGCATGATTTACATTGGTAAAACATGAAATTTTATTTAGGCCTCAATTTTAACATAAGCATGTGATCTTTAATTTTGATGCAGTTGTACAACCTGCAAATTTCTCTGAAATTCGTTGTGATATCTCTGAACATAAGGGAGATAACTATAAGGTCTGGAAGGAGAGGGTTCTCCTTCATTTCGGGTGGATGGACATAGACTATGCTATTAGGAAAGATGAACCACCGACACTCACTAATACCAGCACTGCAGCGGACATCACGCTTTATGAACGATGGGAGAGATCTAATCGCCTAAGCATGATGTTCATTAAGACTAAAATTTCAGCTGGTATTCGTGGTTCTGTTGATCAACATGAAAAGGTCCGGGACTTGTTAAAAGCCATTGATGATCAATTCGTCACTTCAGATAAGGCACTAGCAAGCACCCTAATCACGAAGTTCTCATCCCTAAGGCTCACCAGTGTGAAAGGTGTGCGCGAGCACATCATGCATATGAAGGACACTGTAGCTCAATTGAAGAAACTCGAGGTTGAAATATCGGAGTCTTTCTCAGTGCACTACATCCTGAACACCCCTCCGCACCAATACGGACGCTTCAAAATATCATACAACACACATAAGGATAAATGGTCAATTAATGAACTCATGACCATGTGTGTTCAAGAGGAAGAGAGACTGGTGATGGAACTGGGAGAAAGTGCAATGCTGGCAACGCGTGGAAAGGGCAAATCTCAAGCCAATCGGAAAGGGAAAGGCAAAGTACCTCCCCAAGCTTATATCAAGAAGGATTCCAAGTGTTTCTTCGGTAAAAAGAAGGGACACATGAAGAAGGAATGTGCTAAATTTCAGAAATGGCTTGCGGACAAAGGTAATTTAATCTCGTTTGTTTGTTATGAATCTAATATGGTTAATGTTAATATTAACACATGGTGGATTGATTCTGGATCAACAATTCACATTTCGAATTCCTTGCAGGGTTTGAAAAACCTAAGGAAGCTAGTGGGAAGTGAGCAAATCATCTTATCAGGAAACAAGATGGGCTCGCATGTGGAAGCTATAGGAACATGTTATTTAACTTTAAGTAGTGGCTTTGTTTTAGAATTAGAAAAGACCTTTTATGTTCCAAGTTTTTTAGAAACTTGATTTCAATATCAAGGCTTGTACCTTTTGGATATTCCTTTAACTTTTCAGAAAAATCCTTCAGTCTATTTTATAAATCTGATTATGTTGGGAATGGTATTTTGTCTAATGGGCTTTACTGCATTAATTTACAAAACAATGTCACTTATGATTCAATGCATGTTCACACTAGCACTAAAAGATGTGTTATTAATGAAGATTCCTCTAAATTATGGCACCGAAGACTAGGTCATATCTCCATAGAAAGAATTGAAAGATTGGTAAATGAAGGGGTACTTAATACTCTGGATTTCACTGATTTTGAGACTTATGTGGACTGCATAAAGGGAAAGCAGACCAACAAGTCAAAGAAAGGTGCCAATAGGAGTTCGGACATATTATAGATCATACATACTGATATATGTAGTCCAGACATGGACTCACATGGTCAGAGATACTTCATCTCCTTTATAGATGATTACTCACGATATATGTATCTCTACATGCTTCATAAAAAGAGCGAAGCATTAGATGCCTTTAAGATCTTCAAGGCTGAAGTAGAGAAACAATGCGGCAAGCAAATTAAGATCATGAGATCAGATAGAGGTGGAGAATATCATGGTAGATACATAGAAGATGGAAAAGCACGTGGGCCATTCGCTAAATTTCTTCAAGAGCATGGGATTGTTTCCCAATACACCATGTTTGGTTCACCCGACCAGAATGGTGTAGCAGAAAGAAGAAACAGAACATTATTGGACATGGTGTGGAGTATGCTTAGCAGCTCCAATCTTCCTAAATCCTTGTGGATTGGAGCACTTAAGACGACAGTGTATATATTAAATCGAGTTCCAACCAAGGCTGTTCCTAAAACACCATTTGAATTATGGAAAGGTTGGAAACCGAGTTTGCGACATATGTGCATTTGGGGATGCCCGTCTGGAGTGAGAATATATAATCCACAAGAGAAGAAGCTGGACCCAAGGACCATTAGTGGGTATTTCATTGGATATGCTAAAAGGTCTAAAGGTTACAGATTTTATTGTCCATCTCACAACACTAGGATTATGGAATCAAGAAATGCAAAGTTTCTTGAAAATGACTTGATCAATGGGAGCAATCAAACCAGGAACATAGTTTCTGAGAAGGATCATTTAGAATCTCAACCTTCCACCTCAAGTGATAGATTGGTTATTGTTCATAGCACCCCTCAAGTACAAACTGGTGTTAACAACCAATTGTTGAAGTTCCACAAGATGCTGACGAAATTCCAGTAGATCAGGTAGTTCAAAAGTTTCCACGAACTTTTGAACAACAAGTTGAACCACATACTTCTTAGGAAGATGATGGTACAACATTAAGAAGATCTACTAGACCAAAGAGATCAGCAATTCCTGATGATTATTTTGTGTATCTGCAAGAATCTGACTACAACATTGGAGCTGAAAATGATCCCGAGTCCTTTTCACAAGCCATGAGTTGCAAAGAATCAGAATTATGGTACGATGCCATGAAGGAAGAGATGAATTCCATAAAGAGTAACGAAGTCTGGGTTCTTGTTGAGTTGCCTAATGGTGCAAAATCCATTGGATGTAAATGGGTCTTTAAGACAAAGAAAGGCTCATTGGGCAACATTGAGAGATACAAGGCAAGACTTATTGCTAAGGGATTCACTCAGAAAGAAGGAATCGACTACACAGAGACTTTTTCTCCTGTATCTAAGAAAGATTCCTTGCGCGTTATTATAGCATTAGTAGCCCATTTCGACTTGGAGTTGCAACAAATGGATGTGAAAACAACTTTTCTCAATGGAGATCTAGAGGAGGAGGTTTACATGAAACAACTTGAAGGATTCCCCTCTAGTGATGGTGAGCAATTGGTTTGCAAACTCAAGAAGTCATTATATGGTTTAAAACAAGCATCCCGCCAACGGTATTTGAAATTCCATAATGTAATTTCTTCTTTCGGTTTTGTAGAAAACATTATGGATCAATGTATATATGTGAAAGTCAGTGGGAGTAAAATTTGTTTTCTTGTTTTATATGTGGATGACATTTTACTAGCAACCAATGATAAGGGTTTGCTACATGAGGTGAAACAATTCCTCTCTAAAAATTTTGATATGAAGGATATGGGTGAGGCATCTTATGTCATTGTCATTAAGATCCATAGAGACAGATTTCGAGGCATGTTGGGTCTGTCACAGGAAACCTATATTAATAAAATTTTAGAGAGATTTCGGATGAAGGATTGTTCACCAAGTGTAGCTCCCATTGTGAAGGGTGATAGGTTCAATTTGAACCAATGCCCGAAGAACGACTTTGAAAGGGAACAAATGAAGAACATTCCATATGCTTCTGTTGTCGGAAGCCTAATGTATGCTCAAGTCTGCACAAGACTTGACATTGCATTTGTTGTGGGAATGTTGGGACGATATCAGAGTGATCCAGGTTTAGACCACTGGAGAGCTGCAAAGAAAGTAATGAGGTACCTTCAAGGAACCAAAAACTACATGCTTATGTATAGACAGACGGACAATTTGGAAGTAATTGGCTACTCAGATTCTGACTTTGCTGGATGTGTTGATTCACGCAAATCAACATCAAGATACATTTTTATGATGGCCAGTGGAGCTATATCATGGAGGAGTGCCAAGCAGACCTTGATTGCCACTTCCACTGTGGAAACCGAGTTCGTCTCCTGTTTTGAGGCTACTTTACATGGTGTATGGCTTAAGAGTTTCATTTTTGGGCTTAGAATTATGGATTCTATCTCTAAGCCATTGAGAATATATTGTGATAATTCAGCTGCTATTTTTATGGCTAAAAACAACAAAAGTGGAAGTCGAAATAAACATATCGACATTAAGTACTTAGCTATAAGGGAATGTTTTAAAGAAAAGAAAGTGGTCATTGAGCACATCAGCATTGAGTTGATGATTGCTGATCCTTTGACTAAGGGCATGCCACCGTTTAAATTCAAGGATCATGTAATGAATATGGGACTTGGTTCCATTATGTAGTTTCTCATTGTATGGACAATGTTATTTTAATGAAATTCTTAATTATTGTGATGTTTTTCTCATATTTATGTGCACCTTAATATAATTTTAGAAAATTCATCTATGTAGGACCAGGAATAAACATAAGGTTTATTCATTAAGAAATTGTTGCCACATAAATTATAATAAGAATAAATACATAGTAATACATGGAAGATAATACTCGTCATTAGAGGACTTATCGCCATGATTCATGTATCTATTACTTAATACAGATTATCAATGGGGTTTAAGATGAGACATTAAGATTTGGAAGTATGGACCAAGTGGGAGAATGTTAAGCTCTTTTAAGTTTTGCCAACTGCTACCTACAATTACTGAAGTAAATTGCAGTCATTTCCTTAATTTCTGGAAACTAACTGCAGTAATTTCCTTGAATTACAGAAATCAACTGCAGTTAATTAATTTCTTGTTGGGAGCTTCTGAAGTGGCCCATTACTCCATCTGGAGTTCTCTACCATGATCTGTGGAACACCTGACACATAGCCAACAGAAGCTTGATGTAAGCTTGGCTATATATATTTCTGTTTGGTCCCCAAGCTTGGATCTCAATCCCCTTCAGTTTTACACCATCAAGTTGAGAGAGCAGAGCTTGGAAGTGCCATACGGATGAAGGTTTTTGTGTGAATTTGGTAAATCTAAGGGTTTTATAGTTTTTACTCTATTTTTATCCTCGCCTCTTCAACTTTAACGTGGAGCACCTAGTATCGAACTATTTTGGTAGCTACATAATCTGTGCGAAATCCCGATGATGTTGTTTACTGCAGTTTCTTCTTGATTTCTGTGTAGTGTTTAATCTTCCACTGGAGTTACCAGACGAATGAAGGCGCAATCATTACATTTATGCACCCCATCCAAGTATTGGTGCTTGAAATGTCTTAGCTTACAACAGTTTCAGTTCAGTTGTTGAGGTGGCTCTCAATGAAGTTGCTGGTTAAGGCCACATACACAACATTCCAGCGAGGACAAATTAATCTCCAAAAGTCATTCCCTCAGCGAAATTTATCAATGTTTAACCATAACTTGTGCACAGAAAGGTTGTTTGGTCTCAAGCATACTTGTTGACATCTAAATTGGGTTTTAATTAGTCAAGAGAGCTACATTCTTTGTTAAGAATTGGAGAAACAGTGACAGAGTGCATCAATGGCTGGAGGTATTTTTCCTGGGCATTAAATTTTTATTTTTAGATTCTTTTAAGTATTTAATTCGCATATTAAAGAATCATTGTTTTCGCTTACACCCTGGGCATTCGGATGGGCTACCATGGAAATGCAGAAACCATGAGGTTCGTGTGGACTGCCAATAGGAACGATCTCGTCCGAGAGAATGCCACTCTCAAATTCGGCTCCGACGGAAACCTCCTCCTCTCAGAGGTAGATGGGTGCATGGTTTGGTCCACAAACACTTCTAGCAAGGGCGTCGTGGGAATCGAACTCTGGACCAACGACAACCTGGTGCTCTATGACCAAAAAAATAGAACGGTGTGGCAGAGTTTCGATCACCCGAATGATAGTCTCTTAGTGGGGAAATCACTGAACGTTGGGGGCGTGAAGAAACTGTTGAGCCACGTGTCAGACAAAGATGGATCGGAGGGCCCTTACAGTCTTGTAATGGAAGCCAAAGGATTTGCTCTGTATGCCAGCTTTCCGGACCCTCTGCCTTACTGGAATCTCAGCTTCTACGACACGAGTGTAAAGGACATCTATGCCATCACGCACACCTACAAGAAGTTGGTGAGTAGCATAACGTTCTTGAGCGATCCAGAAGCCGAGAATGGGTTTCGTCAGGAGATGGAGATGAAATTGGCCAGCTTCACTGCAGCACCAGAGTTCAGGGCATCGAAACTCTGCAACCTCATTTCTGAAGAAACCACCATGGCTCTCTATGGTTTCAATATCCCCAGATTTAACACTACTCTGTCCTTTCTGAGATTAGACTCCGATGGAGATCTGAGAATGTATACTTACTCGCCCGATATTGAATTGAATACCTGGGATATTACACACCAGCGATTTGGTTGTTGGCAAGGAGTGCCTCAATGTCGTCTTCCGAGGAAATGTGGAGGATTTGGGGTTTGTGAGAAGGGTCAATGCGTGGCCTGCCCTCAAATCGATGGCTGGAAAGGCTGGTCTACTAGCTGCTTGCTCCCTTCCCTTCCAAACTGAAAAGATGCTTCTTCCAATTCTTTTGTCGATTTCGCCAACAAATATGTGAATGCAAGCCAAACTGGAAAAACAAAATTGGAAGAGTGCAAGAGGAGGTGTTTGAACAATTGTACTTGCGCGACATTCTTCTATTGGGAAGAGTCATCTGCATGCTTTCAGACCCAGACTGTGGATACTCTCAACCAGCTTGGGAATAGCACACACCTTGCATTCATTAAGACTGTTAAAAAGGTTTAACTATTTGTCCCCTTCTTCATGTACTGTATGCCATCAGATGACTACTTTTCTGGTCCTTGGTTTTTAATAAAATATAATAAGAGATTATATTGGTAGCCTTTAGATGGCCATGTTAGGAAAGTATTATGTGAATCATAAATTGCCAAAAATAATAAAAGATAAAAAAGTGGTAATCATTTGCATTTTAGTTATGCAATTTTTTGTTATGACCATTCCTAGAATACATTTTAATTATTTAATTGTTTGCTTTTAGATTAAAGTAATAGAGATTAAAGCATGTATTGTAGTTTGAATTGGTAATTTTTAAGATGGGTATATCATTAAATTATTATTTTATTAAATTTACATAAGCAATAAATAAATTAAAATTTGTATATATATATATATATATATATATGGGGGAAAAAAATATAAATATTTATAAGTGATAAATATATATAGATGGTTATTTGAAAAGAAGAATAATTTGTATTTTATTTTTTTAAGTTGGATGTATATGTTTTATGCTATTTTTATCTTTTGAAGTATTTTTTACAAAATATATATTTTGGAATCTATATTTGCATCTTTAATTCTAGCTTACATCAAAAACTTACAATATATTAACTTTCTATTTCACATCAAGTGTCATACCATATAAAATTAAATAAGAATTAACACTCTATGGTATTAGATTCCTCACAATCATCAAACTCACTAATGCCCATAGATCTAGGAGGGAGGGGTCATGCCTCTTTGGAAGGAGCATCGAGTTTCATATTTAGTTCCCTAAAAATGTGACAAAAGAAGATTCATTCAAAAGTTTGAATAGATTCCTGCAAACCTTGAAGTAAAGGGTCAATATGAACATTCACCAGAGAGAATTTCTTTAAAGCCCAATCGATAACATGTTTTAAGTCACTCGTAATGTATAATTTTTTGACACCTCTTTCAGCTACAACTGCAAGGAGAGTCCTTAGAGCTATAAACTCTACTATATTATTTGAACCCATGCCTAGATAATACCTAATGAATAAGCAATGTTTTATACTCAGATAGAGAACAATGCCCACAACAAATTAAGAGGATGACCTTGCCAGCTAGGCCCGTTGAAAAAGCCCCAAGGGATTTCCATGTCCAAATCAAGCATGGTTAGATTCCTTCGGATTTTTCTCCTTAAATCCACCCTAGATTACTCAATTAGTCTTATGATCTTACAAGTTGAAACTTCAAGGGAATGTCAACATCTCTAAAAACACTAGAGTTTCTAGCCCACCAAATACCATAAACAAATATGAAACGAAAGACTTCAAAATATTTTTACCAACTAGTTTGCTAGTCAGTTCCTCATGCATTCCTCCAACCTTGGGTTTAACTAGGATGACTTCAATTTTAATTATGTTAAAAAAAACCTTAGGATATATTTTGCATAATGACATAAGATGAAAAGGTGAGGAATGAATTCTTCGTTATTCTTACATATGAATGTTGGCATTATGATCCATGTGCTATCCTTGATGGAAAATCACTTGTAATAGAACAAGTATATGGTAAGTAGATGAATCTACAGGTCATATCAGAGGTGACAGAATGGTGGAACATAATAATGGGTCAAAGGTTTATGGATCAGAATCAGAAGCTTGATAGATTGATACAGGAAATTGTTGGTATTATGAATTAGGAGTTGTCCTTGATAGCAACCTACCTGATGTGTTGTCCTTGTTTACAACCAAATTGATGAATGGACTACTTGATAAAGGTATAAACATGATGTGACAAAATGCATGGCAATTGTGTTTATAGATGTGACAAAATGCAGGGTAGTTCAGAAATGATAAAGTTATGCGTGATGGCAACTCACATTATAACAAGTCTATTCAGAGGTAACAAAGGAATAACACAGAAGAACATGATGATGGAACAAAGGATTACATATAAAAATCAAGCAATTGAAGAAAAATAATGTTTTAAGTTGTATATGTTGTTTAACCTAGTCCAAGTCGCATATACACGCGGGTACATAGAATAAAAGGTGCGCATACGTATGCATGCAGTTTCACAGAAGGAAAAGTGCATATGGGATGGAAAATTAAGGTTCAATAATACCAAGGGTCCATGCCATGGTATTAGCCCACAATATTGAGGAGAATAATGGTTACTTGATCCCGTCTAAGAATATCATAGGTTATAAGTGTTGTTTTGGTGCATGGTATTGACAAAAGGCTAAAACTATATAAGGAAGTGAAGATCAAAGTGTGTAGTGGTGCAAGTAATGAAAATCTTATGAAGAGTTAGATCAAAAATAAATATGCATGTTATGGGTTATTGATGCTTTGCTTGATCTGAACTAAAGTATGCACCTGAGTGTTTAATGATGGATGAGATCTAATGATGGATCAGGATCATGAGACCTGAAATGACTTATCATTGTATGATCTCATAATGTATAGTCTAGATCTTATTGCTAACGCATGTTTTATCATTTAAATGCTATGATCTGGGTATATCTGAAGTCTTGAAAAGTTGTGAAGTTATAAGTCATTATTTGCGGATCTATACACAGGTTCGCCTCAGGGAAGGTGTGTATACACATAGATTTGGCATGTCTAAGTAGCGTATGCAGAGGAAGGGCTTGTTGTTAAAAAATGACTAATCTATCTAATTAGTGCTGCGATTTTACTGTTGTTTGTCAATGATGTCTTCATTAGATCTGAAGTAAAACTGATTATATAAGGAGATTGAGTTTGGCTGACTGTTTGATTGAGTAAGAAGGGTTTCTGTTTAAAAATGACTGATCTATCTGATCAGTGTTGCTACTTCTCTGTTGTCTGTCAATGATGTCCTCTTGATTGATATGGGTTATATGATCATGTCTGAAGTAGATCTGATTGAATGTTGAAGTTGAATGAAGTTATGAATAGTGTAAAGATTACTTACTAATTGTGATTGAAGATCAGAAATAGTTATGTGATTGGTTCAGAATGTTGCGATAGATTTGAGTATAGCTCAGGGTTCTCTTTAGAAATGCAATATTCAAGTTTTCAGTATTTTAAGTTCTATACGTAAGTTTCTCTACTGAAAAGAGCGTATGCACGCAACTTGCCTTAAGTGAAGTAGTGTATGCATTTTGGTATTTGAGTGATCAAAATTGCAGTTGGTTCTGGTTGTTGATGCAGTGTTCTGGGTTCAGTTTTGTGTATTAGTTACAATGATCTAACTGTTCCAGTTGATTGGTTGAATTTTTATTAAGTGTTGGTTGATTGGGCTTTGAGTGAATGGTTGATTCAGTTATGTCAAAGATTGATAATTGGGTTTTCAGTGATTGATTCAGTTATGTCAAAGATTGATGTCATAATTTTCAGTGATCGGTTGATTCAGAGATTAATGATTGAGTTTCGGTGATTGATAATTGGGTTTCAATGATTGTTTGATGTAGTTGTAATTAATGGTTGTATTGCAATGGTGATTGATTTTGATATTCAATGTTACAGATGGGTCTAGTATGAAAATTTGATGAAACGTGGCCTACATATTGTGTTGAAGTGTACCAAGAGTATCCAGTCTGAAAAGTTATGAAACGTGGTCCCTGGAAGAAGAGTGAAGGTGGTAGCCTTTTGTAGGATAGCGCCTACGTACTGGTAAACATATGCATCAGTACAAGAGCTAGGGGGTTGGAGCTCCCTTCTAGTAGAAGTTGGAGAATGAGAGAAGGTTGTAGCCTTCTACAGGTGGGTGCCTGCGTACTAGTATGAGTCTGCGGCAGTACAAGATTGTAAACAATATTTTATCTATATTAAAAAGAAGACAGAAATAACAATAGGTGGTTTTCTCCCGCATTGGGTTTCCACCTTAAATATTGGTGTTCATGTGTGTTGCTTATGTGTGATGGTTTATTTTGTTATTACAACACATGGTTACTATTTATCTAATGTTTAATAAAGTACTTGTGCACTAGATGAAGACAAACATATGATGAATTAAATAAATCATAAGTTCACTGGATATACGATAATTGTCTTAAGAACAGTTGCATACACACACAGGTTCCATTCACTAAAGTAGCATATAGAAATCAAAATATGAAATGTAAAAAATTATTGATTTATAAATACTGATTTACCCTCCCCCCCCCCCCCCTCTCAGTATTTTTCCGAACAATTGGTATCAAAGCAAGTCCTTTGGCAGAAGCTTGATCGCTTGAAGGAGATTCGTTGTAACAATGTGAAAGAGACAATTGGCTATTAGGTGGAAGCAATTATTCAGATTCAAAATCACCTCAGATTGAAGATGAACAAGAAAAAGAATTATCAGGTACTAATTTTTGGTCCTCTGGTGATACATTTCTCTGTTCATGCAATATTGAAGATAATGAATGTGACAGTGAAACAACTGAATTTTCTCTTATGGGTGAAAGTGAAAGAAATCTAATAGAGGTAGAAGTTAAAAGGCTCACAGATAAAATTAGAGATCAACAAGATCTATTTGACAAAAGGGAGTGTACCTACAAAGAAGAGGTTACCAGGTTAAAAACTCAGTTGGAGGAAGGAAACAAAATAAGGAAGCAGTACAAGGAAAAGGAAGATCAATGTCAAAGGCTGCAGGATGAAGTAACATCATTGAGAAATGAAGTGAATGAAAAGGATACAACAACCAAGGAACTAAAAGAAAGAACCAGTTACTGTGAAGGTCTTGAAGCTGTGGTCGTCTCTCTAAAATAAGATCTTGAAAATTCAAATAAGCATAATGAAGAACTACTTCAAGCATTTGATGAACAAGAAAATGAGGTTCTCAAACTAAGGAAACAAGTGGAAGAAGGAAGAAAGTTGAAGAAATCATGAAGAAGCAGTATCTGGAAAAGGAAGAGCAATATCAGGTTGAGGTAAATACCCTAAAAGGTAAATTAGAAGAAAAGGATAAAATTTTACGATTTCAAGATATTACTAAGATTTTGGATAATATTCTTAGTAGTCAAAGCTCTCTTGCCATCAAATCTGGTCTTGGTTTTCATGAAACTGTTAAAGGTGAATCTAGATCACAAACTGAGGCAAGTAATTCTAATGAAAAATATGAAATGCTCAACAAGGAGATAAGAGGTCAACCCCATCAACAACCAAGGAAAGAAAATCTTCAAAGAAAAGCATTTAATCCTAACTATGGAAGTGTTAATCGATTCTTTCCTCTAATGAATAATGTAGAATGTTCTATCTATCATAATTTTGGACATGTTGCAGTGAGGTGCAGAAGTAGAATGTTTCAAGAAAGATCATCAACTTTCAGGTACTTTAAGGGATATTGTTTTTCTTACAATATGTTTGGTCACAAAGCCATTGATTGCTATAGAAGGAATATGAAATATATAAGATGTTCTGCTTGTAACAAGTTTGGGCATATAGAAAAAGAATGCAAGGACAAGTCTATGGATCGGCATAGACAATATGGTAAGCAATCAAATAAGCACATTTATATCAGAAATCTAAAAAAGATGAATCCACCAAGAAACAAGAAAAGGAAGATCAGATAAGATGTGTTCTTGCTCTCTTCTCTTTCAACGACGAAGATGATAGTCGATGTTCTCATCACATGACTAGAGACAAGCGTAAAATGGAGTCTCTGATGAAGAAGCATCATGATAATAATATTCTTGGAACTGATGTTTCAACAAAAGTTCTAGGACCAGGTACAGTCAGAACAAAGTCAGGGGGAACTGAAAGTATAAAATTTCAATGTTCCAATTCTCATACGCAAATCTTATGAAGACAAGTCGCGTATATACGCACGTTTGAAACTACACAGTCGCGTATATGTTGGTTTGATAAAGAAGTAGTGGGACAGACTCACAAATATTGTCTGATATGGTTCAAACAATTATCAATTGTCTTTTCTATTTTATGGTTTATGACTACAATTTATGGATGTTATTTAGAAGTGAATTTGAACCTCATAAGTTTTTTATGACTTGATGTATAACTAGTTGATGATGATGCCTTGATGATTTTTACTGATATATGCAGTGTTCCACAGGGTCTCTTCCCCCCACCTGGGGGTCGAGTTTCCTAGCTCCCTCGCGCTCCGGGGACTTGGGGACGAGAGGGGGTCATTTCCCCATGCTCCCAAAAAATAGGGTACGCGAGGAAACTTGAAAGGGGTTGTTTCCTCCATTTTTGGGGTCGTTTCCTAGGCGAAAGGGGTCTTAAGGGGTCTTGAACGGTCGTTTCCCAAGAAAAAAATCACAAATTTTTCTTATGAAACACAAAAATCATAGTTTTTAATATTTGTTGACTGACCGGGAAGGGTTTACGTTATGTTCATTTCACATTTCATTTTTTGTTTGCTCTGTTGAACTGAACACTGCCGCCATCGCCAAGCAGCCTTATGTCTGCTCCTTAGTTGAACGGAACGTTGCCGCCATTGCCAAGCAGCTTTCTGTCTGCTCCTTCATTGAACAGATTACCTTGAGCAATTATGCTCATTTATCTTTTGATATGTTCTTATGTTATTTTGATTCTATAAAATTAAAAAAATTGACTCTTGATGTATCAGACATGACGTTTATAATTTTATTTCAATAATCATAGTTGGAAGTGGAACATCAATATGGTTTAAAGTTTAAAAGTTTGAACATTAATAATTTTATCATTTATTTTCATTGTGCATTGTTAGTAAGTTAGTAGACTAGCAGTTACACTATACAGTGACAAACTTACATGTATGATGTATGATTATAATTTATATGATAATGATATCAATGATGATGCTTTTCGTTTTAAATTTGTTTCAGTTATATGATTCATCAATTTATATTTTATATTTATAAGTTTTTAAGACCCCCGACGTCCCCCCACATTTCCTATAATTTGGTGGGGAGCTTTTGCATAGGCCGCTTCTTCGTATCCCCGATCCCTCGTTTCCTCGTCCTGGAAACTTGGTGGAACATTGGATATATGCAATGATAAGATCTGACAATGAATAGTCAGCACAGGTTTAGGGGGAGAATATGTTATGCTTCTAATAATGAATTGTTGGAATTAGGTTTAGAAGTCTTTGGTACATAATGATTCTTATCAATGGTGGGGATGCTTATGTTGTTGAAGTGTTTAAATGAGACATCATGCTATGTTGCGGTTATGGGTTTCCTATGATGAAATCTCAGATGATACTTATATTGCTTGAGCCACATAGTTGTTATTCAGATCAAATTTATGGATTATTCGGATGATTCCTTTGATGATGAATATAGTACATATGTTATGTTGCTTACATGGTGATCTTCATAAGTTCAAGAAGAAGAACAAAGCTTGAGTACACAACTTCATTATTTGATGATGATAAGTTTCACTCATTTATTTTATGCTACTGTCATCATGCCTTCAAAGATGCATAAATTTCATATGGTGCAGGATTCCTATAGTTCTTGGCTCTCACATGGTTGAGGATTGTTGCTTTTGATAGTGTCAAGAAATTTTGACAAACAACTGTAAGCTCATGGTTTGCTTTTTACATTGATGAGAAGCTAGATACATATTATGTTGGATACATGGATAACTACTTAAGTTGTGATGTTGGTATTAAAGAATCTCTTGTATGAATAAAATTGGCCAGGAGAATGGTGTTATTGCACGTTTCATGAAGACATAGCTATTTGGAGACTTGGCTTACTTCGTCACATAATGATGATGACTTCTTACTTTATGGTTTGGTTCTCACATATGTTTATCATGGTTGATGCTTATCAGAAGTGGGAAGTTGGAAAACTCCCTTGTATTGATACATGGTTGATATATTGAGGATTGTTTTGAAAAGAACTTGAAGTTCCTACTACAATGATTTGATGATGATGTTGTGGTCATGGATGATGACTATGGTACTTTCACATATATATGATATGATGTGAATGGTTTTGTATTACTCCTTGGAGATATGGCATATGCTTAGTTGATTCATGGAAGGCTATTGTCTACTAAGGAAACGGAGCAAGTTGATCTTGATAAGATCAAGAGGATGAGTTGATATCTATATGCATCATAGTTAGTCATAGGTTGATGATATTAAAGCTACAATGACATATCTTGCGAATTGATGATGGACAAATACAGGTTGTTGTTCTTGATGCCGCTAACATATGTTTATGATGCATATCATATATGGTGTATGAAAGTTGCTGATAATAAACCCCCTAATACTTCTTTAGGTATTTGCTATGGGGTAAAATGCATGGTGTATGGAGAATGAAAATACCCTCAAAGGTCTTCCCGGGACCTTCAACAGACTGTAAGATTATCTGCAACTGTCACAAAGTTACATGCATGTTCATAAAAAATTACTAACTATCAAAGTATGAGAAGGAGATTACCTCAAGCCTCTGTGTAGATTTGCTAGAGAGCACAAATGCAGCTAGGTGGAAGTCCCCTGAGCCGGCTCCAGATCAAGTCCTGCACAAAGAAGAGACAAGCGTAATCACAACATACAACTTTGATAACTAATACATGAATACATAAAGAACATATAATTGCATACAACTAAGCTACTCATGCAAATAGGTATTGGATAATCAACTTAATGAACATTAGTACCAACACCATAGAGTAGACAGCACAACTGTAGTTCTATATTTATAATGGAAGAGTGATTACAACCATCTATTGCATCAGCCTTCCTCTGCCCCTTCAAATTCTCTCTCTCTCTCTCTCCCTTCTTGCTCACTTCTGATGATATGAGACAATGCTTAACAGTCAAGTATGCTATCCTTTCAAATGCTTTGACCCTTTTCACAATAGCCCTAGCTTTGCTTATGTAGAAATTGAGTTAGGGTTTCCAAGTTCCTCCTTGAGTTCACTAGGGCAAAAGCAATGAACTTGCCATGCTTTTTAGCTCTTTCCCATTTGCCTCCTTCTTTCAGATTAGAAATCCTCCAAATAGGTCAATTTTGGATGTTTCCTTGCTTTTCTTGAGTAATTTTAGGAACAAATATCTAGATATTTATGAGTCAATTCGTTCCTTTGACCCTTGGAACTTCACCAAGTTTCACTAACGCTGTCCCCTGACTAGCAACTTGAGTTAGTAGGGTCACTAACGCACCCTTAGGCTTGGTAACAAGCTTTATAAAGCAGGTTGTTAGTGTACAACCAACGTTAGTGTGGAATCAAGCAATGTAATTGTGGTCTTTGCTTCAGCTATCATGTCTTTCCCCTCTGAGTTGATGAGGAGGTCAATTTGTTGTATAGAAAATGCCCCCTAAAGTATGATATTAGATGTTGTGACGATGGCCAAAATACTTTAATTTAACTGTAATTTTCCTTCAAAAAGAGAGAGAGGATCGAAGCTTCAGGCGGTATGGGAAACCTGATACAACACATATATATAAACTGCTAAAATCATGTCCTGAGTCGGGAATTCCCATGCTCAGTAGCTATGTCAGAGTGATTTTCTCCAAAGAGATATGATGATACTGGCCGCTAATAAGCACAATGCAGATCTGGTGTCATAATAGAATCATCCTGATAAGCTGCCTCCAAAAAACAATATCCGCAACTTGGGAGAGGAAATAAGGCTGAGTGATGCAAGCCTCTACCCAAGGTCTTGATTTCCGCTTCACCGAACACCATAGATCGATACATGTGAATATATGTGTTGACATCGAACATGCACGAAATCATATGATTACCAGTCAATAATGGAGGCCGTTAACAGATGCGAGGAAGGCCATCGATAATGGTGATGGTCTCCAAGATGCATAGTACAATCTAATGAGTGTGAAAGATGTCTTTGTCTTCGAACACTTGTTAGAATCTCTTAACCAGGAGCCAATAATGAGAACCCCTAATCAAACACAAGGAAACATGCCACTAATGTCTGCAAGTACCAAGGCACTGAATGTGTTTCTGGGTTATCTTCCTAGATAGAGTGTTGAAGTCGATAGGAAGAAACCTGACGAAAGGTAGGCAATAATGTGTCCTACATCAGTCGACACGAAACGGGACAAGAATGATTTTGTTTTTTGAGGAATCTTTTGAGCATTTGGGTCTAAACAACAGAGGGCTTGATCAAAGAATATGCTTGATGGGTTGATGGAGGAAACAAAAGGTTAACCCTTGAACAATAGAAGGCACGCCAACGGTTTTAACCAGACAACACTAGACTCGTGAACACCAAAGAGTGTTAGGATACAGAGATGCAATCATCAGGGTATATAGGCTAAACTCATAGGATGGTATGGTTCATATTGAGAGGTCATCACAAGGAAGGTTTATCTAAGGGAGTTCCATGTTCAAGGGAACGACTGCTGCCAAACCACATTTTCTAATACGGAATATAGTTGTATTGTCCAATTTCCTCGTCTAATTAGTTTAATGAGTCTAAATGGGTAAAATCATCGATCTTTTCATATTTAAAGAGTCTGAAAAGGACTGCAAAAAGAGCGACTCTCTGCCTTATCTGATTAGTTTAATGAGTCTAGACAGGGAAACTCGTCGATTTTTTCATGTTTTAAGAGTCTGAAAAGTATCGTAAAAAGAGTGACTTTGTATCTTGTCTATGTAATTTAAGGAGTCCAGACTAGACAACTCAGTGGTCTTTTCATATTTAAAGAGTCTGAAAAGATCGTAAAGAGCAACTCCATGGTGGTCCCTTTGTCATAGTTGTTAAACAGGTGCGACAAAAGGTTAATAGTATACACGGATCAGTTATTTTTCTGTGAGTTAATCTATTGAATCCAGATAAAGAGAAACCGATGTTCAATAGATCTCGACCTCATTTTGTTACGAGTATGAGGAGGCGGACTAAACTCGTTTTTCGTTGTGAATTTTTAATGAGTCAAATGAAGAAAACTTAGGGTATCCTTTTCAGTTTAGTGAGCAAGGAAAAAGAGGTAAAAGAACTGCTCATTCCTTCTTCAAAGATTTAACGAGCCCGAAGGAGGGAAAAAACTCGGGGATTTTTCGATTTAAGAGCGAGAAATGGTCCTAAAAAAGAAAGTGCTCTTGTTGTTGCCGTATATTTTTAACGAGCCTAGTGACAAAAACTCGGGATTTTTTAGTTTAACGAGCGAGAAAAAGTACGTAAAATAATGCTCGGGTCATATTTATAAAGTTTAACAAGCCTAAAGACAAAACTCGAGATATATATATATATATATATATATATATATATATATATATATATATATATATATATTTATTTTTATTTATTTATTTATTTATTTATTTTTTTTTTTTCAGTTTAATGAGCTAGAAAAATAGTGAAAAAGAGTCGCTCAGACCATCGTTGTATATGTTTAATGGGCCCAACGATGACAAACTTGAAGATTTTTCAATATTTTTAGAGTAAGAAAAAATATCATAAAAGAACAGTTCTCTTTTGAGAATTGCATGCAACTGTTACTGCTTTTCATTCCTGAAGGTACTTTCATCAAAAGCAGTAAAAAGTATAAAAAGGCAACAAATCCTAGCATATGGGTTCATGCATGATAAAAAATCATGGAGAATGGACTACTTCCTCTTTAATGATTTCAAAAAATCATGTCTCCAAAAATAAATATAAGGAAATGTTTTGAGTTTTCACATTCACCATTTTCACTATTTGAGATTTGTGAAAGCATTTTGGAGCTAAAGAGGAGCAGATTCGCCGTGGACCATTGTAGGAGATCCGGGCGACCATTCGACATGCCATCGGTCCCAGGTAAAGGCCAAAACCTTTCTCTATGAATTGCTTAACCTTTCTTGATGGTTTCAGGGGTGGAAGTTTACAGATCTGAGGTGCCCTAAAGCCCTGTTTGCGCACTAATGCCCTCCAGATGGCCTGTAGGGAGCGTTAAACGCCCTGTACGAGCCAATGGAGGGCATTAATCCTCCTTGTGTATCACTGGGGGTAGTGTTAGAGCTGAAGGGCGCAGTTAAAACCCTCATGCATGGATTCCTGAAGCGATTTTGCCCCATTTTGACTATTTTTAGGGTTATTTTGTGCAGGTTTCAAGTCATAATGACTCACCTATGGAGAGAATGGGCCCATGATAGCTAGGAATTATTGATGCGAAACGATCCAGCATGCATACTTGCATTGCACCGCTGTGGTTTACTGAAGTATGCAAAGTTGGAGCTGATGAAAGGGCAGGAGGATTTATTGAGATGGATTATCCAGCATTGGGATGAACACGAGCAAGTGTTCAGGATTGGAGATTAGGAGCTGGTTATTGACTGTGATGACATATATTTTCTGATTGGTTTGTTGTGTTGTGGGGCATAGGAAAACCTCACTGGTGGTAGGCCAGATCCACGATCTACCTTAGAGCTGGTGCAATCCTACTGCATCCCTGAGAGTGGACTAGTCAACAACAGAGTCCCCATAGAGAGGATAAGGTCCAGGTCTATGAGGGAAGTTTTATGGTTGATTGTGCGGTTGGTGGGGTCAAAGAGTCCCCACGTTGTGACAAAGGCCCAATTGTTGCTTGCAGTTGACTGTGTCCAGCCACAGATGTTCAACTGGTGTGAAGCAGTGCTTCGCCAGTTGAAGGTAGAATTAACAGCATGCAAGACTCGTACCCAACATAGTTTTGGGTATGGTACCATCATAGTTTCATTCTTCCTTGAGAGGGTTCCTATTATGCACCCAAGGATGAGCTTAGGTCCCCTTGATCCGAGGGAGCCAAGGCAGGGTCGTTGGTCATCACTCGATCCTCACACAGGAGGAGGACCGATCCGGCATTTCTTCGATGAAGATTTCTTCCAATGGCTTCGTGGCCAAATTGTGATGATTGATGACTATGCTTATGAGGGCATGGACTTTACCGGTGACCCGGACTTGATGCTACTACCCGGGACCAACTGGGGTCCTCAAGGTGAGAATGATTTTTGACAGTTTAAGTATTTTTTAGCTTTTGAATGTTTATGTAATGTTTTTATAGGTGAAATAAGTACTGACATGAAAATTTATGATTAACACAGATGTGGCACCATTACGACCTGCAGGCGAACCTTGCCATATGCGACAAGGAGGCCAACTACGTGCTGGAGGGGGCAATGCCGATAATCTCCGCGAGGTTCTGAGGAACCTGGAGGGTTTGACCATGGGTGTCCCCCCCCCCCTTTCGATGAGGGAGATTCCCGCCCTTATGCAACGGCACACAGTCGGTGTACCTGAGCAATTTCTTGTTCCTCTTCAGAGAGTAGCTAGAGTGGTTTTAGCATTTTTGGAGCAATAGGCTCTTTTTAGCAGGTGTTTTGGCGTAGCCAAATGGGTGTTTGTAGCTGGGCTTAGTAGCCATTTTGTACTTAAAACATCCAAGTTTTGGAATATTTTGATGTAAAAGACTGGATTTTGATATATATATATATATATATATATATATATATATATATATATATATATATATATATATATATGGTATTTTGATGGTGTAAATGTGTTTTAAATGTTTTTGTAAAAATTTTAACTCAGTAAATTTTTTACTTTTCATGCATGCTTCTATAAAGAATGAGACAAATGCCAATCTAATACATAGTTAGCTAATGAATCAACAACCGTATTTAATTCTCGAGGAACATGTTCATATGTGATTATTTCAAATCGACGTTCCAGGAGTCGTACTCTTAGATAATGACGCAACAAGGTTGGATTACGAATGTGATAACAATTGGTCAATTGCATAAGAACTAGCTGGGAGTCTAACCTGACCACCAGATTGGAGATGTCCCTTGATGACGCTTCCATGAGAAGTGAAACAACAGACATGTACTCGGAAATATTGTTGGTGGCGGTACCAAGAAAGACTCCTTCGAAAAAAAATAGTTCTGACTCAGGTGTATAGATAACCCAAGAAGCTGATGCAATGTGTCGTGTGTGACGACTGGCACCATCCGTGTATCCTACATATGCTAAGGGTAACGAAGACATCTGCATTGCAAGAAGAATGTATGAGACAAGTAACCCACTAAATATCAAAACAATCCAATCACATCAAAAAAGGGAAACAAAACTTATGAATACATAAAATTACGAAGCATATGCCTAGTTGCAATACTAGGCATAATACTTCTTGAGATAGAGCCCATTTCTGGGTTCTGCGAGCGGGACTCCTTCCCAATCTTGATCTTCATATGCCCCTTGTGTGAGGACTTTCTTGATGATATAGTGACCTAGCCATAAGGGTTGAACTATTCCTACCCCCAGGAGATCATGTCTTTGATCATAGAGCAAAACAAGGTTTCCTGCTTGGTCGGAATGAAGCTTAACCTTTTTGTCGTATTGGGATGTTACCCAGTGCTTATGAGCCTAAAATGCCAAGGTGACATCTTGATGGGTTTTATCTAGCTGATTAAGGTATGGTAAGCGTTCTTCGTCGGCAGTAGTGCCGAGCAGGATTTCAACGACTATTTGTAGGGAAGGGATATGACACTCGATGGGTTTTGCATCGTCATAAAGCTTGATCTCATGTGTGACAATAGACGGATTAATGTCGGGCATTTCCTCATGAGACCAGGTGAATACATCACAGAATTCCTTAAATAGGTAGGTGGAGCTTGCAATTTCCTTAGGATTACAATCGGCTCCAATCTGAATGTCTTCCATGGTGCCTGTCTTGACAAAAATATCAATGAGCGATGTTTTTGAAACATTGCCCATGTTTCCTTCTGCCTCCAAAGTCTGGAGGATCGTATAGGGTGAGGAAACAATTTCTGGTATGTCAAGGGATAGGATTTGAAGAGGCATCGTGTCTAAATTAGATATCGAAACACGATGGTGCCAATCCTCCCAAGGTCGCTCTTCTAAACTCTTGATTTCTCGAATAGCTCTGTCCGTAGGTAGGACTTGATCGAGTAGATCGAAAGAAGGTGCGGTTATGGAAGGGGTGGTGGTACCGTCGACAGTATCCAACGTGACCGGAGATGCGGGTGCAGTTTGAATGGCTTGGTAGGCCAATTCAACTTGTGACAACGACATTTGTTCTCCGTATGTGTCAAGGTATGAAGGAGCCGGTAGAATCCATGGATCGGTCTGTTCATGAGGAATAGATGAAAGCATGTTGACCGTCTGTGAAACCTTGGGCGGCTAAAGAGGAAACAACCCATGAGGGAAGAAGCCTTCAATAGGCAGGTATCGAGACTGACGTAAGAGTTAGGCACAGCACCTACTAGGGGTACGGAGCTGCTTGGTAATGGGGAATAATTGGGGGTGCAGAAAGACAACTAATCTACTGTAACTACCTTTCCATCCAATGGGAATAGGATGATATGAAAGACAATAGATACTATGGTCATCATGGCATATGTCCAACTGCAACCCAGTGAGAGATTATAGTCAATTTTTTTGTCTACGACTTCTATGTCCACCGTTACCGTTTTCCCATACAAAGTGATGGGATAGCTAGCTAGGTATCCTTTTGGGATGAAAGTGTGGCCGTCGAAAGCTTTCAGGGAGTTCGACAGTGGGGTTAGGGTTGGAGAACCCAGGGTGAGCCAACATGAAGCCGACATGATGCAGGTAGAAGCACCTTCGTCAATGACAGTTCTGTGTATACCTTTACCTTTCGAAAAAATTTGCACTTGAAATGCAAGCTGGTGGGAAAGGGGAGGTTTACACTTTTCCATGTCGAAAATAGCAAGCATGGAATCCTGTGGGTCGATACCACCAATAGCTGAAAGCAAATCTTTCCTTTGTGTTGGGCAAGCTTGTAATACCTCGAGCGCCGACATAGCCAACGGCGCTTGCGCCAAGTCTTCTACAATGTTGTAGTTTTGGGTGGCACGTGCAGATGTATTATGCGTTGTGCGTCGAAGTGCCCCTTTGGGGGGGTGAATTACAAGGTCAGCAACCGGCCTTTTGATATGCAAATCAGTGGGTGGCGGTGGGTTTTGACTTGAGGAAGGTTCCGTTGCATGAGCAACAAGAGCTCCATAAGATTTGGCTCTTGTTTGTAGATCTACCGTTTCAAATGTGTAAATGGTAGAAGATCCTTCACTAGCTGAAGGATGTTTCGAACCATTGTTGCCCCCTTGCAGGGGTTGTGGTTGGTTTGCAATAAGGTTTTGCTGCTGCTGAGCGGGAAAAGGATTCCTAAGGATAGTGGGGATCGTACCAATATCATTTTTGGCAATGTATTCTGTGCATTCTTGAAGACGCGGACAACGATAGGTCATGTGGTCTTCAGCACAGAGTTTGCAAGGAAATCTGGCAGGTTTATCCGTTTCATCGTCAGGGGGCGTAGCGGCCTTCTGCTTTAGGTTTGGCTGCTTTGTTGACTGTTCCTTAGAAGGAGCGGTCTTTTTCTTATTCTTCTTGTTCTTGCCACTGGACTTTTGTGTAGACTGCACAGAGTTTATCATGGTGGCAGGAAGAGCAGTCGATTTGGTAGAGGGATCCACTGTCATATGGGCAATGTGACCACTGAGTTGTTTTACAGTGGCCCCAGAGGTTGCGTCGACAATCCCGTCGGCGTGCGCTCTGGGGCGCTGAGTAGCGGAAACTTTGGAGTTACGAGGGGCATCGGGGATTATGTTGTAAAGAGTGCCAGACTGTGAATATATGAAATCTAAGTGTTGGGCACGACATATGGATTGGTCTTTTGTGACCGCACCACCTAGAGCGACATCTCTAGCGATTTGTGAGAGTAAGGACTTGCAGAACCAGTCCGTTAAGAGAAAGTCTGGGAGGGGAGCTTTGAGTAACCTTCGCCTACGTCTCCATTCATGTATATGATCAGAGATGTGGGTGGCGGTATCCTGACGAAATGAAGTGAGGAGCTCTGTCCCAGTCTCATAGCGGATGGGTAGCTGGAAGTGCTTTAGGAATTCCATTGTTAAAGCATCGAAGGTGTTTATTGACGTGCGTGGTAACTCAATATACCATTTAGCCGCGTTTCCAGTGAGGGTGTGGGGAGAAAGACGTAACCAGACACTATCATCCACCATAGAGTTTGAAACACACCAAAGATGGTAGGTGGTGATATGGATGCCCAGATCCTCCCCTTGTGTTCCTTTGAACTTAGGGATGTCCATTGGTATCTTATGCGGGATCAGTGGCCATTGTAAGTTGTGATAGATGGGGTCGTTTGTCAGTTTGTATAAGTTGGGTATATCCAGCGTTGCCAAGAAAGGAAGAGAGTTTGGTGCCCCCAACTTGGACCATGGCGATGACATATGACTTGAGGAGCCTTGCGCTCCTCCCATTGTTTGACTCCTAATATTATACATGGGTTGCGTGGTGTAGCACTTGCCTTGAGATATGGTGTTGTAGAGTGGATTTCCATGAGGATTTTGATATCGGGGTATAGAATTGCCCCCAGGATAAGCGATGCCCCCTTGATCATCTGAATGTGTGAGTAGGGTGACCCCATGGATTGGTTGGGACCTCCTTGAGGATTACCGCCTAACACAGAACTAACCATTTGTCCTTGATTGACATAAGGAATGCTCATGTCAATTAGTGACTGACCATGCATGCCTGAGAATGGAGGGGGAACTGTTAAGTTCCCTACCGGCATGTGCATATTGGGAACTCCCCAGGTATATGAATTTGGGGGTTCGAACTGTAAAATGGTGGCCGACCATATTGTTGGTAAATGGGAACCATGCCCATAGTGCCACATTGAGTGTTATAGGGAGCATTGTATGTATCACTTGTCGAAGGTATGCAGTTTGACACTAAAAGAGTGGAACCTAGCATTGGCTGGGTCCTGCTCGTAAAGGGTGTCATGTGAGTGGTTGTACTTGGGACAAATGGGATAGCGGGATTCACCATTACTGGTGTTGTGGTGACTGTCGATTGGGGAAGTGGTTGAGGACCAAGAGTGTCCCTAAAGTCCCACAACCCATTAGTCTTTGACAGGATAGATGGAAATGTTCCAACTACTGAAGCAAGAAGTACAGGTACTGCGGGATCCAAGATTAGGTCCGACGGATTCGTAAGCGGAGGGTTTAAGGGAGGAATGAATCCTTCGGTAAAGAAATTCTCCGAAAAACTTGAATCGTTGGTTGTCCAAATAGATCCTAAGTGAGATCTGGGAGACTGATTCCCCGAAAATGGGGAATCCAGTTCATTGGAGCTCAACAGATCTTCCATAATGAGTGGAGGAAGTCCTAGCAATCATCTAGATTGACGACGAGGGCTGGATGTAGCCACAGTGACCGTTAATTTTTATCAATAAATTTTATCATGATATTTGTTAAAGTCTCAAAATGATAACACACGGGTGCCTAAAAATATAAAAAATACACTAAATGGATTAATCAACAAACAGAGGGAAATTGCCCTGTATGATAAGCATCGATCATCGGAGATGAAACCTAGTATCTCAATGAATAACAATTAAGGATGGCCAGATGTACAGTTACGGTTACTCTAGAGCTTCACCCGAACCTCAGATTGAGGGGCCAAGTACTCTTGTGAAGACGAGCACCCTCCCAAAAACTGAAGACAGAGTAGATTCGTCTGTGTTAGGTACTAGGACAGCCCGTCCCAGTCACCTTGTGTAAGTCCCTAAAAGTTTGGCCACTAAAGATACCTCAGATCACAGACACCACCGGGGGGGACATAGTCATAGACAACACGCTGTGTGGGTAGGATACCTGAGTCCCCGACTCAGTTTCGAAATCCCCGAAGGGATCCCCAATACATAGAATACCCAAAGGATTTGTAAGAGAAGGCAGACTACCTTCACTTACAATCCGATGTTGTCTCATATTTTGCTCTGCTTTTACTGGAGTCGTCTTGGTAGTATGAGTGCACAAGGAATTTTTCTCTCTTTTAATGACACTAGTTTGGTTTTCGACCTTGGGCAGTTTACTCACACTGCTTAGCCCAAGATACTAGCCTGCATTAGTGTTTGTTTTCTCAATAAAGAGTTACTAATTGATTTTAGGTAAATTTTATGTGTACTTGATTATTGTCTTCGGTAGGGGAGCTGACGTATGAAATGTGATGAGACTTTGACTCAATAAATCATACACAAGACAATGCTTTGAAAAAATTTCAATTCGATGAAAACAAGTTGTATTCTACATATTCATATTCTTTCCATACATATTAGTCATTCAACACATACATAACCAAAAGACTTCTTTCCAATGTTTCTTAACAACTACTTGAAACCAAAATAGTGCAGTTTTTAACCAGCTAAAAAGAGGGATGAATGAAAAATGTGGGTCTTTCTTTCATAAAAAATGCTTTTAAGAAAGAAAAACAAAACTTATTTCCCAAAAAAAAATAAAAATTAGGACACCAATTTTGCTAGCAAAACGTAGTTACATATCTTATTTCAGTCCATGAGAAGGCTTCCTATCCCATTTGGCTTACAGACACAGTCGGAAATCAAGTTATTGGGAGACTAACGCTCTGTAACAGTGGCTACAGAGAGTTAATAGGTCAACTAATTCTCCCTGTAAGCAAGCACAGTGCTTTATAAAGCTCTGTGTAGCCTGCTAACCTGCGTTAGTGTGGGAAATCAGTCAAATAGAGTGTTTTCAAGATCTGATTCAGAGATGAATGTATGTAAGCAAGATGCAGCAAGGTTTTTGGTGGGTCAAAAAGGGATTGAAGAAGTATAGGCAGTTCTTAGAAGGAGGAGAGAACCGAGAAGAGTCTGTGTAAACCAGGAACTAGATGTATAGTCCCCAGCGGAGTCACCAATTCTACTCTGGGGTAAAATGCACGGTGTATGGAGAATGAAAATACCCTCAAAGGTCTTCTTGGGACCTTCAACAGACTGTAAGATTATCTTCAACTGTCACAAAGTTACATGCATGTTCATAAACAATTACTAACTATCAAAGTATGAGAAGGAGATTACCTCAAGCCTCTGTGTAGATTTGCTAGAGAGCACAAATGCAGCTAGGTGGAAGTCCCCTGAGCCGGCTCCAGATCAAGTCCTACACAAAGAAGAGACAAGCGTAATCACAGCATACAACTCTGATAACTAATACATGAATACATAAATTACATATAATTGCATACAACTAAGTTACTCATGCAAATAGGTATTGGATAAACAACTTAATGAATGATAGTACCAACACCATAGAGTAGACAGCACAACCGCAGTTCTGTATTTATAATGGAAGAGTGATTACAACCATATGTTGCATAAACCTTCCTCTACCCCTTCAGCTTCTCCCTCTCTCTCTCCCTTCTTGCTCACTTCTGATGATATGAGACAATGCTCAATAGTCAAGTATGCTATCCTTTCAAATGCTCTGGCCCTTTTCACAATAGCCCTAGCTTTGCTTATGTAGCAATTGAGTTAGGGTTTCCAAGTTCCTCCTTGAGTTCACTAGGGCAAAAGCAATGAACTTGCCATGATTTTCAACTCTTTCTCATTTGTCTCCTCCTTTCGAATTAGAAATCCTCCAAATAAGCTGATTTTGGATGTTTCCTTGCTTTTCTTGAGTAATTTTAGGAACAAATATCTAGATATTAATGAGTCAATTCGTTCCTTTGACCCTTGGAACTTCACCAAGTTTCACTAACGTTGTCCCCTGACTAGAAACTTGAGTTGGTAGGGTCACTAACACACCCTTAGGCTCTGTAACAAGCTTTATAAAGTAGGTTGTTAGTGTACAACCAACGTTAGTGTGGAATCAGGGCCTGTAATTGTGGTCTTTGCTTCAACTATCATGTCTTTCCCCTCTGAGTTGATGAGGAGGTCAATTTGTTGTATAACAGTCTTTGGTCTTTGTTATAAATTTCATGTATATCATTTGATGTAAAGGTCATATAAAGACCTATGATGTAATAATTGTCATATTCAGTCATGTATGGATTTTTTAGATCATGTCAAATATGTAATCCCACTTGGTTGGATGGATGAGTCAAATATGTATCCCCACTTGGTTGGGAGATTGATGTATGTATGAGTCATTGGTGATAGCAAGGTCATAATCACATAGTTGAGTTATAGAGACATGTTATTCTTTTGAAAAATATTTTTGCAGACTCTGCATGTGCTCAGGGGGGGCATGGACAATATAGTGCATCTCAGCGTGTACTAAGGGGGATTTTGATTAGAGAATTCAGCATGTTCCTAGGGGGAGCATGATAAGGGTTCATATTTAGCAGTTTAGATATGGAAGTCTTCATTTAACATTGGTCATACCTTTTCCCTTAATGTCAAAGGGGGAGAGTAGCTTCATGTTTGGAGAGTACCTTGATGTTTTGAAAAGCTTGGTGCTTGTCTTGACGTTATTTACAGGTTGTGGTGACCAAACACCAAAGTGGTTGCCATTAAGTCCAAAGGGGGAGATTGTTGGAATTATGATGCATGTGTTGTCCTTGATGGCAACTCACTTGTAACAGAACAAATATATGGTAACTAGATGAATCTATAGGTCAGATCAAAGGTGACAGAATGGTGGAACATAATAATGGGTCAAAGCTTTACGGATCAGAATCAGAAGCTTCATAGCTTGATACAGGGAATTGTTGGTATTATGAATTAGGAGTTGTTCTTAATAGCAAACTACCTGATGTGTTGTCCTTGATGACAACCTAATTGATGAATGGACTACTTGATAAAGGTATAAACATGATGTGACAAAATGCATGGCAGTTGTGTTTACAAATGTGACGAAATGCAGGTTGTTATAGACAATTTTGTGCCTTACAGCAACAAGCATGAATTGTCAATAATCCAAGGGATCCAAAGTTCCCTAAACATGATGTTCCTACCCCTAGAGGAACAAGGTCAGCAAACCAACAGCTCTCAGATCAGTTCTCCACCTGAAAACACTCAAAAACAAGCAATCCTGAAATCAAAGCAGGTGCTCCACTAGGTTTCTGCGCTGAAACTCAGTTGCTCCATGGTGTACCTGCATTGCAAAGCAAGTGGGACAAAGGCCACCTGCGCTGAGCGAGATGGGACAAGTGGCACAATGAGTCATTGCTTTGGAATCTTCCAAAAATGACACTTGGATTAGGGATTTCGCCTTGTGATGAGTCAGAGGCTTTGTTTCTCCAAGTGGAAGCACGGTTCACCAAGTGGACTCAAGAACTGAAGATCAACTAAAGATTAACTGAAGAGAGAGAGGACACAAGGCAGCTACACATCAGTTGCAAGCTGACTCATCCTTTCTCAATTCATCTATATATTGAGCTCTCTCCTATGAGCTCAGGAGGCTGGAATTTTGTGCAAAGTAATGATATGCTGTTGGTTTCACTATAAAACTATTGGGTGATTGTTTGAGAGAGGTGAAGAGGAGAAATTCTTTCTGCTGGGAGGTGTTGCTGGGTTGGAACCTTCAATGGTTGTAATACTCTCAGAACCTTTATTTCTTCATTAATAAAAGCTATTGAGGTTCTTCTATGTGCTCTTGTTTCAATGATATATTGTGATAACTGCATGTTTGGTTTACACTAATCCATGAACCAGTTATGATTGCACGCCTCTTGTAGTTTCCTTCTTTGTTATTTTGCAGGATCTCACTGTAGCTGGGCAAGCAAAAGAACAAGGAGCTAGGAGCAAGCGGCCAAAGAGAAGAGTTTGGATTCGACATTAAGCGCAAGGCAACGGTTAGTGCTTTTCTCCATTCTCTATTGCTTTCATAAATAAGTAAACCTTGAGTAGTTTGTTTTACAGTTGTTGCTAAGGAACTATCACCCTTAGAGTGGGATAGGGTCATCCGAGTCGGATACTTTTCCCTACAACAAACTGGCGACTCCGCTGGGGATCGTATCCGTTTGATTGTGTTTGTAGTATTTTGCTATTCATTTCCTGAACAAAAGAGTACCGAATCGAAAAGCTTTTGACTATATCAAAAGCGAAGTAGAGGGCAGCTACTCTAGCTCATTTCTGAGCAAGTTCATGATTTGAAAAGCTGATCTACAAGGATCCTTGTAAGCTTTTAGTGATAGCTTTTCACCTTCCTAATCATCCCTTTGAGTGTGCTTGACTGATTGCTTCTGATTTGAGCAAAAACTGTGCATTTTTGAGAAAATTATGACCCGGAAACTGTGAAAACGCAACTTTCGTTTTCCAAAGCAGGTAGTACACAGGCTACCTGCTTTGCAACGCAGGTCCTGAAGGGGCTACCTGCGCTGAGAGCCAGATTGGCTGTGCAGCACCTGCGTTGGCCCAAATTTGCCTAGTGCTGTTGGGGTTTCCTCCTTTTCTCTTGCCTGTTTTCACTATTGATTTGGCTGCCAGTTACCAGTCTTGCACCTGTTCTGAAACCAATATTACTTGCCATCATTCTGCCTCTGTTATATAACGAAATTGTACTTGTTCTTTGTATTTCTTACTCATTTACAATTTCCCATAACGAAGAGTAAACTAGTCTTGCTTTTGGCCTCTTAGATCTGAACCTGTGTTAGGCATTTTGCTGGTCTGAAGAGTTAGCTTGTTCGCTGTCCATAGCTGATTAGTCATTTACTTTCGTCATTATGGTTTGATTTCATGCATTTCCAGTGATTAAGCAAGTGAATCTTAAGGTTTCTTTTGATTTTGGACAAGCTTGTTTACTTTCGCTTTAAATCGAAATCAAAGTTATATAACAACTTTCTTTTTGTAACCCATCCACATTAAGAAAGGGAAAAGAAAATACATGCATTGTGCATTTTGCATTTGAAAAAGTTTGCATGATGATTTAGGAGAAAGTGCATTAGTTTGTGCTGTATGAACTGTGTGAAAAGATTTGCCTTTCTTCTCCCTCAGTAGTTAAGATTTTCATCAGTCAAAAAGATTTGAAAAAGCTTGCTTCTCATCTTAGGCTGCATTTAGGAATTGTTCATATACATCTCGTGGTGAACCTCGAAAGGCAAACTTTAAAAAGATCAACTTAAAATATACTGAATGAACCTAACAACGCATTTGAAACATAACGCAAACACATAGAGGTCTAGGTAGAGACGTGTTCCGGCGTCGTTAAACATAGTGACTGTCGATCTCTACGAAGGTGGGTGATTCCTCCTGAGAGTCGGTGGCACTAACACGGACTTGTGCTCCCACGTACCGTCGCGTATATATTGGGAGACCCCTATAGGCATTTATCCTTTATCCTTAGGAAGCCGTGTCGGCCGCCCTACTGATCGCGATGCAGTGAACACAGCATTCACGAAGATCGACCACCCGTACCGTAAAACGTATTCTGTGGTTTCGCGAAAGGTTTGGCACACCCTCTACCTAGATCTCCAGAGCAGTTTCTTTTGGCCCTTTTCAAACTCTATAACTGAAAAGGTCCAACCGAGCATTTGTCACTTCGGGCTCGTTAATACATCGAAGGAGACTAGAGTCATCTTTAGCTTTTTCTCGACTCTTAAAACATGAAAAAGCAAAGTTATGTTTAAAAGCGTCTAATAAAATTCATTCAAATCGGAAACACAATTTTCCCCTTTTATATTTTAGTTGATCAAGTAATCCGCAATCGTGGAAGAAATTCAATTGAATATCCGTCGTTCTCGGAGGCTTGTGAGTCAACCATCTTTGTCTCCGGAATCGAAAACAATCCGGACAAAGCGAGCTCGTCAAACCAGTTCAAAATCTCCTTTAAAAGTTAGAACAAGTGTTCCGACAACATCTGAGATTCTGGTTACTCCAAACATTTCTGGAAATCCTGCCTCTATAGAAGAAGTTCAACCGCCACAGAAGGACAGTAATACTGATCCTAGTTTGGGGGCAAATACTCGTATAACTGAACCAGTTCCATCTGTAACTGGTCCAGAGAGTTTTGTTCCTCAAACATATGCCGCTGTTGATACAACCCCTTCTTCGGCACCGGAAATCTTTTACGGACCTGACGGTCTTCCTCTTCCACCTGGTCTGATTGCGATAGAGGAAATTATAGAGGAACCACAAGCATCCACTCCAATTCATTTTGGAGTAGAGGTCACTCTATTTCCTGCTACAACAGAAGTTTGTCCATCACCAGTGGAAGTTCCTGTAGAATCAGTAGGCAATCAATTGGATAGACTCAAAATGTCTGAACAACCGTCGACATCTAGGACTGTGTCAAATGACACGACGACAGCAGAATTACCTGCTGCAAATCCAACAATGTTCGCCGGCATACCATCTGTCCCAACTAGCTCTCAATCGCTAGAAGGAGTCCACCAAGGGACTATCTCGACAGTATGGTCTGTTCCTGTCTGTTCCGGAGTAATGTCTGGTAACTCTTATGGTGAGACTCATCAAATTGACCCTTTTGGGAATCAATGTAGGCCATCCAGTCCTCCAGGGCAATCAATTGCCTTGAGTTCTGGATTACCACCGTATGGGGGGCAGTATGCCTTTTCATTACCCCCTCCGGGAGGGTACCCATACGGGAGTTCTCAACCTTACTCAAGTTATGGTGGAATTGTAACGAGTAGTTGGGTACCTATGCTATCCCAGCCACCAAGAGTTGTATATTCTATGCAACAGTGTGTACCTGTGACGAACATCCCAACTACACCGGCTATTGTAACCGTGTCGCAAGTTCAAACGATGCCTGTTGTATGTCAACCTCAGATTTCTCAGGTTCTCATGCAACAGCCCCTTGACCCTGCGACCCAACCACAATCGCCTACTGGTGGGGCAACACAAGTACAATCGGGTACAAGTACCCCACATCTTGGTCCAATGGTTAGTGTAGCACAACAACCCATGGTATCGCAACCATGGATAGTGCAATACCAACAGCCACAATTCCAGCAAGTGTACCAAGGTTCTGAACAGCAAATCTTTGCGAATACTGGACAACCATATATCCAAAATGGTCAAAATCAACCACTTTATAGTGGTCAAGTCCATCAACCGTATCAATCATACCAACATCAACTCCATTATGCTGGTATGCAAAGACCAACTGTTCAGGCGATTCCATCGTACCCTGGTTACGCTTCACCTAACTTGAATCAACAGTTACCATTCGTGGCGACTTTAGAGTTGCCTGATTTACATCGGTTAACCAATGATCCAATTGCTTACGCCCCATGGTGGCCAGCGATCCCACACAAACTTCCATCCGACATTCCTAAATTCAATGGAAATCCAGGTGAAGACCCGTCGAATCATGTGATGACATTTCATCTGTGGTGTTCGTCGAACACTCTAAATGATGATTCGATAAGGCTTCGCCTCTTTCAGAGGACATTGACAGGTCCAGCGGCAAAATGGTATATAGAATTGCCAAGAGCTTCGTTCGACAATTTTAGCTCCCTCGCCACGACATTCTTAACCCACTTTCAATTACCAATAAGGTATGAAACGGGAACAGAAATATTGACTAACTTCAAACAGACAACCGCAACTCATATATCAGATCATATACATGAGTGGCGACGTCGACGAAGAATGGTTAAAACATACGTTCCTGATCAGCTTTTAGCTGAGTGGTTTATAAAGTCGTTACTTCCGGCCATAACGGAAGATGTGGCAAAGGGGGGAGTCGTAACAGAAGAGCAGGTTATTGCTCGTGCACAATATTTGGACTTAGTATATACTCAGTCTGGCACGCTCTATGACAAAATACCGGACATCCCTAGACCAGAGTTTTCAATCCCTCCTCCTCCTAAATCAAACAGTGACTCTCATGCCGGCGATGGTGTGATTGGCACGGCAAACGCGAATCCAAAAAGGACCAATCAAAAGAAGGCCCGTAAGGATTCGAATCAAAATGCGCATGAAGAAGTTCTTGCTTCGGAAGTAAATGCCGTATCGACAGATAAAGGCAAAGAAACCAGTCAACCAGGAAGCAAGAAAAATCAAAACAAAGGGAAGAAGAAGAAACAAGGAGAGTCATCTCCTCGAAAAACTTCTTCAAGCCCTCCTCGAGATAGGAAACCACCTTATGGGTGTCAGATATGTGATGAGGATCACTGGACGAGAGAATGTCCATACAAAGCTGATCTAAAAAGATTCTTAAAGAGTTCGCAAACTCCAGCTGTGTTAACTGATCCGTTTCCCGATCGAGGAAAAAATCTGGTTGGTAGTGGAAACGCTTCCCCATCTCAAGTGCTTATGTTGTCGGTTTCAAAACAGCAAAATGATGCTTTGATTTCGACAAGGAACAAAGATTACGGGAATCCACAGGTGTCGAACGATAAAGGTAAAGATCAACCTAGCAGTTCGACAACAACTTCGGCAGAAGTTGTACCCCCCATCACGCATGAATTAACGATAAAACCGCCAAAGGGAGTAGTACACAAGTCGACATTTAATCCTCGTGCCAGAGCGGCACAACATTATAATATAGTGGAAGATTTGGCGCAATCGCCGTCTGCTATGTCGACTCTTGAAGTACTACAAAATTGCCCATCCCAAAGGCAGGCATTGTTATCAGCAATTGGTGGGGTGGATCCTAAAGATTCCAATCTTGTATCCTTTGATCACAAAGGATATGATCCTCAGTTACCAGCTCAACTAGCTTTCCTCGTCCAAGTGAAAGCCCTCAACAAAACTGTTCATCGAACAATTATTGATGAGGGGGCATCGACATGTATTATGTCGATGAGTTGCTGGAAAACTTTAGGATCTCCAACCTTGTCGCGATCATCGACAACATTAAAAGCATTCGACGGAAGGACATATACCCCTTACGGTATCCTTAGTAACTTGAAAGTTGAACTAGGGGGAAAAACAGTAGAAATAGATGTTGAAGTCATCGATGGCGATCTTGACTATAACATCCTACTGGGAAGACCATGGATTTATGCCATGGAAGCTTTTGTGTCGACCTATTTTAGGAAAATCGCATTCCCCTTTCAAGGAGGGATTACGATCATTGACCAACAAAATTTCCTCCCTAATGGTTCACAAGTTACAGGAAGCGCTCCTCTGATCCATGGAAGCGACCATTCGTTTCAAAATATCGGAGTAGGCCTACTAAAAGATCCTACATTAATGGGAACTTTCACCCTTCCGCCAACGTTCATTGTGGGAGAAGTGGCGACAGTAGGAACCTGCAATATGATATCTTCGCACAAAAGATGTCAGAAAACGATATCAGCATGGATCATGCAAGGGTTTTGTCCCCAAGCCCAATGGAAGTATTGTAGCAATCAATTTTCTTGGCCTGGGGGGCAACCCCAAATCAACGCTCATCAAGCGTTTGGATAGATAGGTCTAGAGAATATGGCACCCCTTTAAGTCCTTGGTCGCGAGTGCATGGAACCGACAAAGGAATAGTCCAATCAATGGTAATTGACGGGGCACCATGGAATGATTCCCACCATCGTTCCCTTCTCCCGGGTTGTGGGGAAGATACTCAAAATAACCTTTATCATCCTTCAGTTTTCAATTTTCTATCGAGTACTGTAAATACAGTGGGCAATGAGGATAGTTCTTTTACTATGTCAACCTCATTAAAAAATGAAACGATCCCCTTTCCAAATCTCAATGGTAAACCTTCATTCCAACCAACAAAGTTGAATGCAATGAAGCTTAGGGGGCATGCACCTCGATTTGCGTTATTATGCTGGGGGCATGCAAACATATCATCGAGCAGTTTTAGCACACAGTTCATGCTCGTTAAAAAATAAACGCAAGATCCGAGCAGTTTTAGCGCATAGTTCATGCTCGTTAAAAAATAAACATAAGTTGTGAGCAATCTTCCCCTAGAGTTCAAGCTCACCCAGAAAAAATGAACCGGTAAATAACCTTGGTGAATGTAACCTTTGACAGCCATATTAAAGCCCTTGGTCGTGTTCTTGCAGTCTCACCTCCATCCGTTCATTTGGCCAATCGTTCATCTCCATATGTTTGTTTACCCGTTTTGAGGAACAGCTGCGAAGAGTGATTTCACTAAGCCATCCTTGTGACACTGCCGTGATTGGAATATTCCAACCTGTACCTGGAATCTGCTGCTGCCCTGTTAATCACTCGTTCCTCAAAAGACGAGTCTTCTTTGAGCTCTTTTCACTGACTCGTAAAATATGAAAAGTTTGCCGAGTTTTGGCCTTCCAGCTCGTTAAAGCGACCGGAAGAGCTATCCCTCCTCTAGATTTTAATCTTTTTGAACCTGAGGGATTATTGCACAAAAAGATCGAGCGCTTGTTTTGTTCGGCTCGTTAAAGCAATCGAAAATTCATCCCTTCTGTATTGTTTTATACTTTTTCGGACTTAAGGGATTAGAAGACGAAAAAGGAATTTTGGAGTTAACTTTCCGTACCTTTTCAGACTCTCTAAAAATGAAAAGGACCGAGTTTTCCTTGTCGTTAGACTCGTTAAAATGATTAAATAGCGACAAACTTGTCTTTAGACGAGAACGAGTTTCCCTATCGCTAGGCTCGTTAAAACATAGCGATGGGCTTGCCCGAAGGGCGGGTTATAGAACAAGCATATGTTATCCTCCTCAAGCTTGACAAAAATAAAGAGGTACTGGTCAGCAATGACTGGGGAAAAATTGGGAGAACCTCACAGCATTAATGGTAGCAAGTCGCTCTTGAACATGACACTTTGTCCTCCGTATCACATCGGGTTGGGTTGTTTCATTCACCGGTCTCATAACCATGGTCCTCGCCACACCATCCACAATTGGGGTAATGCTACCGATCCATCACATCAGTGTCGTTATATGTTCAAGAGATGTGGTTCTGCAAAGAGTCAACCGTGTCCCACCCACTGCCATACATTATCCTTCATCCACTTCATGACCGCCACCCTGAATCATACATCACAGTTTGTTTTCACCTCATCACAATCACTAGCTCCGTTCCGTGTCACTGATGTGGGATTCATTAAGGCCCTCCTTTGACGGATCGCTCCTTGTCGACATCAGCTCATTATCCAAGGAGTTGATCTAGGAACAACCCCTTCAGTACTTTGAAGCTTGCATGCCTCAATGGCAAGTTTCTCACTTCCGGCGACAGGTATACATCAATGACCTTCGACCAGAGGATTTTGCATGGTGGTCGACGCCAAGTCCTTTATTCCCACCATGTGAATTGTACTGTTGTACCTTGAGGGTCATCATCCTTATCGGTGATTCCTCTCGCGCTTGTTAACGGTTTACATCATTGGCCGGTAATCAAGCGATGTCTTTCCATGTTCGACTTCAAGAAATTCTCACATGGATCGACTTGTACATCGAGTGAAGATCGGAAGAGATTGAAGACCCCGGATCTAGTTTCATCCATCCAGGCTGCGATATATATTCAGGATATAAAGACATTTGATATGTACATCATTGCAGCAGATGATCATCCTTCTCAAAGGATGATAATTTCAGCAGAGAATTATCAGTCTACAATCAGACGATCGTCTGTTCTATGTACCAAAATGTATTTATAAAGCTGAGCATGGGAATGCCCGCCTCAGCTAGATCATGAAAATGTATGAAAAATAATGTATCGTATTGTATCTTATTACAGGACACTTCTCAGCAGATTGAATGAACTTCGGATCCTCTCAATAAAGCATTTCACCCGATAAACGACCTCATACTTTAGGGGGCATCTGTTATAGACAATTTTGTGCCTTACAGCAACAAGCATGAATTGTCAATAATCCAAGGGATCCAAAGTTCCCTAAACATGATGTTCCTACCCCTAGAGGAACAAGGTCAGCAAACCAACAGCTCTCAGATCAGTTCTCCACCTGAAAACACTCAAAAACAAGCAATCCTGAAATCAAAGCAGGTGCTCCACTAGGTTTCTGCGCTGAAACTCAGTTGCTCCATGGTGTACCTGCGTTGCAAAGCAAGTGGGACAAAGGCCACCTGCGCTGAGCGAGATGGGACAAGTGGCACAATGAGTCATTGCTTTGGAATCTTCCAAAAATGACACTTGGATCAGGGATTTCGCCTTGTGATGAGTCAGAGGCTTTGTTTCTCCAAGTGGAAGCAAGGTTCACCAAGTGGACTCAAGAACTGAAGATCAACTAAAGATTAACTGAAGAGAGAGAGGACACAAGGCAGCTACACATCAGTTGCAAGCTGACTCATCCTTTCTCAATTCATCTATATATTGAGCTCTCTCCTATGAGCTCAGGAGGCTGGAATTTTGTGCAAAGTAATGATATGCTGTTGGTTTCACTATAGAACTATTGGGTGATTGTTTGAGAGAGGTGAAGAGGAGAAATTCTTTCTGCTGGGAGGTGTTGCTGGGTTGGAACCTTCAATGGTTGTAATACTCTCAGAACCTTTATTTCTTCATTAATAAAAGCTATTGAGGTTCTTCTATGTGCTCTTGTTTCAATGATATATTGTGATAACTGCATGTTTGGTTTACACTAATCCATGAACCAGTTATGATTGCACGCCTCTTGTAGTTTCCTTCTTTGTTATTTTGCAGGATCTCACTGTAGCTGGGCAAGCAAAAGAACAAGGAGCTAGGAGCAAGCGGCCAAAGAGAAGAGTTTGGATTCGACATTAAGCGCAAGGCAACGGTTAGTGCTTTTCTCCATTCTCTATTGCTTTCATAAAGAAGTAAACCTTGAGTAGTTTGTTTTACAGTTGTTGCTAAGGAACTATCACCCTTAGAGTGGGATAGGGTCATCTGAGTCGGATACTTTTCCCTACAACACAGGTCAATAAAAAAATGATAAAATTATGCATGATGGAAACGCACATTGTAATAGGTATAT
Organism: Pinus tabuliformis; assembly: GCA_031772625.1. Classification (NCBI taxonomy): domain Eukaryota; kingdom Viridiplantae; phylum Streptophyta; class Pinopsida; order Pinales; family Pinaceae; genus Pinus; species Pinus tabuliformis. Next base: position 1,054,849,338 of record CM062805.1, read on the forward strand.
TCGAAGGTAACAAAGGAATAGCACAGAAGAACAGGATGACCGAACAAAGGATTACAGATCAGAATCAAGAAATTGAGGAAAAATAATGTTTTAAGTTGTATACATTGTTTAACCTAGTCCAAGTCGTGTATACACGCGGGTACACAGAATAAAAGGTGCATATACATATGCACACAATTTCACAAAAGGAAATGCATGTATGGGATGGAAAATTAAGGTTAAAGAATACCAAGGGTCCATACCATGGTATTAGCCCACAATATTGAGCGGAATAACAATTACTTGATCCCGTCTAAGAATACCATAGGTTCTAAGTGTTGTTTTGGTGCATGGTATTAACAAAAGGCTACAACTATATAAGAAAGTGAAGATCAAAGTGTGTAGTGGTGCAAGTAATTAAAATATTATGAAGAATTAGATCAAAAGAAAATATGCATGTTATGGGTTACTGATTCTCTTCTTGATCTGAACCAAAGTATGCACCTGAGTGTTTGATGATGGATGAGATCTAATGATGGATCAGGATCATGAGACCTGAAATGACTTATCATTGTATGATCTGATAATGGATAGTCTAGATCTGATTGCTAATGCATGTTTTATCCTTTAAATGCTATGATCTCAGTATACCTGAAGTCTTGAAAAGCTGCAAAGTTATAAGTCATTATTTGCAGATTTGTACCCAGGTTCACCTCAAAAAAGGCACGTATACGTGTGGATTCAACATGTCTAAGTAGCGTATGCAGAGGAAGGGCTTGTTGTTCAAAAATGACTGATCTATTTGATCATTGTTGTTGTTTTACTATTGTTTGTTAATGATATCTTCATTACATCTGAAGTAAAACTGATTGCATAAGGAGATTGAGTCTGGCTGATTGTTTGATTGAGTTAGAAGGGATTTTTTTTCTTCAGAAATGACCGATCTATCTGATCAATGTTTCTACTTCTTTTTTGCCTATCAATGATGTCCTCTTGATTGATCTAGGTTATATGATCATGTCTGAAGTAGATTTGATTGAATGTTGAAGCTGAATTAAGTTATTAATAGTGTAAATATTACTTACTCATTGTGGTTGAATATAAAAAATAGTTATGTGATTGGTTTAGAATGTTGTGGTAGATCTGAGTATAGCTCAGGGTTCTCTTCAGAAATGCAATAGTCAAGTTTTCAGTATTTTAAGTTCAATATGCAAGTTTCTCTACTGAAAAGAGCGTATGCATGCAGGTTGCTTTAAGTGAAGTAGCATATGCATTTTGGTATTTGAATGATCAGGATTGCAGTTGGTTCTGGTTGTTGATGAAGTGTTTTGGTTTCTGTTCTGTGTACTAGTTACAGTGATCTGACTGTTCTAGTTGATTGGTTTAATTTTGATTAAGTGTTGGTTGATTGGGCTTTGAGTGAATGGTTGATCCAGTTATGTAATAGATTGATGATTTGGTTTTCAATGATTGATTCAATTGTGTCAAATATTGATGTCAGAAGTTTTAGTGATCGTTTGATTCAGAGATTAATGATTGAGTTTCAGTGATTGGTTGATGAAGTTGTAATTGATGGTTGTATTGCAGTGGTGATTGATTTTGAGCTTCAATATTACTGATGGGTTCAATATGAAAATTTGATGAAACATGGCCTTCATATTGTTTTGATGTGTACGAGGAGTATCCAGTCTGAAAATTTATGAAATGTGGTCCCTAGAGGAAGAGTGAAGGTGGTAGCCTTCTGTAGGTCGGCACCTATGTACTGGTAAACATATCCTCTGGTACAAGAGATAGGGGGTTGGAGCTCCCTTCCAGTAGAAGCTGGAGAACAATAGAAGGTTGTAGCCTTCTGCAGGTGGGTTCCTACGTACTGGTATGAGTCTGCACCAGTACAAGATTGTAAACAATATTTTCTTTATATTAAAAGGAATACATAGACGATGACAACAGGTGGTTTTCTCCCACATTGGGTTTCCACCTTAAATCTTGGTGTTCATTTGTGTTGCTTATGTGTGATGGTTTATTTTTTTATTACATCACATGGTCACTGTTTATCTAATGTTTAATAAAATATTGATGCATTAGCTGAAGACAAAAATATGATGAATTAATTGAATCATAAGTTCACTGGGTATACGTTAATTGTCTTAAGAACAATTGCGTACACATGGAGGTTCCATTCAATAAAGTTGCATATAGAAATCAGAATATGAAATGTAAAAAATATTGATTTATAAATACTGATTCACCCACCCCCCCCTCTCAGTATTTTTCCCAATAGTGAACACCTGCTAGAGTCAAATCCATTCCCATTTTAAGCCATTCTCTTAAATCAATAGCTTATTGGAAAGTGTCATCCACATAATTAATTTTCACTTCAGGGAGAAGGAATATTCCAAAGAATACTTCACCACCATTCCTTTTAGACATTGAATTAAGATTCATAATCACTATGTATCCAAATTTTATTGAACACTCTCCCAAATCTACATTTTGTTGGGAATCACGATTGTCGTTAGACCAAAACCCGCAGGTGTTAGTCAAAAATCGCATCACCAAAGATAAGGATCCATGAGAGGTGGTTATTCCATGTCACGAAACACCATGGGGGCTTCACTCTGTGAACCTCTGACATATCGCGTGTGTTCGTGGCATATTAAACAAAACTACTAATTTGATTAAATATTGGAAAATACCTCTAAAAATCACATTATTTAACCCCCTACCAATATGAACACAGTACACCTTCCCAATTTAAAAACCCCTAATTTCACTAGATATTGTAGCTATCCAATCTTTCATTAAAAATTTTTATACCCCTTTATATTTTTTCATTAACTTTGAGCTCCATTTTTTATACCTATCAATGTAAAAACCCTTTACCCCATATATATCCCCCAATATAATACGTCATTTTTTCCTGAATGTATATCCTCCAATATGAACCCACATGGTATGATATTGCTCCCCCAGTGAAGCCCCCATGCGAAACACATGGAGCATTGGTTTATCCAATGTCCAACACATTTTTCAACCAACAAAGGACATCCTCTTCCTCCTCATTTATCTTGATGAAATTCAAGACCAAGACCCCAATGAAGTGAGACCATTAAATTACTTCTTAACCTTCCAATCCTAAGAGTACAATGGATTTCTATGTTGACCTCCCTCTAACTTGTGGAGACTAAGCTTGTGCATGCTTAAGAGTAAAAATACCAAGTGCGTGAAGCATTCAAATGAGAGAATATGACAATAAACAATCCACACCAAGTCCCAACCATGGGTCCTCCCCTATTTTTACCTTACTTCCATTTCCTATCCTCCAAACTGTCCAAAAGTCAGCAAGGAGAAAAGAACTCACAAAAAATAGACTTTCTAGGCATTCCGTACCAATATTTTATTTACAAGTGTTGTAAATATTTGAATTTCCTCACCTTACCCCATATAGAATAGCAATGAGTGAGACCCCAAAGATTTAGAAGAAAAAAAATGTAAATGTTTTTAATCTCCCATCCTCCTAATTGTTTTTGTAGAAATTCTCCTGTAGATTAAACTGATAATGCAATGTAACTAAAGAAATATACTTAATCTACTTCTACAATCAAACTTGCAGAAGCTTAATCGATTTTGAGCAAGATCAAATAGAACACATATAACAGATGAAGAAGAAATTAATCACACATGAACACAGAAGAATACTCTGGGGAAAGCCTCAGCTAAAAACCCCGATCTTTGTATTATCATACAAGTGGAAATATCTTAGGATTACACAAATCTTTAGCTCACAAGCTATCTAGTTCTCAGTACAATCCCTCGTTGCTGCTCATAGACAGAATAGACAACACATATGCCTTTCCTCTACCCTCCAAGCCTCCTATTTCCTTGTGCATTTTCTCTTGGGTCCTCTAGCTGCAACTTGTGTGAATAATCCTCTCACACGCAACACTGACCTCTAAAATAACAACGCAATCCTAAAGGAGATAATTCCTTCTGCATGGATGAGTTTCCTTTATAGGAAAATTCCTCCAACTGATAGTACACTGTCCCTTCCTTTAATCTCAACTGGGTCTTTCTCTGAACTGGCATGCATGAGTTATTTATGAGAGAATATTCAGTTATCTAAAGTACACTAGTTGCATGCATGCATGCATTGACTAACTGAACTCACAATCAGTTCCACAAACTATTAGAACAAATCTAATTGAAATTAACTCAGTTAACTGAGCTAATTAATTAAAACTCAAATACAACTCATCCTTATCTCCTTAATTAAGGGATAACTTCCTAAATCAAAGGGATAATTGTTACATGTCTTCACATAGACTTCATGTTTGATTTTATCCAACTAATTAACTCAAGATGAATTAATTAATTATTTTTCAAACAGCTGCTGAGACCAAATTCGAATTTTAATTCTCAATTTTAATTCAGGGACTAATTAAATATGGAATCTATTCAGAAATGCTATTTATAGCAATGCTATTTTTAGCATTTCTATTTTTTTCTATTTCCAACAGAGTTGGAGTATATCTAAAATTCTATTTATAGCAATGCTATTTTTAGCATTTCTTGTTTCCATTTTCAACACTCCCTCTCAACAAGAAAGGCATTCAACTCAAACCCGATCTTGAACCTTTGGAATTTTCTCTCAAGTGTTGTTGCTCCAGCAACTCCAGAAACAAAAAATATCCAACCTGAATTAGAATGATGCCTCTATCATCAAAGTCTCTGACTGTTATTGCCTCTGTCGACTAAAAACTCTGCACCTATGTGCTCTTCAGTATTTGACTATTCTAGCCTTTGTCACTTTGATCTCTGACTGCATCAATCACACTAATTTCTCCTACTGCATTCGTGCAGCTGCTGGTCCTATCTCCCAGCATTGCATCTGCACTGCACCTCCTCTCATCATGTTGCATCGTGTTGCCCACTGCTGCACTGCAACTTAGTTACTGAGAAGTAAGTAACTGATCTCCCAATTGACTTCCATGTTGGGCTAGAAACACCCTTTGATGTTGAAGCTTCATCTGTTGCTCCATCCGTATCTGTCTCTACCCACTTATCCAATCTTGCTACTCCTTTTCGGGACTCCCGTAGCAAGGTCTAATCAAAGAGGCTAGGTACCTCAAGGTTCCTACCCCTATTTCAGCCTCCTTGAGACTATCGCTTCACATCGCCTCACCTCACACTTGGAGGTATGGTTGAATGTGATCCCTCTGCCCACTTGGCTCGAGATTTCCCCCTACTGGAGGTCTTTGCATGAGTGCATGCCTCCACTCGGTCTCCTCTCAGCTTCTCCAGTTGTGGTTGCTCCATAACCTCCTAAAGTTGCTTCACCAATTGTGGCTCCTCCACAATTGTCTGAGACTTCTTTTGGCACTGCATGTTGAGAGGTAATGGACTCTCCCTCTCAACCACCAAGTCTCCAACATTTTCCTTGCTCCTCAAGGCTTTGCATGCATCTTCAACCTCAAAGTTCTGTACTCGGGAACCGATCTGCTTCACTTTTCTCATGGTGATGTGTCTAAGGAAAACCTTTCCCTTACTGAAGATAACATCGCAGCCTTTTTCCTCCAACATCGCAATCGATACCAAGTTTTTCTTCAGTCCTGGCACATACTTCACATTTGTTAAGCTGATGCGAGCTCCATGCTCCCTCTGAAACGCAATCGTGCCCACTCCTGAAACACTATACCTTTCATCATTACCCATCTCTATGTGCATTTGGAGGTCTTTCTCCTCCAAGTTACTAAACAAACTCTTATCGCCGGTCATGTGGAATGAGGCTCCACTATCAAGAAACCAACCACAACCCATCATCGATGAAACCATGCATGCGATGAGGGTAAAATCCAATTCGAATAGAGATGCCAATGCCTCACCTTCAGATCCTTCCGAGGATCCCTTCTTGGATTTCTTCAATAGAAAATTAGTTGCATAATGGCCCACCTCATGACAATTAAAGCATCTCACCTTAGATTTGTCAATCTTCTTCCCTCCATGAGAAGAACTCGATTTGGGATGAGAATCCTTCTCCTTCCCTTTCCTTGCCTTACTCGCTAAGGTGCAATTTTCTTCATCCTCCTTGGATGAAGAACCATCTTTGGTGCTTCTCCTAATGTCCTCCTACATCAAATCCGGCCACAATCGTTCCCAATATGGCAGTTTCTCTCTTCCATTTACTGAGTCCTGGTAGCTATTCCAGCTCTTCGGAAGACCGAGGAGAGCAAGACTCACCATGTCATCATCGGCTGTCATGATTCCTACACTTCCAAGCTCATCTCTGCAGGTGGTGAGCTTGTTCAGATATGTAGAGATCGTGTTGCCTTTTTCACACTTGATTTTTCGAAGCTTGTCCTTCAGCGCCAGTTTCCTCTGGTCATTATTGTTCTGATATAGATACTTCAATGTCTTCCACATTGAAAACAAAATCTCCTTCCCATGGAGACTCGAGATAATATGGTCTCGAACTCCATCCAGAACAATCCTCTTCACTCTCGCCACACATTTCTTTGATTCCACCAATTCTTGGGCATTGATTGATGTTGGCTTAGGGACTTCTTGATCAATGAAGTCCTTCAAACAATTTTCCTCTAATACCGCTTCCATGCGATCCTTCCATGCTATGTAATTCGCGCTGCCATCTAGGGCATACTCAAGTCTCAAGCCATTGAACACCATTAGTGAACTTTGAGATGTGATAAGAAATCGATTTTGTACCTAAAATCAAGAACTTCAAAACTTTGAATTTTACCTTCACAGTATACTGTTCTCTGCTTTGATCACCTTTGCTCCGATACCATGTAGAAATTCTCCTGTAGATTAAACTAATAATGCAATGTAACTAAAGCAATATATGTAATCTACTTTTACAATCAAACTTGCGAAAGCTTAATCGATTTTAAGCAAGATCAAATAGAACACATATAATAGATGAAGAAGAAATCAATCACACATGAACACAGAAGAATACTCTGGGAAAAGCCTCAACTAAAAACCTCGATCTCTATATTATCATACAAGTGGAAATATCTCAGGATTACACAAAGCTTTAGCTCACAAGCTATCCATCTCTTAGTACAATCCCTCATTGTTGCTCATAGACAGAATAGACAACAAATATGTCTTTCCTCTGCCCTCCAAGCCTCCTATTTCCTTGCGCAGTTTCTCTTGGGTCCTCTAGTTGCAACCTATGTGAATAATCCTCTCACACACAAGAATTACCTCTGAAATAACTGCACAATCCTGAAGGAGATAATTCCTTCTACATGGATGAGTTTCCTTTATAGGAAAATTCCTCCAACTAATAGTACATTATCCCTTCCTTTAATCTCAATTGGGTCTTTCTCTGAACTGACATGCATGAGTTATTTATTAGAGAATGTTCGCTTATCTGAAGTACACTAGTTGCATGCATGCATGCATTGACTAACTGAACTCACAATTAGTTCCACAAACTGTTGGAACTAATCTAACTAGACGTAACTCAGTTAACTGAGATAATTAATTACAACTCAAATACAACTCATCCTTATCTCCTTAATTAAGGGATAACTTCCTCAATCAAAGGGATAACTGTTGCATGTCTTCACATAGACTTCATGTTTTATTTTCTCCAATGAATTAATTAATTATTTTTCAAACAGCTGCTGAGACCAAATTCAAATTTTAATTCAGGGACTAATTAAAATTGGAATCTATCCATAAATGCTATTTATAGCAATGCTTTTTTTAGCATTTCTATTTTTTTCTATTTCCAACAGAGTTGGAGTATATCCTGAACTGCTATTTATAGAAATGCTATTTATAGCAATGCTATTTTTAGCATTTCTTGTTGCCATTTTCAACAGTTTTGAAGATGCCACATGACTCCATTTAATAAGAGGAATGTTTCCATAAATCTTTGACCTAGACCAAAAGAATTGGAAGTCTATCAGCTTTATCTTGGAGTGAATTCCTTTTGACATTTTGTGATAGAGGTCCAATAGACTTGAATAATTTCCAAAATTGACTTTCATAAGTTTGATCACCCCCCATGTGAAATAAGCCTGTTGATCCAAAGAGAAATGTGAGTTTCCACTTTTTTGAACAACCATAACCAATCAACGAACCTGTAACTATTTGGCTTGAGAAAAAAGCCAAGGTATTTAAATCTAGAATCAATCTCATTTCAGGGAAATGGGAGGAGTTCCCATTGAAAAGAAAAATTTATAAAATTTGAAAACCCATGAGAAATAAAACACAATTTCAAATTGTTGATTCCCATTCCCGTTACTTTCAAATAAATGTCCATAATTCATTTTAAGGAGTTGAGGTCTTGATGTGAGCCCTGCACAAACGAAAAAGACCATCCATGAATACGAGTTGAGAAATGAATTCTTAAACCGACACTTTAACTCCAATAAGATTTGTTTTGGATCTAGCATCATGAATGATTTTTTTAAGGACCTCCACAACAATAAGAAAAAGAAAGGGGGGCATTAAACACCCCTACCCAAGCCCCCTAGAACCTTGAAAAAAATCTTGAAGGTGACTCGTTGGTGAGCATAGGAAAAGAGATTGAATTTACACCACCCATAATCTAATTAACAATGGATAAATCTATTCTCATATTCAATAGAACCAACCACAAGAACACCTAACTTACTCTACCATAGGATTTAAATAGATCGATTTTTAAGATGGTCGCCGACTAATTTGACATTTTGATTGAATGAATAAATTCTTGATCAATTAAGACATCATCGTTTATTTTCCTATGCTATTGGAAGCCAAATTGTTCTTCTCACAATTAACTCACTCAAAATGGTCCTTAATCTCATGGATTTGATCTTGGCCACAATCTTATAAATCACATTGCAGAATGATATTAAATGATAATCATTGAAAGAAACACCATCTTGGTTTTTGGGGAAACTGAGAGCAAAAAAAACCTGAGTTAAAAGATCCCAACATTTCTCCATACCTTTGGTCTCCCTAACCACCTAAAGAAAATCATGTTTTATAAAATCATAGAATACGATAAAGAAATCCACCGTGAACCCAACTAGACCTGGGATCTTTGCTTTTGCATGGTGGAAAGGGACACAATAATTTCATATTTGGTCGCCACATCTTCCAAATATTGATTAATGTCATCCAGAAAATCTGGGTTCAATTTTGAAATTACTCCCAAGATTTCCTAAATGGGACATCCCACGAGCTCCTTGAAGAGAAAATGGAAATGAAGAACCCCTTCCTTAGTAATATATCTTTATAAGAATGAACCACAAAACCATATGTTCATTTAATTTTCCAAATTGAGTTCAATTATTTTATATAATGTGCATGATGATGAAAAAAAACCTCTTTTATCCAAATCGCACGGCTCTTGAGTTGTCAAGTTGTTTCTTCCTTTTCTTATAACAAGTGTCACTAATCTTCAAGATCTCATAATTGAGAGAGGTTTGAATCAGAAAGAGATTTGAAAACATTGTCTCCATACAATCTTGCAATCTGGACATCAACATCCTTAAACTGACCAAGAGATCTATCATGATAATATTTAACCCACTCCTTGGTGAATTCTTTTATCTTTGCAATATTTTCAACAAATAGATACATAAGGTATGATGGAGAATCCAAAGATAGATGCTCCCAATTATCCTCAACCAACTTCCTATAACATTCTTCTGTAATCCAAGAGTGGTTGTATTTTATAGAAGTAGGATGCTTCTCCCTTCCCAAATTCAATGAGTCATCTAATAATCCTCCTGTGAACGCCCAAATTTTCATAAGGAACGACCCTTCCAAATAGTGTTTAGACATGTTGCGTTGTACAACAACCCCCCATTTCAAAAATGTTATCAAAACTTTAAATAGAAATGGGTCCCTTTTTTAAGACTTAGTTAAATTCAATAATTCAACAATAATCGCATGCTTGGATTTAGTCACATAGCACATGGAAATCCTTATCAAAAGGTTCGATCTGATAGAAATAATATCCAAAACCTTTTGTTAAAACAAATGTAATATAATATGTCATATCTTTTTGAGAAGCTCTCATAAGCAAATCTCCGATGCGATAATGCAATTGGAGATCGCAAATCGCAAGCTCAACAACGAAGCATCCTAAAGGTCTATGCCAAACCTCTGATGCGATAATACAATCGCAATCGGCCATCGCAGATACCACGAGACACATAACGAAGCCCTTTGGAAATCACTGATGTGATCTTATAAAGGAAAGTGCGCTATGCGATAAAAGATTGTTAAACGTATATTGGCGGGTTTTAAACTTTAAATCAATAATAAATGAAAAAGCAATAGATTCGCTGATTATCCTTCCGCCTTATTATACTACTTACCTTTATCACAATCGGGGCTACCAATGGAAAACGTTAAGCTTGACCGGTGAACCTCCCGATCTGCGATATGCGATTTATCACTGATCGCTGATCAGGAAAACCAAAAGATTTGTTTTAAAGGACCATCACACATATGTGCGATGCGACGTATAATTATTACATTTATTTATCATGATCGACAGTTATGGAGGTCATTAATTTAGCAGTTAAGGTTGAGTCCTTCGAGGATTTCATCCGTGGTAATACTTGATTACATTTCGATTATCATGCTTGAATTACCATAACTCTTTTCATTTCACATTGGCTTTGAACGGGTTTATTTCTCTGTTACGTTCTTTCATTGTTTGTGCAGAGCAACTCTGAGTTGATGAATCTAGAGAAAATGACGAAGAAGGTGAAGAAACCAAAGACTTCTGTCATAGCCAAAGAAGAACCAGCGAAGAAGGTTTTGATATCTGATACTACCTACCTCGGTCTAGGCCAAGTTTCATGGGAGAGTATCTACAATTTGCTGGAAGAAGAGGATCCTGAAGAACTCGAGGTGCAAGCAACAATAGATGACATGAGTAAATTAGAGAATACTCTTAAGGAATTGGCCTACTCATATCTTCATAGAATAGTAGCTCGCGCCAAGGTTTTACCTTATAATGACATGGTTAGGTGGGTTATTGAGAGCATCGCAACCACAGACAGAAATTTCTTCACAATTGATGGAAGAATGTTTGGGTCATTCAAAGCAGAAGATATTAGACAAATGTACAATTTTCCTCAACCAGAGAAGCGTTATAACAAAGCGTTTTTAGAGGCTTTCGCCAAGGATAACGCCATCGAATCCGACCCTATTAGACAATGGAGATATTTTCCAATCAATCACAAGCATGAAACATCGGGTATGTACTCCATAGATTCGTTGGCCTCTCCTTATTGTTATGCTGGTGCAATGATGTGCAGACTCTTTGGAGTCCATGATTCTACTAAATTTTCTATAGAGATGGTACCATTAATGGAGGCTACAATTAATGGCTTTATCATGGATTGGGCAACCATCTTGTCTGATAAATTGGCCAACCAGATACTTGACTATAGAAAAAGCAGGGTTGTGTCTACCCGGGTGATACCCCCATTTTACATGAGTGCCTATATTATGGACACTATCTGTTTCAATTCCGAATATCCCATTCTAGGATGGAAATGGACTCCGCAGGACCCCAACCCCATTCACCTCTATCATAAGGAACTGTGGAAAGCCCATTACAAAAACCACCTGTATAGAATTTGTCATGGTTTTATCCTTCTTGTGTATTATGCCATATTCAATAAGCCTGCTCCTAGGTTATCCGAGGAAGCGTCAGTTGACCTAACTGCAATTGGTAGTTGGTTTGGAGAAGAGAGATTCACCTACATAAGACTTTTCGGCAGCCTTGCCAACCCACATGTCCTTCCCCTGTATATCCTTGATAAACTGCTAGCCAGAGAATTAGCACATCAAATAATAGTTGAAGGGATGTCAAGGACTCTTAGGGATTCTAAAAAACACATGTGGTCGACATTTCCCCTTCGATGCGGTGCTTTTACCCTGCATGATTTCAAACATGTAGAGAAGGAAGCTGAGAAAATAAAGTTGTTAAAGCTCGCAACTATCCCAAAAAGGCAGTACGATCCTAGATCGGTTGCCTACAATGTTACTGCTCAGGCCAAAATCGCCAAATTTGATCATGAGAAGGATAGATACGATGATTTGTTTGTTTCAGTAGAAGCATTTTCTCAAGTCAAACATTTGGCCAAAATCAAATTGGGAGCAGAAGGACTAGATGAATTCTATAATCTCAGGGCACAGAGATTGGAAGCCCTACCTCTAGACTTATTAAATACAACCTCTATGGTACAACCTCAAGGCCACAGTGAGGATAAAATTACTGAGAAGACTCATGAAATTAAAAAGATTTCTAAGAAAGAGAAGACACCAGAAAGGGAGCGGAAGTAGGTAAGAAATAGTGAACCCATTGATACGGATATTAATATTGATCCCAAGTTAATCAAGGAATGGGAAGAGTTTGATTTAATCATCAGTAACCTCGATAAAAGCCAAGGGTTCACTACACCAGAAGTGGCTACAATGAAAAAACCAGAAGTCAACACAGTTCCGATTGTAGGAACAAGCAGCCCACCCAGGTTTCAACAAGACATAGAGATTATTCCCAAAAATCCCACTGAGGAGATTGTACTGAAAATTGAAGAAATACCACCACTTGATGTCTTCTACAGTCCAAAGCATAGGGCTGTAGTCAAAAGACAGAGGAAGAAGAGGAAAATTGATCAAAGTCCTCTTTTGACTCCTCAGGCAGAGATGATGAACGTGGTATGGAAAGCAGAGGTCAATCCCTCTGAAGATTTAACAAAACTATCACAGTATGCGGGAGCTTATACAACAACGACAATGGATAAGGCCTCAGAGGTTAGCCACCTGATGAGGGAAAAAGACCAGGCAATCATCCAACTAGAGGCACAATCGACAGGACAACAACAAAAGATAGATCAGCTTGAGCAGCAGTTGATAGAACAGAGGCAACTAAATGAACAATTAAAAGAGCAGTTAAAACTGGAAAAGCAGAGGATTGATGAATAAACCCTCCATAAACAACAAGAGTTGTCTCAGGAGTTGAGCAGACTACAGCTGTTGAGTGAGCAGGAGAAGAAATCAAATGAAGAACAAATCGCACAAATGAAAGACCAGATAGAACGGTTCAAAGGATATCCACAGGTAAATTAATCCAGAGCAAAAGCCCTAGAAATGACCAAGGATTTGTCCCGACAATTGGATATTCTATGTCATAATATATCATTGGCCGCCCCCTTATGTGATATCTCTGCATCTATGATTGAAAAATTAGTGGATGCTAGGCTTGAATTAGATAAGGCAAATGAAAAATTAAACAATTTTCTATCATGGCAAGATTCAAAAGAAGGAAAAGTTGTCAATCTGCCAAGGATACAAGAATCACATAAGGAAATCTTGTTTTCCGAATGGGAGTCTCAATTAATGAAAGCTGAAAGAGCCACGTCCAGATGCAGAGCTGCAACAAATAATTTGGTTGAATTGATAAGCAACAATTTGCATATATCTAATCTGATTACAGATTTCTCTCCAGGTAAACTCTCAAAGGTAAAATTGTTGGAACAACATTGAAATAAGAGCTGATACAAAGGGAAAAATTAATTGGAGGAATCCAAAGCCTAACATGGGAAACATTTTGGTTTTTCCTTGTCAAACCACACAGTTAGCAGATGGCAATGAAGTGTCTCTTGGATGCAATCAACTACATGGTCTCCGAACTCTTCGATGCCACCTATACAGCTCAGCTACACTCTAGGATGAGTTAGCCACCGGAAATTCAGCCTATGCTCACCATCTGTCAACTGCAATCACAGGAGAAGAAGCCGATACAGTGAATCCATTTGACAACCACAGTACTGCTATTTTCAGGATAAATCCCATATTTATGTGTCTTTAGTTATATTAGCGCATAGCAATTTTCATTCATATTTTGTTGTCACTATTAGTATTTAAAGACCATTTCATGTTTTTAGAAAGGGTCTACAATTTTGTATTAAAACTTAACTCGGAAGTTGCACTACTGTACTTCTGATATATATTTTTTATAAAAGACTGGACCAGAGTTCTGCATTTTGACAAAGAGGCTCTTATGAGATTTGCACTATTGCGTCTTTTGAAGGCATTCCCAAATTAGAAGGCAGAATTTGAATGTTGTTTACATCGGGAGAATCCAAATTCATATGGTACTATTATCTCTGCTTTTGTCTTATTTCTTTATGTAAATGAACATTTATCAACTTTGCTATTATTGATATGTATATATGTTTTTTTTTTAAACAATTCTTTAACTTATCACTTCTAAATGTTTTAGAATTTTTATCTTTTGAATATATATGTCAGTGATATATTATGATCAATGCGATAATGTTTTTATTATTACTTTGTTTAATTAATTAAATAAAGTAATCATCATATGAATACATATTTCTATTTTATGAATAAGTCATTTTTATGTTTATTTGTTAATAGAAACAATCAGGAATCACATTATTAGAAGAACACCTGGGATAGATTAGTTATATTTGTATATTTTTGCACTGTAGAGTAATGCACTTATCACCCTCGTTATACATTGAAAACCAATCACCCATCAACGCATATATCACTGGGAAATTGGTCCCATTACATCTAGTCGGAGCCACCATACCAAATAGAAAAGGAGTTGCACTAAGGTCCGGACCGGGTGGTTTTCCCCGATGTTGATGTAGCGATTTTAGAGGCATCAACATTTTTTGCGCGAGAAGGAGGGCATGAACTGTGAATGGCGAGTAAATCCAAATCCATAGCCCATTCTGAGAGTACATCTCCCTCAACATCTCCCCCAACTTCTCCCTCGCATTCTAAATCTCCAATTTTTAAGAGAGAAGTTGAGAAAGCAACAACCACTGCTGAAAACCTAAACATATCAGACAAATCCACTCTTGAATCTCCTAAAGTTCAGTCTTTAATTCATAAACTTCAAGGGTTTTCAATATCACCAGAGAATTTTGAGTTATCTCAAGGCAGTGTAACTTCGCAATACATTCCTTCCCATCCTCTTACAAGATTACAGAGTGAAAAGCTTGGTATTGAACCAACATAATTTCCTCTGCCTAAAAGGAAAAGAGCAAGGAAGACACCTGAAGAGTCTGATAGTGAGACTCTTTCATCATCATCATCCATTTCATCCAACCCATTACAAAGTCAACCATCCACTCCCCAACTTCATATTATTGTCCAATAGGGTACTGGATTCTTCCCAACTACTTGTAACTTCATCTTCGCTTTCCTCTATTATTAGCTCAATAATGGCACACAATCAACCACAACAGAGGCCATGGACAAATCTAGGGGTAGTCGCAATGCCTGCACCCTTGAGTCAATTGCCAGCTCGTCCCCAAAATGGTTGCCAAAGTTTAACCCAGATATAGGCATACTGGTAGAAGAACACATAAACAACTTCATGTTGTCAATAAACTTAAACGGAGTGACAGAAGATGTTGTTGTTAGGATTTTCCCATATACCTTACAAGGAGTAGCTGGATCATGGTATTTTTCATTACCAGCAGGATCCATTACTAGTTGGAATGCTTTCCAAGAACAATTTTTGACCAAATTCGGTGATGATAGGTATACAGCGACATTAATCAATGATCTCTCAAACCTTAAAATTGAATCAAGAGAACCTATAAAAGATTTCAACTCACGATTTAATAAGCTATTAAATAAGATTCTTCCCATGTCTAAGCCCAGTGAAGAGGTCCGAAGTGAATGGTACATTTTTGCCTTACCTTCTAATATAGCAATATTTTTTGATAGAGCTGAAAAGCCCACTTTAGCAGAGAATATGAAAGAAGCAATCGCCGTTGAGAAACGTATCATCACTTTAGAGAAGAAAACTGCTCTTGAAGAGCGAAATTCCAAAAAGTTACTTTTAAAGATGATTCAAAGAAGAAAGTGGCTAAAGATCCATATGATATGGAGGGTCTGCAAAAGGTTTTAAAGACTATGTCAAATGAAATGGTAGAAATTAAGAAACAGGTAGCTGAGACCTCCACTAAGAAGCCATTTAGAAACTTCAAAAGAGCTGAATCAAAACCACCTAATGCTATATCTAATGCAGAATCAGATCCGGATAATGATGAAGATGAAGACACAATCTTGTCATCAGAGGAAACTGAGGAAGATGAGGTTGTTGAATGCCATGGTATGTGGGACTTCATTTTTCCCAATTCAGATACTGAAGTGAATAGGAAGCTTTCCTAGTAAGTACCAGGAGTAAAGTAGCTACAGAGCCTATTCAACCAACTCAAAAGAAGAAAAATGTAAGTCCTACTACCAAAGATAAGGCTCCCTTAAAGAAATCTACAACAATGCCTACTCAAAATCAGCCATCATCTTCCAATCCACCCTCATCATCCAAGACATTGGTAGTTTCTGACTCTATGGATTACAACATCATAGAAGACATGAAGAAGACTAGAGAAAATATCTCTTTATTTGAGCTTAGCAAGCTCAAACATCAACAGAAATTTCTACTCAAAGAATTAAATGCAGTACCTTCTTCTCCTCTTCCAAATGTTGTATTGTCCAAGGTAGCTAAAGGAACAGGTAAGCCACCATCCAATAGAGTAGAAGCTACTGATGTTGTTTCGATTGGAGATATATCTAATTCTCATACCCCTCCTTTTCTCTTGACCTATGAAATTTACAATAGAAATCTGCATAATTGCTTAATAGATTCAGGGGCTTCATCAAACATAATGCTAGCTTCGGTTTGCTCAAAATTAAATATTGAGCCCCAAAAATCTGCAGTGCATATTGTTCAGTTGGATTGAACTAAGGTTCAAGTATTAGGAGAGATTAATTCAGTCACCATTAGGTTATCAGCTGATCTTAGAGTTGTTCAGAGAATTGATATATTGATTGCTGACATCCCTAAGTTTTATGGTTTAATTATAAGCAGGGATTGGTATGAGAAACTCCATGGTTACATTTTTACTGATTGGTCTCATATGTGGCTTCCCTATAAAGGGAAACCAAATCAAATTAAGATCAATCGGGAGAAGCACATGACCCATACTGTAACGGAGTTTGAGTAGGAAAATCAACCCATAGCTTTCAATAATAACATTCTTGGGAATTACTCAGTAGAATCATTCTTTGGTAATTTTAATGCTCAATCATCACCTTTTTCTGTTAATAGTTTCACATCACAAATAGAAAACTTTTCTCATACAGATACATCTAGGTGTGTTACTATTGCTGAAGAAATTGTAAATAAAACTGTAGATAAGCCTGTATTTTGGTCTTTATATTTTGATGGGTCGAAATCTAATGATGGTGCAGGAGCAGGATGTATTTTAGTTAGTCCTGAGGGGGAAAAAACTATGCTATCATGTAGACTGGAATTTGAGTGTACAAATAATACTACTGAATATGAGGCATTAATTCAAGGACTGTACAAAGAAATAGGCCTGAAAGTGCAATATGTAAAAGTATTCGGCGATTCCGAGATTATTATCAAACAGGTAAGGAATATTATTCATTTCCTTTCCGAACATCTCAAGAATTATCAGTCCTTGGTGCAAGACCTTATATCTCATTTTCTAGCATTTAATATCTCTCCCATTCCCAGATCTCAGAACGCAGCAGCCGATTTATTAGCAAATGTTGCTTCTAAGCTCCTCCCATCCGAGGATTACAGCCTTGATATGTTTTTAGTCGAATTTATTTTTAGACCATCGGTTCCAGACAATGTCACCAATTGGTGGGTATTTAATCACGACGAGGACATTTTGAATTTCTTAACCTCTGAGAAATCCTATGACGATCAGATTATTGATGAGAGTGATCATGATCTTCAAATAAAGCAAAGACCTGAGGAGAATTCCATACCTAAATCAGTAGTCAAGCTTGAGGATCTTTATGACATCAAGGATAGGTTTAAACAAGTTACTAATTCAAAACTTCAAAGTTCTACTTTGAGGTTTGAATTAATAAATCTTGGCAGTGAGGCCAAACCGCAAAATATTAATCTAGGATTAGGACTCACCTCAGAAGAAAGATTTGCCTTTATCAGACTATTGAATAGATACAAAAATGTTTTCGCTTGGAATTATGATGACTTAAAAACATATGATACTTCTATCATACAGCACACAATTCCAATGATTTCTGAAGAGAAACCAGTGCAGCAAAAATTGAGGAAAATTCATCCGAACCTAGAAAGTCAGATCAAAGCAGAGTTAAACAAACTCTTGAAAGCTAAGATAATTTTCCCTATTAGACATTCAAAATGGGTTTCTAACTTAGTACTTGTTAGAAAGAAGAACGATGACATTAGAATTTGCATTGATTTCAGAAATCTTAATAAGGCTAGCCAAAATGATAACTTCCCACTACCAACAATGGAACAAACTCTTCATTCAGTAGCTGGTTCCGAATTAATGTCTTTTCTGGATGGTTTTTCTAGATATAATCAAATATTGGTGCATCTAGATGATAGATTGAAGACTACTTTCATAACTAAGTAGGGAACATATGCCTACCAGAAAATCCCTTTCGGTTTGATTAATGCTGGAGCTACTTTCTAGAGAGTAATGGATATAGCATTCAAGGGTTTGATTAATAAGTCAGTTGTTGTCTATTTGGATGACATTATTGTCTTCTCCAAGAAAAGAGCAAATCATTTACATGATTTGAAGCAAATCTTTGAACGCTGTACGAGGTATGGGATTTCATTAAATCCCAAGAAATCATTTTTTGCTCTTGATCAAGGTAAACTCTTGGGGTTTATTGTGTCAAAAGATGGCATTTATATCGATCCAGAAAGGATCAAGGAGATTTCTGATATTCCTCTCCCACACAATAAAAAATCAATGCAATCATTCTTAGGTCAAATAAATTTTGTAAAAAGATTTGTTCCAGATTTTTCACAGATTGTTTTACCATTACAGACCATGATTAAGAAAAATTCAGTGTTCAAATGGGGGCATAAAGAAAATGAAGCTTTTGATTCAATCAAATAGGCAATCATTAGTGCTCCTACATTAAACACTCCAATTTTTTCTAATCATTTTATTTTATATACCTTAACATCTGATACTTCCTATACAGTTGTGTTGACACAAATCAATGATCAGCAAGTTGAAGCACCCATATCCTTTTTCAGTTCAAATCTGCAAGGTGCTTAACTTAATTATTTTGAAGTAGAAAAGAAAGCCTTCACTGTGTTCAAATCTATTAAACACTTTAGGCCATTCCTCCTAAAAACTAATACAAAAGTAATAGTCCCATTCTTGGCAGTGTGACAATTACTAGTCCAAAGGGAAATGGGAGAGAAGAGGGCCAACTGGGTTACAACGTTACAAGAATATGATTTAGATATTAAACCAGCGAAAATTGTGAAAGGTCAAGGTTTTTGCAGGTTGTTAGCAGGAGCTTCTAACATTCAGAAACATGAAGGTTCGAACAGTATTGAGGAAATCAATGAGATAAGTATCATCAACCCTGAATCTCAATATGCGGATTTGTTATATTATTTGAAAAATGGATATGCTCCTTCTAATCTCTCTTACAAAAATAAACGTGCCTTAAGATTGAAAGCAAAACACTTCGAGATTATTGATGATGTGTTGTTTAGAAGGAATTATGATTCGGTTTTGTTAAGACGCCTTGAAAAAATTGAAGCACAAAAGGTCTTGCAGGAATTACATGATAGTCCAGCAGGTGGACATTTTAGAGGTGATACAACAACTCACAAAATTATACATGCTGGTTATTATTAGCCCACGTTATTCAAAGATGCCCATGAATATGTAAGGAAATGGAGAACATGTCAAACTTCCAGTGGAAGACAAAGAAAGCCAGCCTTTCCTTTGCAACCAGTCAACATTGAACAACCATTTGAACAATGGGGACTAGATATCATATGAGAGATTATTCCAAATTCCTCCAAGCAGCACAGATATATCCTTACAACCACGGATTACTTTATGAAGTGGGTAGAAGAAATTCCTTTGAAGGTAGCCAACTCTGAGGCAATTATTGAATTCATAGATCAATTCATCATTACCAAGTTTAGCGTACCTAATGCTATCATTTTTTATAATGCATCTTATTTTTCTTGAAATACCATACTTGAATTTGCTATTAAGAGAGGATTTAAATTGAAATATTCTGCAAACTACTATCCTCAGGGTAATGGTTTAGCAGAATCAACCAACAAAAATCTTATCAAGATCATTAAGAGAACCGTTGATCATAATCAAAAGAATTGGCACAAGTCTTTGATATTTGCATTATGGGCAAACCGCATAACACAGAAGGCCTCAATAGTTACTTCTCCATTGAATTTAGTATATGGGAAAGAAGTTGTTATACCAACAAACTTAGCACTCCCATCCCTGGCCCTAGTGCAATTTATTGAAGAAAATCCCTCCTCTTCCATTCAATTAAGATATGATCAAATCCTTAAATTAGAAGAAGAAAGGGAAAAAGCTAGAATTACACATGAAAAACATCAACAATTATTAAATATTCTTTTGATACAAATTCTACCAGCCCAAATTTTTTACAAATTGGTGATCTTGTTTTGAAATGGGACAAAGCGCACGAAGATAAAGGCAAACACACTAAATTTCAGAAGATGTGGCTAGGACCATTTCAAATCATCGAGAAGATAGGCCCATCAATGTTCATATTATAGGATCTATTAGGAAAGAGAGATTCTCTTCCTGTCAATGGGCTTATCTTGAAAAAATTATTTACTTAAGAAGGTAACCCCTTCTTACTTGTAAATATTCAATTTGCAGTTTTGTTTGTTTGAATTTTTATATCTAGGAAATAAGGTTGTAAATAGTCTTCCATTGACCGTTTACTATTTTGAAAGTTATTCAAGAAAATAGTGTAAATACTTACTTTCGATAGATGGAAGCCTTTAAGGAAAAGACTATAGTTCTAGGAAGTTAGATAAAAATAAAACTCTGAAAACCTCTTTTAAATTTGTAAAACCTTTTACAAGCCTTGAAAATACTGTAAATCATTTCAAGTTTTAAAAGCCCAAATGAGGTTATCTGTAAAAAGCAAAGACTTATCCAAACCTAGCATCTACAACTCTTAAATTGTCATCCATACACTCTTAAGGAGTAAATCATTCACCCCATCCACAAAGTTTATGATTTTTTCAGAGTGTAATTCTAAAATATGTTTGATATAAAAGATAAGAGGTCTCATTACGAGCCTACTTACCATGATCATAGGGAACTAATTAAACTGACATTACCAATACTGCATATCAAAACAGGGTAATGGCTTATAATTATAAGACAAGGGGTCTCATCATGAGCCAACTTGTTCAGTTCAATTATAACCAGTGAATGGCATTGTCAACAACTGGCCACCAAACCAGGACAATGGCTTTTTATCTTTTAAAAGAAATAAAGAAGATAGAAAATACAAAAAGAAAAAATATGTGTAAACATATCTTTTTGGATTATCTCTTAAAATTTATACGCTTAGATGGATGGGACAATGAATGATTAAATGGTTAAAAGGTAACCTTGTCGAGACTATAAATGTTTGCTGGCAGCAGAGGCACTACCTATGACAACAGAGTCATCATAAAAGCTAAGTTGGAGAAGTCCCCTTGTTTTATCTTTATCAACCAATCAAGGCTCAAATAAACTTAGAATGTTTTTATTTTTAAGATTGGAAAGAAATTGCAAAAAATATTTTTCATTATATTCAGAGTTAATGTTTATCTAATTATTCTTAGATTGACTTCTTTTTCCTCAAAGGTTTCCAAATTAAGAAAGTCATAAATATTGCATTACTTTCTCAGAGATAACTGTTTCTTCCAGTGAATCGCCAATTGTTGTGTTGTACAACAACCCCCCATTTCAAATTTTTTATCAAAACTTTAAATAGAAATGGGTCCTTTTTTAAGACTTAGTTAAATTCAATAATTCAACAATAATCACATGCTTGGATTTAGTCACATAGCACATGGAAATCCTTATCAAAAGGTCTGATCCGATAGAAATAATATCCAAAACCTTTTGTTAAAACAAATGTAATATAATATGTCATATCTTTTTTAGAAGCTCTCATAAGCAAATCTCTGATGTGATAATGCAATCGGAGATCACAAATCACAAGCTCAACAATGAAGCATCCTAAAGGTCTATGCCAAACCTCCGATGTGATAATACAATCGCAATCGGTCATCGCAGATACCACGAGACACATAACGAAGCCCTTTGGAAATCGCTGATGCGATCTTATAAAGGAAAGTGCGCTATGCGATAAAAGATTGTTAAACGTATATTGGCAGGTTTTAAACTTTAAATCAATAATAAACAAAAAAGCAATAGATTCGCTGATTATCCTTTCGCCTTATTATACTACTTACCTTTATCGCAATCGGGGCTACCAATGGAAAACATTAAGCTTGACAGGTGAACCTCCCGATCTGCGATATGCGATTTATTGCTTATCGCTGATTGAGAAAACTAAAAGATTCGTTTTAAAATACCATCACACATATGTGCGATGCGATGTATAATTATTACATTTATTTATCATGATCGGCAGTTATGGAGGTCATTAATTTAGCAGTTAAGGTTGAGTCCTTCGAGGATTTCATCCATGGTAATACTTGATTACATTTCGATTATCATGCTTGAATTACCATAACTCTTTTCATTTCACATTGGCTTTGAACAAGTTTATTTCTCTGTTACGTTCTTTCATTGTTTGTGCAGAGCAACTCTGAGTTGATGAATCCAAAGAAAATGACGAAGAAGGTGAAGAAACCAAAGGCTCCTGTCGTAGCCAAAGAAGAACCAGCGAAGAAGGTTTTGATATCTGATACTACCTGCCTCGGTCTAGGCCAAGCTTCATGGGAGAGTATCTACAATTTGCTGGAAGCAGAGGATCCTGAAGAACTTGAGGTGGAAGCAACAATAGATGGCACGAGTAAATCAGAGAATACTCTTAAGGAATTGGCCTGCTCATATCTTCATAGAATAGCAGCTCGTGCCAAAGTTTTACCCTATAATGACGTGGTCAGGTGGGTTATTGAGAGCATCGCAACCACAGATAGAACTTTCTTCACAATTGATGGAAGAATGTTTGGGTCATTCAGAGCAGAAGATATTAGACAAGTGTACCATTTGCCTCAACCAGAGAAGCATTATAACAAAGAGTTTTTAGAGGCTTTCGCTAAGGAGAATGCCATCGAATCCGACCCTATCAAACAATGGACACATTTTCCAACCAAGCACAAGCATGAAACATTGGGTATGTACTCCGTAGATTCATTGGCCTCTCCTTATTGTTATGCTGGTGCAATGATGTGCACACTCTTCAGATTCCATGATTCTGCTAAATTTTCTATAGAGATGGTACCATTAATGGAGGCTGTAATTAATGGCTTTATCATGGATTGGGCAACCATGTTTTCTGATAAATTGACCAACCAGATACTTGACTCTAGAAAAATCAGGGTTGTGTCTACTCGGGTGATACCCCCATTTTACATGAGTGCCTATGTTATGGACACTATCTGTTTCAATTCCGAATATCCCATTCTAGGATGCAAATGGACTCCGCAGGACCCCAACCCCATTCACCTCTATCATAAGGAACTATGGAAAGCCCATTACAAAAACCACCTGTATAGAATTTGTCATGGTTTTATCCTTCCCATGTATTATGGCATATTCAATAAGCCTACTCCTAGGTTATCTGAGGAAGGTTCAGTCTACCTAACTGCAATTGGTAGTTGGTTTGGAGAAGAGAGATTCACCTACATAAGAATTTTCGGTAGCCTTGCCAACCCACATGTCCTTCCCCTGTATATCCCTGATAAACTGTTGGCCAGAGAATTAGCACATCAAATAACAGTTGAAGGGATGTCAAGGACTCTTAGGGATTCTAAAAAACACATGTGGCCAACATTTCCCCTTCGATGCGGTGATTTTACCCTGATTGATTTCAAACATGTAGAGAAGGAAGTCGAGAAAATAAAGTTGTTAAAGCTCGCAACTATCCCAAAAAGACAGTACGATCCTAGATTGGTTGCCTACAATGTTACTGCTCAAGCCAAAATCGCTAAATTTGATCATGAGAAGGATAGCTACGATGATTTGTTTGTTTCAGCAGAAGTATTTTCTCAAGTCAAACATTTGGCCAAAATCAAATTGGGAGCAGAAGGACTAGAGGAATTCTATAAGCTCAGGGCATAGAGATTGGAAACCCTACCTCTAGACTTATTAAATACAACCTCTATGGTACAACCTCAAGGCCACAGTGAGGAGAAAATTACTGAGAAGACTCCCGAAATTGAAAAGATTCCTGAGAAGGAGAAGACACCAGAAAGGGAGCAGAAGCAGGTAAGAACTAGTGAACCCCTTGATACAGATATTAATATTGATCCCAAGTTAATCAAGGAATGGGAACAGTTTGATTCAATCATTAGTAACCCCGATAAAACCCAAGGGTTCACTACACTAGAAGTGGCTATAGTGCAAAAACCAGAAGTCAACACAGTTTCGATTGTAGGAACAAGCGGCCCACCTAGGTTTCAGCAAGACATAGAGATTATTTCCAAAAATCCCACTGAGGAGATTGTACTGCAAATTTAAGAATTAACACCACTTGATGTCTTCTACAGTCCAAAGCATAGGGCCATAGTCAAAAGACAGAGGAAGAAGAGGAAAATTGATCAAATTTCTCTTTTGACTCCTCAGGAAGAGATGATTAACGTGGTATGGAAAGTAGAGGTCAATCCCTCCGAAAATTTAACAAAACTATCAAAGTATGTGGGAGCTTATACAACAGCGACAATGGATAAGGCCTCAGAGGTTAGCCACCTAATGAGGGAAAAAGACTAGGCAATCATCCAACTAGAGGCACAATCGGCAGGACAACAACAAAAGATAGATCAGCTTGAGCAGCAGTTGATAGAACAGAGGCAACTAAATGAACAATTAAAAGAGCAGTTAAAACTGGAAAAGCATAGGATTGATGAACAAACCCTCCATAAACAACAAGATTTGTCTCAGACTACAACTGTTGAGTGAGTAGGAGAGGAAATCAAATGAAGAACAAATCACACAAATGAAAGACCAGATAGAATGGTTCAAAGGATATCCACAGGTAAATGAATTCAAAACAGAAGCCCTAGAAATGACCAAGGCTTTGTCCCGACAATTGGATATTCTATGTCATAATATATCATTGGCCACCCCTTTATGTGATATCTATGCATCTATGATTGAAACATCAGTGGATGCTAGGCTTGAATTAGATAAGGCAACTGAAAATTAACCAATTTTCTATCATGGCAAGATTCAAAAGAAGGAAAAGTTTCCAATCTGCCAAGGATACAAGAATCACATAAAGAAATCTTGTTTTTCGAATGGGAGTCTCAACTAATGAAAGCTGAAAGAGCCATGTCTAGATGCAGAACCGCAACAAATAATCTAGTTGAATTGATAAACAACAGTTTGCATATATCTAATTTGATTACAGATTGCTCTCCAGGTAAACTCCCAAAGGTAAAATTGTTGGAACAACATTGGAAACAAGAGCTGACACAAAGGGAAAAATTAATTGGAGGAATCCAAATCCCAACATGGAAAACATTTTGGTTTTTCTTTGTCAAACCACACAGTCAACAGATGGCAATGAACTATCTCTCGAATGCAATCAACTACATGGTCTCCGAACTCTCTGATGCCACCTATACAGCTCAGCTACACTCCAGGATGAGTCAGCCACCGGAAATTCAGCCTATGCTCGCCATCTATCAACTGCAATCATAGGAGAAGAAGCCAATAAAGTGAATCCATTTGACTCCCACAGTACTGCTATTTTCAGGATACATCCCAGATTTATGTGTCTTTAGTTATACCAGTGCATAGCAATTTTCATTCATAGTTTGTTGTCATTATTAGTATTTAAAGACCCTTTCATGTTTTTAGAAAGGGTCTGCAATTTTGTATTAAAACTTAACTCGGAAGTTGCACTACTATACTTCTGATATATATTTTTTATAAAAGACTGGACCAAAGTTCTGCATTTTGACAAAGAGGCTCTTATGAGATTTGCACTATTGCGTCTTTTGAAGGCATTTCCAAATTAAAACGCAGAATTTGAATGTTGTTTACATCGGGAGAATCCAAATGCATATGGTACTATTATCTCTGCTTTTGTCTTATTTCTTTATGCGCATGAGCATTTATCAACTTTGTTATTATTGATATGTATATATGTTTTAAAAAAAAACAATTCTTTAACTTATCACTTTTGAATGTTTCAGAATTGTTATCTTTTGAATATATATGTCAGTGATATATTATGATCAATGCGATAATATTTTTATTATTACTTTGTTTAATTAATTAAACAAAGTAATCATCATATGAATGCATATTTCTATTTTATGAATAAGTCATATTTATGGTTATTTGTTAATAGAAACAATCAAGAATCACGTTGTTAGAAGAACACCCGGGATAGATTAGTTATCTTTGTATATTTTTGCACTGTAGAGTAATGCACTTATCACCCTCATTATACATTACAAACCAATCACCCATCAACTCATATATCACTGGGAAACTGGTCCCATTACATCCAGTCGAAGCCACCACACCAAACGGAAAAGGAGTTGCACTAAGGTCCGGACTAGGTGGTTTTCCCTGATGTTGATACAACAATTTTAGAGGCATCAACAAGACACCAAAAAATGGTTGATTCATTTTGAAATGGCATCTTCATTGACATGAAAATATCTCTATGTTGGCGTCAGCTTCACAGGAGAAACTCCCACTAACATGTGCTTCACAAAACTAAAAAAAAACTATTCTAGAGATCATGTATGGGGATTTCTCTAAAAACCTCTCTCAATGATAATGATCAATCTAAATCCTCTCCAAATAGAAGGTGAGGAACATCGAAATATTTGGAGTCTGTCAAGCCTTCCCAAAAGTGAACACTATCCACATACAGACCATATATATTCAAAACCAAGAGCTTAGTATCAAGCTCTTTAATTTCTAACTTGGATATCCCTCAGTTAACACTTTCCCTTTTGTAAATAAGGGTAATTATTTGTAAAATGGCTAAGAAAGGGACACAAATTCTAATTTCTTGAGGTAGGAGGTTACTTGAGAAAATGGTTTTTCTTTAATGTCAGTCTTAGTTGGCTGAAATCAATTAAATGTGTTGAGTGTGCATTGAATTGAACTAAAAAGGGAAGGACTAGTCCAAGTGTCCTTTAGTCCAAACAATAAGCAAAGAAATGACAAAAATTATGAGCAACATGGGTTGCTTTGTTAGGGAATGAATGTTGTGTGACTTGTGGGAAGAAGGAAGACAATTATTCTGTTGGAAGGAGGGGGGTACATCCATTCATCCACAAATACATTCTCCCTCTTGGACTCACGCGCACACAAGCGGGATGTATTAGGAGAAAATGCAGTGTTTAGATGATCCAGATTTAACAGGAACACAACAAATTACAGAGATAATCATAAACACAAAGATGCAACAGAAATAATACTTCATTTCATTAATGTAAAATACTAAAATATGTTGACAAACAACAATGGAAATAAACCAGCTAGGGCGATGGTAGCTTATCTCTGAGAAGAGATGTGGTGGCTACATGACTTTGAAATATGTTGCAATAAGGCTCGAAGGCCTATTTATTGTTGGGAAACAATGGAAAACCCTGAACATCCAAAAACCTAACCCTGGAAGATGAAACACCAAACTGTGGGCCTTGTGTGGGTAAATTGGTACATCAACTTCCCGGGGTCGTAACTTTGGCATACGATCTTCATTTGACGCACACAATATCTCGTTAGAAAGATCTATCTGAGGACTACAACTTTGGAGGACCCATGTTACTCTCAGTTCTTCCAAAAGAACGTTGTTTAGGGCCTCAAAATGGCTCCGGAAGTTTAGGACCTGAAAACTGCTAAAAATAGTCAACTGTGCTACAATTAAGGAAACTGAAAAGTTGAAAGAAACAATGGTGGGAGTCCAAGTGGACTTGGCAGGTGGCCACCAATATCCACCTAGATCATCCCCCCCCCCCCCATCCCCAAGAAGCAATGGTCCCTATTACATTGAGTTCCTCCATGAGATGAGGAAACTTTTGCTGAACTTGGTCCTTGGTGAGCCACTTGCCCTGGTGAAGGAGTTGGCCTGCTTTGACAACTCGATATAGTTGGATATTCTGCTGGCGAGTGTGCTTGATCTGTTTGTCCATGATCCGATTAGTTGCAGCTTGTTCCATGCAATCTGGATTTAACTCTGTGGGTGTGAGCTGTTCTACAATGTCAGATGTGTCTAGTAATGGTTGAAAGTATGGCCGAAGGTAGTCCACCTTGAACACTGGGTGCAGGCCAAGGAATGGGAATGCTGAGCTCAAATGCATTGTCTCCCACAACCTTGGTAATGGTGTAAGGACCATATCAAAGTATTCTGAGTTTCCGATTGGCTCCAGTAAGGCGTTCCTTTTGCAAATGCAACCAGACTTTGTTGCCCACCTAAAACTTGTGTGGAACCTGATATTGATCATGTCGCTGCTTGTACTTGGCATTGGATTTCTCCAGAATGTCATGGACCTACTGGCAAATATGTTGGATTTGCTCAATTTCCTTATCTGTTTCGGACTAGACATGAGCTGAATCTGCGTGAGTAGCTGCAAATGGCATGGCCACATCAATGGGACATAGTGGTTGGAATCCCAAGCCCACCTAAAAATGGCTGTGGCCAGTGGAGTTGTGGAGAGCTCAGTTGTAGCTGTGCTGAACATAGGGGAGGCTCTCGTCCCATGTGCGTGGATGCTTTGAGTTGTACATGCATAGAATGTGTACGATCATCCTGTTGACAACCTTTGTCTGGCCATCAGTTTGAGGATGGAAGACTGTGGACTTAGTGAGTTTGGTGTCCAGCATCGACCAGAGACTGAACCAAAATGTACTGAGGAACCTGTTATCCTGATTTGAGATGATAGACTGTGGGATCCCAAAGTGTACCCACACTCATTCAAAGAAGAGTTTAGCAGTGGCTTCTGCTGCGATATTCTTCTTACAGGACGCCATAATGGCCATTTTCGAGAACTTGTCGATGACCACAAAAACACAGTCGTTTCCATGCTTAGTGGAAGGAAGGCCTGCCACGTAATCCATGGAGATGGATTCCCAAGGTCGGCTAGGGGTGGGCAGCGGGGTATAGAGGCCTTGCTTCTTGATGGTTGATTTGGAAATGGCACATGCAGTACATGATCTGATGTACTTCCTGACATCTTGTCAAAGATTCGGCCAATAGAAATACTTATGCAGTATTGCCACCATTTTCTCGACCCCAAAATGCCCAGCAGCCTGACTGTAGTGTGCTTCCCAAATCATCTTGGCACGCTCTCTTGAAGGAACACAAAGGTGACCCAGGTAGCATAATAGGGCATTCTGGAGGTGACAATATGGGACATGCTGACCCTCCAAGAGTGTCTACTATGTGTGGCCAAATTCTGGGTCGCTTTGTAGAGAAGTGGCCAATCAAAAGTCTCGTGCCCACAAGAATTGAGCACGGTGGTTAACGCCATGATCGGTGGTCGACTGAGGAAATCTGCAACATTATTGGTGCTGCCCTTCTTATACTTGATATTCAAATGGAACTGTTGCAGATATGTGGACCACTTCTGATGGCGATCATTCTAAAATTTCCCTTGGGTCTGTATGAACTGTAGGGGTCAGTGGTTTGTGTGGATGACCATTTCCTTCCCCAAAATGTAATGCTTCCATTGTCGGTAGGCCTGCACAATGGAATACATCTCTTTGTCATAAGTGGGATACTTCTGGACTGTGTCTGAAAGTGTATCACTGTGATATGCCACTGGATGCCTGTGTTGAGTAAGTACTGCCCCAATAGCATAGTCAGAGGCATCTGTCTCGACCTCAAATGGTTGTTGCAAGTCTGGTAATGCGAGTACTGGTGCTGTGCAGAGGCGATCTTTCAACTCTGTGAATGCCTTTTGTTGAGATTCAGACCAAAAGAATTTTTCTTTCACTCCTCCCTTGGTGACTTGACACAAGGGCCAAGTGATATGAGAAAATCCCAACATGAACCTGCGGTAGAAGTTGGTAAGACCTAGAAAGCTGCAAAGCTTAGAGTGGTTGGAGATGGCCAATCCCGAATGACTTGGATCTTGGCTGGATCCATATGCACCCCCTGTTCATCAATAATGTATCCCAGATACTGAACCTGGGTCATTCCAAAAGTGAATTTCTCAAAATTGGCACATAACTTGTGTTGCCGTAGTGTTTGGAGAACCTGTCAGATGTGGTGGAGGTGCTCTTCCCAACTCTGGCTGAAGATCAGGATCTCATCCAAGTATACCACTACAAATGAGTTGGTGAATGGCCACAAGATGTCATCCATTAGCCTCATGAAGGTTGCAGGAGAATTTGTCAATCCGAAAGGCATAACCAACCATTCGAAAAGGCCCTCCTTGGCTTTGAAGGCAGTCTTCCACACATCGGAAGGTTCGATTGGTACATGGTGATATCCTGACTTCAAATCGATCTTGCTAAAATATTTTCCCCCCTTTAGTTGGTCCAAGAGGTCATCAATCTGTGGGATTGGGTACTTATTACTAACAGTGATCTTGTTCAGTGCCTGATAGTCAATACAGAGTCTCCAAGTCCCATCCTTCTTCTGTACCAACATGATCGGGCTCCCGCAGGGCGATGAACTCGGACGGATGTGACCTTTCTACAACAACTCCTGAATCTGCCTCTTGATTTCATCGTTCTCCAAAACAAAGTGCCGATAGATTGGCCCATTGGGCAGCGACGCACCTAGGGTCAGATCGATGGAGTGCTTGACCTGACAGTGTAGAGGAACCCTTGCGGGGGAGGTGAAGATGTCCTCGTACTCCTCCATGACCTTTTCCATCTGTAGTTGTCGTGTGGAGGGGCCTTGTTTGGAGGTCGTGGCCACCGTCTTCTTCTTTCCTTGAGGGCATATCATCTGGAAAACAAATTTCCCAGTTTTGGAAATGAGCTTATTGCATTGTTTTGTAGTAACCAAAGAGATAGCAGTAGGCGGTGCTACCTCTGGTATCTTGTACAACTTATTTCCCAAAGTAACAATAAGCACGGGGCCTTGATTCATACACAACATGTCACTTCCACAAGTATGGTTGTCCTAATAATACATCCAAAACTTCAAGGGGAGAAATGTCACACAATACCTCATCTGTGAAGGGCTTGATGTTGTATGGAAGGCGACACTATTGGCTCACGTGAAGATCCTTGTTTGGGCTTCAAAATTTCATACAAATATCACTCATTACCATATATTTTTCACCTATGCTTCCATTATATCACTCATTATTCACCACCATGTCACTTCATTTTCCCTATTGTTCACCATTAATAGGTCTCATTTATATCTTCCAAATATTATTTATTTTTAAGTATTTTTAAGAGAAATTTTTTATTAAATATTAGAAAATAATATATCTTACTTTATATATGGAAAGTGGATTGTTTTTGTGACATGTGTAGGTGCCAAGGAAGCTTCCAAGATACCTTTATGTGGCCTTGAATGATCAAATTCGAATTTGATAAGATAAACCTCATGGAGAAGATCATGATCTCATGGAGAATATCAAGGACAAAAGGGGGTTATGTGTCTAGATGGTTGAGAGATGTATGGAACTAAAGAGAGATTAGTGGATCATCATTATGAGTTTGTTGTCTCATCCCATTGTATAATTAGGATTACAATCTCCTCCATTTGTAATTTTAGAGTTCCATTTGTAAGTTTTTGTAATCTTAGAATTTTGGAGTATGTAATCTTAAAAGCTTAGAGTTGTAATCTTAGAGTTGGTTTGTAATGGAGATTTTGAAATAAAGAATCATACTTTGATTTTGCCTCTACATCTGAGTCTCCTTTGAAGTGGTGTGCTTGTGGAGTTATGGAGGGCCCCCATGGCCTCACTTGCATACTTATTTTAGGTATAATTTAATTTATGTTTTTGTTTGATTTCAGCTTTTAAGTTTTGTTAGATGTTCTAATATTGGAAAGAAGTCTTATTTGAAAGTGTTCTTGTAAGAGAACCGTAAGACCTCATACAATTATTAGATTTAGGTTTGTTTCATTTCAGCTTCTAAGTTTTTGTTAGATGTTCTAATATTGGAGGAGATCCTAAAATTCATGTGTTCTTGTAAGAGAACCTTAGAATCTTGACGAATGTTAGATTTATGTTTGTTTAGTTGTTGGAAGAGATCTTGATGAATGTGTTCTTGTAAAAGAACCAAAAGATCTTAGACAAATTAGAAATATTTCTAGATCTATATATTTTAGATAAGTACTTCTAAGTTTACCTTCCCGGGTTGACATTAAATGAACTCTGATTGACATCATCAATTAGACACCAACATTTTGGCGTCGTTGCTGGGGAAGTGCAACTAGAAGGATTTAGTAATTATTTTATGCATTTGTTTTTATGGACTAATTTGTGGAACTTGGTGACCGCAGGTTCATAAAGGAGTTCAAAGTTTGGAGCATTTTTTTTATTTTATTTTCGCACATAGTTAATTTAAATTCAGTTTTTATTTTAAACTCCCCATTTCTCAATAACCCATCTACGGATGAGGACTTTGACAAGGTTGAACAGGTACTTCTTGGAGAGCAGGGACAATAACCTTGAGCCAAATCTAAGACAGGTTACTCACATACGTATAAAACATAAGGTAAAAATTTTAAATCGTGATGTGAGCATGTTCAAACTTTTAATCCGTAGATGGCTTCATTGGAAGCATTCTTTTACCTAGGAAATAAGTAAATCTTTCAAGCAAGATAAGTAAAATAGATTAGAAAAATAAAAATGAGATCTCATTAGAAGTCATTAGAAGTCATTCTCATTAAAAGTTTTTAGTCTTAATCTCATTAGAAGTTTTTAGTCTTATTTTCAAAAATAAAAATAAAACATCATGAATAAATTCAGTGGCACACTAAGAGCTGCTTCATCTTCGCATTTCTATGTCTTGTTTCTGTATCACGGGTAAGCCAAGAGCTTGATTATCGGAAAGCTTTGTCTTCCGAGAGTCTAAACACCCCCGCGACATTGCAGAAAGAGTGTAGATAATGCGAGGTTTGATCACAGATCTTGATTGTGTTTATTATCCATCCACGCTAACCTACATAAATAAAAATAAATCAAAAGATTAGTATGCTCTCTTCTTGTGCTTCGAGCGATCAGGAAGATCAGAAAATCTAATGAATTATTAAAAAATAAATATAATAAAAATCTTGGGGGAAATTTAATTGCAAATCTACTATCGATCGTTTGAGTCCTAATAAAAAATCTTCTCTTGTAGAAATCTGTTCTTTGTGGCTGTCACCAGATCTCTCACTGCACTCCAAGAATATTCCTCATCTCCATCACCATCGATGAGTAGGAATCGATCATTTTTTAGATAGGATTCTATTTTTTTATTTTTTTTCTAGATTTAAAAGAAAAAAAACCAACAAACTCTCGACTTAGTTACCGGAGAATCCACAGTAAGAACCATTTTCTGCCAACGTTTCAAATCCCAACCGGGATCCATCATCAGGACAACTTGAATGCTTGATAGAAGAAGAGCTTATTTGAGGGATTAAATGAGATTATTGTCACGACAGTTCTTAAGAAAATGCAGGTCAATGGCTCTTCTTGCTATCTTCACTCTAGTTTTTTCGAGTAAAATGATTTCACTCCAGGTATCCACTCTGTATAGGGAAATGATTCTGGATTTAAGACCTCTGTGGTTTATTACTTTTGACTTAGTTACCGGAGAATCCACAGTAAGAACCATTTTCTGCCAACGTTTCAAATCCCAACCGGGATTCATCATCAGGATAACTTGAATGCTTGATAGAAGAAGAGCTTATTTGAGGGATTAAATGAGATTATTGTCACGACAATTCTTAAGAAAATGCTCAGCGGCTCTTCTTGCTATCTTCGCTCTAGTTTTTTTGAGTAATATGATTTCACTCCAGGTATCCCCTCCATATAGGGAAATGATTCTGGATTTAAGACCTCTGTGGTTTATTACTTTCGACTTAGTTACTGGAGAATCCACAGTAAGAACCATTTTCTGCCAACGTTTCAAATCCCAACCGGGATCCATCATCAGGACAACTTGAATTCTTGATAGAAGAAGAGCTTATTTGAGGGATTAAATGAGATTATTGTCACAACAGTTCTTAAGAAAATGCTCAACAGCTCTTCTTGCTATCTTCGCTCTAGTTTTTTCGAGTAAAATGATTTCACTCCAGGTATCCCTTCCGTATAGGGAAATGATTATGGATTTAAGACCTCTGTGGTTTATTACTTTCGACTTAGTTACCGGAGAATCCACAGTAAGAACCATTTTCTGCCAACGTTTCAAATCCCAACCGGGATCCATCATCAGGATAACTTGAATGCTTGATAGAAGAAGAGCTTATTTGAGGGATTAAATGAGATTATTGTCACGACAGTTCTTAAGAAAATGCTCAGCGGCTCTTCTTGTTATCTTCGCTCTAGTTTTTTCGAGTAAAATGATTTCACTCCAGGTATCCCCTCCGTATAGGGAAATGATTCTGGATTTAAGACCTCTGTGGTTTATTACTTTCAACTTAGTTACCGGAGAATCCACAGTAAGAACCATTTTCTGCCAACATTTCAAATCCCAATCGGGATCCATCATTAGGACAACTTGAATGCTTGATAGAAGAAGAGCTTATTTGAGGGATTAAATGAGATTATTGTCACGACAGTTCTTAAGAAAATGCTCAGCGGCTCTTCTTGCTATCTTTGCTCTAGTTTTTTCGAGTAAAATGATTTCACTCTAGGTATCCCCTCGTATAGGGAAATGATTCTGGATTTAAGACCTCTGTGGTTTATTACTTTCGACTTAGTTACCGGAGAATCCACAATAAGAACCATTTTCTGCCAACATTTCAAATCCCAACCGGGATCCATCATCGGGACAACGTTATCCTGCCCTCCTTAAATCAAAAAAATTCACAATAAAACAAAACATTAATAAATAAAATAATAAAATACAAACCATAAAAAAATGCAGAACATTAAAAACAAATTAAAAAATAAAAACAAAACAAAATCATTTAAATGAGATTATTGTCACGACAGTTCTTAAGAAAATGCTCAGCAGCTCTTCTTGCTATCTTCGCTCTAGTTTTTTCGAGTAAAATGATTTCACTCCAGGTATCCCCTCCGTATAGGGAAATGATTCTGGATTTAAGACCTCTGTGGTTTATTACTTTCGACTTAGTTAGTTACCGGAGAATCCACAGTAAGAACCATTTTCTGCCAACATTTCAAATCCCAATCGGAATCCATCATCAGGACAACTTGAATGCTTGATAGAAGAAGAGCTTATTTGAGGGATTAAATGAGATTATTGTCACGACAGTTCTTAAGAAAATGCTCAGCGGCTCTTCTTGCTATCTTCGCTCTAGTTTTTTCGAGTAAAATGATTTCACTCCAGGTATCCCCTCCGTATAGGGAAATGATTCTGGATTTAAGACCTCTGTGGTTTATTACTTTTGACTTAGTTACCGGAGAATCCACAGTAAGAACCATTTTCTGCCAACATTTCAAATCCCAATCGGGATCCATCATCAGGACAACTTGAATGCTTGATAGAAGAAGAGCTTATTTGAGGGATTAAATGAGATTATTGTCACGACAGTTCTTAAGAAAATGTTCAGCGGCTCTTCTTGCTATCTTTGCTCTAGTTTTTTC
Organism: Pinus tabuliformis; assembly: GCA_031772625.1. Lineage (NCBI taxonomy): Eukaryota > Viridiplantae > Streptophyta > Pinopsida > Pinales > Pinaceae > Pinus > Pinus tabuliformis. The sequence goes on from CM062805.1 coordinate 1,054,885,081, forward strand.
GAGTAAAATGATTTCACTCTAGGTATCCCCTCCGTATAGGGAAATGATTCTGGATTTAAGACCTCTGTGGTTTATTACTTTCGACTTAGTTACCGGAGAATCCACAATAAGAACCATTTTCTGCCAACATTTCAAATCCCAACCGGGATCCATCATCGGGACAACGTTATCCTGCCCTCCTTAAATCAAAAAAATTCACAATAAAACAAAACATTAATAAATAAAATAATAAAATACAAACCATAAAAAAATGCAAAACATTAAAAACAAATTAAAAAATAAAAACAAAACAAAATCATTTAAAAAATAAACAATTAAAAAATAAAAGATCGCACCAACGTACTCATGGCAACAAACTCATTAAAACACAAAAAAAAACCAAAACATACAAAGGCCGAGAGCTTTAAAAACAAAAGTTTTCTTTTGCAATAAGATAGAACACGTGAATATGTTGGTTCAAGGGGAATGGCACGAGAAAATATTTTGAAGGATGTAGCTGAGTGTTCATTAAAATCTTGGCTGGTTCTTGAGGTTGTGAACTCGCCCACAGCTTCAGAACTGTAAAATATGCCTGTCGTCAGAACCAAAACTAATGGTATTCAATAAAAAAAAATCATTGCATAAAAAAATCGATTGGATAGATATCAAGTTTGTAAATTCGATTGGATTATCAAAGTGTGCATTCCAAACCTGCATATCGGCATAGATCTGAGCAAGAAATCATCTTTCAATCTGGTTGTTAAAATTTGGTTTACAAAATAAGGCAATATTATTTAATACCAAAAGATCTTGCAGAAATTGTGTAGCCACAAAATCGTCCACCACCCATGAGAAAATGAGGAAAAGATTGCGCTAAGATATTTGATAACGATTTATGAGGAAGCAGTTAACAACTACATTTCTCATTTCTCTGCTTATTCGGCTACGTCAGAAATTGTCAATTTACCGCTGCATTTACCTATCAACGCTGAGTAGTTGCCAAACAACATTCCTGTTTGGTCGACAGAAATCCAGATTCGCTTATGTTATCCTGCCCTCCTTTAAAGTCTGCTCATTGGAGTAGAAAGAATTCTTCCCTTTGTCAAAGGTTGCCTGAGGAGCTATCTGCATCACCTAATAGGATTCCTGGTCCCGATCACCCTATGCCCAAAAAGAAAGAAGAGGATGGGTATTATTTTGAATGCGTCGTTTGTGATGTTGGTGGAAACCTGCCTTGTTGTGATCGTTGCCCTCGAACTTACCATCTTCAGTGTCTAGATCCACCACTTAAGCGTACTCCACCGGGAAAACGGCACTGCCCTGCTGTCGCGAGCAGATGGAATCTCCAAAGGTTTCAGTTCAGTTGACACCAAAATCAAAGCGGTCAAGGGCAAATAAATGCAGTGAAGGATTGAAGTTGGAACCAATGGCACTGCGTTCTCATAGAGTTCAACAAACTGAAGAGAACTCAACTTCTGGCAATAAAGTTAGAGTTCAACCAACTGCCTAAAGAAAAATGATTTGCAGAGAATTACAGGTTTTAAAGCAAATTTTGAGCGATTTAAGCGATTTGCATGCAGATTTATTGGCTCAATTTGAGCGATTTGCACTCCCGCTATTGAATCATTTTTATCTCTATGATTGCACCCATTAAATTTTGGAGCATATCCATGCTTTAAAATAGTAGTCGGGGGTTTGTTCTTCACCTGCTTGGTCTCTCGAGAACATTTGTTTGTTTGATTGCCGTAAAATTAAAAAAAAAAAAGTCATTTTAGTGTTAGTTTTTTTTTAGAAAATAAGTAAATATAAATTTTTGTTGATTTATCTATCGCAGGTTGCCAATTCACCAGCAACATCGTCCATGCAAAATAATTCAGCTTCTCCCGCTCATCTTCCATCCATGCAACGTTCTTCACAGTTGCTAGATCCAGATCCAGCTTCCACGTAGTTGTTGCAGCAAGCTTCAGATTAGCAACACATTCCAGATTTGCCTTCCACGCATTCTTTGCAACTCGTTTCAGTTTTGCAACACGTTCCAGAACTAGAAAATTCATCAACGCAGTGTTTGCATCAGCCTTCAGATCTGCCACATCCTTCAATGCAGCAGCTGCCAGCTCCAGCAACGCAATTTTTTTCTCCGTGCTTCTGATTTGTCAGAGCCATCAACGCATTTTTTTCACAATCGGGTTGCTGAGTTATCTTCTGATCCAATTTTGTTGCAGTTGACTCCTTTTTCTACTGCACAAACTCTCTCTGACATGATATGCTTATGCATTCTCTTTGGTGCGTTGACAAGTCTTTGAAGGTCGAAAATGACGTGATACCATTAGTAACTTCTTTCATGGTCACTTTATTGCAGGTTGAAAATTTGTTTTTACAATCACTTTCGTACAATGGTTCACATATTAAATGTAAATTGGTTCATATGTCTTATGCATATGCATTGACTTTGTATATGCGCTCCATTCAAGCATTTGATATTTGTTCATATGTAACGTTGTGGGTTGGTGATGTTATGGTATATGGGCAAAGCACAGAAAATCACGACACGGCAAAACTTTCGACAACGAGTAACACTTAGTTTTCTTTCTGAATGTTTTTATTTTTATTTTTATTTTTATTTGACACATCTGTATTAACATCTTGCAATTTTTAAATGATGCAGATTTTGGAAAATACAACATCGACGACGACATGTGAAATTTGATATCCTCGACGCAAATAGAATCAATTACAAGTATGTTCGGGATTTGCATAATTGAAACAAAATTGAATTTTATTTACAAAAGTTACATAAGAAGGGAATTAATTATACTCATTTCATATTTTAAAATGGATTTGTAAAAAATCATGGAATTGGGCTAACTTATAAATTTTATTTTATTTAAATCTGTTTCATTGGTGTTTAATGTTTGCATAAAAGACCAAGTAGAAATTGATCACTTTTTCTTGGATATATTTATGTTTTTCTTGGATATATAACTTCCAAGCCTTATACATTTTCAGCCATATTCAGCAGACTCATCAGATTCATCAGACTATCCAACAAAAGATCCAGCAACAGATAGATACGACAATACAGATCCATCTTTCATCCACAACTTGTAGAAGAAGCTTCAAATTAGAATTGCAGCAGTTGAACATGCATGATTCATCCACTTCTTTAGGTAAGTAAGGTATGATGTTTTCTAACCTTTAATCTTGAAATTCTTTTTAGATGCTAAAATGATGATATTTGGGAAATATTCCACTATTTCACTATTCCCTTTCTCATTAAAAATTGCCAAAAACCATCAATTGGGGGGGAGGGGAATTGCACACTTCATTTATTTCTCTCATTCATATTACATCTTAACCCACATAGTCTTCCCACAATAAAAACTACTACAAAATGATGAGCATATTAAATGACTTCTTAAAAATGATTGATCTCAACAAAGTAAATAATGATTGTAACACAAGAACCAATCATTAAAATATGTAAATGCTTTGCAAAAATAAAAAGTTATCCAAAGATGTGCAAAGTTAAAAGGAAGTCCATGATTGAAAGATGGTTGTTACACAAGAACCAAACATCTTGTAAAAGGAAGCTCATCTAAGAATCAAATCAAATAAGTCATTGTAGTAGCTTGCATGAGGACATGCAAGAGCTTCAGTTGGGGAGTATGTTTGGGCTTCAAAATGTCATACAAATATCACTCATTACCATACATTTTTCACCTATGCTTCCATTATATCTCTCATTATTCACCACCATGTCACTTCATTTTCCCTCTTGTTCACCATTAATGGGTCTCATTTATATCTTCCAAATATTATTTATTTTTAAGCATTTTTAAGAGAAATTTTTGATTAAATATTAGAAAATAATATATTTTACTTAATATATGGAAATTGGATTGTTTTTGTGACATGTGTAGGTGCCAAGGAAGCTTCCAAGACACCTTTATGTGGCCTTGAATGATCAAATTCGAATTTGATAAGATAAACCTCATGGAGAAGATCAAGGACAAAAGGGGGTTATGTGTCTAGATGGTTGAGAGATGTATGGAACTAAAGAGAGATTAGTGGATCATCATTATGAGTTTTTTATCTCATCCCATTGTATAAATAGGAGTACAATCTCCTCCATTTGTAATTTTAGAGTTCCATTTGTAAGTTTTTGTAATCTTAGAATTTTTGAGTATGTAATCTTAAAAGCTTAGAGTTGTAATATTAGAGTTGGTTTGTAATGGAGATTTTGAAATAAAGAATCATACTTTGATTTTGCCTCTACATCTGAGTCTCCTTTGAAGTGGTGTGCTTGTGGAGTTATGGAGGGCCCCCATGGCCTCACTTGCATACTTATTTTAGGTATAATTTAATTTATGTTTTTGTTTGATTTCAGCTTTTAAGTTTTGTTAGATGTTCTAATATTGGAAAGAAGTCTTATTTGAAAGTGTTCTTGTAAGAGAACCGTAAGACCTCATACAATTATTAGATTTAGGTTTGTTTCATTTCAGCTTCTAATTTTTTGTTATATGTTCTAATATTGAAAGAGATCCTAAAATTCATGTGTTCTTGTAAGAGAACCTTAGAATCTTGACGAATGTTAGATTTATGTTTGTTTAGTTGTTGGAAGAGATATTGATGAATGTGTTCTTGTAAAAGAACCAAAAGATCTCGGACAAGTTAGAAATCTTTCTAGATCTATATATTTTAGATAAGTACTTATAATTTTACCTTCCCGAGTTGACATTAAATGAATTCTGATTGACATCATCAATTAGACACCAACAATCCTATCCTTGGTGAAGCCACCTGATGGTGTACGGTTGTGGATGTGCTGTGGTCAGTAAGCCTAGCTGCTTCACGACCTCTGCCGAAATGATGTTCTTTTGGCTCCCGCTGTCGACAATGAACTGTAGTGGGAAGCCCTTTACCCACATCTGGGAGTGGAAGAGACGCTCCTCTTCCTCTAGATTTTTGGGTTCCTCCTTCTGGATCTTCGTGGTGGCAATGGTGGCATTGGGCTCCACATCGATAATCTACTTCCCTTTGTCATTCCCCTTATCAGGTTCTGACTCAGAGTTGTAACATGCATCTGATTTTAAAACCTTTAGCTCGGCCACTAGTGACTGCTTGGCCCGACACTCACTTATGTTGTGAGTGGAGCTCTTATGGAACTCACACCACTTGCCCGTGTCCTTTTTCGGCTTCATGGCACTGTTATTTTCTTTCAGCTTTGGTGGGTTCTCTTGGGCCACCCCGCCTTGGCTTTGTCCTTTATTCTGTGGTTTGGGGGCACCTTTCCCTTGCTTCAGATTTGCAGATCCAAAGTCTCACTTCTTCTGTTTAAAATTTTGCTCGACCTTGATGGCATATCGGTATGTCGTGCTGAGCGAGGGGATGTTCAGGAATTCTATTTCTTCCTTGATGTAGTTGTGTAGGCAGCCGTGGTATTTCAGTACCAAATGCTGCTCTGAATCCTTGATACCCAACTTTGTGCGAAGGGTATGGAAAATATTGGTAAACTCTGGCATGTCTTGGTCCCTTCCCTATCATAGCATGGTCCACTTTATGTATTGATCCTCATAGCTTCCGACAGGGTAGTACTGCTCCTTCATGGCATCCTGGAATGAATCCCAAGTGGGTGCGTTTGAAAATAGTGAGCCTGTACTTTCATATTTCTACTCGCAGTAGGTTTCCCACCAGTCCTTGACGTGGGGGGCTGCTTTGAGAAGAGCGAAAATAATCTTTTCCCGACTGGAAAAATCATGAACAGAAAAATAACCCTCTAGCAGATTTAACCATTTATCGATAGCATCTGCATCGATCTGACCCTCGAACATGAGGATTTCAAAATTAACTTGTAGCTTAAACAGTGTGGCGTTTCCAGAGTAGCTGTTGGAAGCCGATGCATCACCTCTGGTAGCCACTGAAGGATCTAGGCAAAGTGTTCCATCATCGCATTCCTTTGTCGCTCGAGGGCTTCTTCGAGCAAGATTTTGATAGGATCTCCTACCCCCTCGTCTTTCTTTTCATCCGCCATGGGAGGCCATTGGGATTTGTGAGGCTGGTCTTACAAAGGTTCGACCAATTCAAACCCTAACTCCTTATCGCCCGATCTCGTTGGGGACATGCAAAGAAAGATAGAGAAAAAGTAGACTGCTCTGATACCACTGATCCGAATTTAACAAGAACGCAACAAATTACAGAGATAACCATAAACACAGAGATGCAGTGGAAATAATACTTCATTTCGTTAATGTAAAATACTGAAATATGCTTACAAACAATAATGGAAATAAACCAGCTAGGGCGATGGTAGCTTATCTATGAGAAGAGATGTGGCGGCTACATGCCTTTGAACTGTGTTACAATGAGGCTCAAAGGCCTATTTATTGTTGAGAAACAATGGAAAACCCTAAACATCCAAAAACCTAACCCTAGAAGATGAAATGCCAAACTGTGGGCCCCGTTTGGGTAAATTGGTATATCAACTTTACAGGGTCGTAACTTTGGCATACGATCTCCATTTAACGCGCACAATATCTCGTTAGAAAGATCTATCCAAGAACTACAAATTTGGGAAGAGAAACATCAATCGATGGGCCCATGTTGCTCCCAGTTTTCCAAAAAAATGTTATTTATGGCCTTAAAATGGCTCTAGAAGTTCACGACCCGAAAAACTGCTAAAAATAGTAAACTGTGCTACAATTAAGGAAACTGAAAATCTGAAAGAAACAATGGTGGGAGTCCAAGTGGACTTGGTAGGTGGCCACCAATATCCACCTAGATCATTAGAGCTACATGTGTATGAGAACCTAAAGCTGAAAGAGAGCCCAAGTGGTCTCTAGCACTGAATTCAACTCTAGGAAAAGGAGCACCAACTGAGGAACCTTCTGAGTGAAGCTTGTTGTGTGAATTGTTTAAGAGAGTGTGGCTTATCTGTAAGGTTGAGGAAGCCACTGGAAGCTTGGGGTTGATGAACCTATTAGATTTGGGAATAATCACTCAGGTGCTTGTGAAGGTTTTTGAACCACCAGGAGTTGTTGTAACAACCTTGGTGAAAACTCCATGTAAATAAAGTTAATAAAGGAAAAATAATAACCACAATTGTGGGACACTTATTCCAAGTTGAATGTTGGGAAAAACATCCTAGCGTGGGTGTTCATGTGGTTTATTATGGCTAAGGAAATTGGCAAAGGCAATGGGAAAGGATTTGGAAAGGCATGAGGCATTAATTGGCATTTTATTTATGAAAATAATGAAAAATAGGAGAAAAGGAAGGTGAAGAGTAATAGGTTGCATGTGAGGATGAAAATTAAGGAAAATAATGGAAATTGAAGAAATTAGAGGCCTCATTGATAAAAGGTCTTATGGGGATTAGTAGGTAACTTTTTGTTAGTTCAGTTTTGGAGCTATCTCTCTATTATTTCTCTCTCATACTCTTGGCCACTTAGAGTTTCTTGGAGCACTTCAGCATTGGATCAAGAAGAGAAAACAAGGCAAGAGGAAGCAAAGATTAAGCAAGGAAGAGCAGGTTCAAGCAACTACAGTGGGATTATTTGTAGGTATCAATTTGCATGTGTGATTTCCTTGGTAGATTTAGCATGCATGGTTATGCATGTGTGTTCTTGGTTCTCTAATTATCATGGCCATGGGTTTTTCTAGGTGTGACAATGTTTTTCAGCCCAGTCTTTCCATTTATGGATAGCCATGGTGTGATGGGGTTCTCATGTTTTGGTTGAGCTGGATTGTCATATGGATTCGAAATTATGTGAGGTGGATCTCTAAAAGAAAGAACGCATGGCCTAGTGATCCCTGAACCAGACTTTGGATTGCAGTACAGCCTTCGCCTAGTAAAACCTGAATCGGACTGTGGGTTGCGGTAAAGCCAGATTTTGTGTTGCCTCGGTGGGCCAAGGAATCCTCGACTGGTGAATAGAGGGATATACTGTAAATCCTAGAGGTGGATGCCCTCAATCAGGCCTAGGAATCCTTTTCCGGTGAATGGTGGGATATACGATAAAGCCTAGAGGGTGGAGTCTCGATTTTGGCCTAGTGATCCCTGAATCAGACTGTGGATTACGGTAAAGCCTAGAGACTAGGAGACAGTAAAATTCCTCACGGTGTAGGTGAGGAAATCTAATGGCATCCATGCTTGTTTAGGGCCTAGTGATTTGGTGTCGATTGTAGTAAAGCATGTTTCTATTGATGAGGGTTAGGTGGTGTAGCCTCAAGAAGCCCTGATTGAGTTTTGGTTATGTGTCCCACATTCATGCTTGGAATATGGCACAAGGGTGATTGGCTAAAAGAAATATTTGGTTCAACAATCTATGGTCGGGTGGTTTGTGGAAGTTCCAAACCTAGTTGGTTTTTTCATTCATTAATAAGAGTTACTTCTCCTTATCATTTTATGTGTAAATGTATTGGTTCTATGCAGATTCTATGGTTATTGTATCCTTATTATTTATGTTGTTTATATGATAGTTATGAGTATGTTTATGACAGTGATGATGTATGGCTCTCATCATGTTTTGATTTGTAGATGAATAAAAAATGAATATATGATAATGTAGCTAATGTGATAAGGCATCAATGATTCTTAGAGATTCTCAGATAAGTATGAGACCCCTATGCTCAGATATGTTGTTGTGACCTGTAGAATGCATATTTGTGACATGTTTGACGAAATGCCTATCATGGTTAGTAGGGGTCCAGTCAATTATTTTTTCAAGTATTTGCACTTGGATCATTTTTTCGATCTTAATTTTCATTTCTAGAAGTTTCATTAAGTTTTGGGTAGTGGCCGGAGTCCTAGCCCTGGAAAAGTGGCACAAAATTCGGGGTCACAAGCTCAAAAATAACTGAAAAATACCCCATTTGCTTGCATGCCCTTGCTATGAGAGTGACTGGAGGGTCCCATTCACGTGCATGCCCATGTCATAGAAGCGACTAAGGCTCTAGTTCAGGAAAATGTTAAGTTTCCTCAGGGGTTGGTCACTTGGAAAGGTTGGTTGGCTCCTGGAGGTTCTGTAGCATGTGTGGAAGGTCAGTTTGGTTTTCCTTTGCCATTTCAACTTCCTTAATCGTACATGGGGAGTTGAATCAAATCATAGTAGCATATCCTCACATGTTTACCCCAGTGGATCGGTTAGCTTGGGTAAATGTGGGAGGAGGGTTTTACAACTGCCTGGGAAATCCGATGCTTGAGTCACTATGAACCACTTGTAGAGGTGTTTGTGGGGGTTGTTGAACCACCATGAGTTTCCTTAGGATAGAAGCTTAGGTGCTTGAGTCACTGTTGAACCATCTGGAGAAGTGATTTTCAACCCATTAACAACTTACCACTAATAAACATTCTTGATGGTGGACTCTCTTCTCTTGAAAGTGAGTTGGAGTTCTCTGCATCGTGAAATGTTTGCATGACCGTGTGTATGCCTAAATAGTGTGAGTCATAATGATTTTAGTTGGTGGGTGAAGGCATCAATGGCCTTGTGACATCCTGTCTCAACTATGTGGGTTGATTAAAAACACTCAGAAGCACCCCACCTCAAGATTTGGAATATTACTCAGGGGTGACAGTTGCAAGTAAGGTTTTCCTGCAACTGCCTATGGTTGGGTGGAGAGTTGTTGTCCCAATCTCAGCTGCCAACTCTAGTATTAATTCTAGATAAGTGTTAGTAACTGCATATCCATTTTATTGAGTTCGTGTTGAGTTGTAAATCCTTGTTGTATTTAGTATATGAAAGGTTCATGGTTCACTAAGATTGGAATGGTGAAACTCTGAAGCATGTGTGTGTGTGTGTATAATCACATGTGTGGGTGCAGTTTGCACTAGGAAACAATGTTGCATGTGGTATGAGAATTGGGTGTTCACTAGTTGGCTTCAGGCATGTAGCATGGAATATATGGTGATTCACTGTGTAGGGACATGCCTGGAATTCCCATGCATAAGAATAAAATTCTTGAAGGCTTGTAATATTGCTATTTATGTGCATGTATCCATGGCTTATGCATGTGATCAAACTATAGAGAGGGATTTCTTGTTTACTCATAATGGAAATAATAGTGGAAATAATAAAATTAGATTAGATTACATCATCAGAAAACAAGAAATAATACATATGAACCATAGAAATATTTCAACAATTAATACATATGAGAATGACAAGAAATAATATCAGTAACACAAGGAACACATTAATTCTTCAATTGTTCTTCAATTTCTTCACAAGGCAAGCTACAACTTGTTGTTACAAATTTCTCTAGCTACAATCAGTAGGAAGCTATAATTCCCTGATTTATGAGCTACAATTGAATGGAGCTACAACCCCAAACATTTACCATCACCTACTAGAAGGAGCTACCACCCCCAATCTACAAGCTACAACTTGCTTGACATCAATAATTCATTTTTCATCCATTTTCGCACTATAACCACGAATTCCACCTCAAAAATAAATTAATTTGTCCCTCAAAAACTCACTCATGCACCTTTAGAAATATCTTCTTACAAAACACACCAGCAACATCAATTCACCTCTACTTGCTCCCTGCTAAAAAATTTCTCACACTACAATCCATCTAACCTGCTCAATCAAATCTATTTATAAAGAAAGTTGACTAATAGTTTTGGCTTTTGATATTTTTATTTAACTTCACTTGAATCCTTGCATAATTATTTAATTAAGTTGGCCTTTGTCTTGTTCATTTCAATCTTCTCAATCTGCTCATCAAGTTACCATTCTCTGATTTGTTGTTTAAAACCCAAACTGTGAGTTAAACTACTAATTATGGCTATTTTGTCTCTTTAACATAGTTTAGCAGTGACTTTAGCTTTATTTCTAACTTTAGTTGACTATTATTTTCAGCCATACTGCCATATTTCCTACTAAAACTTGTCCATGTTGTCGATCATTGCCTCTATCACCTTGGCAATTCATTTATTTTGAAAACCCTTCTCTGCGCCCTCGATTTTCTTATTGCACAAGACCAAGTGTTGGTGCTTGGTTCCTGGCACCTTTATCATGACGCTTTCCTTATGCACCCTTTTAAACCTTCTAGGGCTATGTGAATGGGATGAGTTGTCTTGTGGGGATGCATGCTCAATCTTCTCATTGGTTGTTGCTGCCACCTATGTTGTTGTCGTGTCCTGATGTCTGTATCCCGATGTTTCTTCTTTGTGCTCATAATTTACATCTAGGGTCAAGCCTATAGGATGATTTGTCCCAATGGGACCCCCACTGCACCTGCACCCAATTAACTGCACACCCGTGCTGATTTTTCACTGATACCGTCCATGTCCGCCCAACATCTCTATTTGCATTGATCTAAAACCTTTTGAGGTCCTTCCAATTATGGGATGACATAATGTTATCTTCATCAGGGACACTTGGCACCTTCGGAGTGGTGACACGTGTCACCCGAAAATGGCCCATTTGAAAACCTGAAAACCTCCAATTTGCATGACACATGTCCACCCCTAATTAGCCCTGTGTCGACGTCATAATTGACTATTCTCATGCTACCATGTATCCTGCCTATTTCATGTCGGCGCTTAACTTATGCGCACTCTTTTAACTTACAGGATTCACCTAGAAGGATGAGTTGTCATGGGCTCCACTATCTGGCCAATAATCTACAATGATGTGTTCTCCTATCAGAGGAGAGATAAAAAGGGTCCCGAGGCCTTTGTTTTTCGTTGAATTCCTTTGTTAACAAAACCACCTATTTCAACACCCTCTTAGCGTGGTTTGTGAAATTTAGAGGGGGATGTCGGATTGAATCTCTGCCATTAATTTGACGATTGATGGTTTGAGCTAACTACCCATTTCGACACCCCCAGGTATTATTAATGATCAACCATGTTGACCCACCAAAACCAAACTTTGATGCATCGTGAGGACACATGGGCCCTGATATTATAACTAACATGTTGTGTGTTTAACTTTCACTCACCAAAACCATTTGTGGTTTGTATTCCCCCCTCAGGCTGGTTTTTAGTATATAAAGTGTGGTTGTGCAATTCATCTCTGTTGTTGATCTGTTGATCGACAATCTAGGAAAAACCACCCATTGTGCACCCTCATGCATGCTAACGATAGAGTAGGAATACCCCCACGCACTCCTGATGATGTGCCGGTGGGGACGTGTGGCACACAATCCGCCATTAAGCTTGTATGCCTTTTAACCAATGCCTCCACCAACGGTTCCACCAACTGCTTTTCTAGGTTTGGTCGTCCCTCAAACTTAACTCCAGCTAAGCTTGATCCAAATCTCCTCCACCAACTTTGGCTCTGCATCCTTTGACCTTTTGGAGTTTCACCTTTGACTGGCCAAAAATTTCAATCTAGGTGGTGATTTTCAATCATCCACATACCACTGTAAATCTCTTTTAGAGCTCTATCCATATGCTTGGGTTCCAACTGCTCCTAAGGTGATTTTTTGCCTTCAATATATCTGCACCATACTCCATTAATGTTGATTTTCATTCTTCTTCTTGTTCCTGATCTTGAAGAACTGTGTCCTCCCTTGACATATTTGACATCTTTTGACATATGTTTCCATCAATGGAAACATAATTATAACATTCTCCACCTTTGGCATTGATGGAAACACCTTCATCAAACAAAACATCCTCGTGGAAACCAAATATGATTGTTTGTCCTCAAATCTATCCTTTGGTTGTTTCTCCCTATATGATGCATTTCTTTTATGTGTTACTCTTGTTGTAAAGTATTGTTGTGGTTATTTAGCACCATGACTTGTCCTTGCTTCTTCCTTTTGTTTGATCAATAATACCTCTCCCACTTTGGCATCAATGACAAATACACCAACATGCTCCCTCTGCAACCTTACCCCCCCCGTCAACAGTCATCCTATGTCTTAGGGATCTTGTGGACCTGACAAATTCATCTTGATATGCTGAAGGTATACCATATGCCTTTCTTCCTCTTGGAAGAATAGCTAGTGGAGGGAAGCAAGAGGAACAACCTTCAATTTGTGTCTCAAATACTCAAATTGTTCTCTTGGAATAGGCTAGTCATAAAACACATGTACATCTTGCAAGGTTTGCTTCATCCATAATAGTTGAGTGCAACAAGAATTTTTTGCAATATATTTTGCTTCAATTGTAGATAAAGAGATGGAAGCTTGCTTCTTGCTCAACCACGAAACTAGACATTCTCCAAGAAAGAATGCACCACCACTAGTTCTCTTTCGATCATCTACATCACTTGCCCAATCAACATCAGTATAAACATTTAGTGAAAAATATTTACCTCTTAGGTACCATAGTCCATATTCCATTGTAGCTCTAAGATATTTGAGAATCCTCTTGGTTGCTAGAAGATGACTATGTCTAGGGCTGCTTGAAATCTTCCAACAATACCAACGACCTACATAATGCTTGGTCTTGAAGATGTCAAATATAATAGGCTTCCAATGATATATTTATATAAAGTCTGGTCCACTTTTGGCAATTCATTAGTCTTCCTAAAATTGCAACCTATAACTATTAGTGTTATCACTAAAGAACATTCCTCCATGTTGAACTTCTTTAATACTTGAGATATTTGCTTTGTGAAATGAAAATCCCTTTGGGGTTTTGTGCAATCTGCAATCCAAGGAAATAAGAAAGTTCTCCAAGCATAGACATTGCAAACTCATCCTTCATGTCTGTTGCTAATTGGCATGTTAAAAAATATGAATCACTTGCAATAATAATGTCATCAACATATTGTTGAGCCTCAAACCTGCACCTTCATATACACCCTCTCAGCCTTCCTTTTCCACTTATTGCATCCACCCAGCTGCTAAATCATTGCATTATAGTTTAAAAAGAGTTCTTTACATGGTTTTCTGACTATACTTATCACTGTTGTTTGGTTTAGTTTTTTTTGTTCATGCAGCTTCGGAAACTTGTCAATTTCCGCAGCCAGCATAGGTTTCCGCAGGCAGCACAGGATTCCGCAGCTATTTTGTTAAAAGTTGTGCTACAGGTGTCCTATGAAGCAATGAGCCACATGGGCAAGCTCCAGGCAACGGATACATGGAACGTGTCCCTTCGAAGCAGCCAAATCATCCATGGAAGGTCACGGTCAACGAAGGTCAAAGGTAGAGCCAACCAAAGAGTTCAGCGGTGGCACGTCTCTGTTTTGAGCACGTGAACGTTACATGGCACAGTCCTCAGCTCACAAAGACACCAGCACACCTGGAGATCACTTCTGTAACCGGAATCTAACAGCAACCACTCCAGAGATTTAATAGACATGATGACAGTTACGCTAGATCTCGGCTGAAGGGATCTACGTGTCTTTGGCAATATAGTCAATAGCATAGGAGTTAGTTAGCTAGTCTCAGCATTTTTTCATTATAAATAACGCGTCGATGAACGCTGTAAGAGAGTTTTTCTTCTTAATATGTAAATTCTGAACTATTGTGTTGTCACCCCACTGTTTATACATATTGTTGTTTTAATATATGAGAAGACTTTTCTGAGCTTATTCCTGTGATTACTTGTTGACCAGCTGAAGTGGCAGCGGGCCCCTGCGCGTTGAAGCCTTGTAAAGTTGTCATTTGGTTTTATTATGTTCTTGTATCATTAGCTTGTACATAACATACTGTTTGATGTTTCTTAACTCACTGCTGTTTAGATTTTCATCTCTGTTTTCTTATAACTGTCAACTGATCAGTGCTTTTCTGCAGGTTTTCTTAGGCAGCCCAGGCAAATTTTCATCTTTTTGATAACTATTGGCATATGAGATCATCTTATCCTTCCTACTAACTTTCATTTTCTGAAGTTCTTTCATTTTCTGAAGTTTAATTTCAGCACTGTCTTTTCCAAGTTGTGATTTGCTTACTTATTTTCTTTGTTATTTAGATATCATACTGCTCATCAATTTATGGTTTCTTTCTATAGTGAAGTGACTCTATTAGCAAGAAATTAGAATATCACTAAATGTAGTGTGATTTAGTTATCATATTGCTTAAACTTATTCATGATTACTTCCCACAAGGTAGATTGAGCTGAAGGGTAAAGGATCAGAAGAGTTGAAGTAGTGTGATTAGTTTCTTTTCTGCAATTTAATTTCTTGCAATTTAGTTATCATATTGCTTAAAATTATTCATGGTTGCTTCCCACAAGGTAGATTGAGCTGAAGGGTAAAGGACCAGAAGAGTTAAAGTAGTGTGACTAGTTTCTTTTATGCAATTTAATTTCTTGCCATTTAGATAGCATATTGCTTGACTTATTCATGATTACTTCCCACAAGGTAGATTGAGTTGAAGGGTAAAGGATCTGAAGAGTTTGAGTAGTGTGAATTAGTTGCTTTGCTTTTGGTTTGAGTTGCTTTAAGTTCAGTTTTTACTTTCTTTTCATTCAGCAGCAAGGATACTGGGCCATTGTCATTAGTTCACTTTTTGATGCATTTACTTTCTCTCAAGAATTGATTTTAGTATAGCTTTCTTCTTGAGCACTTTCAAGTTTGAGAAAATCACCATAGAAACCACCATCACTATCCATACTTCATACTTCACTTTCACTCTCACCATCACACATTAGGGAAAGATAAATCCAAAAATAAACTAAAAAAACTCAAAAACGACAAAAGATTAAGGAAATGGTTATCTAGTACATATAGTACACTTCACTTCGTCAGTTTACGAACCCCGGATTGACATTATAAATAGAAATTTAGATCACACTAAATTGACCAAAAATTTTGGCGCCGTTTCCGGGGAAGTGAAATTAGGTAGCCAATTTCTAAAAAAAAAACAAGAAATTTTCAAGGAAGGAAACTTGATAACCTCTCAAAGTATGCTCTCCTCTTGCACTTAGTGTGATCTGGAGGATCAGAAAAGAGAAAGTTATTGGTTTAATAGTTTCTTGAGTATGCTCTCTTCTTGCACCTAGAGTGACCTGGAAGATCAGAAAGAGAATTATTAGCCCGACTTGAAGAAAAATAAAAAAATGACATGCATAGAGCAAGAGATTCTAGGGGAAGGTTTTTAGCTAGAGCCAAGAGTTCGATTTTTACAACTCCATCTACTCCAAGGAATAGACAAGAGACACCTCCATCATCTCCGACTTACACTCCTAGCCCTAGGATTCCTGGAATTCAAGAGGCAGGAGTCGACTCTCCCACACCTTCCATCGAATCTGAATTAGAAAGAGATCCTTTCCTTCCTTCTACAGAGAGACAAATTGTAATTGAAGAAGTAGAATCATCTGAAGAAGAAGAGGGAGAAATTCCTTCTCGTTCACCCTTAGTAGAAGAACCAGAAGACTCTGAAGTCTCCAGGGAAACTACCATGACAGAGGAAGGAGCAACTGGATTTGGTAGAGGTAGAGGAGGAGGAGGAAACAATGGAGGAGGTAGAGGTAACATTGGGGGAAATAGGGATGGAGATAACTCATTTGGATTTCCTATAGTCGATGAGGACTCCCGAGCCACAATGAAAAACATCTCACCATCTGTCCTCCCAAACTTCCATGGGTTAAGGAATGAGGACCCTGAAACATTTCTATTTGAGTTTGAGGTCGTGTGTCGAACTTATGATTATCTGGAAGACTCTCAAAAACTCAAACTGTTTCCTTCAACATTGAAAGGAGCAGCCTTGAAATGGTTCATGGGATTACTCACTCAATCCATTAGGACTTGGAATGATATGAAACAAACATTTTTGGATAGGTACCTGGACTATTGTATGCCCACCAATCACAAGGATGAGGTATTCAAAATGGTGCAAAGAGAAGATGAAAACTTGGAGGATTTATTTGAAAGATTTAAATACAACCTGAAAAGAGCAAAAATGAGTAACTTAAATGAGGAGACCTTGAAAGCCCTTCTATTAAAAGCCATTAGAGATGAATGGATAGATATTTTGAACATGATGGGAAAAGGAGACATATCTCAACTTCCACTTCATGATATATCAGAGCTATGTGTCCATCTCTCAAGGGGGAAATCTAAAACTCAAAAAGGGCCTAGAAATCCTTCTCTCATTAGAGCAAACAAATCTGCAACTGGATCAGTAAGTAGGGCTGAGATTGGCAACATGCTTGATGAATTCAAAACTGACATCTTAGGGAGTCTTAGTGAGCAACTAGACACCCTTAAGATTCACAATAAGCAGAAAGCAGAAGCTGAGGCTTTGGCCATCTTTTGCCCAAAGTGTAGGAAGAAACATGCTCTAAGGGAATGTCCCTTGGATGCAAAAGTTGTAGAAACATGTGTAATTTTTTCAGAGAATCATGAGACCAAGGATTGTCCTTCAATTCCTGGCCTCAAAGCTGTCTTTCAAGAAGATCCAAATATAATCGAATCTCTCTGTTTTGTTGCAAGGAGACCTTGGCAGGGGCAACAAAATCAAGGGTTTAACAACTCTATGAATTTTCAACCCCCACCAAATTGGAATCCTTGGCAACAACCTTGGTCCCAACCTTAAAATCCTTTTCAATCATGGGTACAAGGTATGCAAAATCCTTATGGGAGATTTGCTCAATTTTATCAATATCCCCCATCTTTTCAAAACCAACAAGCTCCACAACTTCCAAATCAAAACCCACAACTATCATTGCCATTTCCACAACAACAACAACCTTCTCAACAGAATCCAACTTCTCAACTCTTGCTTCCATTCCAACAAAAGTCAAATCAACTTCCTTCTCAGCCATTGCCAAACCCCAATAACAAAAACCCTCAAACTGCTTACATGATGGAAGTTCAACAATTTCCTGCCTATATGATTGTTCCTCTTAATGATGTACAACTCAGATCAGGTAGAGTCCTAGATAAGCCTTCTATAGATGCTCAAAAGCAAAGCATTTTTGAGGAAGATTCTCTTGAAGCCAATAAGGGTTTTGAAGCATCTCTTCAAAACCCAAGTACTCAAAAAGAAAAAGAAAGAGAGTTAACCCCCACAACTCCTATAGTTGAGCAACCTGCATCTTCATCCACACCTCCTTTTCCTGAAAGATTACAAATTGAAAAAGGGGTGGAAAAACAAATCTTGTTTCCTGACTATGATTTTCTAGATGAATTGAAGAATGTTTGTATCAATATTCCCGTGTTACAAGCCATTAAAGAGATTCCTATTCTAGCAAAAACAATAAAGGAGTTGAGTCTTAAAAGACCAGGAAGGAAACCAAGAGATACAAGAAGAATCCACCTGGTAGGGAAAATTGCAGATATCATGATGGGAAAAATTACTATGCAGAAATATGTAGATCCCAGTAGTCCAATTGTCAAAACACATATCAATGGGGTAGAAATACCAAATACTTTGATTGATTTAGGGGCTGCTATCAACATCATGAGTAGACAGACTATGGAACAGCTAAAACTTCCTAATCTTCTTTTTACACCTACTTTATTGCAACTTGCAGATCGATCAATTATTAAACCAGATGGTGTATTAGAAGATATTTCAGTCTCCTTAGACTCTTGGGAATATCCAGTGGATTTCATGATTTTAACTCCCAAGAGTAATCTAGGAGGACATCATCTCATCTTAGGAAGACCTTGGCTAGCCACAGCTGATGCTTTTATCAGTTGTAGGTATGGGGATATGTATATTTCTGATGGTAATTCGACAAAGAAGTTCAATCTGTATCCTCCAGCAAAAGAAATTACAGAAATAGGAGATAATGAGTGGGTTGATGATGAAGATACTATACAACCTGTCTTTACCATTTCTGAGATCAGTGAAGATAGTCAAATTCTGAACACATTAGAAAACTTTGAACCATCTTCAGAATATGACCACACACAATTTCAGTTGGATTCTGACATTGAGTGTCTATCATCTAGACAAATGTCTCTTTTCTCTATGGAAGAGTTTGGTAGTTCTGCCATTGAGATTTTTCCAGGAAAAACATTGAATATCAACAAAAACTTGGAAAAATCACAACAGGAAGAGCTAACCAAAATCTTGCAAAAACATTCTACTGCATTTGCATGGGAGTATACCGATATGAAAGGTATTGACCCTAAGACTTGCATTCATCACATCTACATTGAGGAAAACAGTAGACCAATCAGACAACCTCAAAGAAGGATGAATCCAAACCTACGGGAGATAGTGAAAGAAGAGCTCCAAAAGTTACTTAATGTAAACTTCATTTACCCAATTTCAGATAGCCAGTGGGTTTCTCCTTTGGTTATAGTACCTAAAAAGAATGGTAAATGGAGGGTTTGCATTGATTACAGAGAATTAAACAAAGCAACTTTGAAGGATCACTTTCCTTTACCCTTTATTGATCAGGTATTAGATACTTTAGCAGGCAAAAAGTATTTCTCATTTTTGGATGGTTTTAGTGGTTACAATCAGATTCAGGTAGCACCTGAAGATCAGGACAAGACCACATTTACTTGTCCATGGGGAACTTTTGCTTACCGAGTACTTCCTTTTGGATTATGTAATGCACCCGCAACATTTCAAAGGGCAGTACTAGGAATCTTTTCTGATCTAATTCATGATTGTGTAGAGGTTTATATGGATGATTTTACAGTTTATGGTAATTCATTTGAAGAGGCATTAGAGAATTTGGAAAAAATCCTTATAAGATGTAAAGAAACAAACCTTTCATTAAGTCATGAGAAATGCTTTATGATGTTTACTGAAGGGATTGTTTTAAGACATCATATTTCAGGAGATGGGATTAAAGTTGATAGATCAAAAGTTGAAGTCATCTCCAAGTTGCCTATTCCAAATTGTCAAAAAGAGGTTAGAAGTTTTCTTGGATTTACTGGATATTATAGAAGATTTATTGAAAACTTCACCAAAATAGCATCTCCACTCTTCAAATTACTTACAAAAGACTGTGAATTCAAGTGGGATCCTGATTGTCAATCTGCATTTGAAACTTTGAAAACAAGAATATCTGAAGCACCCATTTTGAGAGGGCCAAATTGGAAACTTCCTTTCCATATTTCTACAGATGCTTCAGATACAGCTCTAGGAGCTGTGTTGGGTCAAAAGGATTTAGTTCCTTATGCCATTTACTACACCAGTAAAAATTTGACTCCCACTGAGTTAAATTACACTGTGACTGAAAAAGAGTTCTTAGCTGTTGTTCATGCAATCAACAAGTTTAGACATTATATAACAGGCTATGAAACTTTTGTCCATACTGATCATTCTGCAATTAGATATCTCATGAACAAACTTGTTACTAATGGCAGAGTTACAAGATGGCTTTTACTTTTACAAGAATTCAATATTACTGTGTTAGATAGACCAGGGAAACAAAATACAGTAGCTGATTTCTTGTTTAGTATCCAAAATACTAACGAAGATTCTCCTGTAGAGGATAAGTTTCCGGATGAATATTTATTTGCAGTAACTACTAAGACTCCTTGGTATGCAGATATTGCTAACTATTTGGTTACAGGGAAGCTACCTCCACACTTATTTCCTAATGAGAAAAGGAAAATTATTCAGGAGAGTTCAAATTATTCATGGATTTCTAATGAATTGTTTAAAACAGGGCTAGATTGTGTGATCAGAAGATGTGTTCGGGAAGATGAAATGCCTGACATCCTCAAGGCATGTCATGATGAACCATGCGGTGGACACTTTGCTGACAAGAGGATGGCCTATAAAATCCTTTCTTTAGGATATTATTGGCCTTCTCTCTTCAAAGATGCAAAACAATATGTCAGAAGGTGTGACAGCTGCCAGAGAGTTGGGAGACCGACTCTTTCAAATGAAATGCCATTACAGCCACAGGTACTCATCGAACCCTTTGAAAAATGGGCTTTATATTTCATTGGACCCATTAATCCACCATCTAGACAAAAGAAATATATATTGGTTTGCACTGATTATGTCACTAAATGGGTAGAAGCCAAGGCATTGCCTTCTGCCACTGAAAATTCAGTTGTTCAATTTCTTTTTGAGGATATTTTTACTCGTTTTGGTGTCCCAAGAGAAATTGTGACAGATCAGGGAAGTCAATTCACATCTAACTTGATGGGGAAGCTGATGGAAGAATACAAAATCAAGCACAGAAAATCTACTCCTTACCATCCTCAAGCAAATGGTCAAGTGGAATCTACAAACAAAGTTCTTGAGAGCATCATCACCAAAACTGTTCATCTCCACAGAAGGGATTGGGCAGAAAGGCTTCCTGAAGCCTTATGGGCCTACAGAACTACATGGAGGAACACAACAGGACATTCTCCCTATGAACTTGTTTATGGGATAGAAGTCCTGCTCCCCATTGAATTTCAAGTCAAGACTTTCAAGATGGCAGTCCAGTTGGGGATGAATCTATCAGAAGCCCAAAAGCACAGAATGGAATAGCTGAATGATCTAGATGAGATCAGACAAGATGCAATTTTAAGGATTGATCTAGTTCAACATCAAAGAAATAAGTGGCATGACAGATATATTAAAGAGAGAAAGTTTCAAGAGGGAGATTGGGCTTTACTGTTTGATTCCAAGTTTAAAGACTTGAAAGGGAAGTTTCAGACTCATTGGCTTGGGCCATATGAGATTGATAAAGTCTTTAACAATGGAGCAGTAAGAATCAAGACCATTGATGAACATCAGACTCCTCTTATTGTGAATGGCCACCGATTGAAAATTTATCATAAGCCACTTTCAAAAGAGGAGTTTGTCAAAATGTTCCAAGAGAATTCTGCAATAAGGTTGGTGGAGAAGAATCCTTCTCTTCCACTAGCCTAATCTTTGTTTCTTTCAGTTTTTGAAAAAAAAAAAAAAAAATATGTGTATAAGCCTGAAAACCAATCCCAGATTGGCGGTCTTATGCAGAAAATATAGAGTGAAAATCAGGGATACCTGACACTCTATATTTTCCAAAAAAATCTCCTCTCCTTCTCTTTCCATCTTCACTTCATCTCACTTGTCATTTCACTTCACCTCCATCTCATTTTCATCTCCATTCCACTTCATTTTCACTTTCACTCATTCCATTTCACTCCATCAATAAAAGTCCCCTTCAGGACTATTTTCATTCAGTTAGTTCTTTTCTAACTATCTTTGTGCAGACAAGGGGGTGTTGTCTCAGTTTCTGCAACTGGGAACTATTTCCGCAACCAGAAGCAGTTTCCGCAGCCAGAAACAATTTCCGCAGCCAACATCACTCTGTTTTCAAAAATACAATCAACTGTTAGTGCCATAATCATGAAATGCAGGTGTAATTGAGCTAAAGACATGGGGCATCTCAAGATATCAAAGAAGAGCAACTGGTTAGAAGCCTTGAGCAAGAATTGACAAAGTTTCCAAAGGTATGATAAAAAATCTTTATCAAATAACAATTCAAGTCATAATTACGTATAGTTATTAAACCATAACAGGCTCTCCTATGTGCAATGATTTGATATATTAGCCCACTATCACTCTTATTCCGCGATGTCACTCCACACACCTCGCATTTATCTCCCTAACGGTCTCATGATTACTCCGAGTTTGAACTCAAATGTGACTGCACTTCTAGTTATTACCCGTACTCTTGAGACGTGACCTATTGTGCTACGGCTCTTCCCAGCTGTAATTTCCGCAGCCGTCTGTTGAGACGTGTAAGATCTCATACACAGTCATCCGACTCGAAGGAATCTTGCCGTTACTCCACCGCTTATCACTCCACTCATACTCCACTTATATCATACTCCTTGCATGCGTCCACATTTCATTTTATAAACTCGTTTATCGCTGTTCACTCATTGTTCTCTATTTCCAACTGCCGTCACTACAGTTTGCTCTAAACCCTGACTACCATCATTACAGTCTATCCAAAACCCTGAACAGAGCTATTTTTTCCTCTTAACCCTCACACACAGAAGAACTCTCAGTGGAATTTAAAACAAAGAATGGGAAAATTACTGAGAGCTAAGCCGGAAGGATCGAAATACTTGGAGGGTTATCCGCAAGTTAAGGAACTGCTGAAGAAAGTCAGATGGCTACGATTTATCCAGAAGTTTAAAGGCTATAACAAGGAGGTGACCAAAGCTTTTGCAAGGTCCTTTAATGGACAAATAGTGGAGGTTGGAGACTTGAAATTTACAGTGACCGAGGCCACAATAGCAGCTGCCACGGGCCTACCTCAAGAAGGTGAAAGGTGGTTTAAAAATAGAAGTGTGGAAGATCAAATATGGAGAACAATGCTACAAAACCAAGGTATGGATACCACTGTATTCACAAGAGGCATCCATGTTAATGTATTAAAAGAGGAATGGTCTAGTCTATTGTTAGTCATTCAGAAATTTATCATGTGTGAAGCTTGTTTTGGCTCTATGTATATGTATCATGTCAGACTGATGATGAATTTCATGGACGGTCACACTCTTAATTTGCCTCATTTTCTGCTATCAAGTTTGAAAAAGATGAGTTTTACAGTTCAAAAACATGTAGGCAATATTGAACCTCGTCTTTACCACCATGGACTCATCAAAATTCTTATTGAGGAACAGTTGAAGAAAACTAAGGATACTTGGGGGCAATTCTTGACAAGGAACTACTTCCAAGAGCCGTCTGAGGCCTCTGGAAGCAGTCCACCAAAAATTCCAAGGAAAAGTAGGAGGAAAGAAAAAAGCATTACAATCCAAGACTCCCCTACAATAGAAATTCAAGAAACAGTCCAAAAAGGAAAAGAAGATAGAGCTAGAAGTAAGGAACAGAAAAAGGAAAAAGGCAAAAGAACTATCCAAGAAGTCTATCCATCCCCTGAGCAATCCATAGAAGAGGATTATCAACCTCTGTCGGAAAGATTAATAGATATTCAAGCTGCTGCCATAGCCAAGAAAAAGCAAAAAGGAAAACAGAGTGCACAAGAGAAGAGTACTAGTTCATACTTAAGAAGGAGCACTAGGCTAAAAGGAAAGGGGAATAAAACCAAAGAAAAACAGTCTCACTTTATTGATTTAGATAAAGAGACACTTGAGAAATCTCCAACTCAGCCAAGCATTGAGTCAAGTCCTCCACGTGAGGAAAGCCCTTTTCGGCCGGAAAGAGAAACCAGTCCTCCTTCACCAGAATTTGAGTTTAGGCCGAGAAAGACACCTGAGGTAGATTCTAATCAGCAAGAAGCATACAATTACCTGGAAACCTTAGAACAAACAGTTGCAGGACCAAGTACCTCTCTGCCACCTGATGCACAAGTTCAGTCCTTGAAACAGGAAATATTTGAGTTAGAAGTCCTAAATAGGCATATCATACAAGAAAATGAAGCACTCAAAGAGCAGAGTAAAGTATACAAGATTTTCCATGATAATACTATGCTCCATTTAGGACTGTGGCAAAAGAAAAACAGAAAACTGAAGAAGAAGTGCAAAAAGTTAAGCAGAGCATTGATTAACCTCAAGTTCAAATGCCTAGTCAGGAAGCCAAGGATGATGTTAGCATCAAGGAAGAAGAAAAGAGGGCTAGGTGTCCTTGCAGAAGCATCAGAACACATGGATTAGAGGGAAATAACTCAATTTTGGTTGCATGAGGACATGCAACACCTTCACAGTGGGGGTATGTTGAGCCTCAAACCTGCACCTTCATATACACCCTCTCAACCTTCCTTTTCATCTTATTGCATCCACCCAGCTGCTAAATCATTGCATTATAGTTTAAAAAGAGTTCTTTACATGGTTTTTTGACTATACTTATGACTGTTGTTTGGTTTAGTTTTTTTTGTTCATGCAGCTGCGGAAACTTGTCAATTTCCGCAGCCAGCACAGGTTTCCGTAGCCATCACAGGATTCGGCAGCTATTTTGTTAAAAGTTGTGCTATAGGTGTCCTATGAAGAAACGAGCCACATGGGCAAGCTCCAGGTGACGGATACATGGAACGTGTCACTTCGAAGCAGCCAAATCATCCATGGAAGGTCACGGTCAACGAAGGTCAAAGGTAGAGCCAACCAAAGAGTTCAGCGGTGGCACGTCTATGTTTTGAGCACATGAACGTTATGTGGCACAGTCCTCAGCTCACGAAGACACCAGCACACCTGGAGATCACTTCTGTAACCGGAATCTAACAGCAACCACTCCAGAGATTTAATAGACATGATGACAGTTACGCTAGATCTCGGCTGAAGGGATCTACGTGTCTTTGGAAATACAGTCAATAGCGTAGGAGTTAGTTAGCTAGTCTCAGCATTTTGTCATTATAAATAACACGTCGATGAACGCTGTAAGAGAGTTTTTCTTCTTGATATGTAAATTTTGAACTATTGTGTTGTCACCCCACTGTTTATACATATTGTTGTTTTAATATATGAGAAGACTTTTCTGAGCTTATTCGTGTGATTACTTGTTGACCGGCTGAAGTGGCAGAGGGCCCCTGCGCGCTGAAGCCTTGTAAAGTTGTCATTTGGTTTTATTATGTTCTTGTATCATTAGCTTGTACATAACATACTGTTTGATGTTTCTTAACTCACTGTTGTTTAGATTTTCATCTCTGTTTTCTTATAACTGTCAACTAATCGGTGCTTTTTTGCAGGTTTTCTTAGGCAGCCCAGGCAAATTTTCATCTTTTTGATAACTATTGGCATATGAGATCGTCTTGTCCTTCCTGCTAACTTTCATTTTCTGAAGTTCTTACATTTTCTGAAGTTTAATTTCAGCACTGTCTTTTCCAAGTTGTGATTTGCTTACTTATTTTCTTTGTTATTTAGATATCATACTGCTCATCAATTTATGGTTTCTTTCTATAGTGAAGTGACTCTATTAGCAAGAAATCAGAATATCACTAATTGTAGTGTGATTTAGTTATCATATTGCTTAAACTTATTCATGATTACTTCCCACAAGGTAGATTGAGCTAAAGGGTAAAGGATCAGAAGAGTTGAAGTAGTGTGATTAGTTTCTTTTCTACAATTTAATTTCTTGCAATTTAGTTATCATATTGCTTAAACTTATTCATGGTTGCTTCCCACAAGGTAGATTGAGCTGAAGGGTAAAGGACCAGAAGAGTTAAAGTAGTATGACTAGTTTCTTTTATGCAATTTAATTTCTTACCATTTAGATAGCATATTGCTTGACTTATTCATGATTACTTCCCACAAGGTAGATTGAGCTGAAGGGTAAAGGATCTGAAGAGTTTGAGTAGTGTGAATTAGTTGCTTTGCTTTTGGTTTGAGTTGCTTTAAGTTCAGTTTTTACTTTCTTTTCATTCAGCAGCAAGGATACTGGGCCATTGTCATTAGTTCACTTTTTGATGCATTTACTTTCTCTTAAGAATTGATTTCAGTTTAGATTTCTTCTTGAGCACTTTCAAGTTTGAGAAAATCACCATAGAAACCACCATCACTATCCATACTTCATACTTCACTTTCACTCTCACCATCACACATTAGGGAAAGATAAATCCAAAAATAAACTAAAAAAACTCAAAAACGACAAAAGATTAAGGAAATGGTTATCTAGTACATATAGTACACTTCACTTCGTCAGTTTACGAACCCCGGATTGACATTATAAATAGCAATTTAGATCACACTAAATTGACCAAACACATATATAACCACCACTATGATTTTTCCATCCTTAGATTTGACATATAGATTGTCGTCAGTTGCACCCCTTTTAAAACGGAAATTGAGTAGGTAGTTGTCCAAATTGGAATACCAAGCCTGAGGGGCTTGTTGGAGAACATACAAGGCCTTCTTAAGCTTACAAACATAA